>JAHLJT010009436.1:36010682-36716854 GCA_031308135.1 Acheta domesticus
ATATTTGCAGTACATTATACAAAAAAAATATTTCATCCAGCTTGCCTTGATTACATAGAAAAGAGCTAACAATTTCCGAATATCATAATCAGCGATCAAATCTTATTTAATAAAAGAAGTGAATTTGTTAGTTCTTCGTTAAATATATTACTTTCCTTAAATATATTTTCCTTAAGAATTGTATCTATATCCTACAATCATCACAACCGGCGACAATGAAAACCATTCCAATATAATTTGAAACCGTCGTGTTGCCATTTTTCGAACTGACAGCGCGTCAATCGAAGCACGGGAAATTTGAATTTACGGGAATTTTGTTTTTTCCCAAATTTTGAAAATACATAGAGTTTACCGTTAAAGGGCCACCGCCATTTTCTTTACCATTCTTCATAGTGAGAAAATTAAAGAAAAAATTTGAACCGTTTTTGAGAAAATTTAAAATTGCCTATATTTCGTGCAAAATTACACGAAAATTACTCATATTTTCGAAAAATTTAACATTATTGTATTTGAAGATCTGATTCTGATGAACACAATTCATTAAGAAAAAAATTTCTCCGAAAATGTAGTTGTAGGAAGACAAGGAAAAAATTAATGAATTTTTCGAATTTTCGAAAAATCAGGGAATTCAACGAAAATGAACCTTTCTCTACCTTTCTCTTAAGCGTCCTCTACGCTATCCAAGGTTAACATTTTATGAACAAATTTGGTGTCATTTAAAAAAAAATTTGAATACGTCTCAGGAGCTTCGTGTAATGCAAAGTAAATTGTAAACTCTTGTAATTTTCGAAAATTTAAGAGTTCCCTACAAATAAGAACTGCGCCTTTTTTTAGACATCTTTTTCTCTAAAAACAAAGTTCAATCAACGAATTTGGAGCCATTTTTTTTAGAAAAAAATCGAAAATGTTGAGGATTCATGAAAAGTACCCCCCAAACGTAAATACACGTTTCAAACTCGGAGAGCGTTCTGCAGATCGGTAAGGAAATATCGATTTTGGAGAAAACCGTCTGATCGATTCAGGCACCGGTGTTGTCCTTGACGGATACACGGTGTGCCAATATTTCGGTATCAAAGACCCATAAAATACGGATTCTGACTATACAGCGTGTTAGAAGAAGTAATTGATTATGAGAAGTCCGTCCGTCCGTCTGTGAACGCTGCTAGAGCCTAAACCATACGTACGATTTCTTCCAAAATAGATATTCCCCGGTCGATCTGATTCTAGTCGAAGCTTTGAGATTTTGAAAAAGATTCTTCAAAATTTGGGGGCACTTTATATGAAGCCCCCCGGGGGTTTTCAAAATTTTCTCAAAAATGGCTCCAAATTTTTTCTTTAAATTTCTTGTATGAATAGAGTAAAATACACTTTTTAACATGGCATAGGTCCGATTTTCTCGTACAGCTCTGAATTTTCGAAAATTGTGAAAGTTTGAATTTTTTTCGGCGTCTTTCTCCAACTACAAAATTGAAGATAGAGATTTTTTCTTCAAATAAAATTTGTTCTGCATATTGAGTTCTTTCATAAAGGTCATGTAAATGTTACTCAACATTTTAGTAGTTTTCGTATAATATAGTGTGCAAAATGTGCAACATTAAAAAATTACAAAAACAAGATTTTCTCAAAAACGGCTCCAAATTTTTTCTTTAAACTTTTCGTAGGGATAGTGATAAATTTACTCTATCAATGACATAAAAGCCATTTTGGTCTATCGGTTGGTTTTTTCAAAAATTACAAAAATGTAAATTGTTTTACTTGTCTCTCACGTCGTTAATATTTACATTATCTGCGATTTTTTCACATTATTATATTTACGAGTATATATGCTTTAAATAATGTCAAGTAAAGTTTCTCGAAAACACTACCGTTTTCTGTGAAAAGTAGCTCAAATTTCGGCATTTTCAGAAATGCTCAAACGCCATTTTCTCGTATATGGCTGCAATTTTTTTTGGCGATGATAGATGGTAGCTGGCAAGAAAGAGTATGTGGCAATTCCGAATAGCTAGCGAAGACCCAAGAAAATAGAAAACTAATACGGGAAAGTCTGTGCCTTTCTGTAGCACCACTAGTTATTATTTATGCCCATAATACGTCCCACAAGGTTAGTTCGAAAAGACGGATAATTCGTGTGTGTTGCGGAAGGCAGTGAGAAGCATCCGCGCCAAAAGTAGTCCCGACACATCAACGCCACGCCAATGGGAGCAACGGAAACGTGATGGCGCACACACCCTCCGAGACAGCCGGGAATGGACACGAGGGGAGCCGATCGCATCAGGATCAATAGAGCCCGGAAAAATATGTATACTATAAACCGTCAAAATATGTACATAAATATGTAATGAAAATAGTAAGAATATGTAATAAATATGTAAAATCGGATATAATATGTAATATCAAAATTGTCTAATTACAAACCATTTTCATAACAAGGAATTACATTTAGAAAAACTGTTCACTTGACATCATACAATTTTCTCGTCAGTAGTAAAAGTTTAATCTATTGTAATCCAGTTTAGCAGCCGAATTCGCAATAGAAGCCATTGCACAAACTGGCGAGATCTACGACCAGCAAACATACACTCTAGCATCTTCATGGAAGTGTTACACGTCAGTGATCGCAAATTTTTCTCGGAAATTAAGGTTAGAGATAACAAAACGCGGTGTCAATAATGCTTTGGACACCTAAATTTCCCTAATCATGTAGGGAAAATGCTCATTTTTTTAAAAAAACAGGTCTTTTCATAAAAGATATGGAATTAAATAGAAGGAAATAGTTAAAATAAGAAAATATATTGTGAAAACAGCAAAATATGTAATATGGTACTGAATATGTAAAGATACGTAACGAAAAAATTCGATATTGTGTTAGGAGAGCTATGATTCGCCAAGATTACAACTTTGAGAACGGTAAGTAGAAAGACAAAAAATATGTAATTACATAAAAATCCGGTCTCTAATGATCAAGTACTTAGGTCTCTTAACTATGTAAGTATGTAGTACGACGAAAACGTAAAAATGTGAACCCTCAAGTAGTTCTTTTGATTATGCAAATGGTGATATCATTCTACCTTATAACAATTTCCTGCGTCTCCGCGCCGGTAACGCTTTCTTTGCGCAACTGGAGACAGACTTCGTTACATACTTGGATTTTTTACCTAGGACCTAAGCAACGCAACTAAGATCACGGTTTCACTCGTACAATTGCGAGACGGCTGGCAGGTAGTTTATTCGACGTCGACATCGCATTCGTATACTTCTGCTGATCACATAACTCGACGACTTTGCAAAGCAGCGAGTGGAACGCATCAGCACCTTAGGAATGACTATTCATTTCCTGGCTTTATAAAAAAAAACGAATAACTACTCGCGCGTGGGGGGACACTGGACAGACGACAATTATACATTCATTGTCATTACAGATAGCACTGGCAGTGCACGCTTACTACACCAGTGCAGCTGCCACTACACACACACATTGTCAGTACAGCTGCCCTCTTAGCGAAGGGAAATGTTTCCGATGCGTTAGGCTGACAATATTCACAGCCTTTATATATAATTCGGGTAAGATAATATTAAAGTATAGTAAATAACATTATTGTAATATAATTTAGTTTGAGAAGTTGAAATGTTACAATTAGGAGGGAGTGGGCACCCCGAACGCAACCCGCAATACAACGGTCGCACCACAGCAGATTTTGAAGTACAGAGAAACCGAAAGGCTATCTACTGTCAAATTTTATCTGTGATTCTAAAACACTTGGTAATTTGTAGAAAGTGTAACATGCTATTTTGGTGGTTATTCTTAAAGTCATAATTCAATTCTAAAATTAGGGGGCAGAAAAATTGAGAAAATGTGAAAAAATGACTTTAAGGCGCCGATGGGTAGCAGCTGTGAAGAGGAGAGATAACACCCAAAATCTTGTCCAGACTAGAGGGATTAGGAAACTATTCTTCTGTTTTCATAACTTGTCGCGTCAGGGCCTGTCTTCACGATGGAATACCTCACGGGATTTTGCGTCTTTCTCAGTCGCGCCGCTAGATGTCGTATGATCGCGATCAAGCAGTGGGATGTGTCTAGCGGAATAACCGAGTAAGACGGGAAATGCCGTGAGATATTCCATCGTGAAGATAAGTTTTTATAACGTGGAGGGGCAGGGCCTCAGTATAACTAGTACGAAAAATTTTGTGCTGCTTTCAGTAGCACCACTAGTTCTTATTTCTTAAGAATCCTTTAAATGTAAGGTTTTGTACACATATAAACGCATATGATAAAAGTTTTCAAATTACTCTTACAAATTGGATAAAATTTCATGCTAGAAAGAAAATTATTTCTAAGAACATATCACTTGTCTTAGTTTACATACTTATTACCCATTGTGGGAAATGATCTAATATCATTGGGACGCACCCTGTAATCGAATCGAATTTGTATAATACTACTTGAAAACTAGTGTACACTAGTCTACGAGGAAATCCAAAGTTACCATTTTTAACATTTGTAAGCATTATTCATTTCATCATATTATCAATTACTGTTTGCAACCAAATCAAATTGGTTGTGTCTGGTAGATATATGATACGTCGACATGTACGCACTCCTTTCGCGACCGTTGCGCTGGGACTGTTGTACTACGCATTATTTTGCCATTGTGCCAACGAAAAGTTCTCAAGAAAACAGTTGAGAATTGACAAATTGCCCTCCAAAACTTCTTTTTAGAAATAAGTACACGGATAATTCTTATGATTAATTGTTCGCTCGTTCTGACCATAACTGAAACGGAGCTGTAAGTTTAGAGAATGTGGACTTTGAAATGAAATGAATGTGCACTTTACTGGCAAGAGTGTGTCCGAGAATACCTAATTTCAGGCAAAACATCTCATCAGGGACAATGCAGTGGTCGACAGCCTTCACTTAATGACCGAGAACAGTGTGTTCCCGCAGAGATGTGGTTTGATGATGCAAAAGGAGAGGTGGTTTCATTTCTGTGTGAAGAGAGCTTCAAATTTCGCATTTAAAGTATCGCTTAAACGCCATTTTATTAAAAAAAAAAGCTCCACAGTTTTGAAAGAAAATTTTGCCATTTAGGACGAGCTTTAACTGTTTTTTAATATTCTTAAAATAATATTTCCATTCTACTATTAAGAAACCGAAAAATTAAGAAAATGTCAAAAAAAAATGTACTTTGGGAGGCGATGGTAGCTGGAAAGTGTATGTAGCAAGTCCAAATAGCTAGCGGAGACCAAAGGAGTAAAAAACTAATACGGGGAAGTCTGTGCCAAGAAAAAAAATAGCACACATCTCGTATACGTTAGTTTCCAATTTTCTTAATTCTGGGCCAGCTTTTCGGTATTGCTTCAGCCTCATCGCAGCAGCAACAGCTGCGCCTCTCAACCACCTCTCCTTTTGCCTCTCGGGCAAAAACATATTCTAAAGAAGTGTATCAGAATGCAGTGGCGTGTTGTAGGCTTTCAGGTTAGGGAAGTGGCTAAAATTCTTAAATGTTAATTATTAACTCCTATATGATGAGTAGAGGTAATTTTCTATCCATTTTAACGAACTCGGTTGTAACATGATAGAATATTGACCTTTGACAATTTTCAAAAATAAATTACTTTTCTATCGAAAGCAACGCTAAATTTGACACCTTCTCGTCTGACGTCTGAGACGTCTTTATCATTTTAAAAGTCGAGAACGAATACTGAATAAGAGGCGAGAAACTCTTCTACCAAAAGCACTTGTAGGAATTGTCAATAAAAACTTGCAAATCGCTGCTTCTGCAAAAACAGAATGTAATTGACTGTTTATCAGACATTGCGGGGTAACTTAAAATTTTTCTTCAGATATTTCTTCTTTTGAATTAACTGATAGTCCAGGTTTTACAGCCGAAAAGCCAAAGAAATTTCCATAATTCTCAAGAAGAGAATGAATAACTGATTACGGTAAGGGTGCATTGCCTAAATTGTTGACGAGTATCTCACACAGTTGTATACTGTAAGGAACTTTTATGTGAACAGTTTCATTGTTTTTAATTTATTACTTTCTCGAGCGTTTTTTTAATTAAAAAAGGTCGACTACCTTCCATATCTTACCCCATAAAAATCAAAACAATCTCTCACTTTGGGAATAAGTTGTTCGAATTCTATAATTTTTCGCACACAGAAGCCAATCTCATTTGGTTTGCACTGCATATATTGAATAGAACGGCCAACGTCTGTGGTTTCTTGTCATTATTGCAACGAAGCTATTTTATATATTTCCTCTGCACTGTAATTAAAAGTCTGTTGGAAATTGATATACAATTCAAAACATTTCTTACTGGATGTACTGAATGACTTTTCAAATGATACTTCATAATTGGACGATTTTGTCTATTATTTATTAATTAATATACGATCTGTGTGATTTCCTTTATTACTAGACCCACTGGTTTAATCGTGACTTCAGATACTTAGTTCGTGAAAACCCAGCGAGAAAATACCATCAACACGCCTTTTTACATTCATTACTTTTTTCATTTCATTGGATTTTTTTATAATTAAGTTTTAATTATTCACTCATACCATAATCAATTCATTTTTTGCGTTTTGTCGAATGTTTTTATCTTCAATGCTCATTGTAAATAATTTAGACAAGCACAATGCCTCTTCGTGCCCTGGGAAATATTAGAGCTATTCATATTAGTAAAAACTGTTTGCATTCAAGCATTTTTCTCTATATATTCCAACAAAATACATTTCTTTCTTTCACAGCCACTTCACTACAATTCAATACTACTACATGAGTGATTACTTGATAGACTTTCGACAGTAAATCTACATGAAAATGCCGAGTGTATGTTTTGACATTTTGTGATTTACTAATAAAGGATTTGGTCTGCCTCTTTATACTATTTCTAAATTTTTACCAAAAAGTACCAGACGATAACTCTCTGCTCACTATGCTCCATACACTGCAATACCTTCCTAATGGCGCAATCGTTGTGGACGGAGGGAACGACATATTCGGAATAGCACCTGCCCATCGCTTCATTGCTCTTCGGCTGCCATAGCTCATTAAAGCCAAATTTCTCTGCACTGTCGTAACGGATACGTTTGTCGTTCGTTCCACATTGATTTCTGCGGTTATTTCACACTGCGTTGCTTGTTCATTAGCATCGACATCTCTACGGGAACTCACTGTTCTCGGTCATTAAGTGAAGGCTGTCGACCACTGCGTTGTCCCTGATGAGAGGTTTTGCCTGAAATTAGGTATTCTCGACACGCACTTGTCAGTGAATCTCGGAATATTGAATTCCGTAACGATTTCCGAAAATGAGTGTCCCATTCTTCTAACTCCAACTAACATTCCGGGTTGGGGTATTTCATGCACTTTATCTTCCTTTATCGAAGTCAATCTTTTCATCGGAAGAATGGATCTTTCGCATCGTATTCATGGGAATAACTCCGGAAATTTACAGAGCAGCCGGCCGCTACTATTCTCCTTAAGAGCGCAGCTGAATTTTACCTAGCTCTGTAGCTAGGTCCGCCCCTCGTAGGGATTCGAACCCTATGAGCCTCAGTCAGAGTCACTGTAGGCTGTAGAGACTACAGGATTGAATGTTGCTATTGTTGTTGTTGAATTGACCCAAGCGTTCGAGGTCCTTCCCGCCTCTCCCGGAATCTCTTGCTTTGTTGGAGTTTTAGTATTCGTACAAAGAATATCTATAAAAAAACTTTTGCTATACAACGGACAAAAGAATGCAGACGCAACGAGGACGCTGGGTACGGATGAAACAAATGTGGAATAAAAAAAGTTTCTTTTGATAAAAGATCACTGACCTTAAATAATCTAACACACTTTTAAATAGAAAAGAAATCTAACATGCTTTTGAATTTAGGAAAAAGTATCTAAAATTGAATTTTTTACCGGTTTTCAAACTTTTACCCAGCACTACGGTAGACTTTGCTACTTCAAAATGTTTTGGCCGATTTATCTTCACAATGTGTAGATAAGATGTACAGGCGGGGCACGATTCACTTGACTAATCCCTTCCGTTGCAGATGTATCACGATTTGTCAGTCCCCTAGACTAAATTGCGAGATCCATATGCGAAATTCAGTTTCCATCGGATGTCGTAAGCCCATTAACTTGCAACGTGCGCTGGATTAGGAGCGACGAGTCTATTTATAGAATTCATTTGCTTCACAGCGCCTCAACCCTTGGGCAATGAGATATAATGAAATATTAGTCGACAACAAAAGCATTCCATCGCTATTTCTGGCAAGATCTCGCATGAAAGATTTTCACGGGAAAAATTAATTACTGTATTTACTGATAGGCACTCATGATTACACTCCACATCCAACACAGTACAAAAATCACATTTATTATTGCGCAAAACACGATTTTTAAAAAATGTATATGTTTGCACCTAAATGTAAAATAACAAATCCAAATGACATCACTTTTAAGTCTGTAGAATGGTGTGCATACACATATATACGCGCGTGTGTGTGATTGCACGCGTGTGTGTGAGATATCTCTCTCTCTCTCTCTCTCTCTCTCTCTCACACACACACACACACACACACACACGGGCGCGCGCAACGTACACGACGCAACCCGCAAATCACCCGTTTTTGACACGTGCTGAACTCGGAAATTTTACTTGATTTACATTCTTGGTAAGTAACTTTTTAGACACGAAGGGCCTCAAGTTATATTCCTCAATCTTCTAAATGAGACCGCATGGAATGTTTTTTTACACATGTCTACATGATGTTGAAATATGAACTAAGTTGTAAATGAATATTGGTAACTGCATGACTTGATTGCCAGTCGTTAGAATATGATTTAGTTGTGTTCAAAGCATACGCAAATCAGAATGCCCAAAATGCACGGATAACATGGGAGAGATGGGTTTCACCTTTCATTTCATTAAATAGTATTGGATAAGTATTAGAGGTTATTCTAGCAAAGTGAACTAAGTGACGAAATGTATAATCAAACTGAAAAGAATAATAGCCTATCGTCTCCGGTATTATTTCAGTAGTATACCTTTGGGTTCCGGCTCTCATACGAAGCCAATCTTTAAAACTAAGGGCTCTAAGGAAAGAGAATTTCACGGAGACTTGACGAATTCCACTGTGACTTTAAAAATATGGATGATTTCTTAAAAAAACGCATCGAAATATTCATGTAAAATGCAACCCGCATCACATATTAACCTATATCGGCAAATAACTCATAAACAAAGCATTTTAGAGCCATAAAAAGTAAAATTTTGAGGCCAAAGGCCTCAAAGAAACGTTTTTCACACCATAATCTACAAGATGAGACATTCTCCGATCCATTCAATTAATTTTCGGTTCCACGCTTCAATACTATCAAGGCCATCTCAATATTTCAGCCCTTCCTGCAGGTAGCAATTTTTGGGGCGACACGCTTAGAATACTTAGATTCGACAATCTTTATTTACGGTTTCTGTTAACACCGTATTTTGTGCAGCCTGACGAGGTTTATTTGCATAACCATTAATTCAAGATTTGCTCTCTAGCAACAACTAGAAGTACTATTATAGTTGTTTGCTACCTAAACCTATGAAGATTGTTTCTTATGCGTGAAGTGAAACTATTCAATTAACGTTTTTTCATGGTCTGTAAGTGCTGTGTACTTAATTGTGGAGGGATGTCGGTGTTCAGTGAAGAGTGAAGACTGTGTTTTTGTTTTACCTGTACCAATAGTTTCGTTATCATTCGATGAAATTTTCAAGTCAACAGGTTCAGACACGTAGCTTTCTCAAAAGTAGAAAGCTAATATTTTTGTGACTATCACGAAAAACTAAAACCTAACTGACAAAGAGTATTGGATAATTACTTCAACTGACTTTAAGTAAGTTTTGGGAATTGTTCCAAGCAAATTCTCCATGATATTGAATATTTATTGAAAATTTCTTTTACATATTAATTGCATTGTTTTTTATTTTTATTTGTAATTGTGTTAGTACATTGCAAGTTACCTTTATAGATTTTAAACAAATAAACACGTTTCGTTAACTACTTTCCCTCTTAGAATGAAAATAGAAGGATAGGGATGAGTGTGGTGTCTAACATGCGAGAGTTCTCTCACGGGTACGCAGAGGTAGTAGGGAAAACTTGTGCTATGGCACAACACAAAGAACGAACTTTTTAAAGTAGCTACAGTAAAATAGCTTCAAAAAAATGGAAAACAAAAATCAAAACGCGCTAGCCTACAATACGTGAATCTACGTGAATCAATTAAAAAACAACTAAATTTAAAATTATAGAAAGTTTAGTGCAAGTCTCCCGACAACTGCCAACGATCGCAGTCCAAACGCACGATTTAAATGTTGGCGGTATCTGGAAGTACGTACACCAACGCGCAGCTGCAAACTCATATTGTAAATAAAACACCGTTTGATATTAAACTCAAGGTGTCGGTTCGTTAAGATATTAAAAATGCAAACATCGTTAGAGCAACATTCCCATGTACCGAAGTGGGCTTACTAATGCCTACTAAATTGTTTCTAATGCTAACAAATGGTATTTAGTACTCAAAGGTGAAAACATTAGTTTTGATTATTTTTTGGCTCGGAATTATTTTTCTTGACGTACGTAAGGACGCAGAAAATAATTCAATACTTTTTAGTAAACAAATAATTTTTCAATTTTCTCACCCCAGCAAGCTGGCACCCTGACTCTCCAAAACCCACTCGGTTCTTCATAACAAATCAAGAAAAGTTAAATAATATTGCAATGAGTAGGTCTGTTCTTGCCCGATCTGGTGTTTTCGCACTACTTTACTAGGCTTTCTCAAGAGTAAAAGCCTTTTCTTTTATTTGAATATCAAGGAAAGCGAAAAGCTAACTCTCAAGGAAGATTGAAAAATTTCTTCAAATGTTGTTTTTAAAGAAGTATGAATTGTTCCAAGAACATCTCTCTATAATGTTGAATAAACTTTAATTGAAAATTTGTTTCAAACATCAATTGCTTTGTTATTTTGTTTGATATTCTCTAAGTACATTAGTAGTTCCTCTTCTGTATGGAAAGGATAGACAAATGGATAGGGAAAGGGTGGGATTTAACATGCCAGTGTTCTCGCACGGGTACGCTAGTAAAGAATTATTTATAGAACAATTTGTTCACATTCACAATAAAAAGTTAAGTAGACGGGTGAGTTATTAAGAGAGTCAAGATGTAGGGGGCGAGTCGAATTAAACGCATACGATTTCTTGTGTTTAGGAACCTTTCCTTCACTAACACAGTCAATTTATGAATAAAAGATTCAACGTGCGTTTTGATATTACAAGAAAATGTCGCTCCCATTCAAAGAATCTATTTGCTACGCAAAACGAGCCACAGAGTCTATTTCATAGTATTAGCGTCGAAAAAAAAACCTCCACTCTCCTCTAACTTCTAGCAAAGTGAGATCTCAGAAAATTTGCGCGGATTATACTCTCCGACATACACGTATTTCCAGATTACTATAAGACATATTTTACATATTTTTAGACTACAGACAATATTACAAATTTCTAGTGCTTAAGGTATTTCAACATTCAAAACAAGGGCAAAATGTTTGCACAGGAACAGAGAAACAATGTTATTGGAAATTTAAAAAAGGTATTTCCATTTGCTATTCAATATCATGTTACTGAACAATCTATACTCAAAATAATTAAAATAGGGCGAGCGGATAGCTTTTGTAATACGTTCTCGTAAAGAATCTGCAGTCGCTCAATATTACACTGCGATTTTTCTAATTCTGCCTCGGAAGTCCCGTCTTCACAATGGATTATGTCACGGTATTTCGCGTACCTCTCAGTCGCGCCGCTAGGTATCGCAAGATCGCGAAAGAAGGGAAATGCTGTGTGATATTCTATGGTGGCCATAGGGGCTCAAGAGGCAGCATTAGAAAAATCGCACTATATTAATAGTACACGGATGACTGACGGGTTGCATCCATTGAGAACTGTAGGCGAACATTTATCGCTTATCGATATATCACAGCACTTCAAATGATATTTAGTGTGACTATTTCAGGAATTAAGACATTACATGCATCGAATGGATAATTAAAATCAAAGAAATTACAAAAAAGATAATTACTCAAAATTGCTACTGGAATATGTGAAACATTTATTCAGCTCTAAGTTATCACTGCCTCCTGGAATAACTTATAATTAAGGTGTGGATTTTTGCCTATTTGCCGATTTTTATCCTTCAATTGAAAACGCAGTATTTTAGGTTACTTATTCATTTTGAAGCATTAGGTGGAGTAAAATAGAATACTACTAATGACTCAAAACGAATAAGTAACCTAAAATACAGAATTTTTAAATGAAGGATAAAAATCGGCAAAAAGGCAAAAATCCGCAACATACTTATAATCAAGTAACATTTGAATAACAGTTTAATGCAGAAAATGATTTCAAATATGATTCGATTTTATGGTAATAAAACTTTCAAAAAACAATTATAACAAAGCTACTTACAAGAACATTTATTAAAAACACTATTATTAAAGTTGTAGGAAGTTGAGTTTTCCAAGTCTTGGTTTTCCGAGGAAGTATTTGAAATGGAAGATGTGCAAGCTGAATTAGCAGCGAAATTCTTCAATTTCGACTGGATTGAAGACATAATTCGACAAAATTATGTCTTTCAAGAGTTTCAGGTTCCATACACATAAATAGAATTTTTGACCTTACATTTCAACAAATATGTGCAATGTTTAAAAAACAGAAATTAACAACTACGGATATGCAGGAAGAATCCTTCAAAAAAATACATAAAACATTTGAAGTACCAAATACGTTGAAATTAATAAATATCTTTAAATGTTACACAGCTAATTAAAGACGATGTAGTAAATCTTTGGAATAACTTTATTTGTTTCGTGAAAAAATATTTAACCGATTTATCAAGAGTATACTGACGAGTGGCTTGACAAGATGGAAGAAAAGAGTAGAAAGGGGAAGAAAGTTTAGGAAGCGAAGTTTTGACAGGTTCTTTTAAAATTTCTTTATTATTATCATAGACAATTCTTTTAAAATTTATTATTATCATAGGTAATACCATAATATGATTCTCACAGGTAATATCCCGACCCGCGAAGCGAGGAGGGAATTTTATCCCCGAATTTCCAAAGCGCGAGTGGTCTTTAATAGGACTAATACGCGAATGAAATTACTCGTATGTCCAACACAGTCCCAAAATGCGCCAAATATTAATATTGTATTAATGTACTTTACCATTACTTTTCATAATTCGCTATTCCAAACATGTCCGTCTGATCGTACATCGGATTGGCAAGGTTCAAATGTGCGGTCGATTCATAAACAAAATCAAGATCAATACACGAATGACAGGCGATAACATAGAAATGTATGTTCATTTTGCTTTAAAGTAACAAACCTCTGACGTAACTTCATAATGCATCTGGAGAACATTTAAATTCTCCGCGCGCGCTCTTTTGGGGCGGCCGGAGGAGCAGAAGCGGGACGACGAGGCGATGGAGCGAGTCTGGGAGAAACAGCGGCGACTGCTGTATAAGGGCAAGCAGGCGCCGCGGCATTCAGTCATGGTACTGAAACTTCGTGGAGAAGTACGTGCCGAGTGAAGTATACGCCGTTACGCAGAATGAAGTTACGCCCCTGGACTGTGCTCTGGATCTGTCCACGCAAATTTAAGCCAAAGTTAACTACGAAAACCGCTGTGCATTTGTGAGTTTTGTGGCGTCTTCACCAATCACACAAATTTGACTCAACGGACTTCAATATTTCATGCAAATATCGAAAACGCGAAACTAATTTATGGCGCAAGTACTTCTAATCTGAAATGGAGCGAAAATATAGAATTGTCAGTGTAATTAACTGGATAATATAGGGGGCACAAAATAATGATTAATTACAAATTACGGTATATGAAACTTTACACTGCGATTTATCTAGCTTTGCCCTTCAAGGCCACTCAAGACACATCTTCGCGATGGAATATCACATGGCATTTCGCGTCTTTCTCGGTCTTGCCGGTAGACGTCGCATGATCGCAAGCACTGCTTCATACAGTCGCGATCATGCGAAATCTAGCGGAACGACTAAGAAAGATGCGAAATACCGTGACATATTATATCGCCAAGATGGGATTTGGATGGCCTTGAGGGGCAAAGTTAGAAAAATCGCAGTATACTTATATTTTTCGAAGAGATGTAACAAAATATGTCACTGTTCTAAAGAGGTTTAACACTGTTCTTCCAAATCTGCTCCAATTTCTTAAACTAACATGCTGTTCTATTCCATTCTTGGATTCTATTCTTAGATTACCGTCCAAAGATGAGTTAAAAATTCAACAACTTATTTGGTCACTATTCTGAAGAACAGACATAAGTTGAATATGAAACTTACATTCTTCTTTACTCAACTGAAATGCCGCGCCGTACATTCGCTTCAGTAGGGACAGATAGTTTTATTAAGAGATTCGGCCAGCGTCCGCAAAAAGAATAGCTCAACAAGGTGGGAACAGGTCTTTCGCGCCCGTAACCCACTTCTAATAAGTTCTGGAAAATAATTGCAGTAGGTCTTACCGAACGGAAGGAAATGTAAGAAAACGAACAAGAGCAATTGTGATACGTGAAATATTGTAGAAGAATAACGTAAAAGAAAAAGCAATTTTTATTAAATATAGTTTGCATCATAAAAGGTGGAATTAATGAAATTCTTGAAATGTAGATCAGATCTACACAGCGCAAAAGTATAGACCCTAAACAAGAGTGTCCGCATTTATTATTCTGAAATGGAAAATCAGCTTATGATATAACCATTAAAAAGTTCTATAAAGTATAGTCCACGCTGGAGTTCAAGAATGCGAAATTGTGAAGTCGAGAAGGAAACATTATTCATAAAGCGATTTTGAGTTCTTTTCTATACATGATTCACTCGTAGAGTTCGATAACAAGTACCTGCGCTTCGGAAGCAGGTTATATTTTTTTATGAAATTGTTGTAAATTGTAAATTACCAGAACAATAGGCGGATTAACCCAGTTCTACTAGTACAGTGACTACACCAATGTGAAATAGCTAATGTAACGAATAGTGGTAAATTTATAAAGCCGCTTGTGTAATTCTTCAATTGATAATAGAGCCGTAAAAGAGGAAGGGACAAATCAGTGTGACGAGACTAAAATAGTCAGCAGAACGAGCTTATTCCCTGCTGCGCATATTCCGTGTGCAGGAGTGCCAATCGCCGCGCGCATGAGGGATCATCTCTCACCTATTTCAACTAACTAGGCGTTTTAATGCAATAATTCCAAGAGACACATCGGACTTGCAGTCAGCCGAATATCGTAACCCCGTCTGCCCAAAAATTAACAAGTGCAAAATTGTTTACAAGATGGAAAAACACTTACTATTTCTACGACCCATACCTGTATCCGGTAGTTCACCTAAATTGAGACAAGGAGACATCTCAATGTTTTAGGTACAGAAGTACACCCGTGCTACAAACAGCCTGTGTTTGGCCCCCAGATAGGGAGGGCAGAGGGCAATATTGGTATTTTAAAGGAGAAATCCAGTTTTTAATGCAGACTTGAATTCAGCGTCCACAAAATGTACCTTTTGTTCGAAATATTTTTCCTGTCCGAGGTAAATGGGTCTGCAATAAATAAACATTACGTTGTTTTCTTTTAAATTGGGAACCGCCACGCTTAATTCCATAGCAAACCTGCGATGAACAATAACATTTTTCATAAACGTTTTTGTGCCTCCAGTTTTCTCGTAACCACAGCATTCAGTGGGTGGGGACAGGCGGGTTGAGGCAGAGGTGGAATTTCCTCAGCAATACAGTAACTTTTTACAGGCGTTTGATGCAAATTTTTCGAGATATCTCTAGGTCTCAACTTAATGGAAGGACATATGCTACCCTCCAACATGGCTTCTATTTCCTTTCGTATTTAGATGATAATGTCAACCAATACAGAAGAAATAATTCAACACTTGAGAAAAATACTTAAGGGGAGTCATTTTCAAAAATATTTTTCTGACTTACAGCCCAACATTTCCAAAAACAAGTTGACAATCAATTTTGGAAGTAAAAGTTACGTAAGTGGTCAAAGAGGCAGATTCATTTATGAAGACGAATTTATTTGTTTTCCGTAGCAGAATGGCCAGCTATGTTTGATAACAATTTGAATTCTAAGGGCTAGTGATACTAACACAAGCTGCTAATGGAGAATTTAAGATTAATTGCGAGAACGTTCTAAATTTATCGCGACTGTAAGAGCCCCCCGCTTCTACAGGTTGACGAAATAAGCATCATTATTGCACTTTGAAATAGAAACTTTACGATGAAAGAAAATTTTTAATGATGCTTCTTTTTAGACATTGTTCTATTGCTGAATACAGACAAATAATTCTAAAATTTGTCATTTTCTACACGTTTTTTCACCAAACTTATCACGAAATATTTCCTTTAACTATACTTCTGACAATTTCTACTATATGACAAAGTTATGTATAAGCTATCGTGACTAAATTTTACACAATCAGGCGTGGGAATACGAATTAGACCCATTGTTTTTGCATTAACTGGAATATACAGTAGTGGACAATATATTAATTCCGCCAACACCCTTTCATTTACCAGTATTATGTTTGGAAAGAAAGCTATTAGCCTACAGCTGGTTTGAGGCTTCCGAACGCAAGTTCGGAACAATTATTCGAAACGAATGATGATGTAAATGATATGAAACAACCGTAATTTGGAAACATTAATTTGGAAAGCAATGGTTTGCTATTTTTCAAACACGTCATTATAATGAAATATATGTGCTCAGATGCGTGGTATAAAAGCCAGCACCACTTGTCCTTGTTGCCACAGACGATTGCACTACTTTAGTCGCTATGATATGCACGTTATGTTTAGTAAAATGTGCTCCACATACGGTTTTATAACATTTTTATCAAATAGGCCACGATGTAACTAAAAACTGTTTGATTTTTAGAAAGAATGTTAATCTGGTTGAGAGGCTTCGAGAGCCCTCGAGGCCCGGTGTTATGGCAAAAACCTTTGTAATAACCTTGTAGCATTTAGAGAATATATGGCTACCAATTTACTTGAAAGAAATCAGATATAATGATTGGGACTATAGCACCATGAGCGATACGTAATTAAAACATACTTTCAAAACGTGCATTAATTGGAAAATTTGTTGTGGGCTTCATGCAATTGATAAAGACAGACGGAGACACAACTCGGAACATTGATACAAACAACAATAGTAAAAGTTTTCCAAAATATTTACGACTTACCAGATGTTGAGAAATTTCATTCATTTGGGAAATTTACTATGAAAGCACAGGAAAAGTTGTAAAATTTCAAAAATAGTCTATTTGTCGGTACGAAAGTTTACATTAGGATGTTTTGAATTCTAATTATTTTCTCGACACTCGCAGAATCTTACAAATGTATTGAGAAGTTCTAAACACGATGTTTTCGGTTGTCTGGTCGGCGGAAAAACAAAATGTTTTCTTCCGTTTGAAGCCCTTGCTGTCAGTCATCGAGTTCCGACAAGTCTACAAAACAGCTGTGATTTCAGCTATTAAAAATACCATTTCTTGTCATAACAAAATTAAAATTACTAATGCTTTTGCGTCTGCTGTGAAAGTTCGTATCTACGGATGGCTTATGGCTCGTAGGATGGTGATGGCTTTTGCTTGCGCAATACTTCAGTTCCAATTCCTGATGGAGGCACAAGAAAATTCTCTTTTCTAAAAATCTCACCTGTGTTAATACGGGGGCAATGTAAAACTACTTAACTTCCTCCAAATTTCCTAGTATGCCACGCCTCATTTTCTGAGATCCCACCACCTTGTGACTGAGGAGATTGAGATAGATGAAGTCCGAATGCTGACTGAGACAATGATTTTTTATTTGAATCAGATTTCTTTTATTCAAATCAAATTTAAATAAAAACCTATAAGTTCTCTTGTAACAAGAAAACTTCAATCTCTAGCTTTGTTCAAAAGATTTAGATTTATTGTGCACCTTTGACTTATATTTCTTTGATTTTTCTATACAATTTTAAACTTGTACGCTAGAATGTTTTACTAAAGTCAGGAAACATTGGAATCAACAATCAAGAGCCTCAACTTGAAAAAAGGAGTCGGCCGATTTATTGTAAATGTTAAAGCTGGGGTGGGCCCTGTAAATTAATTCCAAATAAACGATCTTACCTTTACCTTTGTACATTATTTTATTTGTAAATGTTTCAGTTGGTTTTGTGGGACAAGTAAACTTATCAGAAAATCTTAATACAAAATAAATAATAGTACACAATTTAAAACTTATCCATGATGTTTGATACAACTGGCATGAGTTTCTGATAATTCTTTAGAATGATTTATCCACCTAGAAAGGCGACTGTATTGTTAAAACTGCTCAAAAAGAACTGAAAACGATGCAAATAAGTGTCCAAATTCACATACTCCTAATAAACCGAAATAACTTTGTTTTTCTCGAAATAAAGTGGTGCAGAATGTATTTGTTTGCTTGTCTGAGTAGGGGATTTTAAAATTCTGAGATCTTTTTGCTACGTAACTTTTCTTCCGTTGAGTCCATTGGGGGAAGCGAGGGGGCTCATTTAGTTTGAACATAAATTGAATCTAAGCTCTCTCGTACTCATAATGCAAGCGCACGGAAGATGGCGGCGTCGTTCGCGAACATCAAGCAACGTAGAACGTTCCAGAACTCTTCCGACGCTTTCACCCACCGTTCGCGTTAAAATTTGTGTGTGAAAGATTCCGCAACTCCTATGCTCGTTCGTGTTCCCTCACATTTGTTTTTACGAGGTGGAAAGCAATGAGAACTTGAAGAGAGCGAATTACAGTACCAAATTGCGCCTTTGTTCTCCCGCGGAGGAAGCATCCCTCGGAGCTTGGGGACCAGCGCCAGCGGATCAATAAGTGCAGGCGATGCCGTTTCCAGACGAAGTGACACAGAAAGACACGTCTCCGTTTGAGGAGAACAAAGAAGCCCGGAACAAAGTGAGGTGCCACGAACAACCCGCGAAAAAAGGAGAACCCACAGATAAATGCGAGTGCGGCGTACAAAAGAACTTGGAACAGACAAGCACGAATTTCATTCGGCACAAAAAAATTCGTTTCAGGGAATTGGGATCTTCGGAGATAGAACTCCTCAAAGATTTGGGCGGTGCAAAGCCTGCTAATGACAGGACAAAAAAGGTTTAATGAAAGAGTTGTGACTTCAGCTCTCGAAACACTTTTGGTTCTACAGCGATAATTAAATCTGATTAGAAATATATTCTCTGGTATGTGTAAGTCGCCTCACAAACAAATAACTGGAAAAGCACAAGCGATATCGATATATGCATCTTACTATTTGTATACGAGTATCGTTCACCGAGGAGGGGAAGTTTCTTGAAAACAGTATATTCAATGGAGGACACGAAATTTAATGCTCGAAATAAAATCAAAATAAATGTAATATGAATTCTTCAACGTTTAGCAACGTTAAACTTTTAGCCACGTTTAGCAACGTTAAACTTAAAATCTTTAGTTCAGTAATACGATTCAATTTGAACAACAGAATGTAATTGAAAACGTTTATACGCGTAGATACGCACTACGGCGTAAATTTATTCAATTTTAAACCCTCGCGCTGCCCACTACTATCTAGTTTTACCGCGCGTCGCATGCGGTATTTCGTCACCGAATATGCACATCGCGCCACTCGTTCGCATTGATTGAAACGGGCGGATGATACTGTGCCGCCCGAAATTGCCCCGGCGCCGGACAGAGAGCGGGCCGCGGGCGGGGCCGCTCAAACCGCACCCAATGAATAAAGCAAGCCCGTTAACAACGCCGCGTCCCGCCCCGCTCCGCCCCGACCCGTTCATCTCCGCGCCCAGCCCCAGCGCGGGGCGATCGGTCGGGATGCAGAGCGAGGGCGCGCGCGGGGTCCGTCGTGGGAGAGAACCCTGCGGCGCGGCGCGGCGCAACGAGACGGGGCGGGGCGTGGAGAGGTGGGGTTGGGCGAGGCGGGGTGGGGAGAGGCGGGGCAGCGGGAAGAGGCGGGGCAGGTCGAGGTGGGGCGGGGAGAGGCGGGACAGAACGAGACGGGAAGAGGCGAGGCGGGACAGGGCGAGACGGGAAGAGGCGAGGCGGGACAGGGCGAGACGGGAAGAGGCGAGGCGGGACAGGGCGAGACGGGAAGAGGCGAGGCGGGACAGGGCGAGACGGGAAGAGGCGAGGCGGGACAGGGCGAGACGGGAAGAGGCGAGGCGGGACAGGGCGAGACGGGAAGAGGCGAGGCGGGACAGGGCGAGACGGGAAGAGGCGAGGCGGGACAGGGCGAGACGGGAAGAGGCGAGGCGGGACAGGGCGAGACGGGAAGAGGCGAGGCGGGACAGGGCGAGACGGGAAGAGGCGAGGCGGGACAGGGCGAGACGGGAAGAGGCGAGGCGGGACAGGGCGAGACGGGAAGAGGCGAGGTGTGGAGGGGAGGGGAGACGCAGGGCAGGGCGAGGAGAGGTGGGTTTGGGCGAGGCGGGGATGGGGAGAGGCGGGGTGGGGAGAAGCAGGGTGGGGAGAGGCGGGGTGGGGAGAAGCAGGGTGGGGAGAGGCGGGGCGGGGAAATGCGGGGCGAGACGGGAAGAGGAAGCGGCGCTGGGCGTGACTGGAAGAGGCGAGGTGGGGCAGGGCGAGAATGCAAGAGGCGAGGGGTGGAGAGACGCAGGACGGGGCGGGGTGGGGCGGGGCAAGCCGCAGGCGTCAAGCGTTGCAGAGGCGGAGAGCGCGCCAAGGGCCTGAGAGGCGCCGGGAAGGCGGCGAAAGATGCCAGCACGCAGGCCCGAATTCACACTGCGAGGATCCCACGGACCTTGTGGGATCGTCCACTTTCCTACGGCAATGTTAGCAGATACTAATACAGTCGCCGGGAGAGATGGCTCAGAGCATCAACTGGTGTCATTGCAAAGTCTGTGACAGAGAGATCCAAGGGTTCCACTCCCTAAGGTGGCAGGATTTTCGACAAAATAGCTAGGTAGCTAGGTCGAATTCAGTCGCTATCAGGAAGAGAATTCTTGCGGCTGCCTGCTCTGATCGGTATTTTTCCGCGGTTTCTCCGATCTGCAGTAACCTAGCAAACGGGCCACGGACCGCGCGCGATCTTTCCTTCCTCTTCCTCAATGTTCGCAAATGACCTCCCGGGCCTATAACCGCATGACTCTTGGAAATGCAGACCTGAATCTTGCACATAAAGTCCCGGTGATAAAATATGCTGCGACAAAATTGGAAAATTGCAAAAAGTACATTCTTCGGTAATCGATGCTTCTGAGATCCAAACTGTAAAGGAATTATTTATTTCTAATATTATGGGTAACACGCTGTTGTGAGTTTCCTCTTTTTAAATGCAACCAGCACTCCCATTAAACGCAGCTTGCAAAGTCTGTATGCACATCCTACGCATGCAACAAAATAGAGCGATAACAAACTATGTTAAAAAAATCTTGTATGTTATGGATGGATCGAAAGCTCTACACTCTAAAAGCAAATGAAGAAACAGAGGCTATTAAAATATTTGCCCTATAGAAGAGGGCAGTTACATGACCATGTTGTTGCACTGTTTAAGAGTTGCACATATGAAACAATTTTTTTGTCAGCGTCATAGCGTAACAATGTAGACCACTGGTTTCTGTTGTGGGTGTCGAAGTATTTATGATCATAGAACTAATATGTCCTGTTGATGTGTTGTTTATATTCGCAGAATCACGTTGAATTCAATACGTTTACAATATGGGTTTGTACGTAGTATTCAATAGTTTACAGAAGAGATAATTCAATAGTTGACAGAAGCTCCAAATTTAGTCGAAATATATCGCAAAAAATGTCCACGGGAATGCCTATTAACACACGATTCTCCAGCATTTCTTGGATGATGAGGGCTATTGCTCCTGAACTGGCTGGACAGTACTGTCAACGCAACTTCCTCCTTTTAACTGAAATGGGCCATGAAGAGTTAGCTGACTGGCATGTCAAATAAGACTGTTGCACAACGCATGCCCTAATGTTGCACAGAATGTTCCATGTTCTGATGTGATGCTTTCGCTGGTGATCAGTCGTCGTTTGGGGTATCCGTAACCTTCTGACGTGCTGGGAAACATGCTTGCATAGACTAGATGACTTATGTGTGGCGGATTTCACACATATATTATTAATACTTCTTAAAGGTAACCTTTAACAAAAGTTAGTTCAAAACCAATGAAATAAAAACGGTTTCTTATAACAGTATTATTGTAGCTGAGAAATGTTTCCGTCCGAAGTTAGTAGACTAGAAATATGGCTGCTTAGAGGCTCGCGATGAAAAAGAATAGTTCGCAAAAACACAGAACCAGAGCAAAGCACGGACGTGCACAAGTTGGAGCTGTCACGGATGCATCTTTTTTTAAGGAAAATATTACTAGTTCTACTTCAAAATACTTAATATACAAAATATATTAAAGACCTACACTTATTTTAGTTCGCTTTCTAACATACGGTCATTAGCGACCTCCGTTACATCAACAAACATTTAATTCATCCATATTCTATTTATCAGCAAAATCGGACAATCGACCCAAAATGCAAAATATATACTTACTTCATTTAATATTACATTAACAAGGATGTCCTACATTCTTCAGATGTTTTGCAGAATAAATAATATTTTTTTACTGATACGTTATTGCTTGTTAACGCCTTCCACAAGGAGTTCAATATACAATGCACCTCGATCGAGAGGATCGTGGTTACAGGGAAAATATGAAATATGAGACGATCGTGGCTACAAGGAAAATATGAAGTATGAGACGATCGTGGCTACAGGGGAAACAGTAAATGGTACTACATGTTCTCTTATGCAGGAAATTATGGGAGGAAAATAACGGCTGAATTCGACCTAGTTATGTAGCTAGAGTCGAACATCTTTCTATCTTCGGAATTCGAACCATAGGACCTCCCGGCCAGAGGCACTGCAGTGACATCAGTTGGTGCCCTGAGCCACCTAAGCCCGTGGTTTAACTTGAAGATTTCGATGACAACGTAAGACCGTATTTTGGAAAGGGAGTCTTTCTCTTTTCACATCCGATTTCCCGGAGTTTAAATGCGGAACTTGAAACTCGGGCGTCTTCAAGTCCCACCAGCGGGAGTTCCCAGTACATTGTACACAGCATTTAAATTCTGAACTTCTTGCAGGCTACCTGATAATATATTTAAGGTATTTGCAAAGATGTATCGAACCAAGTGATTTATTAATACCTGCTATTAATTTACATTTTAAAATATTTTTTCTTTGAAATAACAAAAAGCGACCACTTAAGAATACAAGATGCGACACTAGTCTAATTACGCCCATATTATATACAATTGTATAGGAGAATTTAATAAATACATACACAAAACCATTTTTACTCCCTTCCCTCTTCGGGCAATATCGAAACAAAAATCTTCTACCCCCTCAAGTGTACGTTCAAACCACGACCTCTCCTCCACCGATAGAATTACACAAATGTAATAGACTGGGTTTCTCTCGAGTTCAAAATCTTTGTTTTTTGGGTACATAGTGTATCGAGAGATACTCCTTTGTCTATTGTATCGATATGTCTTCAAATGAGGTTTATGTACTGCACGTGCACTTTTCAATTATCCTTTTCCTCTTCCATCGTATTATTTCGTCACAAAGTGGTCAAACCCTCTTCTTAAAGCGTCTGTGTATTTCAAAAATTATTCCTATTTTCAAAGAATAGTCATTCAGATTTGATCGTTCAATTAACATTTTTCTTTTTAATTTTGTGGAGCGTATTCTATCTTTTATTCGATACATGCCGCACACCGGTTTGGCCCGCCAATATTCTGCACTTTCGACATATCGGTATTTTTTTTTTTTAAAAAAAAAGGTTGCTCCCCCTTTGAACACGTGGCCCGAGGCAGGGAGCTAAAAGGTGCGCGTGGGGGGTGGAGGAGGAGGGGAGCGTCGAGCGAAGGGAACGGGGACGCGGTGGGGGGGAAAGGGAGTCGGTGCGTGACAGATCAAAGGCGATGAGGCTTGGCGGCAATGGGAAGAGCCTGCGCGGGGGCGGGGGCGGGGGCTGGGGTGTGGAGTCGACGGGCGCGCGCGGCTTAACGCGAAATGGCGAAGGGGAAAGGGGTGGGGGGGCACGGGAGGGACTCGAAGGGACGAGAGCGAACACAGAAGGTGAAGTAGACCGGATCTGGATTGGATGGCTACAGACGACTTCTGTGTTAAGCCGTGACAGGCAGAGGCAGTTGTGTCCGCGGAGAGAAGAGCTCTTTCATGTACTACAAATATTACGACGGGAAAGAGAATATTAGCGAGATATCGTGCAACAATTTCTTTTGTTGCAATGCACTTCAAGAACACGGTCTCTCTGAGCTGATATCACTTTCCGATCACATCAAAGTGAGCAATATGAAGGTGGAATAGCAATACATCTCTGACGTACGAAAAATAAGAAATACGTTTTTAGGGAAAATTAACAATCAATACCCATTAATCAAAAAGGATAACAGTTTTCAGATAGTCTCCGTTTAGAAATACAATGATTGAAAGATACAGAGTTCCTTTTACTTTTAGTTTCGCGGAAAAGGAATGTTTGTAGGCACTACATAAAAATAAATGTCACCAGTGGTGGTGACAATAAGCCTACGAACTCAAACTCAAGTGACCAGGGATGGTTGGTGCCCGAACAAACTCGGAGTTGTAGCTCCCCTGAATAACGGGAATGGAATTTTCAAAATTCAGAACAGAAATATATAAGAAAACGTAAGCCGATTCAAGTAAATTACTCAAGACTAAGATTAATAAAAGACCATTTTCAAACATTATTAACATAATTTAATGCGCAATGTCCATTTCAGGTATGTTCACTTCCAGATCGATTTCCAATCTTCTTCGCAAGATAATGCGAAGAGAGTTCATTCGACCACAAGAGAGAAGCACAAAAAATAGTGGTAAATCTCAAGGAGACCGAGAATGATCACAGGAAAAAAATTCTCACGAGTCATAATGATATTTCGTCGGCAATGCGAGGGTTGAGAAAGACACATCCAAATCACGGAGTAAATAACGCAAGAAGTACATGTAGAAAACAAAAAAGTACGTATGCGTGTCAATAAATGACAATCCATTATTCAAGAAAAATTTTAAGTAAGTCTATATGTATACACAAATGTAAACCAAATATAACTTTATAATTACCGCATGCTGATATAAACTGTGGCACACTATCAATTGACAACAATTAAGACAGTGGAGGAACTGGAATGCTCTAAACGAAAGCAGCCTTCAATAATAAAACTCTCTTTGCAGCGAACATGAAGGAATTTGCAGTGGACAAAATGGTTTCACAGTGTTTCCTGGTGCTTCTCCCAATTGGTGTCTCTCATTCCAGTGCTGCTCCATCACCCTCTCCCTAATCACCTTGGAAAGAGAGTTCAGGTAAAGCTCAGGTTCAGCAAAAACTTAGATTCAGGTAAAGCTATCAACCATCTATCCTGTACAAGAGAGCAGAGAAAAATCATCGACTGTACTTGGGTCGACTGGCGTGGGGCGGGCGTGCACAGGCCCAGGGGCAGGCTCGGACCCAGGCCCAGGCCTTCGTGCGCGCCCGCATCAGGCGAGCGGCCGGCGCCCCCGCACGCGCCAGCGCGCTCTCACGCCCTCCCGGGACGGCGCACGCGCACGCGCCCTCGCTTCCGCCCACCCCGCCACGCCGCTGTGGAGGATCGTGCCTAGCGGCCAGAGAAGAGCGGGACAGGGAGGGTGCGGAGGGGGGCGCGAATGCGGCCAGACCGGGGGATGCGACGCGGGGCGGGGTGTGAGGCGGAGCAGGAGAGGTGGGAGGCGCAGTGGAGGACGGGGCGGGATGCGGGGCAGGGTGCGAGGTGGAGGGTGGAGAGTGCGAGGTGGAGGGTGCGTGAGGCGAGTTACGGTGCTGGGTGGAGTCGAGTTATCGGCGAAGTGAAGGCGTGTGGGGCGTGATGCGGGTGCGTCGCGGAGCATGGTGAGTGGTAAAGTTGGGTTTAGGGCGGAGGGAAGTATGGTGCGGGTCGGGTCGGGTCGGGTCGGGTCGGGATGGGGTGGGTTGGGCGTGTGCGGGGCAGGTGGGAGGTGCGGGATGCGGGGCAGAGTGGGTGCGGCGCCGAGTGCGGTGGGTGGCGAAGTTGGGTGTGGGGCGGAGCGATTTGTGGTGCGGGGCGGGGCAGGGCGCGGTGGGGGTGGGGGTGGGAGCGGAGGGATGGAGGGTGGCGGGGAGGGGCGGGTCGAATTCGCCTCCCCAGACGCCAGGCGGGTGGACTGGAATTTTCCCGCGCGACGCGGGTCAGGCGATCGGTTGACGAGAGCGCTCGCCCACGAATAGGGTCAGCTCAGACTGTTTCGGTGCCGCCACGGGAAGTGCCTACTTATCACGCAGTTGCATAGAAAATCGATGAAACCGACACATTAACAAGATCACGATAAAATGTCAATGAATACCTTTATTTATAACATTAATGAAAACAGTAATAGGGTACATTGGTAACTTGAATTTAATAAGCATTAAATTTAAAACTTACACGGCAAAAACTACATTTTCATGTTTCGAAATGTTGTGGTCTAAAGATACCGAACAGCTTATGAATTAATGATGAAATTGAAAGAATAAATTCGAGATTTGAAGATTTCGTACATCGAAGTTGGAGTTTTCAAGATTCCGCTGTAGTATTAGGTTTGTAATACATTTCTTTCTAGAACGTGCTGTTAAAAATTAGCTGATGACCCACCATTGCCACTCTATTCAACAGTCTCGCCCGTTTATCCAGCCACCACAGCCATTCTGCCAGCGCCGTCCCGCCCTCCGTTCTATCCGTTCCTCCCGCTCATCACGGTCCGCCCGCGTTTTCCGCTCTTTCCGCTACGCCCCATTCATTCCGCTCGGCCCGCCATTTTCTCTCTCCTCTTGTTCCTTTCACTCATTTTGCTCCACCCGCTCCTTGCTCTCCTTCCGCCGCTCCTCCTGCTCTTTCCGCCTCATTCGTGCCGTTGGCGATATATTTTGTTTCCTCCCCGTCCGGTCCCGCCTAGTCCCGCCCCGCATCACCCGGCAATACTCGGCAACACTGTCGCCCAGATATATTGAGGATCGCATTTAATTAAATTTTGTTAACAACACATCTGGGGTAACTTTTTGGATCGCAACTACGCTATTTTAATTATTAGAGCTCCAACAAATTTGGGAACAATTACTACAAATGTTTCGAAATGTTTGTGGCACATAGAAAATAGTTAATTTTTGTATAGTACACTAAAATCGGAGGATATTTCTAATGAAATGCACTAACTAGCAACTCAATTTAATGTGAAGCTATTCAATCACTTAAGAAACATCCATTCGGCACTCTGATCGTGTTGTTTGACTCCGTGCTTTAAGTTCGGACGTAATTGTGATGTAGATGACTGATAAGTTCGCCTCTAGGCGAGCAGTTCCGGATCATAAAATGAGTTTAGGGAATATCTAACCATGCTGTAATTCAAGGAATATAATTTCACATTTGAAGAATTAAATCGGTTGAATTCAATTCGCAATAGAGTAGTACAAGTGGAGACGGAAACACCTCTGTGCAGTAAGCAAAGAGCAATCGGGAAAGCACTGTCAAAGCAAAATAACGAACTTTGATCTAAAACGGCCAGATGCACAGATCGTAGGGCCAATTTCCACCTCTAGGTTCCAGGGTTCCTAATAAAGAATAATTTGTCGGTATGATATTGCGAGATCCTTTTGAAATACTGCTGCATTCAGGGTATCGACCAGAATAGTGTAATGTTATTCCTAGAATGTGATCCACTTCACCACCACTCATTAGCCCAGGAAAAATGAACAACCTGCTTCCCGTAGTTACCAACGCCTCGGGAAGCGAAATATTGAAAGCAAATTAGGCCATAAAAACGGCTACTCGACAATAATATATTGGTGTACAATACAATAGTGAACATATTGAATTCTTTTAACTATCATTAAAATCGCTCTTGTTTCATTTTAACACAATTGGAGCATTATCACTCTTGACAAACTTTTGTTGCTCAGAAGCAGCCATACATAAGGAAACGTCACAATTCTCACGAAGATAGTTTTCCAGGTTCTTCATTACATTTTTTTCCTGTTATGACTTGTTTCACCACCACAAAGTAAGTGAATCAAAAGATTCTTTAAACCCTTTAAATAAGAAAGAAAATTTATCTTCTATCAACAATAGTCACGGCAAATAACATTTTAAAAAACAAACCACACATAATGTGGCTAGACGTCGACATTTTAAAACACGCTACGGAGTAGAGAGAAAGTTACGTAATGCTGCGCGAAAAAAATTTCGGCCGAAAAACTCTTATTAAAGGGCTCTGGTCAAGATAAAGTGGATAAATCCAGTTGCTAAATTTGGAAAAAAAAATCCTCTATCACGTGGTGCAGCCAGAATCCATGTTTTGTAGGCCCTTGATGCCAAAAAATGGAATAACGGCAAAACGTCTGTCTGTCAGACCGTCTGTCTGTGAACAACATTAGCGGCTTCAGCCAATTTTCTCCAAAATTGATTTTCCTCAATTGACCTGGGTAATGTCGCGGATCCTTGGACTTGAAACCGATATTTTAATTTTGGGGGTTACTTTACAGGAAGCCACTGAGACATTTTCCAAATTTTCAAAAAACATTCTCCATCGTTTTAGTTTTTTTTTTTGTTGGAAAGTATGAAGAAAGTTTAAGAGAATGGTGCAGGTCCCATGTTCGTTGAAAACCCTAATGTTACGAAAATTTCAAACGTTCAATTTTTTTTCGGAGTCTTACAACTAAAATTTTAAAGATAGAGATTTTCCCTTAAAATGTGTTCCTTACTGATACATTTTGAAATAAGGTCATGTACAAGTTTTCGAGAGTTGTAGTACTTTTCGCGTAATTTTGCTTGAAAATACAGGCGAGAAAGTACGTGTTGTTTCAGCACCACTAGTTTAAATATCAATATAAAGTATGTACCGAGAAAATTATCAATAACTGTAAAATTCTCTCGGTTAAGCTCTGATTTCTACAATATTATTACTTCTAAAAGAAGAGCTCGTGGTTTGATAGACAAAATTTACACTTTGGCATCATTCAAGAATAGTTGTTCGTAACTTGAGAAAAAAACACGAAAGTAGTCTCAGGAATTGTGATCATCACTTGGATATGAACGAAGTAATTGTTAAGTAAGGAAACCTAGTACATAAAAATCTACGACTATTTGTTCGTATTTTAGGCGCTGCTGTACCGTTCCCCCGATTGCAATAAAACTTTGTCAACTTATTGCTGCGTTGCTGTACTTGTTTGTCGCACATGTACGCAAAATGGGGACGTCGTTTATGATTTATGAGTTTATGATTCAAGCGCCCCTGAATAGCTCTAGGCAACCCGTCGCACCCACAAATATTAAGCGCGTCTTCGCTGCATATTCTGCCCCCTGCGACTGTGAAATATCGGTTGGAATTATTACTTGAACGTTATTTCGGTAAATCAAATGTCTAAGTAAATCAAATTTCTCCACGACATTGTCATATTGAATGCATGCCTAAACTTGAGGGAGAACTTTTTCACAATAGTATACACGACAACCATATCCAAACCAGGACAGAACAAACTCATACTCGCGAGAAAGTCTTTCAACAATTAACATTTTTGCAGAATGTAGTGTAAAAAGTGATTAACAATAGCATTACCAGTAGCACGTGAAACATTGCCATTTTCTACTAGTCAGAAATAAAAAAGAACGGTAGATATGAAATTTCAGTAAAGCGCGCTGAGATGTTCTCTATTTTATAAAAAGTTATTTCCGAAACGTGATGTGATTTTTGTCGCAAGAAAGCGAGATAGCCATCACGACAATACCAACTTCCCAAGAGGCAATGTTCTAACAGAAGATAAACGGAGCACTGTTCACAAGGCTTGCAAGATGGGTTCCAGAAAAGGACCCTATGACTAAATCCTTGTAAATACACTATAAGGTTTGAGAATCTATGATATATATTTAGGACATCTATTGCAAGATGAATAGTCCACAATTTAATGGAACTCCCTTTCGCAGTAAGAGACAGAATGAGACGAAATAAGCAGGCTATACCATATCTTAAGAACCATAAAGATATACTCAGTCATCAAATAGATCAGTCCAGCCAACACACAAAAATTGTTCAGTTTTCAATAAAACGTTCGTATAGTTCATGAAGAAGAAGAAGAAGATGAAGAAGCAGCATTGTAGTAGAAAGGACTATTCCATTCTCATCTTTGGTTCGAACGCCGTCAATTTTTAATTTGCCTATTCCACGAAGGCGCACATCCCATAAGCGAGGCACCGAGGGCGTTCCCCGAACTCGCCTCTCGCCTACACACGCGACGCTACGCGGAAAAGGGCGAGGTGGCCGCCGCCCACGTCGTCCCCCACTTGGCAGTTTCCTCCGCCGCCGCCGTCTTTGCTTAACCCACTTTGCTCAATCGTCTGCCACTTTCGCGGGGCTCCTTCGCACCCAGGGATGACAAGTTATAAAACAACATACGTCGTTGTTGAAAGATGATGAAAGAAGTTTTCCACAGTTTTAAAACCCAATTTCCACACATGAACATGCCTGACAATTAATCCCATTTGAGTAAGTTGTTGCGGATCCGAAGTTTTTCATGATTTCTAAGAAAGAATCGTTTGAAACGAAAGGAATAATAATTCATTTCATTAATTGTTCATTCATTTCTTCCGAATCATTGAATCTCGAATCTTCTTTTATCTCTTGAGCTGTACCTGTCATAATCAGGTAACCCGCAGGAATCTCGACTCGCAGGTTACGAGTATAACGTACTGCAAACTCTCGATTGTAATCAGAAGTCTCTCGAACTTAAAGCCAGCCATTACTCGCAAGGATACTGTATGTGTGCAGATCTACCTATGCAGCCTTTCCCAGAATTCGGGTTTAAACAATTACCGCCGTCTTAAGATTAAAACTGCGTGGGTGAGAGCACTAACACTCTGGGCGACCCAACCGCCTACGCGTCTTTCCGTGTCCATTTCGCCTTTCTCCATGCGTCCTCACGTACCCTCGTCGCTTCCTATCCGCCATCACTTGCGCAGCGTGCGGGCGAGTGGGCGTTTAACGGCTGGAGGCTGCTGCAGGTGGGCTCTCGCGATGTTTGCGCGTCGATTACGGCAGGAATGCCGGGAGCGGCTCGGCTCCGCTCGCCTCGCCACGCCACGGCCGGACGGTCGGCCGCGCACGGCCAAACGATGTCGAGAGAGAAACGAACCGTTCACCGAAAAAATCGATATTTCTGGCCGATGTCACACGATAAATTCTCGAACCTCAATGCTAAAATGATTTCATGCGCGTTCACAGGAATATCGAATCGTAGGTACGTTCGCGGAATTACTGAAAGCAACGCTACGAAACGAGGCTTCCAAATACCTAATAGCTGCTGGCTGCTTACATAAAATGTGCCCGCCTTAACCAACATTCCCGTAAATATAACGAAAAATAGGTAGATGGTAACCCAATTCGCCACACCTTTTATTTGAGGAAGAGATAATTATGGTGAACAGATTCCAAGATACTTTTTAAATACAATCTGTTTGAAAGTAGTCTTCTCCCCTCATTTTTCTCTTCCCAAATTATTTTAAAAAATACCGTTTATGTTTTCCTGGCACCACAATCCTTCAAACTTCCATTACAGTAGATTGATAAACTCGTAGAATTTAATGTGGTCTAGGCTAACCGGGAATCGTAGAATTTATTTATCGTAGAATTTAAAACTAGTATGTACTAGCTCGAGGAGCAACATCGCCTGGATCTTCTTCGAAAAAAAAATCGCATAGGTCACATGGCTTCATAGAAGAAATTGCATTTAATTGGTCCAGAAGTGGCCATATCGACAGCGGGCAACGTCGCATCTCGGAGCGCTCCGTGAACCGGAAATGAAACCGGAAAGGCAAAAATTCCGGTTCGATGCCCCGCGGCGATTACGAGCGGAATGTCGGGAACGACACGACCGGGTGGCGCGGGCGGGGGCGACGCGGGGTGTGAGGGGAGGGGAGGGGAGGGGAGGGGGCGAGGCGGGGCGGGGCGGGGCGGGGCGGCGCAGGGCGGCCGTGCGCGGCTGAGCGCGGCGCGGCGCGAGGCGAGGCAGTGGCGGCGGCGGCGACGTGCCCTCGCCAGATCAATAGCTCGACCCCGACGCAGGGCTGGCCACCTAGGGGCGCAGGGGTGCGCCTCGGGATGTGCGGCGACGGACGCCCCTTCCGCGCTCTGCCAGCCTCACGCCCGCCGCCGCTCGCTGCTCACGCCCACGTCCTTGCCCGCAAAGCCGGGCCGTGGGTTCGCAACCCGCGGGACAAGCTCTTAGTTGCCGACGTAAGTGGTGATGCAGCGCACGTAAGTGGAAGTGTTTGTATCAGGGAGGAGGAAGGTAAGATCGCGTTTGGTTCGTTGCCCGTTTGTTAAGGTACTACTCCGGCATTCGCCTGCAATTTATCGGAGAAACCACGGAAAACTACCTATCAGAGCAGCCGTCCGCTACAATTCTCCACCCAGCAACTAATGCAACTCTGCTATCTAACTAGTGTCGAAAATCAGCCATCATCCTAGCTCGAACCGCAAGGCCTCCCAGTCAACGTCGCTACAAAAGCAACGATGTCGCCGCTGAACTATATCATCCAGTCGAGTCGAGGAAAGAACGTGCCTGATTCGATCTTGGGGCAGCTTTATGCTTCCAGGAGGACTTCTTCGACAGGGCCCACGGGGGTCGCGTCGAGCGCGCGCAAACGCCCGGCCGCAGAGGGCGCCCCGGCCCTCCCTGCGTGGCGGGCACTCCACGCGGGGCACGAGTTCTCCAACGCCAGTTGCACTTTTCACAGGGAACATTTGATCACATTAGGGACCATTAAACTGGCGAAGAAATAAATGGACTCAAGCTACGGGGGAAAAAAGTATCTTATCAGCTGACAAAGCGGCCGACAGAGGAGAGGCAGAACTGACTGATGGAAATGTATCCGGCACCTACTGGAATTTGGAATAACAAAGACTGCAGAAATTTTTAATGTAACTCTATTGAATATCCTGGAACAAAGTGACCTACATTTCAAACATCAATAAACAGTGATGTTTACTTAAAATACTGCCTTTTACTCCATTCAAAACATTTTTACAGAGAATCACGCCTGTGAATTACCCATGCGTTTGCATACAACCGAAATTAAAGTTTTCACCAGTCGCAACATATTTCCTGATTTCAAGACCAAAGAGAAAATTACATGAATGTAATTTTAAGAAATGAATTTTCTCCTACAGTAACCGCAAATAACCCTCCATTGAAGTACCTGTCACATCTTGTAAAATACATCTGAAAGTTATTTATTCGTTTTCTGTAAAGTACATTCTGAATGTAATAGTACTGAAAAGTGAAATTATTTATACATAAAAGAGAACCAATAAAATTACACCATCTCTAGCATATAATAAGAAACCATAGAAATTAATGATAAATGAATGTTAAAGGTGCTCTCAATTATTCACGTTGCAAAATCATCCTTCGAAAAACTATCAATCTATGATACTACACTGATTTTTGTCTACTTAAGGAAACAATATTCTGTACCCTAACGAGCATTGCTATCGGGACGGGACCAAAATAAAATTTCAAAACGAAGAATCTGGCACGTCAATTACCCGTAATACAATTAATATTTCCGCTGTTAATGTTAATTTGTAGTCCAACAATTATCTTCGGTGAAATGACATACTCCTAAAAATTTACATTACATAAATTTGTAAGAAAATATGAGCGCGAGCTATTAATCTCTTTTGTTACTAATGAATCGTTAATTGCCATTTCAAAATCTGCGTTTAATGTCATTTGCAACTTAATTAGATTTTACGTTTTACTAAACATTTAAACTAACCTCAGAAATATGTAAGTGAATGTAAACACAATTAATATTTCGATTAATTGCGACAAAATCTCCATCGGTTACGGTAGCAAGCAATATTTCACATTAAACGAGTTATGTTGTGCATCTTTCATTACGCGAGAAAATTGTGTTTTCGGGGTGATGAAGCGTATAAACGCGTAAAGTCAACGAACAAAGTGATTAATAAACTAAGAAAATCCAATTACGTCCTTGTAAAGCGCAAATATATTTCACTCGTTTTACTATTTCTAATTATCATCGTATGTTTCATCACTCGTAATGGCACAAGTGATTATTATTTCGTGTTCTTTTTCTGACAACAGCATGTAATGGAAGGCACTCCATTTTCATTTTCTTTTTTTCACAGCAAACGTTCAGCTCAACTTGGGTCAAAATTAATTAAATTACAAATAATATATTTAGCTTATTAATGTAAATTTCTTGTCTTTTAATCTGATACGTTGAAAATAACCATTGAGGCATTTCGATAAGGATTAAAAAATGAAAGATTTTATATTTTTAAACCATTTACCTTACTCTATTCTTCTTCTTCTTCTTCTTCTTATTATTATTAATATAAAGTTGCAACCAGCTTCCTAAAGAGTAGGTATGATGGGTGTCCGTACATACATTGAGCGAAATACACGTTTTTCTATACCTATGGTCAAGTTCTTTCATTAATTTTGCGGAGTTTCAATAACAATTGGTACGACCTGTTTCCATAATAATTCATACGACTCACATTCCAATGTTCTGTATTTTCAATATTTTGTATTTAAGACCTGCCTCTACCTTTTTCCTACTACGTCTCTACATCCTTGGTTACAACGTTCTGGAAGCATAGCACAACACCTACAATTAGACACCATTTTTCTCCAAGACCCCAATAACAATATCCGTTTATTTGCCTCTTTAATAAGTTTAGATTTGTTGGCCGTACAAAATTATACACATTTCAACAGGCACCACAGGTTTTGGAGAATGTTCGTACCATTTGGGGCTTACGTGTAGAATATCAAGAGTGTCACTGTTCGGCAGTGAGGAGTACTAAAGATCCTTGAGAGTCTTTTCATGATTCACACTCTGCTAGAATTAGACCAACTGAAACGATACGATCAAGGCTTCCTACTTGTTCCTATCAAATGAGACATTTATCATCCTGGGAAATTTCAAAATACCCTTCTACTTTCGCACAGTACTACGTAAGTAATACAAAGAAAGTATTGTAATCTTGCGACGGAAATCAGCGATTTTTAACGGAAAAAACTTTTATTGTTGGGCGCTGGTACAGAAAATGTGGATACATCATGTTCCTTTAGAAGTAAAACACTTCATCTAACACGTTGTAAAGTCAGAATCTATGCTTGGTGGGTCCTTATATCAAAAAATCAATTGACGACAAAATGTGTCTGTCTGTGGTCAACGCTGGCGCCTAAACGCATCAGACGATTTTCTCTGATATTCCCCGACAGAAAAAAAAAACTCGAGACCCTGCAAGTTTAAAATAGATATTTTGATTTTGGGGGCAACTTACATGAAGCCTCAACGTTTTCAAAATTTTCTCAAAAATGGCTAGAATTAAAAAAAAAGTGTCCTCGAAACGTCTAAAAGACGCTAAATACAATGTGGAAGGTCTCATTTTCCTTGAAAACTCTTATTTTTTGTAAACTGTGAAACTTCAATTTTTTCCCCGAGTTTTTCTGCAACTACAATATTACAGATAGACATTTTCCCCTAATGAAATCTGTTGTTCAAAGACATCTTGAAATAAGGACAATATATATTGTATACTCATATATTGTCATAATTTATGGAAAATATAAGTAGTTTCCACGTAATTTTGCGTGAAATATAGGTAATTTTTAGACAATTATTTTCTCAGAAACCGCATCAAATTTTTTATTATTTTTTTCATCGTAAGAACAAATGATATTTAAAAATGACTCATCTCATTTTCATTGAATTTTCTGAATTTTCAAGAAATGTAAAAATCAGAAATAATGCGAAAAATTATAAGCTGTTTTAGCACCATTATGTCGTGTTTCAATGCCTGATCTTGGCTGGCTATTACAAGTGCTTTCCATTCTATTTAATTCCCCTTTTACGCCTTGGTCTGCTTTTAAGGCATATCAATGATTGTATTGTGGTTATTAATTTTACTATTATATATATATATATATATATATATATATATATATACACACACATTTATATATACATTGTTGATTATTTGATTTATATTTATAGATGGCCAAAGTGGCTAAGAGCATGTACCGGCTCAGTGCTTCGGTCCGAAGGGTCGCGGTTTCGAGTCCCGTCTTGGGCATGGTTGTTTGTCCCTTGTCTTTCGTATATATGTTTATCCCAGGTCAGAGCAGCCCGCAAGTGTGTTAGTATTAAGTGTGCGGTAGAATATGCGTCCCGTCGGGACGTAAAGGGTAACCATCTGTCGCTGAATAAAACCCTTAGTAAAAAAAGAATTATTATTATTATTATTATTATTATTATTATTATTATTATTATTATCATTGAATTCCAATATTGTGAAAATTGTTAATAACTTACAATGTTACTTTTCCATTTTCCCGCAGCCCTCGTTCAGAACATAGGCTCATAAGGCTGGCTCTGATTTAGGAATTATGAATGCATTTCTGTACCTGACTGCACAGTAAAGAAAACTTGGAAGAGGATATCGATTATTCCGATAAATCATGGTTTTTGCTCTCTAATACCACGTTCCACACGTAGTTGAATATCAACGAGATAAAGTGTGCCAGAGAGGATTATTTCAGTTAATGAATATTCTATTTTCACAGTTATTAAGTTTGTTGTTTTATGAAAAGTATGCATTTTATTATGAAAGCTGTATTGCTTATTAATTCCAGCTTATACCGCTAACAAAGCAGCTTCGATTTTTTTCAAAGCTTTATTATGCTAATACATTTTACACTATTGATTTTCTGGCTTATTCCAATGACATAAAGAATATGAACGATATTTCGATATGCAGGAAGGAATAGGGAGAATACGGACGCAATATTTTCGTAATTGCTATTGTTTCTGAAATGTATTTCTTAATACAACTGGCAATCATAACTTAGGAGAAACAGACGCTCTCACTATAATTCCAAAACATTCCAGATAAGTCTAAACGTAATAAAATGAACAATTGCCATTTTCCGTGGTGTTTGGGATATTTGTGAATTAAACATGTGAATTCTTTTTCCATCAGTCACTTAACATGAAACTGGGTTCAAATGAGAGAACCCGATTTTGGTAAATTTGTTCGTTTAATGGAGACGCTTGGGACTACCTAATCCAAAAGAAAAGTGAAAATTCTGAGAGATTGAATCTGAAAGATATCTAAATTTGATAACATTTGTCAGGTGATATATTGTCCCGATTTTGTTTTTACATAATATGGACAAACTTGGAAGACGGGAAGGGTTATGAAAAGATGGAAGAAAACCCTACAAAATGATGGAGAGGAAAGCAAGATGGAAGAGAGAGCGAAAGGAAGGGAAAGGTTGTGTAAAGAATACAATGACTGTTCGTGACTAGAGATTACATTTTTCAAAAGGGGAGAGCAGTGTTTTCCCTGAAGATCTGCTTCCCACCCCCCGAGTCATTGCTTCTAGCCCTCTTCTACGGTCATACAATGTCTAATGATTCCATTGAATAACTTACGTAAATTGTTCCATTGTTTAGTTCCTGAAAAAATAGATTAACTTATTTATTGAGTGCAATTTATGTTAATGTTTGTAGTTCACTAAGTTGGGTATAATTTAAGATTTTGGATGCAATTTACAAGCGCGCGAATTCCAACTGCAGTTCAGAAAGGAGCAAAGTTTATAAAATAAAATAGACTGAATATAAACTGACTTATTTTACTACATTCACTTAATGAGATTTTGCTTCAATCATATTTTTGAAAAGAAAAAAAAATTGTACGCATTCTAAAGTGAATGAACGGTGATGTCCACTCATTTACGTACTACTCACAAACTATGTTTCTGGGAACAGTCACGAAGACTGCCACAAGGGATGAATCTGCTTCATTATCCCGTAGAGAAAAACAAATTTACATCGAACTCCGGCTGATGACGCAAGGCTCAAGTACGTAGGACCTCGTTACACGTCGCTTAATGACTGAAATTTCTCGAGCGGCGTGAGCGTGCGGGCTCTGGGCGGGCGCGCGTCGCCCGCGGCGCCGCCGGGCGGGGGCAGCGCACGCGTGCGCCACGGGAGGCTGCGTGACCTCGACATTTAACGAGCGGAGGAGACGTCGCCGTGTGTGCGACCTGGCCGGCAGAGGAGCGGTGGGCGAGCAAAGCGGCGCGGCGCGGCGGCGGCGGCGCAGTTGGCGGCGGTAGCGGTGATGGCGATGGCGGTAGTGGCGGTGGCGGTGATGTGGTGGCGGAGGTGGTAGTGGCGGTGGCGGTGGCGATAGTGGCGGTAGTGGCGGAGGCTGTAGTGTCGGAGGCGGTAGTGGCAGAGGCGGTAGTGGCGGAGGCGGTAGTGGCGGTGGCGGTAGTGGTGATGGCAGTGGCGGTGGCGGTGATGGCAGTGGCGGTAGTGGCGGAGGCGGTAGTGGCGGTGGCGGTAGTGGTAATGGCGGTAGCGATAGTGGCGGTAGCGGTAGTGGCGGTAGCGGTAGTGGCGGTAGCGGTAGTGGCGGTAGCGGTAGTGGCGGTAGCGGTAGTGGCGGTAGCGGTAGTGGCGGTAGCGGTAGTGGCGGTAGCGGTAGTGGCGGTAGCGGTAGTGGCGGTGGCGGTAATGGCGGTGGTTGCGGTGGTGGCGATAATGGCGGTGGCGGTAATGGCGGTGGCGGCAATGGAGGTGGTGCGGAAATGGTGGTAGTGGTGGTGGTAGTTGCGGCGACGGCGGCGGTAGTGGCGGCGGCGGTGGCGGTGGCGAAGGTGGCGGCGGTGCCTCGAGCGGGCCGCGCCTAGGCCTCGCGCTTGACGAGTGCGCGGAGCGGAGAGCGGTGGGCGAGCCGCAAAGTGCGAAGGCTGCGGTGGGAGAAGAGATGGAAGAAGGCGGAAACCGTGACGGAGACGGAATGGTGATATTAGGGGAGGTGATCGCGGGATCAGAGGTGGTGGACGAGGCGGGAGCGGCGGTAAAGGAAGAGGAGGAGCGGGTCGTTGAGGTGGGGGTGGTGGGAGCAGTGGTAGTTGCACGGGTGGTAGAGCTAGTGGAGGCGAGGGTATCGGTAGATGAAGTGGGAGAGGCGGTAGCGAAGGTGGGAGTGCCGGTAGCAGGAGGCGGGCGGAGCGGAGGTGAAGGTGGAAGCAGGGATGGTGGAGGTGGAGGAGAAGGAGGAGGAGTAGGTGGAGAAGGAGAAGGAGGAGGAGGCGTGGCATGATGACGCCACGTGGGCGGCCGTGGGAGCAGGAGGTCTCGTGCACAGAGAGTCAGGAAGGACGGGATGTCGAGAGAGGCTAAGAGAAGCAGGCTGCAGAAAAGGTTGTGAAATGTGAAGAGGTGCCCGACAGTGGAGACTGGCAGCAATGCATTCTAATGACACATCAAATGCACTTGTTCACTAACTGAAATGGATTCAAAATTGTCAATGTAGCGACGTCGACTTGAGAGGTAAAGTTTTTTAGATTATTTAAATTTCATATTTTTTCACCTTATCTTTCTGAAATTTATTTTTAAATTTATGTCATTTACATCACAAACATATTAAAATGGTTCAAAATTTCGACCTTTCAACTGGAAGGAAATTACTTTATGAAGTCCCCAGACATTGAGAATAAATTTCCTACTATAGAGTTGTAAAACTTTCTCTCTCACCTTTAACAAACATATGAATTTCAAAACACGGAACATGAAATATACAGGGTGTCCCACCAACTATGGACCACCCCCATAACTTCTAAACGGTTCATGATACCGAAATGCAGTTTTCGCTTAACAATGTGGAATCGTGGGGCAAGTAATATGCCGTACAGAAATTGTCTATAATATTTTAGTTTTAGAAGAATTTATCATCTTTGATTTTTTAAATGGAACTATATATTTCTTTCACCACCATGGATAGACCATGGAAAGAGGAATAAAATGATGTATCATATGCTAGTATTTTAGAAGTAATTTGAGTATAAAATTAGATTCTCTTGTATGTGATTTTAAGTAAACGCTCCTTTCCTGTAGCAGCCCTTGCAACACTCGCCGGGAAGGTGGCCTTCCGGCGTCGAGACTGTTTCGTGGAGACAGGGAGTGTGAGAAGCGTGGCCGTGAAGGATAGGGGCGTAACTACAACAATTCATGGTCTTGTCACGAAGATCATATGAACAAACATCAATATTAACGATCAGAATGAGACTTTTTCCATTTGTTCATCTGAATTGAACTTTTCTTCAACTTAAATTCCAAAGCAAGGATCATCGAAAAGAACCAAATAAAACTAATTTATAGCGGAGGGTCGATAATAATAAAGGTCCTTTTCAAACTTACAAAAATCGAAAACTGAGCTAAGTGTGTTATGGCAGAAACAAGCTGTCTATTTAAAACATGGGAAGGGAATGAATGCTTAAAGATTCTTATTGTAATATCTTGATTAATTCATCAAATAATAGATAGGTAGACATTTCTCTTATTATTTACTCTTAATAAATGCCTTTTTTAAACACTACCAAAATAACAAATCACTACAAATTTTGAAACACTCTTGACAGACTGTCGTGTAAATTTACTAAATTTTAACACAAATGCACATCTGCAGTCACGACTGCTAATACTGATTGGAGAGTTTCTCACTTCATAACATTACGTGCTGCTTCAAACAAAAAAATCCACGGCAGAAAATGGAAGTGTACTGTTTTCTTTTCCATTTATGAACTCGCAGTAGAGGTATGGTAGCAAAGTGAACGAATGATCATCTTAATTAAAAATTTAATTTACCTACGAAGAGATGGTGATTGAATTCTTGTCAAGTTTGAAAATGATATTTATTATTAAAGAAGACAAGTGAAACGTAGATACATCAATGGAAAAAAATATAATTCTGATCGTTAAAATTGGTGTTTCTTAGTGTGACCTTTGTGTCAAGACATTGGATTGCTGTAGTTAAGCCTCTTATCCCCCATTGCCACCCCTCTCAGTCTCCTCTCTCCACGCAACAGTCTTGACGCCGCGAAGGCCGTTTTGCCCGAAGGCGAGAGTTGCAGGGGCTGCGACACAAAATATTGTCCGTTTAATTCAAAATCACATATCAGAAAGTCTAATTTTATACTCAAATTACTATCAAAATACTAGCATATGATACATAATTTTATTCCTCTTTCCATGATCTATCGATTGCTGGTGAGAAAAATATATCGTTCCATTTAAAAAATCAAAGATGATTAAATTTCTCGAAAACTAAAAATGTTTTAGACAATTTCTCTACGGCATGTTACTTGCCCCATGATTCCGCATTATTCAGCGAAAACTGCATTTCGATATCCTGAACTGTTTAAAAGTTATGAGGGTGGTCCATAGTTGGTGGGACACCGTGTATATGAAAGTATCGTATTCATATAAACATACATCCAAATGTATACAGAAATGAATGTTAATTCACTATCCCCTATGTTGTAGAGTAATCGATCACGGGAACTACTTTTGGAGTGCACTATTAATGATAAAAATGAATTTTATGTTAATGCCTTCAATATGGAGTAAATGGTTTGAAAAAAACTAGTAAATTGCAACATACTACGCGCTATATCCCATTATTTTTCAAAAAAAAATTGCCTAAAATAAATGTAAGACGCAGTACGTCACGAAATGTTACAATTCAAAACTCACGTTAATAATTACCAACATTGGGAAGAAGAGATTCCGATTACAGGCTGTAGTGCATTTTGACACAGTGTGTGTCTCGTTATGCGAAGACCAAGGCACACCTGGCGACCACGCGCTCGCCCGTTCCGCGAACCACGCCTTAGGTTGCGCGAATTCACCGCCGCTGACGAAACTCTGTGCGCAGCAGGTCGCTCACGTTACGATCTCGCGGGGAGGAAACCGAACGTCAACAGTTTGCTCTGCTTCCTCTGGAAAATGTCGCGCAAGGATTAACAGTATTCTCAATCCCGTAACGTCCAACGAAAAGCTAAAAAAAATGTTCTTTGTAAATGTATTAATAATTATTAAAAGAAAGTCTTCTTTTACCTCAAATCTAAAATATGCTTCTGAACAAAATGCGAACTGGCATTTTCTGCACGAAACTTCATTAGTTGGGGGTAACGGCACTGTGATCCCAGACAACATACGCCTAGTGTTTTCTATATGAATCATGCGAAATTATTCATTAGCTAAAATGAAAATCGTTAGTTCTCTTAGGAATAGGTTTACAGTGATGATGACAAACGAGATCAAACTAAATCACGCGCTGTCATCTCATCACTAAAATAAAGGAAAAAGGTTCACTTTCAACAATGTACCCACAGAAAAAAAAATTCGGAACATATAAATCAACGTCCTTTCGGCGTAAGAAGCTACTGCACGAATATTATGAATATGCGATGTGCGCGCAGCATAGAGTACGGTTCATTTGAGAGCCGAGCGCTAGAATCCACATCGATAGCGCTGCAGCTTTCCATATTCCCCGAAAAGAAGGCGCAGAATAGTTGGCAACCTCCGTTCGGGGAACTGCATGACGTGACTTGGTTCACTATCCGTGATTCAATGAAACATCCTGTTACGCTCCTTTTCCCTTTGAATCGATCTTTTGCCCCCATACAACAACATTATGAGATTTCAGGGATGGAAATAAAAAAAAAGGCTGGGAGGAATGTGGAAGCGGCTTCGTTCAATAGCAGCTGTGGAGCGGAGGAGCAACGAGAGACGGCGCGGAGGCACCTCCGTGTGAATCAGGAAGCGGAGGCGTTGGCGGCGGCGGCGGCCGTATGCGGTGGCGACAGTAGCACCAGTGGCGGCGGTGACAGCTGCAACAGCGGCGGCGCGCGGCAATGGCGGTGGCAATGGCGGTGGCGGTGGCGGTGGCGGTGGCGGTGGCGGTGGCGGTGGCGGTGGCGGTGGCGGTGGCGGTGGCGGTGGCGGTGGCGGTGGCGGTGGCGGTGGCGGTGGCGGTGGCGGTGGCGGTGGCGGTGGCGGTGGCGGTGGCGGTGGCGGTGGCGGTGGCGGTGGCGGTGGCGGTGGCGGTGGCGGTGGCGGTGGCGGTGGCGGTGGCGGTGGCGGTGGCGGTGGCGGTGGCGGTGGCGGTGGCGGTGGCGGTGGCGGTGGCGGTGGCGGTGGCGGTGGCGGTGGCGGTGGCGGTGGCGGGCGGCGGCGGCGGCGGCGGCGGCGGCAGTGGCGGAGGCGGTGGCGACAGTCACAGCTGCAACGGCGGTGGCGGCGGCAGCGGCGGTGCTGCATGGGGAACCTGTTTGCTTGGCGTGGAAGGTGGGAGGCTGCGGCGGTGGCAGCTGGGCCTCGCTGCGTTTCTGGTGACTGCCCGGCGCCAGCCGAGACTGAGGTGGAAGCCCGCTATCGGCGCACGCGGACGCTCGCGGCGGTTCAGGTGCCGCTGCCGGCCGCCCCGCCCTCGCCACGCCGCGTTGGGCTGTGCCACGCCACGCAATTACAACCTGCCTCACGCATCGGACACGCGACACCACTTCTCTGCAGTAGTTACACCGAGCTGCCTTTTCTATGCCGCGTTTCCTCGATATTATTTCTTCCTTCTCTACATCGTTTTTTTCCTTCTCCTCTGCATCCTATTCCTCCTTTTTCTGTCTTTCCATATTTTTCTACATCGTTTTCTCCTTCTTTCTACATAGTCTTCTTTTCTCAATCGACTTCTCCTTCTTTGCATCATCATCATCATCATCGTCATCTTCTTCTTTTCAGCATCATCCTCGAATGCTATATTCCTGCTTGGATGTTCCCGCGGATGTTCCTATAATTTGATTTCCTTGGCGAATGTGATACACTATTACACGAGTATCTTACCAGCACCACTCTGGAAACATCTACCCTTTGCGCAAGAACTCGTACAGCTAGCGCAGAGTGGTTGCAGCCGCAGCCGTCAGCGCTATTAAGGTCAGCTATTTTCAATCACAGGAGCTAGTTGAAACTAGTTACAACTAGTACGGATAAATGTATTTCCGGTTACTGCTTCAAAGAAGGGAGAACAAAGCATATTTCCCCACACACTCTAATATCCTTCACCAACTGAAATTCTTATTAATTTAACATATTTCACGAAAAGGGTATTTGTAATCATATTCCTCCATTGTAAATCCCAAAAATAAGCATAAAAAGCTACATTTTTACGATATTTGCTGCATTTCTGCACAATAACGCACAAAGATCACCTGTAAGCTGTTCTGGGTTATTCTCTAAGATTATTCTCAATTAGTTCCGAAAATTCTGCCGCAAAATCTTTTACAATTGCATTTGATCCTTTCCCAGATTTGCTTAACACTTCCAAATTTTTCTCCCATAATTTTTGAAGAGATTAAAACTCCTCAAACTCAGTTTAATTTGTATTCACTTGCACTTCTGCAATTGCTCTATCAATCGTTTTGTATGCGAATCTAAATAAATATTAACAAGTGGTGCTACAGAATGGCACAGACATTGACGTATCAGTTTTCTATTTCCTTTAGTCTAGACTACCTATACAGACTTGCGGCATACTCTTGCCAGCTGCCATCTATAGCCGCCCAGAGTACATTTTTTGATTCGGTTTCCTAATAATAGAACGGAAATATTATTTTGAGAATATTAAAGAACAGTAAAACCTCGTCATAAATGGCAATTTTCTTTGAAAAATGTGACACTGTGTACTGCACATATTGCACTCATATTGCGCGAAAATTACTAAAATTTTCAAAAAATGTACATGATCTTATTGAGAGAACTCACTTTGGAGAACAAATTTTATTTGAAGGAAGAATGTCTATCTTCAATTTTGTATTTGTAGGAAGACGCCGAAAAAAATCCAAACTTTTGCAATTTTCGAAAATTCTGAGTAACCGTGAAAATCGGACTGTACCACCTTAATAGGTGTATTTTACTCTATTCTTACAAGAAATTTAAGAAAAAATTTGGAGCCGTTTTTGAAAAAATTTTGAAAATGTCCGGGAGGATTTGTGTAAAGTACCCGCAAATTTTGGAGAAAGTTTTTCAAAATCACAGCGACTCGAGTCGAGCGAGATCGACTGGGGAATATCCATTTCGGAAAAAATCCTACGTAAGATTTAGGTGGTAGTCGGGTTCACGGACGGACAGACGGGCGTTTAAAAAAATATAACACTTTGAGTTTCATTGGCCCCAAAACGTGTATTTCCGTTAAAATCGATTTTCCGCAGCATTACATAACTTTCCCTATACTACGTTTCTTTCTCTGTATATACGTATGTATACGGGAAAGTAAAAGAATCGTTTTGAATGTTGATGTGAATAAAGGTATTAAGTAGTTAAGTTTAATAAGTTGTGATTCACATTCATTTGAAAATCGGTATTTATATTGGTATCGGTATTTGTACACTTCGGAACGTAAAAGTTAGAAGTCGAACATAACAACGATCACTCAAGCTCTAACATTACTCTCAGTTTTATTTTCTCTCTACTCACATGAAACTCTTCAAATTTAATAAGTTCCAAGGCAATACTGTTCGTAGATTTTGCAAATTTATTTTTTAAATATGGTATTAGGCCTACGGATAAAATTTAAAATGAAATTTCCAACGAGCTGGAGATACTATCTCTAACTCGTTGGAAATATCCCTCGTGCTTCACTTGTTCAAATTAACTTCACTTGTTCACGAAAATGTCAACATCAGTGTTGCCAACGTCGTGAAAGAAAATGATGGCCTATTGAGCAAAAAATGCCTTTGGGTACAAGAGTTTAATCAACGCCACCTACACAAATCTATTTAGGTGGCGTTGCTTTAATTCCCGGCATACTGACCAAAATGGCATCGCCAAAACACGTTTTTGGAATTTTCTGTGCATCTTCTGGCCGGATCTCAAAACAAATTATCCTTTCCCCATCAGGAGACCGAGACGTGTCGAATGTCACCTCATGTCTTGATTGGCGCACGGGAAGTGGTCTAGCCGTGAGTGACGGAACCGAACATCCGCATACTCGAGATGTTACTCAGATACTGTATAGGGATAACTATGCGATCAATTAATAACACTGGGCAACAAAAAAACAATTTTTGAATGCTTCGAGCACTTCATGAGTCAATTCCTACTAATTTTGGGTTGCGAAAAACAAATATGACAATGAAAAATTTTTCTTAGCTCTAGTTTCTATGATATACACTAGGTGGAAGTATTACATATTAACGGATTGAGAGAAAAAGATGCATTTTAATTACAATAGATGCTACCAACAATGAAAGTGCATTCGATTTTTTTAACTTGTAATTACATGCTAAGAGTTCAAAATTGCTGGAATAATACTTCGCAGATGGTCGTGTCTGAAGAGAATCATGTGGTGGCTTCTTGAGATCGTCGTCTTTTAGCTTTCCTCTTGTAATGGAGTTCCGCAGAATCCCTACACAAAGACCAACAGTAATCCGCAAGCATTACTTCATTCCAACGGCCCTGATATCTTTGTTCTATAACAGAAATGTCCTGATGGAATCTTTCGCCATGTTCATCACTAACAGCTCCACAACTAGGAGGGAAAAATTCTAGGTGGGAGTGGAGAAAATGGATCTTAAGGGACATGTTGCATCCAAGGTTACGGTATTTTTGCAGGAGCACTGTCACCAAATGCTTGTAGTTATCATCTCTTTTGTTGCCTAAAAATCCATGAACAACTCCCTTGAAGGCTTCCCAAGCTTCCTTTTCTTTCCCCTCCAAAACTTGGTCAAATGCAGGATCCCTTACAAGTTCTCTAATTTGTGGTCCGACAAAAATGCCTTCTTTAACTTTTGCATCACTTAATTTCGAAAATTTCTCTCTTATGTACTTAAAGGCCTGCCCCTCTCGGTTCATAGCTTTGACAAAGTTTTTCATCAAACCCAGCTTGATATGCAGGGGTGGAAGAAGAACGTCTTTTGGGTCCACAAGAGGCTTGGCAACGACATTTTTCTCGCTAGGGTTAAGATTTCTTGCAGGCCAGTCTCCTTTAATATAATGCAATTTCCTATCTCTACTGTCCCACATACATAAGAAGCAGCAATGCTTTGTGTACCCCAGTTGCATTCCTAAGAGTATGGCAATGACTTTTAGATCACCACAGATTTTCCATTTGTGTTCATGGTATTTGAGTCCAAGAGAGCTGTCATATTTGCATATGTCTCCTTCATGTGAACAGCATGACCAACAGGAATAGATGAAAGAAGGTTGCCGTTGTGAAGTAACACAGCTTTCAAACTAAGCTTGGAGGAGTCTATGAATAGCCTCCATTCAGTTGGATCATGGTTCAAATTCAAAGATTTCATCAAGCCATTAATGTCGCAGCAAACAACAAGATTGTTTTTCTTCTCAAAAAAGGGAAGCAGTTCCATGTGACGTTTTCTATACTGTGAGATTCTGACATCACTTTCGAGAAGATTCCATTGCTGTAGTCGAGACCCAAGAATTTCTGCCTTCTCCTTTGACAGGCCGAGGTCTCTAATGAGATCACTCAATTCCGCTTGACTCAGTCTGTGCGGTTTATCATCTTTTCCCTCAAAATCAGGGTCATGGGATGTGGAAGGCTTTTTTGGTTCTTCTTGTTCCACACTGTCTTCATTTTCTACTTCAAACACACAATTTTCGGGTGGAGTAGGAACTGGTAAACTATCCGAATGTGGAATGGGTCGAATAGCAGATGGAAGATTCGGGTACTGAACTGTTCTTATTTTCTTCATAGACAATCCTGCCTTTATAGGTGGAGTCAAGCAGAAATAGCAGTCATCTGTATGGTTTGTAGGCTCCCGCCAAACCATAGGCGCAGCGAAAGCCATAGATCGTTTCTTCTTTTTCAGCCATTGTCGCAGTGTAACTGAACATGCGTTGCAACATATATGTGGAGCCCAAGACTTATCCTGGTCCCCTACTTTCATACCGAAATAATGCTGATAGGCAGTCTTTACAAGAGGCGTCAGATTGCGTTTCTGTGAGCAAAATGTTATTTCACCACAAATATAACAAAAGTTATTCACCATATTTACACATTTTCGTGGCATTTTTACAAATTTTACACTCAAAAAGCACTCCCAAACCAGAAATTTTGCATTAGTTTGAGCAGAAACTATATGTAATTCACAGTCACAGCAACAATATCTATGTTTATGACTTACAAACAGCTGAAGAGCATTGGTGTTTTGTTATTTGACAGGTGTGCCAACTCCCCCAAAAAAATTCCCCCAAATTTAAAATCTTAACTCTAAAAAATGAAATGTCACTTTATCTTCAAAATAAGAGCTAATCTGTCATTTTTATGGCGATTTTTGAATTCAGCAGATGGAAATACATGTAAATTGACTATTTTTAAGCCCGAAGCATTTTCATTGTTGCCCAGTGTAATTAATACATACTTTTTCGGATTATTTGATTGCAAGTATCGGTAACGTTGGTTGTATGAAAAGTCTGCGTGAGTACTGCTTGTGTTGCATTGTGTCATTTAAGTATCGCAATAGGTGTTTTGTTACGACTCAAACCCTCTTCAATGAAATCGGACACTTGATGAGTCACTTGATGCACTATGACACCAAAGGATAATATAAAATGGATGGAACTGTAGTATGTATGGGACGAATGTTCGATTATGCAACCCGCTTCCCTACTAGTTTGATGAGTTTATTGATTAGAAACCACAAATACAATGCATTCCTTCTCAGGTACTCTGTTATTACACGAGTCTGTAACAGTAAGACACACAACCGACGTATTCGGGGAAGGGGGAAAAAATTCATTGCCGGCCCGGTGGCCCAGATCGCTCAGTCAGTAGTGCTGTAGCGATCTCGGACCGAAGGGTCGCGGGGTCAAGTCCCGCCTCGGACATGGTTGAATGTCTTCTTCCTTCCACCCGTATAATCATATCGTTTCGTTCTCGTAGATACCATAACCTTAAACTCCAATACATCAGTAGTTTTTACTCTTAAAAGTCTTGACTATTAACGAAACCGTAACTCGACATCTTTGCCTGAAACAACTATCTCAAAATAATGTGCAGGCTAATGCGAAAGTAGATGAGCTCAGGGAATATAAAGGGTCAGATAAAATGTGTCCTTCAAAGTGAAGTATATGGAGCAGTCTGACGTTATGAACCGTTTCACCGCTCCCTGGGTCCCGATGCATCGACCTCAATATAAAATCACCATCATAAACTGACAGTACAAATTTATTTGGTTTGACATAATTACAATTTTAAAATGCTGAAAGTGACGTACTGATGAATATTGATTTTCAATAGTGTCAGCAAATCACAAAGAACATGGTTCATGACATAACATTACACTGAAGTTAAATAATAATTTTCCAGACATTTTACCTCAAGTACTTCGGTCAAATCTGTACAATGTACTTAATCCACAATATAGTTTTTTGAAGCCAATTGGCGAATTATTCGTTTCCTTTGCGTTTGCTAGCGACCTAATAAGGAACTACTATCGTTTCGAATTATCCCAACATAGTCGACAACAAGCAAAAAGTTCTGAACTGTAGTTGTAGAAATTGAAGCAGTTCTGTGCACGTGACTGACAACAAATTCGAAGTCGAGCCGAAATCAAAAGTCAACATAGAAGCGAATTAATTATAAAACAAGACTTTTGTCAAAAGGAAGTGGGCTAATCAACTAATAGTAGACGTCGCAGGAGTGATGTTTAACATTATAGTAAATAATAATAATAATAATAACAACAATAACCGAGGGAATCGTGATAGCAATTCAGGATCAGGTCATCAACACAAGAAATTATCGTAAATACATCCTTAAATATTCATCTCAGGAAAATGATTTATGATTCTGTCCACCGAGACAATTCAACACCGGTTGCAAAACAATAGCCCAAACCGATTACAAACACAGATATGACCAGATAGCCAAAATTCTTCATTAAAGAATTGCAATAAACAATAAGCTTCTGTAAAACAAGCAGCCACATTACAAGTATACACCAACAACTGTGATGGAAAATCCTGTTTGCAAGCTACAATGGGGCTGAACCATAAAGTTGTCATCCTCAACAATAGCATTACTCGTGCCTAATATATATAATCCTACTTCGACACCGAAAAGGACCGTAACTTCGACCCGAACGGGTACCTCAGTCCTGAGATTTTATCCAGAGACAGAACCGTGAAATAATAATAATAATAATAATAATAATAATAATAATAATAATAATAATATCCTCTCTACATAGGTGATGCAAAATTATTAGTTCGTTTCAGTTTATAATTAACGAATTCTGAGAATCTGGAAGTTGGGGACCTCGCATCATTTCAACGTAAACAGAGCGCGTCGCTCCCATCAGCACCGGTTGAAGGCAAAGTGAACAAGAAGTTCCGACACGGCACGTTGCAGGAGGTGGCGAGCAACCACAGTCGTGCGCTGCCACCGACAAGTGACAGGCCGTCAGTGTCACCCAGGCGCTCGACTGGTGATTGGCGCGGCGCGACGTACAACGCCAGGCGTCTCCGCAGAAGACGTGCCGTGGGTCCGCCGGCGCGACGCGACGTCTTGGCGCGAGCACCACACGCCCTCGCCAAAGAGTATAGAAGATAATGGTGGAAACTCGGGCAAATCAGCGTGGGCGGCACAAGCGACAAGTAATTGTGCTGCCCCGAGCGGCCTGGCGGGTACACTACAAGATAGACGTAAATGTTGCCAATAGAATACAACCGTGTGTACCATTTTTGACATTACTTTGTATATTGCGATTTCCGTAACTTTGTCCCTGACAGAAATCAGCTGTTCACGGTTTGATCCAATCGGGAGCTTGAACGTCACCATAGTGACGTCAATGTCGCGAAATATAAGTTCCTAAATGGATGGCAGCGAAACAGCTGATACCTGCCAGGGACAAAGTTACGAAAATCGCAGTATAACGTAGGGAATGGAGATGTTTTATTCTTTTCTCTATATTTATCAATATTATTTTCTCATAAAATACATATCTTTAGATGGTTCTAAAAACCTGTAATCAATATCATTACGACTTTTGTTAACACGAAAGGCAGAGGCTAGAATGCGGGAGAAAGAATTATACATTCATGAGAAAGGGAGAAAAATAATAGGATTTTTTTTGTTGAAAATAAGTAATTGCTTTAGAGTTAAATATGCATTATTTTTAATTCCTCGCCCTTACGAAGGTACTTGGTAAGAAGCACATTTATTTTATACTACTTGCCCTCGCGAAGCGCGGCACGGACGCCTATGGTCCGATTAAAAGAAGTTTGTGATTGACTGTTGCGAATGTAAGGGGGTGGCGTTGACAGGTTGCGTGCCACTGAGCACATGGTCCTGGGACATGAAAATAAACACTTGAAATAATTACTTCTTAAAGTAACCAAATCATACACTCACATTATATGAAACTACAGCTTCAGAAACACAACTATCAATCACCAACTTCTAGTCACTTATAGTCAATCACCAATTTGCCACAGTGATGGCAAATTTTGGAAAAACATTTATACTTTGATACATCACCAAAACGTTTTTGATATCGATGAAAACATCAATGTTTTAATTATGAAGAAACATTTCGAAGTAAAATGTCCTGGTTCTAATGTGATACATTATATAACATGTGAATATTAGTTTAAAGTATATGCTGCCTTAAAGAGTGTCATCTTAATTTTATAATAAATGTTCTATGCAGTTAAGGTTCAAAATGCAATTTAACAATACCGACACGTACAATTAATTTTAAAAAAAGATAACAACACTGGAGAGAGGTTGCGAATAGTAAACGGTTTTGTGCCGACTGCGGATCGACAATAGTTGTCAATGGGTGTTGACTGCGAGCAATCCACAAATAAAATAGAGACTAGAAATTTTATTTACATCATGAGAATTTTATTTCCATGTTTCTGGACAAATACATCGATCTTAAAACACCGAAAGAAAAACATCGATGTTATAATATCGATGTTTCTTTGGAAAATATTGATGTTTTAAAAACATCGATGTGATTTTGCGACATCTACAGACGCCTGGACGGGTTTCTCGGTTATTGAGCGGTTGCTATGGCTAAGCGGTAACACTCTTGCCTCGGAGCGGAAAGACTCCCCGGTGCTGCTAAGTCCATGCGGTGGTGGTTTTTCGACAGTACCTGCATATAGAGATTACTATACGAAGGGACCGCTTTGACAGCTACTGCTCGACCACTGCTGAAGACCTAACTGCAGGTTATGTCCATGCTTTCGTTTTGTCACTGCGTCCCTTTACAGTTAGCTCATTTGTGAATGACTTCATTTCTATCTCTTGCAATGGCATCACCCTGTATGACGTTCATTTGTTTCCCGATCTGTCAAATTGGTTCCTTCTTAGAGTAACTCCTGTATAGCTGGAACGAATTCAACATCTGCCTAGAACGGATTTCTAGTGGATGGCTGCACTTATCTCGGTAATTTTGTTGTTCCTTCGACCAATACCACGCGGAGCAGTATCCTAACAAGTGATCACGGTCCGCGCGCGATCTTTGTTTTCTCAATCTCGTCCTCCCTCTTCCCTTACAAGCTCTGTACTTCCACACGTGAGAGACAGTCGGGAGCTCGTCCCATCAGAGGCAATGTCCTGCTAGGGGGAGAAACCTGGAAGTGAACAACTAAGCAATCAGACGTGTAGGTTCGTGCTGCATCTCACGTTCCGGAGGGAAAGAACACGGCCGCTTCCCGAGGTATAGCGCGCACATCAATTAGAGGTCTGGTGACCGAAGTAGTTGACACGCCGGAAACAACAAATACTCACACTTGTAGACGTAAGCTTCCGCGGCTCAGGTCCACAGCCAAGAAGTTCACACTAACACTTGGATATTGTTTTATTAGAGGGATGCGAAAATTTCTACCAAACCACGAACTCAGTCGTCAATTTTAAATACAAGATACATCACCTTTTACACATTTTTCAGGCAATACAAAAACAAATGCAATGATTGTAGAAATTGCATCTTTCTTTTTCTAACAAATTGATTCGAAATTGCTACATATGATTCAGATGAAATTAGCATGGAAAAAGTTCTAATAAATGGTGGTTTTTACCGACCTTATTTCTTCTATTTTTCTAAAAATCTCCTTTTTCAAATTGAATTTCCTTCTTTATTTGCATAATTATCTCTACCTTTGTAATATTGTCTGCCTTCCCCTTTATACCTACAATTATATCAGTGGTCTGAGAAAATTTCATGTGATTATTTTACGCAAATACGTTGGATATTTTTGAATTAAATACAATGAATATCCTATCTTCACGGCATTCGACTCCTAAATCATCCTTTGTCTTTCTCGTTGTCGATTAGAAAATTTCACTGTGAAATCCCACGAAAATGCAAGTAACATGTAACATTTATGACTTTATTATTTTATCGTCCATTTTCCATTACTTATCATCAATCCTTGAAATCGCTGAAATGTTATTCGTAAGCCCCAATTGAAAAACCAAAGGAAAAGAACTACTAATTTGAAAGTGCGAAGAGTAAGTATAAGATCCATCTATTAGAATAAATTGAAAAGATTTGAAGATTTTTTTGGTTTTAAGTATCAGAACTTCCTGAAAGTGTTTTTTCTTCGCACATTTTTGCCGAATTCGCTCAAGTAGGGGCTGTCTTTGTCGGGTCTTGCAGGCGGAGTGCTCGAGAGCCCAGAGGCAAAACAGTCTCTAATGGATATCGATCTTCCAGTCCCCGTCGCGTCGTGTTCTCGTTTTCGTGTCTACTTCTGCCAGAAATGGAGCACGCTTTTCAACCTCAGACACCACGATTTTCCGGATCTTCCGCAGGGTGCTAAAATAATTGTTCCTTTTCAATTTCATAAAACATCTATATTTTATATAAATTTAATATTTTCATAACAAAACAAATAGATAGATAATATATATCGACTCTTAAGAATCAATACCTCGCACTGCCAAAAAAAATAATATTACGGCAGACCAAAAATAATTGATTTATCTTTCCACATAGTTAAAATACTATACACAAAAGAATATTCGTACAGTCGACTCCGTTATAGCGAATCTGTAGGGACTAACATTTTTAGTTCACTCTATGAGAGATTCGTTATATCCGATAACCCCAAAGTATAATACAATTTTTCAACTTTTGCTGAAATTATTATTACAGAGGTATTGCAATATTTTGCTATACCTCTGTATTTCCAATATTTCCAATCATCACGAATTCAAAATTTCATTATCTCCGTGCTCTCTGCACTCTTTGTTTTACATTGTTAATGGAAACCTTAAAGCAATCTTAACACCCTTCAATACCTCTTGCACTGTTTGAACACTCATTTTCTTTTGTTCTGGAATACTTTCAACGGATTAGATCGCGATCGCTTTTCACTAGTTTTGAGCTTGTGGTCGACGTTCGTGAAGTGTTCAGGCTGGACAGAACTGCCTGTCAGGGCAGAGCTGAAGCAATTTCTTCAGTGATACGGTACACTCAATCTCCTTCCTTCACCATAAATGTTATACAAATAACTCACAACACCCTCTGCCTGCATACCCATAGTGTTATACTACAAAATCGGGATACTGACGCCAATTTTGTTCTCCTGAAGTTGAATTTATAACGTTCATTACAACCGATGATGGCAATTCATTCCAACTGAATCTCTTCTAGAGCTGACTTGTATGTGGATCGGGACAAACGTTCTCCAGTTCACTATAACTGAAAATTCATTATATACGAGTTCACAATATCCAGAATCGATTGTATATACACACGTTACAGTTAATACGAATAATATACAGCAATTGTGTATTTCTACCGAATTTGGTCAAAGTGATGAATGAAACAATTAATCACTTATCTTGCCATAATTCATAATATCTGACCGACGTTAGTCAAAGTATTTCTCTGAAAAATTAATCACTTTGTCTAACCATTATGCATTATAGATCATACGAGTTGATCAAAGTAATAATTATCTTTCTGGTGAGTGTTTACTTCAGGGCGCAGTTGACGCTGCGCTACGCGTGTCCCAGTTGGTGCCGAGGTCCCGGCTTTTAGCTTGTGCGGTTAACGTAACATCCTTGAGTCTACCCAACGCATAATTTCTACTGTATTTTATACAACACACTTTTTTCCAAACAGTTTGTAAGGAAAAAGAAAAAAATGGACGGTTTAAGAATTAATTTTCGATAAAAATGGAGGTACGAGATAGTGTTGCGTTTATTTCAAAATTGCTGAAATATTTGTGGAATTCTGGCAACACACGATAAAAACGTAATACCTTATTTTTCTTCAACTATCAGAACACTACACTATTCATCACTATCACGCCGATTTTGAAATGCTGCTAACGCAACGAAAAATCGTATAACTAGCTATGTTATCGGAGAACATTATTTTGGATTACTCTGTGGCATTTGTAAACGCAACAGTTACAAGTGTCAAATACCTTTCATCCTGAAGGATTTGGCTTGAAAGCAGGAGAAGCAGAAATAGTATTAAAAGAAGCTCACGTGATTGTGATATTCACCTTTGAAACACTCTACACAAGACGTCTTGAGTCTCAACTGCGGTTCTCAACAAAATTTAACCGCGGTTTTTGAAAAGTCGCGAAGTTGTCGAAACACAGGTAGCATCGAGAACAGCGAAATTAGGCAAAGAGGAGCGAAACCTGAACTTGGAAAAGGAATCTATCAGAGGTTTGGTATTCTTATTCACACCGTTTCATTGGTTTCTTTTTTTTCCTAAGTGAATGCTGGAGCAGTACACGAAGAATAGTCACAGCCTATCCCCAATCCGTCAAGGGAATATTTCCGATTGGCCAATGATACCAGAGATTTTCAGAATTAGACGTTCCAATATTTCAAGGCTAAAAGTATTTTTGGCACACTATAGGGGTTTAATTTTCAAAATGAAATTACAATTTGAATTTGCTCATTTCCGACTCACCTGTAATACCAGTCACATCAAGAAAAAGAGGGTAACCCGCAAATACACGTTTAATTTCGTAACATGACAGGATGATCGAGTTGAGAAGAAAATATAACCATCCTAATATCCGGCAAAAGCCAGTGCCTAATAACACATTTGGTTTTTAAAATGATTCACATGTTTACCAAGGAATGTTAGTATTAAGCAATGCGTACATTCGCAATCACAGCAGAGGCGATTTGAGCAGAGTAATACTACATGATTGCATCACTGTACTTCGTATCATCTTCCAACATTCAATACCAACACATACCGAATACGATTTATACAAAATTGCTAGGCAGCACTACGTAATCCACAATATTACAGGTATAATTACACAATGAAGTCATAAATTCTTGGGCAAGTGATCTAGGCACTCTGCATAATACCATGAGCTAAGCATTCTATTGAGCATACGTCATCATCCACTACAGTGAACACTGTTGCCAGAGCGCCGAAATGACAAAAGGGCGTAGAAATTCCCAACATGTTAACATAAATGTGAATAAATGACGACAAAAGCATATCTTGCTTCCAAGCGGAATAAAAAGAGACGTTTGGTATTCTGCCCAACGCCGCATATAACTTTTTAAACCCGGCGCTGGGGCCGACACTCGCTCGTGACATTACAGCAATCGTAATGTTTCAAGGATTCCTCTCCGTTACGAGCGCTGCGCCTTGCGGGCGGCTGCGAGTGCCAAATGGCGCCATCGCTTGCGAGCAGATTTCCCGATCGCAATTTTGGGGAGTAACGACTCGCTTCCACTCATGAAAAAATTCCGAAAATTCATTTTTCCCCCCTAATATTTTGTCACCTTACAAGGGACATGCGAGTGACTGCGGAATTCTTTATTACCCGATTTTGAATAGGAGTTACATGAGTCTTCACAAGCTATCACAATCCACGTAATTGAGACAGAATTGTCGAATGAAAAGTACGTCGGATGTGTTAGGGAAGATTGTGGTCAATTTTACTATAGCATCTTATCGAGTTTTAAACAGGCTGAAACTAATTTGCTTCGATATGAAACTAATTACTGAGCAACATGTTAAGCTCAGAAGCAACTTATATACGTAAAATAAATACGCCAGGGTCGACAAATTATTTTCATGAAACAACCATAATTAAATTCGTCGCCGTAAAAGTATTTGTGTAATCACTACATCAATTTTACTTCAGTTTCGTTTTTATTTACATAAACAAACGGACGACTTTAGAAAAAATATATTTTTTGAAAAAGAAAACAAAGATCTTCAATAGTTTTATCATGAATCAGTAAGCCGACTCTCTTCCAGAAAACAATTTTAAGGGTTTATGTATCGAAAAGGTTGAATTTGGCGGATCTGATTCGAAATGGAATATAAAGTGATTGTAAAATACACAATGTAACGGCGTTCCTCCGAAAACAGGAAGAGAAAGAAATTGACGACGAGTTTCAGCACATTGAATTATTTTATTTCACGTTTCTCCTCAAAATCTGTTTACATGATATAATCAAATTTCTTCAAACGTTTGTAATTCATCGATATAAATAAGTCCTACTTAACGAGCAAGGCAAACTGCTAGAACGAACTTTCACATAGGTATGTAAAAAATACATTTCCTGACGAATTTCCAAGGAAGCAATACGTCGCATTTTGATAATGCCGACTGTTTGTGGAAACCTCAAAAGTGTTAAAAAAATACAACTAGTACCACGCCATCCCATACTATGTCCACACCACATCCATCACTAAGGGCATTTACGAAACTTCAATAGACTTTTTGCCTACCCTAGACAACTGCGCCAACAGTTTGCGTTTTAGGCGAAAAGTCCACATAAAAATCCCCGTCGGTATTTACACAAAGGCAAACCGGGGCCGAACGAAAGCAAACTGCATGCCGGCGCAGCCGGGCGCCAAAAGAGTCGAGCAACAGGGGCGCGCCGTTGAAGTGGATGGAGGCTTCCGAATGTTGTCACCAGGGACGCCCCCCCCCCACCTCTCCGCCTTCTTTTCCTCCTCCTCCTCCTCCTCCTCTTCCGATGGGCTGCAGGTAGGGAGGTCGGGCCGCGCGCTTTGATGTTCCAGCGGAAGGTCGCTCGCTCATCACTCTCTGCGCCTTTGTCCCACACTGCAGGCGCGCGCGAGCTCGCTCGCGGCCTACCTGCTCGGGGGTGTGGGCGCGCGAGCGGCGGCGGCGGCGGCGCCCCGCGCGATGCGTCGCGCTGCCGCCCCCGCCGCGCCGGCTGGGGGCTCGGCCGCCGCCGCCGCCGCGCCCAACAAAGACGCCAGGTGACGCGGAGTGAAAGCCGAGGCAGCGAGGTTCCGCGGAGCGCGGCTCGCCACCCACGCGTCGCCGCAGCTCAAAGGGCAACAGCTGGCCACCTCGCGCCCGGCGGCGAGAGGGCGGCTACCTTCCAGCGAGACACTTCCCCGAGCCAGGCACTCGAGTTCCACGAACAGGTCTCTATACCGCGATTTTTCCTCAGCTGCCTCTCAAGGCCCGTCTTCATGACGGAATATATCACGGCATTTCGCATATTTCTCGGTCATACCGCTAGATGTCGCGTGATCGCGACCTTATCAAGTACTGCTTGATCATACATCTAGCGGCACGACCGTAAAAGACGCGAAATGCCGTGATATATTCCATCGAGAAGACGGGCCTTGAGAGGCAGCTATGGAAAAATCGCAATATAAGTTACATCGACGGAAACTTCGCGCCTGTGAAATTACTCCGTCCGTTCGATGAAAACTAGTGTTTTCGTTGTCAGATCACCTGCATTGCAAAGCAACGAAACTGCAGTTCTACTACAAATCAAAATGACTTTTCAAGAATATTACTATCGAAAATATAATTTATATTCGTCTTCGCAAAACGCAAGTTGTCCACGGTAGTGCAGGAACATTGTGCATGTTGGATCAAGAATAATAAGTGATGAATATTAATGTTGGCGAACGATCAAGATTCTTCGATTAATGAAGAAATCGAGGTACTGTAAAATGTCAGTGAAACATCAAAAAAATATGAGTCATTTGAGACCATCTGAATGCTCCATTACATTAATATCACCGTTCGAGAATAACTTGAAATATATCTCTCCTTCCAACGCCTTTTCTACAAGTAAAATAGTTCCCCCGCATATAACGCTGCGAAAAACAGGCCTCGCCTTCTCGCAAATCTCTTTCAACGACAATGATCCCTTCAGCAACTACACATTCGCGTTTTCTCGTAATCTGCAATTCCCACTCCAGCGCATATTCTTCCGGCATTCCTTGCGCCGCCCACTCGCTCGCCTGGACGCCATTGCTTCGAGCGCGCGCCGCCGCCGCAGCAGCCTCACCCACCGCCGACGCGACGTAGCCGTTGAGGCAGGCGGGAGCGCGCCGGCCATCGCAGTGAGACCGCACGCCTCCGGTCTTCGATTGCCGTCTGCGATTTCGGAAATGTGGAGTTTCACAATCGAACGGTGTCGTACGCGAATAGGTTTTTGGATCTCCTGTCATCGGAAAATTTTTTCTGAACGAGGCAGTGCTTCACGTAAGAGAAAAGACACGAACCATAATTCATGTATTAGTTAGTTTTGCACGTATCGCTCTGACATTTTTATCGCGTAATTTTGGATTTAATGTGTGGTACGAACATTGCAGACATATGTCTTCTAATAGACCAGACGCATTTCAAGGCGGCGGATTTGTAGTTATAAGCGACGTGGTCGTCGAAGAAACATTGATATTCTCCTTCATGTGCTTTTCCTTCGGACTACAATATGTCGCAATAAAAACTCTTCGAATGAAATATTTTGTGGGGGCAATGGTGAGCTGTTTGGTATGCTCCCAAAAACGGGTGTTCTGATGTGCACATTTGTTTTTAGGGATCCATAAAGGCGGATGCAATACATTTACGAATACATACATTTTAATACTCATCAATACTTTACTTCAAAACGCGTTCTTTAACCAACCAATCAACATTATTACTTAACTAATAAATTAATTTACTATTTTTACCACTTCCTTAAACACAAAATCAAATAGAAAACAAAATTTTTAGTTGGTGTCGCAGCTAAAAATGAAAATGGCACTAGTTTGAGTAAACACCTTGAAAAGAATCAATGTGTTTGCACATGATTCCACTGTCCATGTGAAATAATCTATTATTAAACTACAATATTTAAAGAATATTATAATTGTTACATATTGTATCTTCACTATTAAAAACAATGTACCAAACAAATCTTCCAAATGCACAAGAATTAAAATATTTCATTGCTTGAAGTGCTCTTGGACACTTGGCAAAATTGGGCAACCTATGCTCCTGACAACACTATACTTCCGCCTTCTTCCCAGAACTTCATGTAGATGGACGAAATCATTCAGTGTATGTTCTTGCTGATTTGGAGTATTTATTCCTCTCACGTTCCAAGCCGCTCCGTCCTTACACGACTTTTGGCCCTTCGCTCCGTCAAACGTAGGCATCAGCGTTCCATATTTATGACGCGCATATTGTCATCAAGCCCCGCATACGGATGTGCTCCCAGTCGTTTGGACTCGGTTGTTTTGCATTTCAACACTCAGCGATTTCATCTGTTTTCCTGATACTCGACAGAATCATCGTGCTACGCATATTCATTGGATACATGCACAACAGTCGTTTTATCGAAGCTGGAATGGAAGCCGAGATGAGACTATAAAAGCAGAAAATGAAATGGTAGGTGGTTAAAATTCGTTCATTCGTCGATGAATTGAAATGCGAACTGTTCATTATTGGAACAATCATTACTTTTGAAAATAATTAGTAAAGCAAATGAAAAAATACAAGTCCTGCAAAAATTCCCAATTAGATTTCCTTCAAAATCGAGAGACATCGGGGAAAAAGTGCATGAAAGTTCATACAAAAGGCACACTATGAAAATTGCTACCATTAAACATACCCGTATATTCTCCTTACGCAAATTCTACAATAAACTGTTTACTGGTAGACTGCATGAGTTTTCTCTTTTCGGATCTTATATTCATACAAAAAATATTTGTATTTTTTTACCTAATCATGCATTTGTAAGACAATGTACCCTAAGTACAATTACTTCCAAGTTAAGAAAAAATATCGCCCTTGAGTTTCAATTACAACTGACAACAAAAAATTATCAGTATCATTATTTTTAGCACAGCGAGTATTGCAAAGTTACGAAAGCGATACCTACGAGTACAACCACACGAACATTTATATTCCATAAAACATAAAAACAAGAGTCGGAATCTTTATTCATATTGATGAGTAATTTCATAAATCACATTTCATTAAAAAGTTTGCATCAGTAAAAAACTGAATTAATTATTTGCCTCAAACAATTTTAACATTCCGTAAAATATAATCTGTTCAAAGGGAAGGAGGGTCTGACAGAATTTTCCCCGGAAATATTCAAAAATCTATGACCGCAAAAAACATACTATGTATTGTGGAGAACAGGAGCACTAACACAAAGGTAATTCAGGCTTCCTTTTTTCCTTTCGCCGCAAACCAGTTCAATGCAGATGTTCGAAACTTTTAAAACTCTCGCATCGAGCCTCCATGTGCGCCTGAGAGCTCCTCGCCTTCCACAAAGGAAGTGAATATTTATCACGGCGATGAAGAATGAAGGAAAGGAAGAGCGCCGAGAAAGGGGCCATTACCAGGAAATCCTATTAAATTGCTGGAGAATGAGCACAGTAACTTTCAGCCAACTTCCGTCCCATTCACACTGCAGGAACAAATGGAGAAAATCATATAACTTTGACAAAGGTGAAGTTGCCACTTTATTGCGGGACAAAGTTCAACACATTATAGATCTATTCGACCTAGAAAACACTAAATTCTTGACGGCAGATCAATGGCCGCATGGTGTCACATGTCGAAATGTTTCCAGAATCTAAAGCTCCACTTAAGGCGGGTCTGTTCTGCCGGAAGCGTTCCGGCTGGGGAAATAAAAGGACCGCTGCAAATAATAATTAAAAATAATTTGTTTAACGTTAGAATGGTTAAACTGAAAAAACACTGAACGTGCTTATTGCTTCCTCTTTTACAATGCAAAAAACTTAATCCGCAGCTTTGGACAGCCTTCCCAATCTTAAAGATTGGGAAAGCTGTCCCATGTTAAGAAATTTTCTAACTCCAGGTTAAGAAATTTTTCGTTCAACTACTATTGATTCATTTGACTCATTTTGTAATAAAGTGGAGTATTGTATAAAGCGCACAAAATGGAATATTGTATCGCTTCATAAAGTATACAATCTTACATAGCATTTGAGGACACACCATTGAAGATTAGTAGAGATCACGCCATTGAAGATGTAAGAGTAGTAGTAGGGACTGGAATATTTTCCCGAAAACAGATATTTGTCGTTCAATGTACAGCGTTGCAACATAACGCGACTTTTTATTAGAAGATATTCAATAAAATTAATTTTGACTGTGAGAAAACTAAAATTAAATTGGAATACGAGTATTTTTATTTCTTTACACAATGAATCTCTTGATCAACACAGGTTTTTAAAGTGGAGTCTTGAGAATCACCCTCGCGTCTGGCTATTTTGCGGATTTTGTTTCGTGGAAACATCAGATATACTACTCATTTAAATTGTTTTTCTCACTTTTTGTTGCATCAGCAAACAAAAACAAACTGGAAATTAGTATGCCAAGAGAATCTGGAGTGGATCGCTTATGGGTGAAGCATTACGAAGGTAATGGACGTTTGGTCGATGCTCTTCGATGTCAAAGCAAACTTTTTCTGTTCTTCATAATCGAATTCTTTCCGACGATCTAAAAGTAAATCGCTTTAGATTCAAGACAGAAATGTTCGCTGTTCCTCGTATCAAGAGGCGGTTGTAATACATACGATTATATTCACAATGCAATGTTCTGATGCAGAAGAACATGCTCATTTTACCTATCAAATAAAATACTATATATTGGTAATTTATATTCAAAATACTGAAATCCACCTTAAGTCATGATGTCTAATGATACAACTGAAATGACGCCGTTTCAGTGTTCTTACTGCGTTGTTCCAGTCTGAAGCTCGGACCCAAAACCGTGTTCGTTTAAGTACTCAAAAAGGTTTCCCATTTGCCGCATTTCCTCGCCACAATCCCCCACAAACTGGACACAATCCGATCTGCCCTCCGGCTACGTCTCTTTCCGTCCGCTTCTCTTCGACCGCTAATCCGACGCAAACGCCCTCATAAGTATAATCCCGAGCGCGTGTTGCGGCTTTTATCCTGCAAGACTCGCCTCCCAGCTTTTCATCTCTGTGTAATCCTTCGTTTGTTCACCGCCGCATGGGACAAGAATATTTCCCTGAGGGGAGATAGGCCATTCCTTTCATTCGAGGCTGTTATGGAAAGTCTCTCCGATTCCACTGACATTTTACGTCAATGAAAATGGAGACAAAGGAATTTTATTTAAAGTCGAATTCTACTGTACGCAACCTCTGTAACCATCGCTCAGAATCATTTAATTAGAATACAGTGAAAGGCAATACACAGAAATGAAAGAATGCTTGACTAACGTAAGTTATTTCGTTCTCATTTATTTTATAACTAAAACATAGCTTTGTATTATGAACAAAAAACTGCATATATTCCCAAAAGGGGACGGAATTTTTACTGTTTAAGCATGTAAACGAGAGTCTCCTAATTCACGAACCAATCTTTTTGCTTCGCGGCAGTGCACGTTGCAAAAGAGATCAAAAGCACTGAAGAATGATGTAGTACACCATTATTATCTAACAACTTAGAATTGTAACCTGCATGTGTTCTCTTTCCCCTTTTTTCTTGACTACGAAGAAGTAGAGTGTAAAGGAGGGCCTCTCGAGAAATTACATTAACTTTTTGTTTTCGCTTTGTTGCAGCAGTTTCAAAAAGCTCCTAACTTAACATGCGAAACTAGCGCACTAGAGGTAGCAGGGCTCTCGCCTCCGGACGTCCTCTCGGGGCTGTCGCAAAGCGGCTGAAAATCTCTTCTCCTGAGTGGATATTTTAATGCATGGGCCTCGACGGCGAGTCGCCACGAAAGCTCTCTCTCTCCGGCTGCTGCTGCTTCTCCGCGAAAGAACTCTCCCGGCGGCGGCCGCCTAATGCCACTCTGCCGTCGGCGGGGCGGGGCAGGGAGGGGCGCAGGGGGGAGGCGAGGGGAGGGGGACGGTGGACTCTCCAAAAAGAAAGAAACGCGCGGTCGCACTAACTCGAGTCCCCGGCGCGCCACCGGCCGCGCTTTACGCCGGGCTCACCTGCCCGGGCTCAGCCGCGCCCTACCCCTCTGCCCTTCCCGCCCCGCCGCACGCTTCACTCTCTCTCTCTCTCACTCGCTCTCGTCCCCGGTCCAAGGCACCGTCCCTATGGCGCGCATACACGCTTTTAGCCGGCCAGTTCTCCACCACCGCATCCCGAAGGCCTTACCCTACGGGTTTGCGTGTGTGATTTTGATCGATTGACTGTTTCCGGCCCGTCAACGTCTACGGTCATTAGCCCCGTTTGTGTAGTGAATGTTTTATCCCGAGAGGGGCGGCGAATCCTTCTCTAGGGATGGTGAGATACGGCACCGACATACACGTCGGCTAGCGGGGGATCTCTCCCTCCAGGTATCTCCCCACAGCGGCGCACCGCCCTAATCGGGACAAGCTTTCGGTTCCAGAGTTGTCTCATCCTCTGTTGTAGTGTAGTGCATGTAAGTGTGTGTGCAAGTAAAGGATAGGGAAAAGAAGTGGAAGGAATGGTTGCGCGCGGTTCGTGGCCCATTTATTAGAGTGCTGCTCCGGCCTTTGTCGATACTTCGGTTTTTCTTTCTTGGCGCGTGGGGGGGGTGTCATCAAAATGGAAAATCTCACGGTATTTCGCGTCGTTCTCGGTTGTGGCGCTAGGAGTCGCATGATCGCCAACACTGCTCAATACAGTCGCGATCAAAACCGAAGTATAGTCCTGATCCGAGAAATCATGGAAAACTATCGATCAGCAGCCGCACGCTAGAACTCTCCTCCAGACAGCGACTGAAGTCTGCCTAGCTATACAGCTAGTGTCGGAAATCAGTCACCGTCACGACTCGAACCTAGGACCTCCCGGTTAGAATCGTTGCGGAGACTGTGGCAATGCTGGCTTTGAGCTAAACTCAGCCGGTACATTGCTGAGCTTAATCCATCCAGAAAACGCAGTTTTACTCGTCTGGGTTTACTGTGCCTCTCCCTGAACAGAACTTTCACCTACTCAGGTTTAACAGAATTAATATGACCGTTTTTACGCGCATAGACGTTTAGGATATGTCCAACCACGAACAGGTACCCTGAAGCAAATGACGCGCCGATAGGCTCTGATAGTTTCCTTGGTTCCACCGCGGAGTTTTTTTCCTTCGTGTTTATTGCGGAGTTGTGTCCTCAGACGTTCGGGTAAAACTATCTCGAACTCCGAGCGTTCGAGGATTCTTGACAAGAGCCAGTGCATCTCGTCAAGCTCACCTACAATGCAAGTATTAGAGGTATTCTAAGACGAATGGAGAATTGCTGCACGTTAGCTGAACCAAATACCAAGGAGCTGAACCGGCAATCGCAGAAGTGGATTATCGGGATGAGATAAAGGTAACTGTTTCTGCAAATATCAACGCCATTCAGCCATTCTGCCATATAGTACGTGAAATTAATGTATCATGTAGAAATCTGCTTTTACAATAATGCCCCAAATTCTGCACTTCTCTGTTACATTTGGAGTGTACTCGAATACCACGATTCGCTCGTGTAAACCGGTCCCGTAACACGTCACGAGGGCCCAGTAACCCACCGCACCACTGGAAGGTGCGTGAAGCCATAAAACCATCCTTCTTGTATCACGGTGTAAGACGGCCTCATTCGGCAGACATCACATCTCGCCCGTACTTCGTTGCACCCAATTACTTCTCAACCACCCCTCAGGGCCTCCAGCTACACACACACACACACACACACACACACACACACACACACACACACACACACGTCGCTCCGTCCCATTCCAGCCCCGTTAAGGTAGAAACCATCGGAAGGGACGAGCCCTTCGCATTACGCCTGGCTCCAGGGCCACAAAGAAGCGGCCGGCGCGGCCGGGCTATTGCTCCTCCGCGCCGCCCTGCCCCGCTCCGCCCCGCGCGTGCCTTTATGCCGCACCCCGCCCAATTCGGTTAAAGGTAGCGAGGTCATCCGGGTCAAGCGGCGAGCGGCACGGCGCAGCGCAGCGCAGCGCGGCGCGGCGCGAATGTGGGGCAGGCGGCGGGGGAGGGGGCGGCGGCGGGGGAGCAGGGTAGGAGCCGCCACGGAGCCCGGGGGGGAGGGAGGGGGCGTGGAGGTGGGCGCCCGGCGGGGGCACGTCTCGACGGCGGCTCAGAGCAGCGCACACTGGCCTGAACCAGATAGAAACGCGCACACAAAAAACTGTTATTACATATACTGGTAAATAACAATTCTGGAAACCCCCAAAAATTAGAAACAAGAATAAGTTGATTTTTTTGACGTTCAAGGAGTTAAATGTTTCGGCCAAATAAAACTTCTTGCCCCGTATCAGGGAAAAACTAGTCATGCTACAGAATGGTACAGACTTTTTCGTAATAGTTAAATTTCTAATTTCTTTGATCAGGATAAGGTTTTCGGGTTTGCCCCACCCTCTTTCCATCAGCCAGCTATCACTTCCAAAATTACATTTTTAATTTTTTCAGATTTTTTTCTACAATTTTTCGGTCCTTTAATGATAGAACTGAAACATGACTTTTTGTAGAAAAGTAAAACCTCGTTCCATATGAAAATTTGGAGCCGTTTTTGAGAAAATGCCGAGTGAGTGTTTCTGAAAATGCGCATTTTGAAGCTCATTTTCACCGTTAACTTTTGAGTTTTCGAGAAACTTCATTCATAAAAAAATATTTCCTGAAATTGTTTTCACAAGAGCAATAATGTATACAAAATGCTGGTAAAGTAAATATTAACAGCGTGAGAGATATTTTACAAAAATTACATTTGTGTAATTTTTGAAAAAACAAAAGGATACGTGAAAGTGGCATTTAATCATGTTATTCAATACATTTAGCACTATCCATAAAAAACCGTAAGAAAAAAATTGGAGTCGTTTTCGAGAAAATGGTGTTTGAGCGTTTCTGAAAATGTGGAATTTTGAGTCCATTTTCACAGAAAACTTTTCAATTTTCGAGAAACTTCGTCAGTCATTATTTGAAGCACATGTATTCATAAATATAGTATTGTATACAATTTGCCGGCAATGGAAATATTAACGCTGTGAGAGAAACGTCAAAAAACAAGCAACAAAACAAACAAACACTTGTGTAATTTTTAAAATAAACAAAAGAAAAGTGCACAATGGTGTTTATGTCAGCTGTTACAGTACTTTTAACTCTAACCCTACCAAAAGTTCAATGAAAAAAATAAATAAAATGGCACCATTCTCCAATGATATAAGATTGACGTTAGTGGAATTTAAAAAGTGTTTAAAACGTTTATTATTGTTAGAATTGAAAATGTATTCCTATAAAAACAGTTTATAGTAAAAATATTCCGACTGGGTGGCTCGTTGGTTGGCGTGCTCGCTTTCCACAGCGCAACCCCGGGTTCGATTCCCGGCCAGGTAAATTTATAACTGAGCACTTTCCTTACAAATGCCCCAGTATCTACTGCTATTTGACGATGAGAAAACCCATCCTAAGGTTACGAAGAGCAGAATGTACGGTGAAGGGATGTCTTCGTGCTAACCACACGAACCCCTTCTCCCACGGCCGAGAGGTTGGGTCACCGCTGGTCGGCCAAGGCGCGTAGCGGGCTGTCGAGCTGTAGGACAGGACAGTAAAACTATTGCAGCAGTCATTTCTAAACTGCTGCGTTGTGCGCGTTTGGAAACCTTTGAGCCCACTGTTGGGCGCCAGAGGAGCAGAGCAGCGGAGCAGCGGAGCAGCAGGCGCGGTGCGGCGCGGTCCGCTCTCCGCTCCCGCCCACCCGCGCCGCGGCGCCCCACCGCCGCGCCGCCGCGCCGCGCCGGGGCGCCACACGCAGCCCGCCTCCGCCTCCGCCGCCACCGCCGCGCCCGGAAAGGGCTGGACGCTGCGACCGGGCCCCAACGCAGCGGCTCCCCCTCCGCCAGCGATGTTGCGAGAGGCACCGGGATAATCATGAACGGCACCGGTATGGGAGACCAGGGGCGGATCCAGCCCATCATTTTGGGAAGGAGGGACATCGTAGATTTTTGTTCAATAATAAACACATTTGTTACTATATTGTGTATTATTCATGTAACTGCAGATATAGTACCATACAATATTATTGTTTAAATAGTTACATAATTGGAACAAATAAATATTTAAATCAATTTTGCAAAATAAAGAAAGGTAAACGAAAACCCTAGGCTTTTTAGGGGGCCATGGCCCCCCATGCCTCTCCTTCCCGGATCCACCAGTATGGGAGATAAGATAGACACTGCGCGATTGATCTACTTATCTATGAGATCATATTTAATTCCGGTAAGGGATACAATTGCGAGAGAACCAGATAGTAAAATGTCTCTTTCAATTCTTTATTAATTTCAGATCTCAGAAAAAATACGGAATAGTATGCTATACCTTAGTCTTATGTAACTTTCACATCTCCCTGCGAAGCGTTATCAAAGATACTAATGCCATCTTCAATTAATAGAATAATAATGTAATGTTTCATGTCAATTCTAAGCAGATGTCGGCGCAGCGCATTAAATAATGGGCTAACACCCGTTCGCAATCGTATTTCCCAAATCAGTTCCTACTTCTATTCTTAGGGTCTGGTTCTTCGTTACCATGAAATGCCCGTTCCCCAAGAAATAGAAAGACTCCGGTAGTACTGCGAATACGCGTGTGCTGGCCAAGTCCCAAACTGGGCTGCAGCGCAACGTAAGATATTTTAGTTTTACGTACCTCCCAACAGCAGCATTTTTTGCTAAGTATCAAAGCATTACACAATTCAGGTAATGAGAAAAATTGAGAGGGAACAACAGCATCTATAAGGCTGTGAAATCTCGCATTCGATCAACTCAAATTCTCGAAGAAAAAGAAGAAGAAGAAGAAGAAGAAGACGAAGAAATGAGAAGCAATATCATGAGACTCTCCAGAACTAGTATTTTGTTGCTGCTTGATAATGTTTTGAATCTTTGTTCTTTATTCAAGGCAACCGTGATCAACTGATGTGTAATTCAGTGGCTAAAACAGCGTTCCGTCTGTGTTGTTTTCACATTAATAGCCAATCTTTTAAAAAATGCTGTTTTTTAGCTCTGAAAGAGCAAAGCATTTACGAGAAGAATATTAAATTGTTATTAACTTGATGATGTATCAATGAATCCAGGTGCAGCAGTTGACAGTATAGACCATTTACTTACAGTCATTATAATGACCTTTCATATATGAAAGGTAAATACACGAGTTAAGAGGTAAAGTAATATTTTCGGCGAAGATTTAAGGGCCGGCGAAGATTTATTGCCTGGTCAATCGATGTCTAGAGCATACATAGCAGCATCCAAAAAAAGTAAGATTTGGAATTTCTAATTATTTTCATTTCACTCAAAATCGAACTAATGTTATTTAAGGCACATTTGCCAAGTGATTACATAAACTAAGGAAAGAAACACCTCAATCTACGAGAATAAACATGGCGAATTATTATTCACATTGCCAACATACGATCAAAGCATCGATTTGATTCTGTTTGCTGTAACGATGGCGCCTGGCTGAAACCTGTCTTATAAACAAACTAGTTAAAGCTTTATATGCACCGCGCCCTGCTCGGGCATTTATCACAATCATCTATTAAATTTCATTTGAATGCTGAGTGTTCAATACTAATTCACATGCTCTTTTTCTTCCATTCTAGGTATCTAAGTTTCGTAAAGCTAGGACTTAACCTACAAAGCTAAAATTTCTGACGTTGGAAACACGTTGACGTTGGTTCTAAATACTGGCATAAACGGTTCGCTTTTACATTTCAGGAAATAATGTTATCAGTGAAAATGTCTGTTCCGTGTCGATAACCGTACTTTGCAATATTCGAGCAAAATACTTTTTAAAACTTGATTCCAAATTTGAGAAAATTTCGAAAACGTCGTTAAGGCTTTATGTAAAATACCTTCAATAAATAAAATTACATTTCAAATTCAAGGTGTAGCGACATCAGACATATCGATCGGGAAATATCAAAGGTAAAAATTCTGCGTACGGTTTTGGCTACCGTTCACAAACGGACTGAATTTACAACGTATCGGAGCAAGAAATTTACACTTTGTCAGTATCAGAGATGCACATAAACAGTTTTTCTGTCGAAAAATCACTTCTTTTCGCTGACGCATTACAATACATTCTCTATACTACGGAGTAGTATACGAGAAAGTAAAACAAGTGAGGAGTCTCCTGAGTGGAAAGCTCACCACTCCAACCGTTGAGTTCAAAGCATAGAAAGTGCACAGAAGATCGTAATTCTATTTGCGTGTTTTTATATTATGCTCTAGGTCCATTAATTTAATAATTTTGGTGAATGAAAGAACGCGTGTTATAAGCGCAATCGGTCCGAATTTTGCATCATCAAAGGTTTTCCACCTCGATTATGACCGAATCTTCATACATGTATCAATTTGTTTTTCTAATTAAAAGTTGGTAACGTGTCAACGTTAAGAAACACATTTAACTAAAACTTTCAAAGAAAGATGCGAAAATCTACCAGACGATTTGTTTCCCGAAAATGTCAAGGGGAGGCAAAATTGTGTCTCTAGATTCGAGGTGGAAGGATGGCGCTTCTTTACAAGCAACTCAAAGTACAGGCTCTTATCATGAGTTACCCACTCTTCGACATCGTTAACAAGATTTACACAACATCCAGGGCTTTAAGAACCTTTAAAAGGTAAATATCTTACGTTAGAGTGGTCTTGTAGTCTTCTCCTTACAATATTTTCATGAAAGCGCATTCAATGTGCAGGTAATGGAATCCTTAAAATATGTATAAAAAATTCAAGGCCTTAATCGAAGTCTTCAAAAGGGAAGAGGGAGGCGGAAAATTTTGTAAAGAAGCTAGTAGAAAAGACGGCGAGAATGAATGAATATTAGTCACCTGCGTATTCGAGTCTTTGAACTGAATACAATATACATTAAAAAAGGATATAAAATCTGCAGAAAGTTCCCTTTTCGAAACCACAATTAATAAGTTTGCTACATAATTAAGTTATAATAAAAAATTATTTTTTAGTAATTTAACGGACATTCCTTTCGCATTACATTTTAAAAAGAGTATGAATGAAAATATTGAAACACCGTAGGAGGGATCCACGAAATAACCCAGTGAATATCAAATGAAAAGAGTTTTTCAACGTGCTCATTCGTATGGTACACATTAGTCAAAGAGCTGCCAAGCTTCTCTACTGCCCTTCATATTGTGGAACTCCTCACATCCAATTATCCTCCATGTTGATGACAAGTGTTGACAACGCGATCTTCAATGACTGTGGGTTGTGAGTAGTCAAACATTGTGCATCATATGAAGTGACACTTTTTCCATATTTCCTGCGATCTGAAAAGTAGAGATGCAACATCGCCAACGAAAAATCGCTCCAATGACTGATTGTTCGTGATTCTGGGCGCGTCAACTAACGAGGTCATTAGTCCCATAAGTGTAGTGCGTGTTTCTTTTCTCGGGAGGTGGCAGTGATCTTTTTCCGCGATGGATGGCGAGATCCGGCGCCGAACTACCGTCGACTAGCGGGGTTTTCCCCTCTACTTCCCACCAGCGGGGCACCGCCCCAACTGAGACAAGCTCTAAGCTCCCGACCGGTTAGCCGGCATGTGAGGTATTGTACTGCATGTTAATATAAATGTGTGTGTGTGTGTGTGTGTGTGTGTGTGTGTGTGTGTGTGTGTGTGTGTGTGTGAGTGTTGGGGTGAGAATAGGACAAGGAAGAGGAAGGAAATATCGCACGCGGTCCGTGGCCCATTTTGTTAGGGTACTGCTTGGTATTTGCCTGGTGTCGATCGGAGAAACCACGGAAAACCACCGATCAGAGCAGCCGGCCGCTAGATTTCTCCTCCAGTCAGCGATTGAACTCTACGTAACTGACAAGCCGTGTCGAAAATCCTGCCGTCGTCGGGACTCGAACCTAGGACCTCCCGGTCAGAGGGACTGCAGTGTCATCAGGTTGATGCAAAATCGCTCCAAAACCGTCGACGTTTTAAAAAGCATCCATGTTTCAATCGTGGTTTAATAGCATCTAATATTACTTAAGCATTGGGAAGGGGATGTAATTTCTCCGTGGCAGTATGATTTAATTTATAATTAAAATTAAACCATCAAAACAAAAAATAGTAATAATAACTTTAATCGAATTTAATACAAATATAATAAACTAAAAAGTAAACCGAGTAACTTACTTTTCTTGAGTGAAAGGATGTTCAATATACTAATAAGCAAAAATTATTAGTTTTTTTTACAATGCTTTTTATTCAAAAATAAAACATCCATGTTGTAAAAACATCGAGCGCAAAACTTCGTCATCAATAAATCGATGTTAGATACTTCAATGTATTTATTCACAGAATCATCGATGTTTTGAAAACATCGACATCGATGTTTTGAAAACATCGACATCGATTTCGCGTCCCTTCTATGGAGTACGAAGTTCGCACGACGACGAGAGCAAGATGAGAAATGAGGAGCTCCGAAGTGCTCTCCAACGTCGAGGAGGGGAGATCAGGATACTACTAAATGAGTCATAGAAGACCTTGCTCGTTTAAGCTCCAACAGAGCTATCTGGAACTATTGGTGAACCTTTGCACGGAAACAAAGAGACGCATGAATTAACTACAAGACAGGTCGTTCGTTTTCCAGAAACGGAGGTGGCATATACTGCAATATTAAATGAGTAGGCAACATACTACTCCATTCCCTTTTACTTTCTCGCTACTGAGTAGAGAGGAATTCATTTGCTAAATTTAGAAAAAAGTCCACGTATTATAGCCAGAATCCATGTTTTGTGGGTCCTTGATACCGAAAGGTCGAATGACTGCAAAACGTCTGTCCGTGAACAACGCTGGCGGCTAAACCGTTCAGCTGATTTTCTTCAAAATTGATATTTCCCAATTGATCTCGTTGATGTCGCGGCCCCTTGAATTTGAAACTGATATTTTAATTCTGGGTGGTACATTGCATGGATACCCTGGAACAGTTTCAAAATTTTTAAAAAAGTGGCTCCGTCGTTTTTGATTAAATTTTGTTATTGAGTACAGTGAAGGACGTTTAAAAAAGTGGTGAAAACTCTGATTTTTCGAAAATAGTAAAACTTCAATTTTTTTTCGGCGCCTTCCTACAACTATTATAATGAAGATAAATATTTTCCTCTTAATGACATCTGTTCCTTAAAGATAGATTTCGAATACGATCGTGTACAATTTTTCAAAAATTGAGTACTTTTCGAGTAATTTTGCGCGTAGTACGGGCAAGAAAGTATGTGCTGTTTTAGCACCATTAGTTTTAGAAGGTATTCACTAGATTTCCTTTCAGAAATAAGTTCATGAAGACTATCATTTTACTTTTAAGAAGCGCACGGATGTCAGTAGTTCTCTTCTTAGATGAACACTCCCGCACGAATGAATATTTACAAACTTTTTAATCAGTACATTTCAACTGATATTACCATATTACCATATCACCTAAAATAATGTTGTTTTTTTTACTTTAGTAGTTACCTCACCAAAAAGCCGCAGTTGTAAATTTATTCCAGGCGGATGCGGAAGCAGGATCTAGACTAATGGCCCCATTCCCTTTCATGGTTTTTCGTATCGGCGGCCTAAAGTGTACACTCAATAAGTCTGCAATGACGTTTCGTTCTGGGGATATATACTTATTTTCAACATTTGTAAGAATTTGGAAATTCTCCAAGTAATGCAGCAATTATTTCATAAAAATAATCGAAATTAAAAAAGCAAATTTTCTTGCTTTCTTGATCATGATATTCCCCTTAGCAAGAAAATACGTATGGGAGACAATGTTTCTTTCTGAATTGTTGGAGACGACATTTCGAAGACTAACTCAAAATATCACTTTCGCACCTACGCGTTTGAAATACTATTAGCGACATAAATCGAAAATGCAAAATGAACAAAAAATGTAAAAAAGAAGGACACAAAACCGTGTGCCGCATGCACACATTGCAAACCAATGGGATTTTTTAGCATGTAAGATATTTCAATTAATCGCAGGCAAGGGGTTTTGCCAGTTATTCACAGAGAAGATAGTTATAACTTGTAATTATCACCTCTGTGAATTCTTCTAACTTACGCAACAAGCAACAACTAACTTGAACGTGAAATGAAAGAGAAAAACTGTAGGTTTTCCCTTTTACAAGAAGGCGAGGAGGGGCATATTGCTAGTTTCCATTTCACTTTACGTCTATTATCCTACCTCCACACGATCCTTTCAAGAAAAACTTACAATACATAATTTCTTCTCGCTCCGAAACAGCATGCAGGTAAATTACTTTCATGAACTTATTAAACTAAAATAATTATAATTTTATTGGCCATTGTGAAGCATGGTAAGTTAAGTTACATGCAATTTTCCACTCAGCACTAGTTATGTAATGGGGATTTCGACCTACGCCGCTGAGCGTTCGATCCCAATGCAGAAGGAAAACCCACACGAAGAAACGATCAGGTTTCTTTTCTCAGTCCTGTGGCAGCGTGAACTACGTGGAATGAACTGCCAGTGAGAAAAGAACGGAGAATAATAATTGGAGAACAGTTTGGTGGCCCTATTTTCTCCATTATCTAAATTGCAGATTTTGTATCAAACGCACACTTCAACTAAATAAATATTAATGTTTCTTCCTGGATTCCTTACGCACATCACGTCCAAATATTACATTTTTATTTAATGTAAAGGTTTGCCCATCACGATTTTAATTAAATGCTGCGAATAACAGAGTGGGCATGCCTTCCATCTGGGCCGCCGTAGTCCAGCCTTACGCTTCCTTGGGGACGACAATGCGCAGTTTTCCCGGGATGTATGTAAATCAGTATTACCACAACAAACGTGCACACGAGGACAGAAGTTCTTTTGTATTACACCTTTACGGTTAGAGTCTTGTCTGATTAGAGGAAATAATGACTAAGTTTAGTGAAATCTTACGTGGTAAAGTTCAGTCAACAATGTTGAATGTTCATTTGATTAGCTCGCCTCCCCTCCCACAAGAAAATTATAGTGACGGCGCTAGCGGAAGGCAATGCAATTGGAAATACCTATTGCAATTGCATTTCCAGAAATACTATTTTGACTTAAGTATCGATTTTAGCAGAACGCGATATAAATTCCGGGGGCGAACAAGCGGAGCATCCGCCACAAATATCCCAAAATGCCCTTTCACGTTGATGTATGATCCAAACAATTGTCAAGACCATGAGCAAATACGTGACATAATTGCAGCGGGTTTATGAGTTTGTCTGGCACTAAGCAATAGTACCAACGGATTACTCTCGAGTCTACAACGATAAAGAAGCATGTGATCAATTACAGCTGATGAATGGGTCGGTCTGGAACCTCTAATCATGCAATTTAAGTGCATTCTTCTATCGTAATTGGTGCAATATGTTCTGGAGCTTCCTACTTTTACCATTACTTTTCCTCGTACAAATGAGCATTGTCATTCAAAACAGACTCCCTAAGGGGCGTATAATAAATGGATTAAATGATGAAATAGTCTTAAAATTAAATTACTGTGCTTACTACAGGTTAAAACTCTGTAGAGATGAAAAGACAAACATGATTCGAAGAAAGTTCCTCCACGTGACATCCATCATTTCTTTTTTCTGAAATCTCCCTCCAAACGTTCGTGTAAATGACACTTCATGGGACATGGACTTAAGCATTCATTAATTATAAGGGTTAGATAACTAATTTAGAAATTAGGGCGATTGCCAATTTTTGACTACAAATCTATGCATCTTGAAAGTACTGAATTGGTACTTAGTTCAAAAATTTCTTAAATCGGGTGAAAAAAAAACAACTTTCAGTGTTTGAAATACTAAATTTAATAGCGTGTAATACTAAAAACACTTGTATGAAAAATCACGAATATGTTAAGATTCTTTATCAAAAAACTTCCCAGATTCGAATGATTTTGGTCGTAAAAAAGATTAAGCAATTTCTAGTGTTCTTCAAGAGAAAATAAAATGAAATAGGAAGAAAAGACAACTTGTTAAAAATATTATTAAGAGAACAATTAATACCTTTTGTTTCTGATACCTAAAACCATTTGATATCAATCACCATAAATTCAGTAATTACAATTGCATACATTCAGGATGAAGCAATCTGAATCCCGAGTTTGCAGATTTTGGGTGGGTAAGTAGATAGTACTCGTAATTGTCACCACAACAATACTTGAAAAAGATCGATTTGTATGAACATTTTCCTGACAATCATTACAACAATGAATAACTAGAAGCTTCCAAGAAAGCTATCTAAAAATACATAAACATCGATCAATGAGGTTGTTTAAGAACTCACATTCTTACAAATCAATACCTCGACCGACCGGACCATGTGACGGTAATGCCTGCGGCCCGAAAGTTCGGCCATATTGCGACCCCTACTGTATTCCGTAAAACCCCACACCAGTTTGCTCCAATCACAGGAGTTCCCATTTTCATTGCACGAAAGTTGTTGACAGCGTACAACTAAGAACCTACTCCGGGGTGAAAAAAAGCAGCGTTTCTGATTACCGGCAGTTTGTCATTCGCTTGGTTTTTTTTAATATGAGCGTTAAATTGGAAGCGAAATATAATTTTAAATATTACTGTCAAGAAGTGTAAAACTAGTTCATCCAGTTCATCAGCTACCATAATAGGTAATAGAGTAAGATAACACAAACGAGAATAGGTAACCACCCACCTCTTCAATCTGTCAAACTGACAGTCGACAAAATAATGGAAAATTGTTACAGGATATAGATAATTCAAGAAAAGATAAAATGGGCTTACCTCTTCAGCAAACTCAAAATCCCCGTCAAATTTTCTCTTTCTTTTGGCTTCGGCCGTGAAGGCCAGGAAGCCCACCAGCACTACAATCCAAAGGATTTTCATCTGTGAGAACTAGAGGACGTCTAACAAAGGTTCCGCTCAAAAGTGTCTTTTGAATTCAAGTGCAGGGAAAAAATGACAATAACGATTCCGCTATCGATAATATCTTGAGAACTCTCCTCGCAACTACACACTAACGCTCCACGACCATTTGCACTACGGCGATCTCGCTGCCCTCGCTGCACTGACAGACGCAAGTCTCACAGCCGATATACTTCTACTCCACCTCAATAGGTGGCGGTGGCGGTCAAAACACAGGAGGAAGCGATGCTCCGGAGAAGAAAATCAATGCGGTGGAGCAGGTGACGCAAACGCAGACGCAGTGAAGATCTGATTTCATTTCCCCCCCTGAGAGAGGCTGCTGCGCTCAAACATACGAAGCGCGGGAACAAAGAACGTTTTTGTCCGTGGCGAATTATCCACGTTTATGTTCTTTATTCTATTGTTCTGCGTTGGTAAAAGATTGATAAAATAGCACAAAATATTCTGTTTTATTAAATTCACACCCTTTTTCTCATTTTTGGCGGCAAAATAGCGTATTAATTAAGGCTAATAAAATTTGATTTAACTATCTTCCCTTTTGCCCCAGCATCCAGTTGGTGTTTTAATTACTATGTAGTAATTACTATAAAAAAAGTCAATTATTTAAATCAGAAGTTTCTATATATAAAAATAATTTTAAATGTAAAAAAAGGTATTATTTCTCTATGTTGTTTTTCAGAAAAACATCATGTCCATTCACAATAAAAATCACAGTAATTTCTAAAATTTTGTAAATAATCACCCAACAGAATGAAGGAAAGTACAATATATTTTTTCTTTAGTAGTACATATATTTTTTCTTTACTTACAAACATGACTGGACCTACCTACAAGCAAAATAATCAGTTGCTTAGGGGCTCCCATCCATGGGGAGAAATTCATAAGATATTAAAAAAAATCATTAAATATGTTTGTAACTAATTTATAATTGTTAATGAAACAGCTTGATATTAAAACATTTGGGTTTGTTGGAAATAGTTGTACAGAAAATTATTCTATTATAATTAGTATTTTTATTTAATGTAGAAGAATTTTTTTCCAGAGAGAAGTCCCAATACGATTTTGTGCTTCAGGGCACTAAAGTATTCAAATCCTGCCTTGCTTACAAATTTACTTTGTAACCTAATCTATACATTATATTTCCTTAATGAAAGTTATGTAGATGACATTACTGAATTAAGTTGGTTATGATGTTGACATTTATATTCAAGAAATTTCAAGTTTTAATATCTTCAAATAATTGTAGACATTAATATCTATTAATGCCCTACCTTTGTAGTTTTTTGATATCTTATTTAGAATTTAAAAAATTCTCAAAATTGTGTTACAAAATCCATTTTGCAGATGAAATAAAGAACTTAGAAGATTTAAAATCCAAATAATTTGAACATTTGTGCTAGTTTCCAAAGTAGGAAATAACCCTTTTCTTTACCATCATTCATAAAATATAAAATTATTTTTTGATTTTATTTATTAAATGTTACAACAAGAACCTTCTTATTGGTGACTAAAATGAATGCAATTTATCCTCTTCTTAAAACAAAATATGAAGTGAAGTGACGTATGTATTAATTAACATGAGTCAATAAAGCTAATGCAATATACCAAAAGATCAAGAGCTTGAGAGAAATATTATTAACATGACATATATCAGCAAGTACTCTTCAGCCAAAAATTAGGGAAATTATATCTTTATGATTGTTTCATCTGCAGAGCTTTGAGGTATCAGCATGCAATTAATTCACAAATGAAGACAACAGTGGATTGACAAAAATTATACCAATAATAAAATACATTAAATATCAGTAAATACATTAAAAGTTGTACAAAATTGTATCTCTCTCTCTTTTTTTCCCCAGGAAATATAGTAATGATTCATATCTGCAACCTTGAAAATAATTTTGGCTGCAATAGATGAACTCTTTGTAAGACGGATTTTAAAAACCTTTTTAAAGATTTCTTCTAATTTTTTATTTACAACAAATCTTAATTTTTGTACTTGTTACATAAATGCAGGTGAAATGAATGTCAGGAATTCATGAACTCCATGAATATATGAATGTGAGTTTGGGCGATCAAGCAAATGTCTCTTAAGGACTGCTTCATCTAAAGATCACTGTGGTCTGACAGGAGGGTCCTGCCCTTTTAGGAATTCAATGGGCTTATATCATCATCATCAACATCATCTGTTTATGAATGAGATGATTCACATTCCATGGAACTGATAGGTAAAGAATATAGAAGAGAAAATAAGATCATAGAACAAGCATCATTGTTCACTTACTTGGGGAATACGAAATCATTAATTGAGGAAGATGTGGAATCAGAATTAACAAAGTACAACAAGGTAAATGGATGAATCAAAAGACTCTTTCAAAATATGAACACTGAGACAAAAATTAGATTAAATAAAATTGTTGCAAAACCCACATTATTATACAGTAGTGAAACATGGATCCTGAAGCATAGAGACCAAAAAGAATTGAAGCAACACAAATAAGATACCTCACATCAGTTTTAAAAGTTTCAAGGAGAAATAAGATAAGAAATGAAAAGATCAGGAAAATACTTAAAGTCAAACATATTGTCTCAGAAATAGAAATCTACCAAAAGAAATGGCATGAACACACCAAAAGATTGAAGACAGCAATATAAATCAAGGGGAAGAAGAGACCCTGGCAGACGAAGAATGGGCTGGGAAGATCAAGAACACCTCAGAAGCAACTGAGGGAATGTTGATAAACCAAGGAACAGGTCAACAGACCTAACCTTAAATGTTCATGATGGTGATGATGATGATGATGATTCACATTCTGGCACCTTTTCAAAATTACTTTTCTACTCCAAATTATTATTTTATTCAATTCTAGAATAATTGTAATTATATATCATTCTCTGAACACTACCAAAGTAACTATTTTTACTACACCTATCAAACCATTGTTTCTCTGAGAGAAAAATTCTTATTAGTATATGATTAAGAAATAAAATAAGGAAGTTGATGGAGAACATTACAATAATATAATGATGTGAAGTAAAGAAACACAAATCTTGTAGCAATATTACCAATATGCCTATATGTTCTTTTTTCAAGTAAGATAGAATTCTAGAAGAATGAGAGAGAAGACTGAAAATTCAATGCTTGGAATGGTAAAAAATTCAGCAAGATATAGATATTTGGATATGGTACGTCTGATCCAGATAATTGGACATGCCAATTGTATATTTAGTAATGACTAATAACTGTGACACAATAGCAACAACAAATGCTTGAAAAGAAAATAAGAACACCCAAATTGAAGTCAACAAAGATATGACATGATTATTACAACAAAGCTTTGCTTTTGAGCAATTACAAATCTTTGAATGAAAATGTACATCAGATTAGCTGCATTTTTATAAGTAATGTTAGCAATTCTTACAGGAAAGAGCTCAATTTCTTAGTGAATCACCTGATTCTCCATTATATTATTATATCATGAAGGATAAAAGACATTAAATAAAAATAACCCTACACAAATCTTATGGAAATGAGGTTTGGTCAAATTGTCAGAAAATCTTTTTGATCTAACGTGCATTTTAAAATGGAGATCATGTCGATTTGTCAGATGATAGAAATTCACATACGTACTCTCAAAGCATATTCAAATGACTTGTTTAGACTTATGAATAATGACATTTCATTTTCCAAGAAGTAACACGAGACCAACTCCAGTCAATTTGAATGGTAGAGATATCATAAACATTGAGGTAGAAAATTAAAATGCAAAAAAAGTTTGATGAACGTGAGAGGCAAAGGGACTCACGATAATCAAGCACCCTAATAGTGAGAGACAAGGGGACTTATGGTAATGATTCACCTAACCATGTAAGGCAAGGAGGCCTACCTCAATGTGGAAGGCAGGGGTTTCACATTAATGAAGCATAGTGACTGACGAAAAATGAAATAACATAATTTACAAGTAGTGCTGTTAATGCACGGGCCCAATTGGCCCTGGGCCTGGGCCCATCAGGCCCCGAATGTTCAAGGTCTCCTGATCGTCCTAAAAAAAATTATTTAATACTAATTTTTTCAAAATATAAAATAAAAAACTATATAAAAATGATGAAGGATTAAACTATACACAAACAAATTGGCGTAATGGAGTGATGTGTCACTTATCATTGGATAATATTTGTAATATGGAATCATGCGGGTTGATGCCAGAATGTCACTTAGTGATGAGATGCTTAGTTTTTTTTACCAAAACTCATCTTTAAACTGTGGAGGGGGGAAGATCAGTGAAAGTAAGAATAGGAGGTCCCCAAATTAACATCGGCCCAAGGCCCCTAAAGCCGTTAAAACGACCCTGTTCACAAGTCGAAACAAATGAGGTTGTTGCATTTGAATATGCTTTGAGTGCTCATTTGTGCCTTTCTATCATCCGACAAATCAACATGATCTCTGTTTGAAAATGTACATTAAATCAAAAAGAACAAATTGTTTTGCTTAATGGCCATAATGACTATTGATCAGTATGATCTAAAGAAAAACATACTAAATTTTCAGACGATTTGACCAAAACCTCAAGATTTGTGCAGGGTTCTTTCTAAATTAAGTTATTTTTCCATCCTTTTTTCAAGATCAATCTACGGATAGGTAAATCTATGACAATCACTGGAGTTAGAATAATAACCTAAGTTGTAATAAATTGCAAGTTAGTTCTAAATTGTATTAATTATAAACAGTACACTGTGTGTCAAGCCAAATTAATTTACAAGTAATTCTTAATACTGATTTAAGCAACAAAACACTCTATTTCTAGTACTTCTGGAAGCTGGGAGGTGACCTGTGTCCTGAATTCCAAGAAAGGGGTCGGCAAACCATCTGGCAACTGTGAGATGGGGCAGCATCCGAAATAGCCACCCCTATGTCTTTTGCGGGCTGTAGGTGCCTGCGCTTCAACCTTACGGATTCGGTGATGTTGCGCAGATGGGGCTCTGGCTCAGAGATGAGAGGTGCTTCCACTCTCGACTCTTACCCGGTACGCCGATGGAGAAGCAGTTATAAGAACTTGGGATTCGTGACGCATGCGAAACGCAGTTGCAAGGCGGCGCTGCGAGTTCTGACAATGAGTGAGAAATATGCTACCTGTGCCGGTGGAGCCTCCTCATTCCATCCGCGAAGGTGGAGCGCTGCACCCTTTACGGTGACCCCAATACAAACAGGCACGGGGATCGCAGCTTGGGTGAGACGACAGCTCACTCCGCCCGACCTCAGAACAAACGCCAGCGCATGAAATGGACTAAGGAGTTAAATTTCTCCATTATGCATGCGTACTTTCTGGCTACCACACTTGAAGCGGACATGGAGGGATGCAGGACGTGTTTTCACGAAGAATGGTTAAAGCTGCATCCAATCATACCAGTATCTGAGCAGAGGGTGTGCGACCAGCAGCGCACCATCATTGTCAGGAACTCAACTACAGAGATAAATACCATTAGGGAGAACGTAAGAGAATCCTTGGGTGTTGAGAACAGAAATGAGACAGGTGAAGAAGTAATGAAGAATCACAAGCTAATCAGGAATGGTCTGTGGAGACGAATTCTGATGAATCCTGACTACTTGCGTCTCAGCAATTATCTTGGGCTGGAAATTACGAAACCATTAAGACCTACTATCATGGTATCCCCTTATCCTCCGGACCAAGGACCCCGGGAGTGGGATATAGCCCACGTACAAATGCGGCGATGGAAGCTGCCAATAACTTGCTGGAGGTGTATGTAGAACAATCGACATTGCTTGAGGAAGTGGTAAGGTACGTGTGTTTTCGCAGCCCTTGCTGTTGTACAGGGACTTGGTAAATCTGTAAAGGATCAATTGAAAGCATCGAAAGACACAGTACAGTCTAAGTCCACCAAGCCCCCATGGTTGAGGCGCATTGAATGCTAGATTGAAAGCTTCCTGTGGGGCATATGCACTCTGACAACCTTCTTTACAGCTCTTCAGAACGCGTCTAGAAAGGTCTCCAATGCTGTGAAAGAGATTGTACGAAAGATGAGAATTCGAAGAACCCAGCCGAATTTCGAAGAGACGCTTCGAGACCGACTTAAGTATCTGAAACAGCGCCTCGCAACCTTTGGATGCAATATAAGAAGATACCATAAAGCAATGAAACGAAGGCAACAGAATGCTATATATCCATGCGACCAGAATAATTTTTGTACGCAACTCAACGATGAAAGGAAGTTGCCAGAAACAGTACTTAAAAGCTCCAAGATGGAAGAATATTGGAGAAATACATGGGGCATTCCCCAGATCCATGATGATCGAACTTACTGGATAGCAGAAGAGGAAGGGAAGTACTGTTATATACCCCAAATGTGCTCGCTTAATATTACACGAGATACCTTCAATTCAGTCAGGAAGACGCAGAATTGGAAAGCACCAGGTACTGATGGGATACAAAATGTTTGGTGGAAATATTTCCCGTGTAGGCCTACCCATGTGGTTCTGGCCAGGTGGTTTCAAGCCGCATTCAACATTCCAACTATCATTCGGCGTCTTTTACTGAAGGAATTACATTTATGATAAGCAAGTATAACGATCCTAAGATTCAGAGTAACTACCAGCCTATCGCATGTCTCCCCACAGTATATATCACTTTTACTTAAATTCCGTGCTAGCCAGTATGCTGAATGCCCATCTAAAAGCCAACAAACTTCAGACACCAGAGTAAAATGGTTGCAGAAGGGTGCTCAAGATTGCAAAGAATTATTGATAGTAGACAAAGAATTATTGATAGTGGTCAATCAAGCCCCCCCCCCAAAAAAGACACCGCAACATTTCTGTAGGATGGATCGACTATACCAAGGCCTTCGACTCGATACCTCATTCGCGGTTTTTGTATACTCTTCGCCTCTACAAAGTAAATGCCGGGTATGTGAACTTAATCCAACATTGCATGGCAACTTGGCGTACGAAGATAAAAGTCATTTGTTGGAGGCAGATATTCCACCACGGAACTGAGGATTAAACGAGGAATTATTCAGGGAGGTAGTCTTAGCCCCTTATGGTTCTCACTAGCTCTAAACATTCTCAGTAGAATGTTAAAAAATTCGAGGATGGGATAGGAAATCACCAAAAAAATCCATATCCTCTTTTATCATCAGTTCTACATGGACGATCTCAAGTTGTACGCCAGAGATAAGAACCAGCTTTTCTCGTTGCTTGAACTTGTTAAATCCTTCAGACTCAATTTGTATGGAGTTTGGCATTGATAATAGCGCCACAGAGCATGATCCTGACAAACTCATCCTGATTGTGGCATTGATATCCTAGAACTTTGGCAAGCGGAGGCATGCATCACCTTTTGATCGCAAGTGAAACGAAGATGAAGCATGGTATTCAAAACAAAGTCTTTCAGAGAGTCGCAAAAATATGCAAAACTCTTTTAAATGGAAACTCTTGTCAGCCATCAACATTTGGGCAATATGTGTGGCTGTCTACACGTTTGGTGTTCTTCACTGGACAACAACTGCAGTGTAGAAGCTTAATCGAAAAGTTACAACCACTCTCACCAAGTACCGCATGCACCATCCAACAGTTCAATGGCAAGACTATACTTACACAGGAACGAAGGGGGTAGATGTCTTCTGGATTTTGAGTCTTTATGCATGAAGCAAATCAACAATCTTTGCAAATACTTCCTTCAGAAAACGAAGGTTATACATGAATCAATTTGGGCCACGGACATGAATTCTATGCTCAAGCTAAGAGAATGATAGAGACAGTGAATCCTGTGTCACATGAGGTGGTACGGACTAGAGGTAGATATCTAGATACTTCTGAAATCAATCGCATCGTGTGGGCAAAGGAATCTCTGATATCTCAGATAATTTCGGCGCCACAGCCGAACAGAGTAAACAGATCATTAACCCCATGGTCGAAAATAATTATGAAACAGATAGCCGACACTAGGCCTAAAATATCACTCTTAGCCGAGGCATCTTCTAAATCAACTCTTTAAGTTCAAGGAAAAATATTCCCTATTGAACAAAAGTCTCAAATTCAAAATGACACCACAAGGGTAATGGAAGCTGAAAAGTTAAAAGAGAAAATCCAAGCATGGGCTTAAAATTAGACGTTGTAAACGTACAGTAGATTTCCGTGTACAGATTAGATTGTCTAAAATAGATGCGAAGAGATTCTCTCGCAATCTGATTCACAAACCGAATGGCAATGCTGCTCCTCTTTCAAAAGATGTCGCAGAAACATTTTGGGCAGGAATCTGGAAGGAAAGCAGATCCTACAACAAAGACGTATTTTGGCTTCAATCTGAAGTTGATAGTGTCGATGACCTGTGAAAACAGTGGAACATGTTCACGACTTCTCGGAAGGGGACCTTTTCAAAGCAATTAAGAACATGGGTAACTGGAAATCCCCTGGGATTGATTAGATCCAGAATTATTGGATTTATAAATTAACAGCATTACATTCTCAACTAGCAAAGTCTGCTAATAAAAGTTTAGAAAACCCAAAAGAACTCCCGGAAAGGCTCACACTCGGCATTAATTACCCAAAGCGGGAGCCAGTTCTTTGGCGAAGAACTATAGACTAATCACTTGCCTGCCATTACTATACAAAGTTATAACTGCAGCCATAGCTAACAAAATGTACACACACCTAGTTGCAAGTTAAACAGAAAGGGTGTTTAAAGGTTCCTATATCTGTAAGGAAATCTTAATACTAAATAATGTTATCTTGAATGATGTAAGGAAACGGAAATGTAGTTTAAGCATGACTTAGATTGACTACCAGACTGTGTAGCAAACTTTTGAATTTTGAAGACCCTGGAGATATATCGATTTCATCCTAGACATATTAAGTTTCGCAAGTCTAGTATGAAGTCGTGAAGTATCAGGATACTTCTACACAGCGAAAAGGAAGTAATAGAAACAAGAAGTATTCAGATTAACAGGAACATTTTCCAAGAAGATTCGCTATCCCCTTTGTGGTTTTGCATTAGTTTGATCCCACTGTCTAGACAGTTGTCGCACACTGACTTTGGTTAAGATCCATGGTGATGAAAGACCATTATTACATTTGTGTTACATGGATGTTCGTAAAGTATTTGCTAAGAATGAAGCTCCCAAATGCTATCTATCGTCAATGATTTTAGCAATGACATCTGCATGAAGTTTGACCTTGACAGCTGTGTAAAAATCCATTAAAAGAGAGGCAAAATGACAATGTTAGAGAGCATTGAAATTGATATACACACTGTGATTCGAGATACTGTGCCAGGTAAAACTTACAAATATCTGGGCATTGAATAATGTGAGACCATCTCGAACGACATAATGAAAGAGACAATTCGTAGGGAGTATTACAAAAGAGTGAGACTTGCCCTGCAGTCCGCTCGGATCTCCCAGAATAAAATATCTGCCAAAGGTAGTTTGGCGGTGCCTGTGTCGAGTACATTTTCGGACTAGTGGACTTGACTGAGCAAGAAATTCGAATCATGGATCGAAAAAACAGAAAACTGCTTACAATGCTTCACGTCGCCTAGCCTTCGAGCATAGACTTTGTGTCACGTAAGAAGGGAGGAAGATGCCTCAAACAAATGGAAGCCTCCTGGCACAATGCAAAAGTCGGGATGGGGTCAGTCATCAAGATGACTCACTAACGAGGCAGGTCATGAAATCTGACCGAATAATGGGAAATAGAGGCATCGAAAGTGTAGCCAGAAGCATTGCGAGGAAGACTGTTCATGATGCGCAGACAATGAAATCTGACGCTACTTAACATGAAATGTGAGACGCAAAAAATGTTAAAAAAACATGGAGAGACAAACCACTCCATGGAGAATATCTAAAGAGAATGGACAAGGTAAAGCTCAATAACTTATGTGCCTTAATGAATGCAGAATCGGAAGCAGTTGTGATAGCTGACCAAGATCAGGCGTTGAGGTCACAACTTTATGATAAAGAAGATCACAAAATTACCCAAGATCATTCTTCCTTATCTGCCAGAACAAAGAGAAATCATTCATGAGAAACCAAACCTGTTGGTCTGCGCAATGCTGGACTACCAACAAATTCAATATGACCGCACGATAGCGGCAAACAAGCCGGATATTGTTATCTGGGTCTTGGAGAAAAAACGTGTATACTTGTAGATGTTTCTTTGCCGTGCAATCCAAACGTCGTAAGGGTTATTCCACATCAAATCAACGCTTTTAATTAAAATTTATCTCATTTTCAGATGGAAATTGACACATAAGTAGTATGAATGAAGAATAGCATTGCAAACTTTCTCGATCGGGGACAGATCTGGCAATGCTGCTAGCTATGGCAGAGTATCCACGGCTACAAGGCATGCTCGGGAGATGGCTACGGTATGCGGACGCCCGTTATCCTGTTGAAATAGGGTATGGGCGTGGGCGTTCACGAACGGCAGAGCCACCGGTTGCAGGATCTCCAGAAACGTACCGTGCGGCTGTCACGGTACCTCCGAGGAACACCAGGGGTGAACGGGCACCATGGGATTTCGCGCCCCACACACCAGGCTGGCAAGGCGTGTGATGGGATATCACAAACCACTCGTCATGGCGCTCCCCACTGGGTCTCCAGACACGGACCCGGTGGTCGTCGCTATCAAGGCAGAAGCGGGACACGTCGCTGAAGATGACGCGCTGCCAGTCTGCATGGCAAGTCCATCGTTCCCGACACCGGCGAGTCTGTAGCGACGATGCTGGGGTGTGAGTGGCAGGCGTGCGTAATGGTCGGCGTGCGGCGAGCCTTGCGTTGTGCAACCGCCTGCCAATGGTACTGGCACTTATAGGATTTGACAGTGCAGGCTGCACAGCCCACTGAATAGCACCAATCGTTGCTGTTGGATCTGTTCGCGCGTGGCGGACCATCCGTCGGTCCCTCCTCCTCATGGCGCATGGTGGACGTCCAGATCCTCTATTTCGTATGTGTATGCCTTCCTCAATCCTTTGCCGGCAACAGCGAGTAATGGTGGTGTCCGTACGACCGGTTTGGTGCGCAATACGGCGACAGGACCAAACAGTCTCCCGCACACCCACGATGCAGCCCCTCTCGAACGCGTCTTAGTGAACAACCTGTTGTCGAAAGCGTCGAATGACGCTCTAGAGACGCTACCCGATGTCGCAACGGCCGGTACGACCGTTTGAAGCCCTCTTATCTAGAATGGTGGGCGTGACATCACGCACCTACCACCTACCCCAGTGCGCGGCCGACCGTGAAAACGAAATCAGTAGCTTAGCGAATGGTGTGCAAAATACTGAGTTCGCAGCGGATCAGTAGGGTCCTTCGGGGTGCAGCTTTTTTATGACGATGAGTATAATTAACTAAATCATTCAAAACAAACAAAAGTAAACCTTACAACAAAATAAAACGAGAAACGCAATACGCACCTACCTTAACAAAGACAACCAATCACACAATTTTTGAAATCACTAGTAACTGAGCATTATAACTCAGTACACACACTCTCCACAAGATTGCAGAATGCACCAGTAGAGGGTTATATGCATCCCAGCGAACTTCTCGAGGAATGTGTTTGGTGGGACATATGTCACGAAAGGGTTAAATTGTTATAGAACCTCTCCAAATTAAGATAGAGAGCTGAAAAACGTGTCATTTTGCGGCTTCCTTTGTGGTCTTTTATATGATACACATCTCAACAGAGGTTAGGTTTCAAAAAGTTTTCAAACTCGAATTTAAAATTTTGATTTTGAGTTTTTTCAAAATGCTCCGCTCCAAAAATTTTAAACAAATTCTAAAACAATTCTTATATATTTTTGAACTGACCATACAAAATGCGATTTATCTAACTTTGCCGCCACCACTAAAACACAATACGAATGAAAAAATGAAAAGTAGAATTTTCATAGACCCAATCTAAAAAGTCAGGAACTTAATAGTTTACTTTTTCTCAGTTAATTTAAATATATCAGGACTAAACCAACGTTATTGTTTAGGATTTGAGGCTATGTATATATTGAGTTATATACATATACATTGATTGTCACGAAAAAGTAATTATTCACATGGCTTTATAATTGCCATACATTTCCCATTTCTAATATAAACAATATAAATATGTATTAGTAAAATTGAGGTGTTACATTCTAAGAGTATCTAGGAAGATATATTTTTCTTTGGAGATAAAGACATGTATTACATATTCGTATGATACAATCAGATTTCACGTATTATACATTTTATCATGTAATATAAAAATAAATAAAAGCAAAAATAGATACAAGCAGATGCTTTTAGATCCTGTTAGAGGTATTCAGTTCAGATTAGTTCCTAGTTTTATCGTATGCTTTTGATTGCAAAAATTCATTTTTCTAAAGATACGTTATTTACTAGTGACGATAATATTTACGTATTACGACAATGGATTTCCCTTCTAGCAAAAACTCTCTAATATCCCGCACTTTCCCACTAGTTTAACGGTAGCACTGTCGACGATTTATAGTTGACATAAAAACAATCGATAGGTTTCAATAATCATACTATCGACGTTTACAATAATGTTCTTCTGGCAACGCTGCCTGGCGAGCCATGATATGAACTAATGAGTATAAAGAAAGAGACGACTATTACAATGTCTTTGGAGACGACACTGAGACGCATGCGGAAATTTCAACATCGTTTCCCGATAAATGAAAGTATTTCTTGTAGTATATTTTTTGTCAATAGTGCAACGGAACATGCCATCTCTCGACATGCCGGCACTAACCAACCTTTGATGGGCTAGGGCGGATATACCCCACGAGAATCAAATGCTTCTGGCGTGGGTGTCACCAGGACGTCACGGCGCTCCAGTCACCGCCTCGTCGCCAGGCCCTGCCGGTTGTTTATCAAAATATTTTCTTTTATAGGATGCTCCCTCCCTAGGAAATCCTACATGGTTTAGTGACCAGGGAAAATCACAATCCACAAATGCTTTATATCTCATTCATTAACCAAAATTGATTACATAACATTACAACATGCAGCGGGCAAACCACTGCTTTGCCCTACACTGCCTGTACACATTACACCTAAGAGAGATTTCGATAATCCTATTTCCAGCTGGATTTACCTAAACATTCTCTTAAGATTTTCATTACTACTTAAATTAGTGTGGCATTACTTATTGCCTTTCACATAAAAGCACATGTACACTGACTCTTTCGATAAAGAAAAAGACTGATTTTAACAAAGTTACTTATTGTTCTGGTTTAGATGCATGTAAGCATCGTATTCTATTTTAAATTCTGTTTAGAACGACCCTTTGAACATGAAAGAAAGACCAAATCCAAATCTAGAATTGTCCTCATTAGCCTCTCCTATTTCTGCTAATACCTTGTATTTTTACAGCACTGTGTCAAAGTTTACAGGTACTCACTCTCGTTTGCTGCATGGCGGTGAAATACCGTTACACCTCCCCCTCTCGCGCGCGTTCCGGAGACCTCCCGTTCGCCCACTAGCAGCCGGGAAGGGCGTAGCGATGACCTCGCTGTCTTCACGGCCGCTCGAACAAATGGAAGCCTCGGCGAGCCTGTGGAGTAGCGGCGGGCCCGATGGCGACCTCGGGATGCAACGGTGAATTGCACCGCGGCGCCTCTCGTACTCGCTGTATTCCACGTCACGTACCAACTTCTCGGCTGTACCTTCTTCTTCTATCTTCTCCCTTCTTCTTTCTTCGTTTTCCTTCAATGCGAATTACACGTCAGTTCAGAAAGTTCAGACGTCTTTAATTTTCTTCCTCACAAACTCATTCCGGACAACAGTTCATTAAATAATTCTTGATTTGAACATCGGGCTCGTTTCACTTTGCTCCCGTGCACTTTGAAAGTTCTGGTGGCGTTGGAAGTTGTGAATTACGCACCGACTCACGTTATACTTGGTCATGAATTCTGTTTTAGAACAAAACTGCTCCTAGCGGATATTGCATCTCGTCGTTAACTTTTTTCTAAAAGCAACGTTTCACGTCGTCGAAAACTTGTTCTAGAAGAAACATTCTACACGTCTCGCCTCGTCGACAACTTTTCCTAGAAGAAACGTCCTACACGTCTCACCTCGTCGACAACTTTTTCTAGAAGACCCGTCTTGCCTCGTCGGAAACTCTTTCTAGAAAGCCCAAAATTCTACATCGGTTACCAGGCTGCCTCTTTCCTACTCTCCTCGCGTGACCTACGCCGACCAATGGCTATCGTGGGATTTTCGGCTCTCTCCTCATTGGCGACCATCGGTTCCGGTTGTAGGCTTCGAAATTATTCGACGCCTTCGTCATCCGCTGACGTCGACGGCGCGCGGCTTTCAAAGCTGCCTGCGCCTTATGGTGTTCGGGCTGGTTGTAGATTTATTATGGGACGAATGGATTTCGTCCATTTTCGTCTCATTGCCCCCATAACGGTAAGATTCTTCGACGGTCATTTAAAATGATGGAGAAGAATCTTCAACGAGAACTATTCAAGAATTCTTTTATTTTTCCCATCGACTTTTCATCTTTCTGTTACCTGATCATTCGAATCAGCAACCCGTTATTTAGTAAGGTTTCAAGTTGAAGAAGTTATATGTTCCTATTACTCTTCCGTCTTCATCTATTAATTCGGCTGCATTTGGAGCTACCAATCTTGTCACTGTGTACGGTCCCTCGTACAGGTGAAAGAATTTAGCAAATAATTTTAGCCTTGGTACTGATACTTTTGGAGTTCGTAGCATGACTTTTTGATTCACCCTAAACACATATGGTCGGCTTTTTACTTTCTTTTTCCGTTCTTCGGCAGCCTTGCGGAGCCTATCCAGAATTTGTTGTTCCGTGTGGTAGGGTTCCGGTCCGGTCACATCTTCACGGTCTAGATATCCCAACACATGTGGTGGTTTGCGGGCGAAATGGGCCTCGTATGGACTCATCCCGATGCTTTCATGCGGCACGTGGTTCAACCATCGATTCACATGGGGCACTAACTCGGTCCAATCGTCATGTTTCTGGCTGCAATAAGTTCGGAACAGTCTCGACATTTCTTTCATCACCCGTTCGCTTGGATTTGATTGCGGGTGGCGAATGGACGAGTAAATTGGAGTTAAATTTTTCTCTTGTAATGCTGTTTTCCACAGTTGGCTAGTGAATTGAGTTCCATGGTCACTCAAGACTCTACGATACTGTCCTGCTATTGCTAAATATTTCTCCAGCTGTCGTAAACACTGGTTAGTGGTGATCTTATTAATGGGGTACACTTGTGTAAACTTTGTAAACAAGTCGATGATGACCATGATATACTTATTCCCGCGCCTCGATTTTGGTAATGGCCCGTACAAATCGACTGCAATGATATCATTTTTCCCTTCGGGAATGATCGGTGTCACTGTACCCGCATACGATCGATTCGGAAACTTTGTCCTCATGCATGTCTCGCACGACTTGATTACTCGTTTCACATCCCTATCCATGTTTTTCCAATAACATAGTTCGCTTATAATGCTTTTAATTTTTGTGGACCCGTAATGTGCGGCTTGAGCGTGGACATAGTTAATTAGTTCCTCCGCGTGCGCTTTTGGGATCCAAATTTTGTAGGTAATTGGAGCGGTGTCCAATCGAATCAGCACCATGTCATTGGTCAATCTCCACCTCTCGGGATCTCTCTGCAATTTCGTCACGACTTCTTCGTCTTCTGTTTGCCCTCTTCCCTCAAGCACACGCTTGACTTTACTAATTTCGTCGTCGTGATTTTGAAGGTCTGCCAATGTGGACCAATCCCATAGAAAACTTTGAGGAATTTTTAGATCGATTGCATTGACTTGTTCGACGCCTTTATGGGTGATATTCGTCTCTGGAGCTGGGAACTGACGACTGAGTAAGTCAGGTAATACATTTTTCTGCCCCTCGACATACTCGATTCGAAAGTCAAATTGTTGTAGCCACAGTGACCACCTCATCAGCCTATCGTTTTGCCAATTGCAACGATTTAAAAAGATTAGGGCTTTGTGATCGGTTTTGATGACAAAACTCCTCCCCATTAAGTAATTCTTTAATTTAGTTAGGGCCCAAACAACGGCATAGGCTTCTTTCTCCGATGTCGTAAAACGGATCTGCGGCCCTTTTAAAGCAGTGCTGACCAAATTGATGATTTTTGTCTCCCCATCAATGACTTGGTACAACATCGCTCCCACACCCAAATCACTACTATCTGTTTGTAGATACATAGGCTGCGTGAAATCTGGATGTGAAATCGTGCATGTTTGTAAAAACATATGCTTAAGATCGTCGAACGCCTTCTGTTGAAGTTCCGTCCATTCCCATTTCTGATCTTTTCGCAATAATCGATATAATGGAGCTATCGTTAGAGCATAATTATAGCAAAACCTGCTAAAATAATTGCAGACTCCTAAAATTCTCTTTAGTTGCCTATTATTCTTTGGTCGGGGTATGGCTTCGATTTCTTTAATTCTATCCAATCCCATTTGAATTCCATTCTTCGTGATTTCATATCCCAGAAATTTGATTTGTGGTACACCAAAATGGGATTTTTCAAGATTTAATACCAAGTTATTTTGAATCAACAATGGTAATAACTTTCCCAATGCTTCAAGGTGACGTTCAAAATCTGTCGAATGAACTAAGATATCATCAACGTAAAGAGTGGTGTCTTGTAACCCAGCATTGTTCATAATCTCGTCCAAACATTGAACCAGCGCAGCTCCACTGTTACGCAATCCAAATGGGACACGTTGAAATACATAGCTTCGCCCCTTGTAGACGAACCCTGTGTATTTCTGATCCTTCGGATGCAACCTCATTTGATAATATGCCTTGCTGAAGTCCGTTGATGAGAAGTACCCCTTATTGGCGAATCGTAACAATATTTCATCAATTTTGGGCGGTACATCCCTATACGGTATTGTCAGCGAATTCAAGTAACGCGCGTCTAAGCATAAGCGCAATGTGCCGTTCTGCTTTTTCACTATTACAATTGGATTGACATACGCCGTAGTCGCCCTTTTGATTATGCCTTCTTCTAACATTTCTTCAATTTGTTTTGAAATTGCTTCTTGGTACGCCACTGGTATAGGATAGCTGCGTCCTTTGAACGGCGTCTCGTCTGTGAGTTGGATACGAAACACGTAATTTTTCACTGGCTCGCGATTTTTCTCGAACACCCTTTTGGCGCTGATGAGTAACTTCGATAACTTGGCCTTCTGTTCTTTGTCGAGGAGATCAGCGGAATTAACTTTCTCTTCAATTGATTCAATCAAGTCATTTGTCGCGGACGAACATAAATCTATTTCATCCTCATTTTCAATTAACTTTCTTCATCAAATTTCATCATTGTGTTAATTCTCGCGTTTCCACGACCTATCAGAATTTTCGCGGCTCTGGTATCTACAATTACATCATTCTCCACGAGAAAATCGATGCCTAAAATTACTGCGTACGTGAGTCCTTTTACTACGAGACATGGCGTGTCATAGACCTTGCCTCCTATTTCTAATGGTGCATAAATTTGTTTTTTTGATCGGGCTCGACTTGTTTCCAATCGCAGTTGTAATTCGCGTACTTTTAATTGGCAATTGAGGTAGTTCAATCTTCGATTCCCTTAACGCATTGTAGGCGTCTTCATCCATTATGGTTGCCATGGAGCCAGTGTCCACTAACGCCTTCATCACCACGTCGCCGCAGCATACTTCAATCACCGGACAACGATATGGATACTCGTTCGTTGTGACCATATTCCATATGACACCCGTCGGTGGATCACCTACAGAGATTACAGGAACCACGTTGTATTCAGCTTGAACGTTGTTCGACATGGGGTTCCCGCTCACATCGAACTGTGGCAGTTTCCCGATGTTGATGGCTGACATTGATGTTTGTCCCCTAATTCTTCATTATTCTCTTCTTCTTTAGTCTTGCGCTTGTTTTGAGGGTATGTTTTATTAGTCTTCTCCCCTCCTGGTTTTGAAGTTCGGTCTTTCGTTTCATTCCGAAAGTTATTTTCTTCCGTATTTCGATCATTCTTTTTATTGTTTGGTTGATCGCTCTGTTTCGATGATTTTGCCTCTTGACCTCCCACACTCGTGCTGATGGCATTAATCGTCGTACTAGTCTTGCCTCCCTTCATGACATTATCTGCTGTAATATCATAATTACCTAGCAAGCTTTGGAATGCCTCAATGTCACGCGGAGCTATGCTTCTTATCAAGTTCTGTATGCTGTATGGGAAATGTCTTGTTAATAAACAAATAATTTCTTTGTCTTCCATAGGTGGCGAACATAACTTGAGTGCAGCAATCTTCCCCGCCGCATAATCGCGCATGCTTCCTAGCGTCGGCTTGTAGTACGTATTCATAACTGTCATCTTGTGGTTGAGTTGAATTTCCTCGCTCCAATATCTATTTAAAAATTTTATTTTAAATTCTTGAATTGTTTGAGGAAACGGTTCAAGCGTTTCTAACCATGTTCTTGCATTTTTTTGTAAAATCTGGTACAATAAATGCGTTTTATATTGCTCTGGCAAGCGACTAAGAGCCATAAAACTATCTAGTGCCTTTAAGAACGAATATGGATGTTCTTCGGGCAATCCCGAAAACTTCAAGGTAGGTGGCACATTTAAGTTTAACGGGTGCGTCGAACCTACAGCTGCCGGCATGGTATCTACCGTTGCTTGCAAGTCGTTTAGTTTTGTTAGCACTTTCAAACGTTCTTGTGTGCCCACTTCTACCTGATTTGAAATCCCTTTCAGTTCTTGTGCGATTTTGTCTTCATGTCGTTTCGTACGAATTTCGACGAATTCAGTTATTGAATCAATTCGCGTGTTCATTTCTTCACATTTATTTTGTACAGTTTCAATCTTCTCAGATTGTTCCTCTACTTTTCTTGCTTGTGCCTCTAACTTCTTGTCAACTTCATTCTTCAATTCGGCTGCCCCCGTTTCCTGTGCTCGCTGAATTGCTTCGACCTTGTCGTTAACAGCACTTATTTTGGTTGTCAACTCCGTAGCTAAAGCATTTTGCTGTTCTTTCAACTCCGTAGCTAACACCTGGTTTTGTTGTTGAATCTCGCGTTGAACACTCTCTTGTACATGTTGGATGTTTTCTTGTACCTGTTGCATGTCGCGTTGAACATTCTCTTGTACATGTTGAATGTCGCGTTGTATTTCTGCAGCTATTGCGTGGTTTTGTTGTTGCATATTCTCTATCTTATTGGTAAGGGTTGTATGGAAATTACCTAACAATGCCCTCATTAGGTTTAGCATGGGGTCATCCGGACTAACGGGTGGTGATTCCCCTTCTAACATTTCCGGTGACGATTCTAATGGCTCTGTTCCGCGAGCAGATTCGGTCGGCGTTCGTTCTACGGTCGGCCTTGCCTCCACTTCGCGCTCCCCCTCCTCCTCGTCACTGTTAGCGGCCTCTGCCCCCACTAAGCCTCTACTTTGCATGAATCTATCCGCCATGATACGAGGTTGAGTACCCGTTTACAGCAATTCTTTACACAAAAGATATTTGTTGGAAACGAAATTACCTCCCTCACAACACACTGAATAATTTATACACTCCACAACAAAATCACATAGAAATAGAACTTATCACACTGCTGAAAATAAAACACAAAACATGACATGTACACTGCAATAAATTGTAACACTGTAGCAACTATGAACACCGTACATCATTCACAAGTATCGTTCTCCTTTCAATATTTCCTTTTAACTTTAATTTTATTCATAGCATTGTGTGTGTTCCCTCTTTGATTTGACAAGTCACTACACAATCTTATATGGGACTTTGGAAACCCTAAATTTTAGCCTTATTAATGATGCAAATATTAATTTCCTCTCTCCTGCTATCATTAGTTAATGCTAATTTAACTTTCAAGGTCCCTGTTCGGGCGCCATTTAATGCAACGGAACATGCCATCTCTCGACATGCCGGCACTAACCAACCTTTGATGGGCTAGGGCGGATATACCCCACGAGAATCAAATGCTTCTGGCGTGGGTGTCACCAGGACGTCACGGCGCTCCAGTCACCGCCTCGTCGCCAGGCCCTGCCGGTTGTTTATCAAAATATTTTCTTTTATAGGATGCTCCCTCCCTAGGAAATCCTACATGGTTTAGTGACCAGGGAAAATCACAATCCACAAATGCTTTATATCTCATTCATTAACCAAAATTGATTACATAACATTACAACATGCAGCGGGCAAACCACTGCTTTGCCCTACACTGCCTGTACACATTACACCTAAGAGAGATTTCGATAATCCTATTTCCAGCTGGATTTACCTAAACATTCTCTTAAGATTTTCATTACTACTTAAATTAGTGTGGCATTACTTATTGCCTTTCACATAAAAGCACATGTACACTGACTCTTTCGATAAAGAAAAAGACTGATTTTAACAAAGTTACTTATTGTTCTGGTTTAGATGCATGTAAGCATCGTATTCTATTTTAAATTCTGTTTAGAACGACCCTTTGAACATGAAAGAAAGACCAAATCCAAATCTAGAATTGTCCTCATTAGCCTCTCCTATTTCTGCTAATACCTTGTATTTTTACAGCACTGTGTCAAAGTTTACAGGTACTCACTCTCGTTTGCTGCATGGCGGTGAAATACCGTTACACCTCCCCCTCTCGCGCGCGTTCCGGAGACCTCCCGTTCGCCCACTAGCAGCCGGGAAGGGCGTAGCGATGACCTCGCTGTCTTCACGGCCGCTCGAACAAATGGAAGCCTCGGCGAGCCTGTGGAGTAGCGGCGGGCCCGATGGCGACCTCGGGATGCAACGGTGAATTGCACCGCGGCGCCTCTCGTACTCGCTGTATTCCACGTCACGTACCAACTTCTCGGCTGTACCTTCTTCTTCTATCTTCTCCCTTCTTCTTTCTTCGTTTTCCTTCAATGCGAATTACACGTCAGTTCAGAAAGTTCAGACGTCTTTAATTTTCTTCCTCACAAACTCATTCCGGACAACAGTTCATTAAATAATTCTTGATTTGAACATCGGGCTCGTTTCACTTTGCTCCCGTGCACTTTGAAAGTTCTGGTGGCGTTGGAAGTTGTGAATTACGCACCGACTCACGTTATACTTGGTCATGAATTCTGTTTTAGAACAAAACTGCTCCTAGCGGATATTGCATCTCGTCGTTAACTTTTTTCTAAAAGCAACGTTTCACGTCGTCGAAAACTTGTTCTAGAAGAAACATTCTACACGTCTCGCCTCGTCGACAACTTTTCCTAGAAGAAACGTCCTACACGTCTCACCTCGTCGACAACTTTTTCTAGAAGACCCGTCTTGCCTCGTCGGAAACTCTTTCTAGAAAGCCCAAAATTCTACATCGGTTACCAGGCTGCCTCTTTCCTACTCTCCTCGCGTGACCTACGCCGACCAATGGCTATCGTGGGATTTTCGGCTCTCTCCTCATTGGCGACCATCGGTTCCGGTTGTAGGCTTCGAAATTATTCGACGCCTTCGTCATCCGCTGACGTCGACGGCGCGCGGCTTTCAAAGCTGCCTGCGCCTTATGGTGTTCGGGCTGGTTGTAGATTTATTATGGGACGAATGGATTTCGTCCATTTTCGTCTCAATAGAATTATCTAATACGAAAGTTCTTGTAAATCAATCCTTCAATGTGAAATAACTGTTATATTTTTCGTATTGTGATGTCTGAGAGAATTCGTTCCTGTTCAGAATGGCTTCCGGTGGATTGTTGACTCGATTGCTGGAGAGTTCTCTTTCAAATTCATGCGCCAGCACCAGCTGCACATTGGACAGGTGTAAGAGGAAGAGGGGTGCATTATAATGATTTTTTCGCATCAATTATGCAATTTAAAGTATTCTCATAACTGCAGATAGAGAATTTCACGTCTCGATTTTAAGTAGAATTTGAATTCACTTTTTACTTTCCCCTATACACACATACATACGGAGTAACGTAATATAGGGAAAGTTAAGTAACGCTGCGCCCTCCCCCCCAAAAAAGCTGAATTTTCGGCAGAAAAAATTCATTACCGGACTCTGATAACGGAAAAGTGGATAAAACCAGTTGCTAAATTAAGAAAAAAATCCTCTAACACGTGGTGGAGCCAGAATACCTGTTTCGTGGGTCCTTGATACCGAAAAAACAATTAAAAGCAAAACGTCCGTCCGACTGTCTGTCCGTCTGTGAACACTACTAGCGCCTAAACCATGCGTAGGATTTTTTTCAAATTGAAGAAACCGCTGTCGATCTCGCTCGAGTTGAAGCTTTGAGATTTTGAAAAATATTCTTTAAAATGGGGGTACTTTATATGAAGCCCCCCGGACATGTTCAAACTTTTCTCAAAAACGGCTTGAAATTTTTTAATACATTTTTGTAAGAATAAAGTAAAATACACTTATTAAGGTGGTTGAGGTCCGATTTACACGATTTACTCTGAATATTCGCAAGTTTGAATTTTCCTACAACTACAAAATTAAAAATAGAGATATTTCCTTCCAATTAAATTTGTTCTCCATAGTGAGTTCTTTCATTGTCATGTACATTTTTTTGAAACTTTTAGTAGTTTTCGCGGAATAATGCGTGCAATATTTGCAATTTAAAAAAAATAAAAAACAAGATTTTCTCAAAAACTGCTCCATTTTTTTTCTTTTAACTTTCGGTAGGAATAGTGCTAAATGTACTTTATGAGGTAACATAAACACCAGATTGCGTTATTCTTTTGTTTTTTCAAAAATTACAAACATTTAATTTTTTTTTGATTTGTCTCTCACGTCGTTAATACTTACATTAGCGGTGATTTGTTCACATTATTATATTTATGAGTACATGTGCTTTAAATAATGTCATATAAAGTTTCTCAAAAACTCAACAGTTTTTTGTTAACATGAGGTCAAATTTCGGCATTTTGAAAAACACTCAAACGCCATTTTCACAAAAAAAGGCTCCAAATTCTTTCTTAAAACTTTTTTAACGGATAGTGCTAACTGCACTCTTTAATATGACGCAAAGATCATTTTGAAGTTTTTTTTTGTTTTTTCAAAAATTACACAAATGTACTTTTTTGAAAGATCTCTCACACCTTGTGAACACTATTGTATTTGTGAGTATAAGTGCTTCAAATGACTTCGAATGAAGTTTTTAGAAAACTCAACAATTTTCTGTGAAAAAGAGCTTTAAATTTCGCATTTTTAGTAAGGCTTAAACGCCATTTTCTTAAAAAAGTCTTCAAATATTTCATAGAAAATTGCCATTTAGGACAATGTTTTAGTGTTCTTTAATATTCTAAAATCAATATTTCCATTCTACCATTAGGAAACCGAAATATTAAGAAAATGTCAAAAAATGTACTTGGGCGGCGATAGATGGCAGTTTGCAAAAGTATGTGGCGATTCCAAATAGCTAGCCCAGACCCGAGGAAATAGAAGACTAATATAGGAAAGTCTATGCCATTCTGTAGCACCACTAGTTATCTGATTGAACTAATGTAAAGAATGCCGCTCTTCAATGCTATGAAGAATTATTGTTGCAAGTAAAACTATTATCAAGATTCATTACTATTTTATGAACAAGGAGACAGCTGTAAGTGTAAGTGATGAAAAAAACATGTCAGAATTAGCCGCTGAAAACGCACTTTTGTTTTAAAAACCATCGATCTAGATGAGGTGAATGGGCAATTAGCGGTGATTGAAAGGAGCAGATTTTTACGTATGAAATTTATTTGATTAAAGGTAAGTCAGAGTGTAATAAATCAAAAGTCAGAGGCAGGTAAAAATGTTTTTGTTAATTCCAGACAGAGACGAACCTATTTTGCTACAACACAATTCGGAAGTCACGACGGCAACTTACTAATGTTTGGTCAAAATTCTGCGTGCTGACCTCAATTTGACAAAGAGAGATGTCAGTGCGACGACGTGAATGTGCAGATAGTTGCCACCGGGCTTGAATTTGAGCGAATGTGACTGCAAACTGGAACAAGTCAACGCGTCCGGTGCACGCGTTTCCCAACACTCTCGCAACCAGCATGCTTGACAGCAACCCTTGTTACATGGATGTAGCAGGGGCTGTCCGTTGTATTTACTCGCAGGCGCTGGTATTGCTACGTTGCCAAATGACTAAAAGGGAAATACTTTTACACCAATTCTTGTTGTATTCTGTCATCATTGGAAATAAATAGTAGAAGTTCTTAGTTGCTGCCTTCGTTTCGAGCGCTGAACTAATTAACTCGTGAATAAAACCTTGTTTTATCCTTCTGTTCAAGACGGTACTTTTCACTAGGTGCAAAAAAACATATTCAGGGACATATTCAGATTTCCTCTAACTATCGGTGACGATTAACTCCTCCACCTTATGACGTCATTTGGATGTCCTTTGTAATCTACCTTAAGGTGGTAAACAAGAATCATACATGTGTTATACATGAAATTATTCATAGATTACACGCATTATGATGGAAAGTGAAATTGCGGTATACAGGTTAGATTTTTATCTTGAGACAAAGGAATATCTCGAGAATTGTAAATTAAATTTAAAAAATTTAATGAAATTTGTTAGTCTCTGAAGGGCTCGTTTATTGGTGTCTACTCGACGCCCACATTCACTACCCTAATGGGGTTAATGATCATAGCCGTTGTCGTACCCGGAAACAACAATCAAGTTAGGTAACCCCTTATGTACAGATGTTCGGCACGTCAGGTTTTGACGCAATCGAGGAGATTTCTAGTACCTGCAGAATATCTTCGGATACGAGGTTGCAAAACAATGAAGAACACACGCCACATGGGGGCATGCATGTGTAACTACATGCCCTAGTAACATTCTAAGACATTGTTTTATTTACTATCTTTTTACAACAATTAGACGTAATTCACAGATATTCAGCTGCTGAGTCGCGACGCGGAATGCCATTGTTGCATTCCAATATTCCCTGAAAGCAACTAATTTTTATTTCATGAATTTCAAATAGGTTTTAATGAATTTCTAGAAGATTAATTTGAATATGTATCACAAAAGCTCGAATGTAAGAAACGAACAGATAAATAAGAAATAAGTTCTAACTCACATCACATCATCTCACTGCCTGGAATCACCTCTCATATTATGTTCACGAAACGTAGGATATTCGGAGCAGGCGACTAAGTTTGAAGCCAAATTACTTAAAAAATACTTATCCTTTCGAAAAATTCAACATGGCCTTTCTTGAAGATGTTTATGATAGACACATTTCATTAAGTAAAAAAATGCATATTCACAATAATTGTAGTTGTAGGAAGTTGCCGAAAAATTGTAATTTTTTAAAAATTTCATCGTTTAATTTTCGGCAAAACGTCTATCCATCCGTGAACAATGCTAGGGTCTAAACCGTTGGGGGGCACCTATTTTACATGAAGCCCCAAGGACAATTTTTGAAAAATGGTACCAATTTTTATAATTTTGTTGTTGGGTGGTGTGAAGGACATTTAAGGGAATGGTGCAGGTCTAATTTTCGTTGAAATCCTTGATTTTTCGAAAATTCAAATATTTTTCGGCGTCTTGCTACAACTATGAACACTTTTTTTTCTTAATAAAATGTTCCTTAAATACAGACATTAGCATTGCATGTTCAGACAAGGAGTAACATGTAATTCGTGTTAAAACGAGCAGAATTGGAGAATATTACAATACTATAGTTTTATCGTTCTGCTCTCAGTTACTGTGAGGTGAAATGTTTATGCCAAACCAATCACCCTTTGTTATTTTTACGAAACTCCGCGCTGCCAACAATGCGTTGCAGAGAAAGTGGATCGTATTATTTATTAACTTTTACTTTTTTACTCTCTCGCGCATTGCTTACGCAGTATATTTTAAGGCGAAAAGACGCATCGTGTATGTTCGTGACTACATTGAATTCATTGCCAGAAATATATTATCATTTCAAACTTTTGAATTAAAAAAAAATCTATTTTTCACGCTTCGTTTATTTATGATAAGTGATATTTGAAGTGTATGAAAGGCAGAAATTGTGTCATAATATTACCATTGTCTTCTAAATTTCTGTGAGAATCATAGTTATTCAAATTATCGTTCTCCATATTATCGCGGCAAAAAGTATTATTCTTTCATGAAGAACATGATGAGGGTTAATGGCACAAATTTAGAGCCAATTTACCTTTGAAAATAGATTGTATTATATAGAAGCGAATATTTTGTCAACAAAATTTGGGGGGGGGGGAAAGGTTCTCTTTTTCTGTATTCAAAATTAGACTAGAATATGGCTTAGGATAGAGATCACAGAATTATGAAAACGTGCACAGAATTCGCTTTTCCCCATAGCTCGTCACACAGTTTTTAACCGTTTTTGACGTAAATACATAAAACCTTACCGGAAACATTGCGAGAAAGTATGTGTTGTAACTCCCCTAGTTGATATGAAATTTAAAAAATACTTGAAAACAGACAAATGACATTTAATTAGTTTGTTAGAACTCTAGAATTGACGCTGCTTCTTTTTTCTTTAGAGGAAATCAATTATTTTAAAGACTAAAAATTTTACTTACCTAGGCCATGGCTGTCTTATTCTAGAATAGTATGTATATGTCTAAGGCTCAGTATTAGCACGGCCGCCCGTAATTTCATCGGCGCCTAAACAAAGTTTTATGAGACCTTCCTAAAAAAAACTTTGATCCATTGAAGTTGTTTTTAATTCTAATATTAATTCTTAGGTGCGATGTTTGTTAGTAATTTTTAAACGCGAGGAGTTAATACTAGTTCACCCAAAAAAGAAAAATCAACAAAAAGAATACAATTTCATGAAAAAACTTTATTGAAGCAGATAGAGCAATTGCATGCAGACAAGGAATATTTTTCTACATAATCACTAGAGACAGGATTTTTATGTAATTACTTATTCTTTGTATTACATATTTTGCTGTTTTCACAATATGTTTTCTTATTATATCATTTTCTACCATATCTTTTTATGAAACGTATTTTTAAAAAAATCAGCATTTTTTCGTACATTATTGATGAAATCTAGGTGTCAAAAGTATCACTGACACCCCGTTTTGTGACCTTTAACCTTAATTTACGAGAAAAATTTGCGACCGCCGACGTGAAACACTTCGATGAAAATGTTGCATGCTGCAGTGTATGTTTGCTGCTCATAGAAATTGCCAGTTTCTAGGAAGGCTTCTATTGTGACTAGTCTGGCTGCTAAACTGTGGTCCTTAATTACAATAGACGAAGCTTTTACTAGTGACGAAAAAGTTGTATGATGCCAAGTGTGCATCAACTTGTGCTCCCCAAAAAGGTTTTTAAAACGTTTATATTAATTTAAAAATTTATTTACATTTTTTCTAAATGTATTTTCTTGCTATGAAAATGTTTTTTAATCAGAGAATTTTAATATTACATATTATATCAGGTTTTACATATTTATTACATATTCTTAGTTGTCATTACATATTTATGTACATATTTTGATGTTTCATACTACATATTTTTCCGGTCTCTAATAATCATTGACGCATTTCTCATTCTTGAGATCAACATGTGTATCCCTGTGCCGTAGACGTTTGCCGCCTGAAATACGTACCAGTGTTTGACAGCCTCCGGCAACTCTGCATCAATGTGACACGCGTAATGATGACCGGTGAAAAAATTTCTTGAGGTGAAAGAAAAGATAGAAACCGCGAGAAGGGGGGGGGGAAACCGAACTACAGGGTGCATAATCCGAGGGTCAACCTTACTAATCGAGCACTTTTTCTTGACTATTCCACTGGTGGAATTAAAACCCTTAGCGTTTACCTATACAAATAATATGCCACAATCAGGCGGCAAAAACCATCACTTTTTACTTTCGCACATACATACGTATATAAGTAGTAATACACGTATACCGAAAGTTATTTATTGCTGCTGAAAATCGATTTCGTGATTTTAACGGAAATACAAGTTTTGGGGTCCCCTGATACCGAAAAAGTGTTGTTTTTTTCCTTCAAAACGTCCGTTCGTGAACACTACAGTCCAAACCACACGTACAATTTCTTCAAAATGGATATTCTCTGGTAGGAATAGAGGAAAATACATTTATAAAAATGGCATAGGGGTGATTTTCACAGTAACCTCTGAACTTTCGAAAACGGCACAAGTTAGAATTTTTTTGCCGTCTTCCTACAACTACAAAATTGAAGTCATATTTTTCCTTCCAATTAAATTTGTCCTCCATAGTGAGTTCTTTCATTATCATGTACATTGTTTTGAAACTTTTAGTAGTTTTCGCGTAATAATGCGCGTAATATTTGCAATTTTAAAAAAATTACAAAAACAAGCTTTTCTCAAAAACTGCTCCAATTTTTTTCTTTTAACTTTTAGTAGGAATAGTACTAAATGTACTCTATGAGATGACATAAACAGCAGTTTGCTCTATTCTTTTGTTTTTTCAAAAATTAGAAAAATGTAATTTTTTTTACTTGTCTCTCACATTGTTAATACTTACATTAGCGGTGATTTGTTCACATTATAATATTTATGAGTACATGTACTTTAAATAATGTCCTATAAAGTTTCTCAAAAACAAGTTTTCTGTTAACACGAGGTCAAATTTTGGCATTTTCAAAAACACACCACCATTTTCTCAAAAAAGGCTCCAAATTCTTTCTTCAAACTTTTTGAACAGATGGTGCTAATTGCACTCTTCAATATGATGCAAAGTTCATTTTGGTGTATAATTTTTGTTTTTTCAAATATTACACAAATTTAATTCTTTTAAAGATCTCTCACAGCGTTAGAATGCACATTTCCAGCAATTTGTAAACACTGTTGTATTTGTGATTTAAAGTGCTTCAAATGATTTCAAATGAAAGTTTTCGAAAACTCGAAAGTTTTCGAAAACTCGAAAGTTTTCGAAAATTGTCTGTGAAAAAGAGCATCAAATTACAGTACCACTTAAATGACATTTTCAACTATAGACTGTCTTTATTGATTTGTTGAATTATAAAAAAGTTCCAAATAATTATAGACAGTCATAAACAAAATATATTTGTTATCTTGACAACGTTTCGGAGACTATTTATGTCTCCATCATCAGGTCATTAATTTTATTACATCACAATCTATAAGATAAAATAAAATTACAAATAATAAATCTTCAAATATCTACAAATTTGCATTAATTTTAAAAACTTTAAAACTAAAAAATAATAATAAATTGAAGGAAAGTACGTAGTAAAAAAATTTTATACTCACATGATATAATACATTACATCAAAAATAATAAATTGAAAGAAAGTACGTAGTAAAAATTTAATACTCACATGAATTTGTAGATTATAAAATAAATTATTAAACAAGTCCACGTTTACTACGTAAAAAATACGGACATGAAGGTTGTTGCGTATTGAGAATAACTTTATAACTTTTATTCCGAGAATCAACAACTGTATAAAGAGAATGTTTTCAAATAATTTCCCCAATGTGGTCCTTGTCAATACAATCATCAATAAATCTAATGTAGTCCGTCATGTCAAGGATCCGATTCCTAAATTAAATATACTTAATTCGGTGTACAATGTTCTGATTGTGATTTAGTATATATTGGTCAAACTCGGAGGAGGTTAGGGGATAGGATCAAAGAACATATAAATAATATTAAATTACCCTTCGAAAAACAAAATTCCGTTACTGCTCACAGAATAAAACATGATCATATTATTGATTTTCTCAACCCCACAATATTGAAAAATTTGTATGCCAGAAGTTAAATCAATTGGTACAGAGATCTTTTGACATAAATTACGTAATAGGTAATCCACCACCTTCTCAAACATTTTCTGATAAAATTATATTTTCGTTACCTTTTATTCCGAGAATCAACAACTGTATAAAGAGAATGTTTTCAAATAATTTCCCCAATGTGGTCCTTGTCAATACAATCATCAATAAATCTAATGTAGTCCGTCATGTCAAGGATCCGATTCCTAAATTAAATATACTTAATTCGGTGTACAATGTTCTGATTGTGATTTAGTATATATTGGTCAAACTTGGAGGAGGTTAGGGGATAGGATCAAAGAACATATAAATAATATTAAATTACCCTTCGAAAAACAAAATTCCGTTACTGCTCACAGAATAAAACATGATCATATTATTGATTTTCTCAACCCCACAATATTGATTACAGAACACAAATGGTTTTCGAGACTAATTCTAGAATCTTTGTTTATAAAAATATATCCTTCTATGAATTTTCAAATTGAATGTAATCAGTTTTCTAAGAGTTATAATTCTATATTAACCAAATTTAATTAAAAATACAAAAGTTTTTCAATAGATATTTCAAATAAAGTTATTCTCAATACGCAACAACCTTCATGTCCGTATTTTTTACGTAGTAAACGTGGACTTGTTTAATAATTTATTTTATAATCTACAAATTCATGTGAGTATTAAATTTTTACTACGTACTTTCTTTCAATTTATTATTTTTTGATGTAATGTATTATATCATGTGAGTATAAAATTTTTTTACTACGTACTTTCCTTCAATGTATTATTATTTTTTAGTTTAAAGTTTTTAAAATTAATGCAAATTTGTAGATATTTGAAGATTTATTATTTGTAATTTTATTTTATCTTATAGGTTGTGATGTAATAAAATTAATGACCTGATGATGGAGACATAAATAGTCTCCGAAACGTTGTCAAGATAACAAATATATTTTGTTTATGACTGTCTATAATTATTTGGAACTTTTTTATAATTCAATAAATGACATTTTCTTAAACAAGGCCATACATTTTTCAAAGAAAATTGCCATTTAGAGCAAGGTTTTACTCTTCTTTAACATTCCTTAAAATAATATTTCTGTTCTACAATTAGGAAACCCAAAAATTAGGAAAATATCAAAAAAATTTACTTTGTGCGGCCAAAGATGACAGCTGGCAAGAAAATGTGGCAAGTCCGAATAGCTAACCAAGACTTGCCACATTTTACTGTGCTGTGCCATTCTGTAGTACCACTAGTTTTTTCTTCTTAGATGGGTTATGCAAACCGACCAGTTTTCATAATAGGCTTTGAATCCCCCAAGAGTGTGAACATTTGTATTAGATGGCTCTTTAGAGATGGAAACTATGACGAGTAAGTAAATGTACAAAAGTAATTGGTGTGCTAAATTTTGTACTTTATATTAGTCATTCACAGAATGAAAAGGATAATTTATTAATAAATTCTCATGAGAGTGATCTTTTAGGGAATGGCAACTTGAAACTACAGAAGAAACACTTCGCATAGAACTAACAAAGAAATGAACTTCTGGAGGAGATCTGCCAGGAAATTATAACTAGAAATAAATCAGGAATGGCAAGATGTGGATGGTAAAGGAAGCAGAAGGAAACTTAGTGCAAGTAATTGAAAGACACTAGTTAATTTGATGTGGTTGTTGAATGGAGGAGTCTTAAGATTTCAAGAATTGTAAGCAACTGGAAACAGAAGGAAAACAGATGAGGACACACAATGCTTTCCTGGTAAGGAAGCTATCGCTGGTCTATGAAGAACAGCAACAGACACCCAGGATAGAGACCATACAAAGAAGTGAAATATTAATATCTACTAGCCCATGAAAAATCTTAGTATTGAGGAATATCTAAATGAAAAAGAACAATTTTCAATTTTAACTTGAATTAAGTCTAATTAATTGATTTCTGATTATCTAAGTAACTTTACATCAACTACGCAACTAACACAATGGATCTCTCTGGAAGTTTAGGAAAAGATGAAGAGAGAGGTAATGAAACCACCATTATACAAGCAACATTATGCTAATGCAATTTGATAATTTCACTGGGTTTTAATTCACATAATTTAAGGACAAATATCTACAGCATAGTATCATTTTGGAGGGAATGTCCATCAAATTCTTCAATTGATATTTGGAGGACCACATTTCATTTCACCAAAAGGCACAAAAAAAATGCCAGAGAATGTCAAAAAAAATTATTTCTGTGCATACTTTCATGTTCCATTGGTCCCAACTAATACTAGCATTTCTCACTTCAAATGTACATAATGCCATTTGTCAACAACTGGAAAAATGAATAAACATGATTAATTTAAAAACCACATTTAAATAAATGAAGTGACAATACATCATATAAGAAATATATTGACACAAAATTACAAATAAATAGGCAAGTTTACAAAACAAACTTCATTGCCATGGTGCCATGCAGTTATTGCAATACTGAAATACAATTACTGATAGAAATTTCAAATACTTCATGCATTACGAAATGTACATATTAAAATTAATGCTTGCGAATCCCTTGAAATCCGATCAACAAGACCAAATGTTCAAATGGAAAACAATGATTCAAATATTTAAGTCCAAATCCCATTTCATTACAAATAAACTGAAATTATAAGAACAAGAAAATGAGATAAATCAACAAAGTTACTATGAAGTTCCCATGATAGAAGAGTTTAACTATCAAAATGGATATATCTTTTAAAATCATGGAAGATCCTTATCAATACACAAGAAAAGGTATAATATTTTGTTGAAATTAAGCAGGTTTACAAATTTCTGAAGTTACACAATCTACTCATAATAGGAATTTGGAAAACTTCGGCGAATATAATGCCACTTGTCAACTGGAAAATGAATTAACATGCAATTAATTAGCAAGTCCAAATGTTGTTATAAAAATAAATCTACTTGCTAAGGCATAAAGTAATACTTTATTCCACATTAATGGAACTTTCAGCAGAAATTACAATTTCATTATTCAGAAAAGTGTACAAAATGTGAAATTCAACAAGCCAAAGCTATGCATTACCAAACTTAACATAGACAGAATTCTATTAAGAAATATTAATTTTGTTAACTAATACCGATTTAGAAAAAAAAGCATTATTTGAAAGAAATTATAATTTCATCTTCTTCTTCAGTATTGGAACATAATATGATCGGTCAACTGAAAATAAAAGGATATATAACGTAAATACTCTTGGGCAGCATGTGACAGCAAAGTGAAGTGAGCATCCACGACAAGAATGAAGGAGACTATTTCACAAAATTCCAAAAGAGCCATCCATAAATTACGTCACGTAAATTTGGAGTATTTGAAAAACACCCTCTCCTCCCAGTAACAAGGGCGTGAATTCTTTTAAATAATTATGTAATGGTTGTGACCCCCATTTATAAGAAGTAAAAATAATTTGTGCTAATTTTTATAAAAATAATTTGGTTATATATTAAAATGTATGATAATTAAAGTCAGAATTAGTGATGCTGCCTCCACAACAATAAGACTGGACAATTTCTGAGTTCAGGCATGGAATGACGCATGGGCGAAAGTCTTTTGCGCTAATTTAATTGGATTCTGGAACACACTACAGATCAGTTATACATATTTTCTCCCTAATATAATAGATACAATCAACATACTATTAATGAAAAATATTTCCATTAATCCTTGTAACAATTTATACAAAATAACTTTTTAACTTGTCTATATGTGTTAGTAATTTAATTAGTTAATGTTTAGTATAGGACTAAAAAAGGAATTATTTCAGCAAATATCATCGGCATGGTTGGGACTGCCTTTCCTCCATTTCAATTGTTAGGTTATGAGAAGTGCATGGAGCAAACATGCTTGAGTCCAATTTAAATAAATATGTTGATCTAGAATTATCTCAAAATGTACTTGATATAAAAGTTTTATTTAATGAATTACCTAGTTATGAAGTGTAATTTAGTTGGTTAGCTAAACTATCTGAATCAGAGAGTATTGTTTGCCAAATTTAAAATACAAGATCTAAGAAGCTGTGTAGTATTAAGGAAACTTTGCACATTCGTGCACAATGAATAAATTATGCCATATTTTGGAATGAAACATTAGTTCATTAATCAATGTAAATTATTTGTATGAGTATGGTTTGCGTACATTATTGTATTCTATCTGTGTGAATTATTTTCTGAAGTTTCTAAATAAAGTAATGCAATTATTATTCTGTCGCTTAGTTTAATTTAATTGTAGTATACAATTACAATTTTTACTAAAATATTTATTTTTATAGTATATTTTTCAAAATATTTAATTTAGCTTCAAATTTACCAGGAGACATCCTAACATACAGAAACAATTTATTGTCTTCCACCAGATCAGGATATAATAGGAGAAATTCCCCTTTGTCTATCTTGTTCTGTTTAGAAGAAAAGAGAATCTGGGTTTTCTTTGACTCCTTGCCTCGTTTTCTTCTTTCATCATTCTAAACTAACATAATTGGATTGCTTTTTTACTTAAATTGTGATGTCATCACACAAAATACAACACATAGAGCAAGAAGAAAAACTGACTCTGACACTGTCTGAATTGTCTGTTCCAGCTCATCCATCCATGTTGCCCCGGACTAGTGCAACCCATACAAATACTGCTGTCTGTCCAGTCCCATCCATCTGTGTTGTACCAACTGTTAACGTGTGTGCATAGCTGCCTCGTATCTCTTTCCCTCCTCATTAGCGTCACGTATTTATGGACAACTCCAAAATACAAATAAGAATTGAAAGTAAGAAAACTAGTGGCGAAAATCTCACTACAAGAGTAAATATCACAAATTCCTTGTTATTAGAAGAGCAAGGTGCATGCATAACATAAAACCTACATTTACACGTGCTTCTGATAGGAATAGTATATAGATATTACTTGAAAGATATACCTACCAGTAGGATCGGTTGGCTTAGCTTCTTCCAAAGCAGGGCTTTTAGAAACAATATCTTCTGCATCTTTATAATCAATTTTGAATGGACTGTCTTGAACAGTGACATTGGCACTAAATGTGAAAATAACAATTTCAATTATTTCTTACGCAACATGTCAAGAGAAAATGTAAGAGGGAAAAAAAGAGTGGGTCAGGGTTGGGGTGAAAAGAAAAAAAGGGAATCCTTCATTGTAATACCAAACGATCCTTATTTGGGGTTCATTTCATAATATTATCTCTCAGTTTTAATGGACTTTTTTTTTCATAAACGCAAAATCTCAAATTTCAAACAGTTTCAAAAAACTAAAGCAACAATTATTATTTTTCCAATTTTCTGAACAAACTGGCATGGCTCTTGGCACATAAAATCTGAGGGAGGGATGACATCAAAAATAGGTTGAATCTCCATGGAATTTTAACTAAAGCCACAGCAATACTTTTGTTGAATTATGAAGATAACAAAGAGCACCCACTAGATCAAAAAATTACAAGTTCTTCATGAATTCAATAATACACCTTAGAATAAATTTAAAAAGGAGACATGCATGAAGACTATGGTGACAGTGGTTCAAGGAGTAGTGGTGGCAAACCTTTTACTTGTTGGTCCTCTTTGTTAAGATTTTAAATTGCAGGCTTGGAGGGAATTCCTACACCTATCAGTCAATTTGAAAGCATCTTCAAAACATTCCTTTTCCCATGTATTTTATTGACTTTTCGCAAATGAAGGGCAGCACTACACAAAACGCTTGCGTTTTCTCAGCGTGAAGCATGTCTCATTTGAATACAAGTAATTATTACTTATTTCATGGAATTTGCATGTTTTTATGAATACTTCTATCCTCTAATACTATGTTAAAATGTTAACAATAACCTTGCATCTTATAATATTTGTAATATAAGATTGAGAGATCTCGAACCTTGAGGTATCAAATGTGATACCTTGGGACTCTACCCGGTCTTTTTTCTGAACAAAGTTTTTGAGGTTATGTTTAATGTTTGTACATTTAGCTTTGAGGACAAAAATGTTTGATCTAGTTAATCAGATTGATCCAGTCCTATCTGACATTGAGTTTGATGATTCTGACAATGATAGACAACAATTACTTCAACAACTGTTCAATAATAAGAGAAAAATGATAGTGACAGCAATGATTCAGACGCATCTGTTCTATTTTTGTAGAATTGTAAATGCTCCAGTTTTGTAGGATTGCAAATGTTCTAGTTTTGAAGTTAACTGTAACAGTTTCTTCATATTTTTTGAAAGTCAATCGTTCATCAATAAATACGTGCCATAATATTATCATAAATTATTTTTCAATTGCTTTAAATATTATAAGCATCAGAAGAACCAATATTAATTTTTCTGTGCTTAAAAAGAGACTGAAAAGGAATAAATTTTAAAAAATAGTAATAATAAACTGTCGCTTTAAGAGTTCTAAGGTATCATATATGATATCACCTGTAACAACAATGTAAAGAAACATATAAAAAAAATATAATCCAAGTAATTTTGTTTTACTTGACACACAAACTACCCATTTTTCACAAAAACAATTAATTTTGAATTTCCTCCTCAGTTCAGAACTGAAGAGGTCAATATAAATTAGTGTGAACTTCTGATGAAAAATGAATTAATGTTTTCTTACCATGAAATACCACCTGCTTCAGATTCTTTCTTCACAAGAGACTGCCAAAATTTGTGAACTTCATCAACGACTTTATGAGCAAACTCTCTGTTCTTTGCTTCTCCATTGAATGCAAATTGATTTTCTGGCTTTCCATCTGGAATCTTATACACTTTAAACCATTCAATAGTAGCTTTGAGCAACCCTGGGTAGTGCTTTTCCACATCTGCTATGTCTGAAAACAATGTTCAAAGCTTTCAGATTACTCAAAAGTTTTAGGTTTGAAAAATTTTATCATAGCTTACAAAAAATTATAGTGCTTAAAAATTACAATGTTTTGCTCCTCCAACTTGTCGCTTAAATCATTATTTATACTAATAATAATCTGTAATGTTTTGTCTTCTGGGTCATTTCTTATTTAAAAATTAACTGCTTACTGTGAATGCTCAAAAATAATATGTAACTTCTATTTCCAGAAGTAAAGAAAAAGACAGCAAATATTAATTCAGAAGAAAATAAAAAAAAAAGGATGTAATTACCTTTCATTTGTTCTGCTAAAGGATCATTCACATCAATGGTAATTATCTTCCAATCAGTCTCACCTAAAACATTACATACAAAAATGTAAACGGTGCTCTCCAAGCAAACAGCAACAATAATCACAACAACCACTTTAACAATAGCACTGCCTATCATTCCAAACTACGCTATCCAAAGAACTTAAAATTCCAAAACTAGTGTGGTCTACAAAGTATAGATTCCTGTCATTGTACTATATAATCATTTCCTTACCAACTTTTACATAAAATTCACAGGTAATAAACATTTTCTCTCTACTTTTAACTACTAAGATTTCTTAAGTAGCAAAGGTATTAATTAGTGAAGTTTTTTATACACTAACTACATATTAATTAATATTATTAATATATATTTATAATATTAATAATCATTATTTTATTATTATTCTCATTATTACAACACACAGATGGATATATTTTACAATTCCAATACTGCAAAGGCCCTTCCTGTGCTACTTCTTGATTTTTAAGGAAACGTGAACAATCTCATTTCATTCGAGTGTTGTTAATTTCAGCGTAATTCCTACACCTTTAAAAGGTCCAACACAAAAGAAAAATCAGCTTTTCAGACATTTCCCAAGATTTGAATTACAATTCTGAAACCCAGTAAAGGGCACAACAATTATTTTTCATTGAATGTCTTAAACATGAAATTGGTACCAGTCAAAGCAACATCAAGGAATATGACAGAGTCCTTTACCTTCAAAGTACAGAATTATGAAGGCTAGCCTTCCAATTTTCACTCACTTAAAATAGATTGGAAGAAATAATAGGTAGTTACCTTCATCAATTAGGGCAACAGCTCCAAGAACTTTTACTTGTATCACTTCACCTCTTTTTGCAACCTGCAAATCCAGACTTTAATACAAAATAACCAATACTATAATTATAAGAAAACCCTTTAAAAGATTACGTACCCTATATCCAATTTCTAAAACATCAACTGGATCATTGTCTCCTTTACAACCTGTTGCTTCATCCAAAACATCAGGGTTTTCCCAAGTCTAAAAATCAAATCATTTCAAGCAAGTGAAACATTATAAAACATTACAATTTTTTAGAGCTTTCACTGCAAATTTTAATTTCTGAAATTACCTGAGGAAATGCTCCGTAATTCCAAATGTAGCCATGGTGAGGGAAGCAGTTAGCTACGTACCTCAATTTCCCCTTTTTAACGTCTTGTTTAATTGGATTTAACACTTCTTTCAAATTTATCTTCAAAAACAAAAATTATGGCATGAAACACAATGATTAAATCAAACAAAAGTGTAAATTATTGAATAAAGGAAGCATTCTTCACACACAAGAGCAAAAATTTAGTACCTCCATTTTAGCATTTGTCCACCTTGGTATCTCAACAACCATGTTGAATATTTTCTTGCAAGTATCAGCAAGTAGTGGGATGTCATGTAAAGGAGAGATTGGTCCCGATTCATTTCCTAGCAAAGAAAATTTCCTCAAGTCCTAAAACTTCACTTCAAACTAGCTTGATTTAAGAGTTTTGAGTGGGGCACTAAATTTTAAAAATACAATGCAAAAGCTATCTCTTTCTAAAAGTACAAACCTTAAGACAATATGAAATTACACAATTAAAATTATTGCATTATATTTGATTTACGAGTATTAAATTGTGTTTTCATAAATCAATCACCTCTGAAAGGTCGGTATTTTTCTCTATCTCTGTAGTTTTCAGTTGTTAGTTATTAATGAAATTCGGTATCTCTCAACTAATAAGCACTTATTAGTTAAGAGCTAATTGCTCAATTGTCATCTTAAAAAATAAATTACCTTAAAACTTTTTTCTAAGTGAAAAGAACACCATCTATGTAAATGTCAATCACCAATAAGAATGTTATCTTGTTAGAATGCAGCTTATGACTAGATTTGCTGAATTTTGAAGACGTCTAATGGAAAGAGTAATAAAGAACCTATCAATGTAAATGTTTTTGCAATAAATTTGCAATGTTTTTAGTAATACTTAGTGCAAGGGAGAAGAGCAGATGAATTCAAATGTCTACAGCAAAATATTTACAGTGACGGTAACTAGAATGAACATGGAAAGATCAGAAAGAAAGAAATTTTTTTTTAATAAATCCAATGCCCAACTTCTCAACAAATACAGAAAAATGATAAACAACATTAATTTCAAAGAAGTGAAGTTACTCAGGTGTAATACTTCATTAAATTAGTGGTACATCATTTTAACAGTAATAGAATAACCTTTATGAAGTATTAATAGTATTAATTAAGGAATGAAATTTTTAAGCCTTCAGTAAAACCATTTTCTGATTCACAAAACCAATATAAATTATGCAATTAAGTATTCGTTTATAATGTTTTTTAAAACGCAATATGGTATTTCGCTATGAGCGTACTAATAACCTCAAGGACATTACAATAAACTTTAGATTAAAGCAAAAGTATATAAGGCTACACTATTTAGGACAATAATTATGCAATACTCCGGGACTCAAATATAAAGAAAAGTCTCGTCTTGTCACTTAAATAGCAATACACGACCAATCGAGCATATGGATTGAGAAATGTTCTTTCACGAAATAAACGCCCTACAATTTAATAAACTCACGTAAATATACTCTATATTCAGTAGAGTTGGGGGCACCCCTTTCTTCAACAGAATATGTAGCCATCGGAGACTTCAAAAGTCGAAATATGCGGCCAAATTCACGCTGTACAACTAACGGGTTCAACACTGGGTTGACTAAGCCGATGAAAGGGCGCACGTGCAAAAGCCCCGGCCGCATTGTGTCGCTAGCGTGCGTGACGGATTACAGGAGGCCAAGGAAGTTGACATTGACCCGTGATATGAGTTGTTCTCAAATAATACACATGCATTTTGTACTTTTATTGACTTGTAACTGATTTAATTGTACATTGCATTTACAATGAATGCATAATTTATATTATTTTTCCAATAGTTTCCGATTATCCTTAAAACTTTCCCTCACATTAACATTAAACTATACAGTATCTTATCGATAACGTGTGCGAAGTTCAAGGCAACACCTGTCATAGTTATTCCAGATAATGAATCTACGTGAACGATATGGTAGTTGAAACACGCAAGCCTTCAATGACAGATGCAGCATCAGACCGACGTATTATTAAGTGACAATGGGTTAGATAATCTCAAATCGTTAGATAACGTTTGCAATACATTTCCCGTGACCCGAAATCGCTATTTGAATTGAATAATCGAACAAAAGGGCTGGGATGGAACACACCCCAATCAACATTATTTTTATAATTTTTTTCCGGAACCTTCCTATATTATTTTCTTTCCGGAACCTTCCTGCCTATACTACGAAAGTATTCAGACTATTTACAATTGCTACTTTCGCAAATCTACAAGGAGCATATATATGTCTACTGTGAAATGTGGATATTATTAAGTGAATAATTCTTCTGGCCAGACTGACTCAGACCATGGCTCGGACAACCCGCCTACGCCTACTCAAAACTGCACCGCTTGCAAAAGAATTCGGACATTGTAGAAAATTAAAAAATATGTTAAGATAATAAGTACTTATTAATAAACATTTAACACTATATTATATTTTAATGTATTTTTTAAATTTAACTTAGGTGAGAAAAAATTCTCTGATGAGATACACTTTTTCCAGTTAAATGTTTTTTATATTAAAAAGTTAAAAAAATTACAAAAAATGCATAAAATTGCTTCATTTATTGTTACACTATATATTTAGAAAAAAAAAACAAAAACCAAACATCAGTCCAGGAAATACCAATTTTAGTGAAATTCTGTACAGTTTAGATGCTACTATAGTTCAAAAAAATATACCAGTTTGTGTTTGATGTTTTGTGGGTTATTGATAACTCACAGAACATGAATTCTGACCTAACTGCTTTTAAATTGCAACACACAGGAACAAGAAAACTCCATCTTTCCGGTATCAGAGACCCTCAAAATGCATATTTAGCAAAATATCAACATGCATTTTTGCATACTTTCTCTAAAATACATGTACAGTCAAGTGACCAGATGTTAGTATTAGGAAGTATGTGCTACCGAATTTGAAAAGGAGCTCCAATTGGCTGAATCGGGTCTTTACCTTAGTTTCTAGAATATTAAATTTATTACTAGATATATAAGGAAATTCTGTACATTCGATACTTTCATAAGTCCGACAGAAATAAAGAAACTCACCTTGTCGTGCATAGTGTGGTTCATGAAAGGTGAATATAATAAAATTAATACTCAAGGACTGTAGTTTAATAAACCAAATAAACAATATTTAATAAAACTAAATGCTTAATGAACAAAATCAAAGAAAAAAATAATTTTTGTTATTCATGTAAATATTATTATAATAATAATAATTATTATTATTATTATTATTCACACAGGCCCATTGCAACAATACAACTAAACAACAAATGAAGTTGGAGGCCTTGGCAATGGATATAAAAATTGTTAAGAGTGGGTTTTTAGGTTGAGATTTTTGCATTGCTATTAAAGCATTGAATTGATCACTTGATGCTGCAGAAATGCATCCACCCAAATAATTGAGAACATAATATAAAAAAAGGTCTCGGTTCACAGATATTCAAATTTTGTAATTACTATGATCTTACAATATTATTTAAAATAACAAGATGTGTAACTTACATAGTCATGCAAATCTTTTCAAATAGCATATTAAAATAGAACAACACACTGGATATTTTCACAGTCATCAATCATTGTTTAATCATTATCACAATAACGTCATTTAAACCTTTTTTATATAAAAAAAAAGTATCAGCACTAGTTTCGGAAGATATTGTATACAAGCTGTGCAGATTGTGAAATTCTGCTGCCATTAGAATTTCATCTGGCATGAAAATATAGTTTTCTAGCATATTTGCACTGGCAAAGGTGGCTCAGGGCATCAACTGTTGCCACTGCAGTGCCTCTGATCTGCAGGTCCTAGGGTTTGAGTTCCGATGGTGACAGGATTTTCGACACTATCTAGAGAGTTTAGGCTTAACTCAGCTGCTGTCTGGAGGAGAATTCTAGCAACTGGTTTCTCTGATCAACACCAGGTGCATGTTGGAGCAGTACCCTAATGGGCCATGGACCACACATGATCTTTCCTTTCTCTCCCTTGTCCTATCCTCACCCCTTGCTTACACACACTATGCTACCACACTTGTTGGGAGACTAGTTGGGAACTGAGTTGTTTCAGCTGGGACTGTGCCCCTTGGTCAGATATACTTGGTTGGGGATTGCAAGCCAAAGTAAGTTGGTGCTGGATCACCAGCTTGTAGGGGAAGATTACCACCACCTTCTGCAATAAAACATGCACTACACTTACAGAACTAATGACCTTAGCTGATGTCGGGTCTGGAATCACTAATCAATCAATCTAGCATACTTGCTGCAACATTCCCTGATGTTTCTGTAAATAATCTACCTTCAACTGTGACCACAAACACCCATAACACAAAACATACAGGGTAATTTCTTCAAAGTCTTGTTAAATACAAAATTTTGTGTCGCATATCCTTTTAAGTCTTTAAAGATTTGATCAGTTAACTACTCTGTTTCACATTCACAATGCTTTGTCTATCTTCCACCCTTGTCTTCAAACATTGATTTAAAGGACTGGTAACATAACTTTTAATGAAAACCTTTCTGGCATCAATGAGATACTTGGAAAACAACCTTCATTATTTTATGACCAAGCAGTATGTTAATATATTTAATGAATATCTCCACAAATATTTCAGGGAAACATCAAATGCATAGAATTCCTCATAAATCTGGTCATCATCTTACAGTTCTAAATAGGGAACACTAACAGACTTCTTGGAAATTTTTAATGAGGTCTCTTAATTAGAAATAAATCAAAATTCAAAGTACAGAGGTAAACTTTTATTGACAACACAATTTTGTTTCAATAAATGTTACAAAAAGATTATTACACAAAATGTCAAAGTTCAATACACCCCTCAGTCTTGCAATAAAATAACATTGCACAAATACTGTAAGTGCTTGCACAAACATGCGTGCTTCAATTTACAAACACACACCATACCAAATTTAAATACTTATATCTATGTGATGTAACTTATCATTCTTGTGTGCACCACAAAAGTCATGTCACACCCAGGTACAAACTATCAAGTCTTCAATAAATAAAAAGATTTTGATATGAAACTACATAAAAATAATTCTTATTGCACTGATGTCATTCAATTCTGTATTGAGCAGGTGATAAAATTGTTTACCAATAAATGCACCTCTGGTCATGTAAAAACAGTTTGCATCTACCATCTCATCACTTTCAGAATTCAGTCTTATAAGCTTTGCTAAAAAACTCTTTCTTCAATACTGGATCAGGAACAATCTGAAATAAGTTTTTAAAATGTCTCTGTTCTCACTTACTCTTTTCAAATAACCAACAAAAAACAAAACAAAACAGAAGATTTTAAGTACTAACCGTGTCTTGACCAGGCTTCCATCCGGCAGGACACACTTCACCATGCTGATCAGTATACTGGAAAGCCTGTACCAATCTCAAAGCTTCATCAACACTGCGACCCACTGGCAAGTCATTCATGGTAATTTGCCGCAAGATCCCTTTCTTATCAATAATAAAGAGGCCTCTGAAACAAATGTCATTAGTTTCAACCACTCCTTATTAACTTTTCATTTAATTTCAAATTATTCCTTGTTTCTTTAGATCGTGTATTTGAGTGTCAAAAGCAGTCTTCAGGTTATGGAAATAGTAGTCTGTGCAACTTAAATTTTTAATGAACCTGTTTGAATAAGTATAAAAATTTATTATAAATAAGTATAAAGATATTTACTGAGTAGTAACACAACTCGGTACATTGGTATCAAGTAAGACTTTAATACTTTCCTACCTGAGCCTTTTTCCACCATGTTAATTTCAGAATCCTGGCCATTTTGAGAAATATTTGGAAATATTTATTAAGTGAAAAATAGGTGTATGAAACTTACATTCTATTAATTTGAATACAACCCTTTTGTCTGAAAAAAATTCTACATACTAAATATAATATTGAAAGACAATTTATTCACATAAGCAAAGGCTTCCACCACCAAAGTCATATATACTTGGCTGTCTGGAAGATGCCGCATTATAGGCACAGATGCCTGTGTCACAGAGCAAACTGCACAGGGGATAGAGATAGGAGACTGAACCCATGTGCAGTCCTCCTCTGTGCTTTTTACCCTGACAAAGGTAATAGTATGACAGTCAAAACATTGACATCTGTGCCTAGGTCACTGCATCTCCCAGACAGCCAAGTATTTAGAATAAACATAGTTTGCTTCTGTGTGGTAGACCAAAACAAACCAGAGTACATAGAGGAGCATGAGGAGCCTGACGACATTTTCTCACAAAACCAAAGACCAAACATTGTCTGTTATAGGCTACAAAACTTGATTATGCATGATACCAGAGGCATACTCGAGCTCTGTCCACTAGGTTTAAAACGGTAGTCTGGGCCACACTTGGGCATGACTGAAAGTGTTAATTGCTAGTGAATTCTTTATTATTTACCAATTTTGTTACTTAATTTACAAGGTACATAATATTTACAGTACAGCAGTTTCTTAAACTTCTAAGGGTCCTGATTTAAAAAACCTCAGTAAAACCATAAAATATTCAAACTCAACACACTTCAAACTACTTCACTTCACACCTTTAACAGTAAGCAAAGAAATCACAGTACTGGAGTCATAATCACAGCATTAGAGTAGATGAGTAGATGCACTATAAATAACTTCAGAATACACAAGGAAAGGTTGTAAATTGTCCCAATAAGTTACTTAACATGCACTCTATTTCAATACCCTTTTATACATGCATGAATGTTCACTTTGCTGTAATTTTGAGAGATTTCTAACACATGTCTCAAATGTTTAAAATGTGTGTCTGAAAAATGGGGTTTAAAGCTCCGAGCTACAGTGATACAGAGTGAAAACTTTTATTCTGCAACTCTCATTCTGCTGGACCCTGAACTAAATACATTGATTTGGTTTCTACCTGTATTAGTTAATAATTGCAAAGCAGTATACATGAAAGTAATATTCCCAAACGACTTCAAGAAAAAATGGAATAGTTCATGATCTAGTTTCAATTCAGGTTCAATTATTATTCAGTTTTATTATATTCACTACTATACTTTTGTTGCAATATATTTAATATATTCTTTCACATTCCCATTTTTTGGCCTAAGTACCTTTCATTTTTATAATGGTTAGTACCTTCATCACACACAAGTAACAAGCTTTTCTGTCAGTAATAAGTTGGGATTACGCAATACTGGTTTGTTACGAGTTATCCAATTAATCTACATTACAAAAAATGGCCCTCGATAAAAATAAACGTATTCTAACTTAAAAAAATGTTCCCTAAATTTGAAATTCTTACAGAAGAATGACTGGCATGTGAGCACTGTACAGAAAATGAAACATTGACTATTCTTAGAGTGATGCAGAGGCACTATTTCAAATTCTGGAGCTATAGGAGAATACTAAGGATAAATTAATATAATAAATTGGAAGGAAATATATGAAGTTTAGAAGAGCATGAATGCCAAATGTTTTCTGTTAGGGAAAGAAGTGGTGAGACATTGTTTAAGAAGAGCCAAGATAAGAAGTAGTATCTTAATATAATAAAGAAGAATAAATAATAGAGAATAAATAATAAAGAAGAGTTAGTATCTTCCTTTGACAGGATGCATTATCAGATTACTACGAATAATGATATCCGGAGTTGCTTATCTCGCAGAAGGCTTACTTTCTGTTTTCGGCAACAACAGATGATTTTATTAAATATCTCTTAATGAAACTACAATGCATTTATTTCTATTTCACAGCATTCCTAGTTAGCTGCTTCATGCTTCTCTTCTCTCAGTTAAGGACTGAGGATGTGATGTGTGTGAACCACATCTAAACATCATTCACTAACTTCTTAGATAATCTTGCTGTGAAGTCTATAAGGATATGAATTGCATCTTTAAATCTGAAGTCTGGTTTGCTTGTTTGATTCACTGAGATGGAAAGTTCTTGAATAAGAGAATGAGTGACAAGCCAAGGGTGTGTCAAGGTAAATGATCTTAAATACTTTGTTTAAAACTATTTAGTGATTAAAAATCATTAAAAAATTAAAATGTTAAAGAGAACATTTTTCATTTCAAACAATTAGCACAATTAGATTTGATTAATGCTTCCAGTAAACTCAATAACCTTGATTATGTGGCCACATCTATTCATGATCCCCCCCTCTTTGAAGACAAGACAACTGGTGACCGCTTAAATCAGCTTTTAAGGTAGTATGCTCCATAGATCAACCACGGTGAAGTATCCCAAAAAATACTTTAAATGAAAGTAAAAGCTCTGTTCTTCAAGATGGTAAGAAAAAATTGGCCCTTACTGGACTATTTTTTAATAAAGGAGATTTAAATTAGTACGGGCTCTTAAGGAAAAACTTTTGCAGCATAGGTTTTTTTAATTTATTGAGGAAATTATATGGTGAAAGTACCTTTTTCTTAAATTCCATACACTGTAAATTTTTGTGGAATCCAATGGTATTAAATGTAACACACTTCATCAGGCATTCTGAGGAGTAATTGATAAAAAAAAACTTGTGAAATTCATTGCAACTGGAAGAACTGGTTCTTGGCCTAGGAGAAATGCTGTACAAATCATGCTATTGTCAGCACTGTTCCTCTTGGGGCATGTGAGAAAATTGCCCAAATGTAAAATTTTGTACCACAAACCATTTGTTGATAATTCATTATCAATGTAAACAATGTGGACCAATATTCAAAGCAGAAAGAAAGAAAAGTATGGGTGCCGGAATTAACCTAACATATTAAGTATTGCCAACTTATGGAAATGAAAAATCATGCAAGAGAATAAATTTTATAACAACATTGTTTTTCTAGAGCAACTATTCAACACATCTCTTTCAATTATTTACAAATAATTATTTAAATGCTCCATTCATGTTTACAAGCAGCTATTGTTCATCTGTAGATGTAATAAATGGCTCATTGTTTGACTAGTGACTGGCACGAATGTACCACCTTAATGAACTTTACACACTGCCTCTGTGTTATTTACAAAATTTCTTGAAAATCAGTTACAATTTTTTAAATAATTTTTTGACTGAATAGAGGTCAACACATTTATAAATATGATGTAGTTTTGATTTCCATTCACACTTTACAATTTTGAATATGGCAAAGTTTAAATCTTTTTCAAACCTGCCTTATAACTCCAAAAGTAAAGCCAGAGATTTCATTCGCAATGCAATTTATCTCTCAGTTTCAGGTTTTTCAATGATGTCATGCACATCTTTTTTAAAATATCAGTAATTGTTGAGTAATAACACAGAGGCCAAAAAGTTTGGGAAGCTGCACTCCCACTACTTTTCTTTCTGGTAATCGTAATCTCATGGTAATTTTTTCTTCTCATTTCTTTTTGGTAGGTTTCTCTAATTTCGCTTGTTCTGACTGAGGAGAACTCAAAAGCATTACTTGAATTAGACTGCTCATATGAAAAATATCTGCATTAGTAATTAGTAATTCCTTAGCAAATTATGAGATGACCGACTTTTAACACAATATGTCCTTTTAATTTTTACTGCCTGCAATTGCATCCGTGTTTCACATTTATTTTTTGTTGATATCCACTAAATGAATCTCTGTTCAGTTAAAATTAACGAAAATTTAAGAGCAAATTTTTAGGAGCAAATATAGAAATTTCTCGGTGCAAAATTAATTTATTCTAGGTTGTTATTTTGGTGATAAAACTTTATGTAAAGGAGAACCTTTCTTTGAATCCCAATTTGAATCTAATCAATAGGTAATTCGTTTCAAATCACCTTTCAATGAAAAATGTTCAACAAAAATAACAAATTTGTATCATTTAAATAATTTTCCACAGAAAACAAAACTATCTGCTTAATAGAAACAAAAATAAAAGCATTCCAAAACTCATTAAATTACAAATTACACTTAAAAGAGAAGCATTATTGAATAAATATGGGAAGTTAAAAAAAAAATTAAGGAGATAGTATCAATGGAAAACATGATGTTACATGACAAATGTGCTATCATAAGAGCAATTGTTAATAAAATGCTAACTGATATACTGTCATGATAAAAAATAACGAATATAATTCAACCCTGTGAGCTTTATCTCAATATTACACATTAAATGTAGTTTCCTATTCTGCCCACAAAAAACACTCTTCTCTGAAATTGATCATAAAGTTTCCTCAGTAACAATAAACAATTGCATTTATTATTTTTATTAAACTTTTATAGAGGTTTTAAATAATGCATATTAATGTCAATCATTGCAAATTAAATATTATGAGATTAGGGAAGGTAGATAGTCAATTACTCACCTCAATGCATGGCCAACATCTTCAAGATACACTCCGTATGCTCTAGAAATTTTGTGAGTCAGGTCAGACAGAACAGGATATTTCAATCTACCCAGCCCACCTTCTTTTCTAGGTAAATTCATCCATGCTAAATGTGTATATGCTGAATCAACAGAACATGCCACAACTTCTGCATTCAAACGCTGAAAATCTTCAATTCTATCATTGAAAGCCAGTATCTCCGTTGGGCAGACAAATGTGCTGAAACAAGTGTAAATATAAAATAAGGACTGCCTTTATAAAATAAAAATATTTCAAGATTGATAAAATGATTTAGAGGGAAATTTTATAGCAAATCTCGTTTTTAACTAAAATTAACATTAAAAACAACGAACTAATGTGAATTTAAATCTTTTTATCTGAACCAAACTATAGTTCATCTAATTTGAACTCGCTGAAATGTCACCCCCGTTCTCTTATGAAACACGTGACTGTAAAAATGTTAAGTACGACCACATATACTTACAAATCCAGTGGATAGAAGAAGAAAACCAAGTATTTTCCCAAATAGTCCGTCAATTTCAATTCTTTGAATTCGCCGTTTACAACGGCAGTGCCTTCCCAATAAGGAGCAGGTTTGGAAACTATAAGGAAATTAAAAATAAGTTTTTACTTCATTAAATCGTGATTAAAAACAGATTAAATAATCAATGTTTGTATCAAACTCTAAAAAGGAAAACGCGTGTGGCTTCGCGCCGGTACTCACTGACTGCTTGTGTCCATTGTAATTTGTGATCAACAGTTGTCCCTACCTCTTGAGGGAAAACGCTACCCCCAGCATACGTATGACAGCTCTCATCTTTAGTTGCTCCGAAGGAAGCTGAAATAACAAAAAGAAACACTATTCCCCGAAAGTACGACTTCATCTTCCTAGCCATACTACCCGCACAAGTCAACTATCCGTAGCAGCCCGTGCCCGGAACACAACAGCAGCGCGAAGCGACACATCAATGGGTAATCAGTGATGCCACACGTGGATATGTATACGAAATGCGTACGTGTCAATAGCCTTCATGTCGATAAGCAGAGAGTATGCCAATGAAGTATATCACAATTGAGATAGCTAACTCACATTACAGTTTGCTGCCAGTTTACGACTTTCTCAAACCAATGCCTGAAGTGTTCAGCCGCTATAACAATTGGGGCTATTAAGCGCGCTTTTGAAAATGAGCAAAAGACATCGATTTTAGTTTTTTCAAAGCTGGTTTTAATGTAATTCCATCTGCGTGGCTTATTGCTCCACATCGGTTCGTCACGCCTGAACAATTTGTCACGTAACCCCATCTCTTCCTTTTCCACAAGTCGTGAGCTTTTTTTGAAGGAACACGAGCGCGTAGGCTATTTCCCCATTTCAAAAGTCAACTAAACATAACGACTATGTGAAGTCAGCGAAAAATATAACCCATGCCGCTCAGAAAGCAATTTTAACCTGTCATCTTAGTAAAGAAAATTAGTTTGGCATTTTTTTTCACTGTTTGATTGTATTTTCATTTTTAATCCTTATCTGAAATTATATCAAACCAACCATGAAAGGACGTGGAGGGATAGGGCACAACAATAAAAACTTCTTTTGTGGATACTTTTTACTTCAAAATATCACATATGCTAACACTTACAAACAAATCAAATTACAAATAAACTCTCAACTTCTTGCCAGTGCAATTGCTTACAATCATTTTTTCATAGATATTTTTACATAAGCTGAGTTGCTCGTTATCAGATTAACGGATGTTGGCTAAATTTGCTATTCTCTGATGACAATTTATAAAACAAAATTAAAGAAACAATAGCAGCAATTGTTACAGGTCACTTAAGTCCACAGAATCATCTTCAATTTCTGCTTCAACGTTTTCAACTTTTTCTTCTTTCTGTGGTGTAGCAGAAGCTAGCCGAGGAAAATCTAACTTAGGCCAAGAACCAGGTTCTGCTTTACGTAATTTTACTTCTAGTTTAGTTTGCAACATATTTGCTGAACTGCGATTCACATCCACAATCTACAATACCAAAAATGCAAAATGAAGCATTTATAATTCTGGGAAAATAAAAACAAAGTGATGTAAATAATGAAAATAGACTAACCCCTCGCAGCTCAACATCAAGGTCGAAAGAACTATCCTCTTCTGGGAAAAACAAATGCACTTTCAGGCGAATTGGATTCAACTGAACTGATGAAACATTCGGGTCATATTTTTTAGCAAAAACAGATACTACGACATGAGTGGCTGTCTGATGCCAATCAAAACGACATGCGACACTTTTGTCTCCTTCTTGCTGAAAGACAATGATTGTTGTTGAAAATAATATAACAAGTATATTAATTAATTTTCATTTGAGGAAGAAATATACATACGAAAAACAATTAAAGATCTGTAATGTTTCAAAAAATTATTCACATTTCAGGCACTTAGGTGAAAGAGACTGCTGAAATTTTGCAAAATAAAGATTGACTAGTTTATGAACTTTTTATGAACGAGAGATGGTAGCTCTCTTCATCACAAGAGGTTTTAAGCAGAGAACAAATCGCAATGATTATTCACTTGTAAGTTACAGAATGTGCAGCTCATTTCATCATGCTATCATTGCATTTTGCTCTGAAATGCCTGTTATAATAATTTATGCCTGAACACCTTCATTGAAATTATGAAAATGTAAATTCATTAAAGTGGTTAGGCAGAAGAGTAGGCTTTAGGGCCAGAGCTTTTCCACAAACATTTACATTTCTATTATTATAATTATACAATTAAAATATGTGCAAATCTTAAAATAACTCACCTTTTCCTTAATCCACACATGTGTTCCTGTTTTACAGCCTTCTTGTTCAAGAAAACTATTGAAGTCTGTCGTTCTTCGCTGACAACATGACCAGAATTTTAGTCCTTCATGAAAAACAGGTACACCTGGATGGTATATACATGGTGAATAATTGGAGCTGCTACCTTCATAAACCTGTGAACATTAGTTAGTAAACAAATATTACAATATTGTGTGTGACCAATTGTGTTTAGTTTTTCACTAAATATTGAAGTAATGTATTTATAAAGCTGTGCTCTGATGCAAAAGTAATATTTTTTCAAAACAGGAGTCCAAGAATAGAGCTTGAAAGACCCTAGTATTTGTAGAAGAAAGTTTATTTGACTTTCAAGAAAGACCTGACAATCAAGAATCAAGGACTGACAACAATTTGATTTACATTGAAGCTACAATTTAAGTAATACTTGAATTTGTAGTGATAAAGGTATTGTTCAGTCAATTAATAAAATATCACCTCCAAAGATTATCTGATATCTACTGATATTAGATCATCTGCACAAGTTAATGTTCAGATCACTCACTAGTAAATCCATTTTATTTATTTTTGGGGTTTAGGGGTTCTTCAACTGCTGTGATTATTTTGGCCTATGTAGTGAGTAGATGATATTGAGAACGATAATATGGGTAATGGAAAAGTGGTGGGAGAAATAGAGGAACCCTGGGAAACCTACAAAATCAATATCTTGTGAGTAATAAAGAGGTACATAACTATCATACTAGAGGACACAGGGACTATCACAGGATATACACTAACAAGTCTTCAACTAATAGAGATCCTTTCTGCAATGGTGCACAGCTTGTTAATGATTTCCCAGTTACCATAAAATCAGCTGATAATAAATACTTCAAAACATTGCTTAAACGTCACCTTCTTAGTATGTGTCCATATAAGATATCTGAATTGCTTTAACTTTTCCATAATTAAAACCATGTACCGCTACAAGAGTGACAACTTTTTTGTACCAGACATTCAGTTCAATAAGGCAATGTACAATTGAAGAAATGTAGTAAATAATGTAATTACTTGTCAGGATATTGTAAGTATTTACAATTACTATTGACAAATGATGATTTAAAGTTTTTGTAAGTTAATTCAACTACTACTGTAAGATGATGGAATTACTCACGCTAATTGTAAGTTATTTGCCACTTTTATCATAATCCGCTAGATTATTAATGTAATGCATTGTCAATGTTATTTTTACTTTGGTAAGGTGACATTGTGTGGTTTAAAATGTAAATTACTTTAATGTTCATTGTGAGCACTTGCATGCTCTATTAATCATGTAATTTATCAAGTTAACTATTTCAATTATTACTGAAACTTCTGTAATTGAATTTAATTCCTGTTATAACTTAAATTAATTTGTTTATATTAATAAATTATATTTTTACCATTTAAATTATTAAGATAATGTAAATTTATTCACGATTTATAAAAGCCTTGAAGAATGTTAATGTAGTTCTGGTCTGCAAAATCTTCAAGATATGGGAAGATTCAATCTTCCTCACACACCAAACTCGATCTCAAAAACTGTTGGAAATTTGTAAATTTATTTTAAGTATGCTGTTTGATATGTCCAGGTAGGTCAAAAATGAAGGTTAAATAAAAATCTTCCCTGCTGACAATGCTAAGATTAACAATTTTGACTGAAACAAAGCAATAAAAAGCGTTTCAACAGAATCACTTCCTACAGAAGCCAGTATTGAGCCACAAAAAGACTTCTGCATTCCCATCAATTCCCCTCTCCTCCAAAGATGACTTACAGAGGATTTTAGCATAGACAACAGTATACTTCTCTCAAAGAAACTGTTTTCACAAATGTCTAATTTTAACCTTCAAATAATTTACTTGTATAATTAAATTATAATATCAATCTCACAAAAACAAGATATACTGGAAATATGATTAAATCCAGAATAATTTAGCCAGCTTCCCATCTGCACTTCCAATTTTATGAAATCTTCCCATTTTGGGCACCACTCTTTTTGTAATTACTCTGATATGAATGCAAACAATTCATTAAGCAGCAAAAGAAGGTTGAGAAATAATTTTATCACACCAAAAACTAATATTCAGATTATTTTTTTTTATGAAAAAATCAATTTTCCATGTGCAGTCCAAGAAAAATCTATACTATTTTCTGATCAGTATGTTTTGCAAGCAAATTGTGGAAATGAAAATTTAAGCCAGAGACATTATCTACAAAACTAAGAAAAGAAGTCCTGAGATAAATCCTTCTAATGATATTGCAATGGACCAATTCACCCCCGCCCCCAATAACCATTTTTCTAGTGTTTTACAGCTGATGATTCAAGTTGCATCTAACATTGTCCAATCAAGTGATCTCCATTACAAAAATTCTGGTAATCGTTTTCTTGTGACCAATCAATTCTAAAACAGTTAATTATACAAAACTAAAACTTACCTGACACTGAAATTGTTATACAGCCTTAACATCTGTCAAAATAATTAAATATGATATATACTGCTAAAAGATTTCAGTGGTTCCACAAAAAATGCAAAATACAGTAGAATCCTATTATAAGAGACAATAAGGGCTGTGTCATCTATAGATGGTGAAGATCTACTGCCACTTTCTATATTTATTGTTTTGGGGAAGACATGTTGTCTCTATCAAGAATTACAGTTCATGCTAACTTCATCACGTTTGGGCAAGTGAGAACAGTGAGATCTGCACAGTTTATGACAAAGTGTAAAGTTCATCATCATAATGTAATTGTATAATGTATTGCGAATGAAGCTTTTAACCATTATGGTGGTTTTGGTGTTAATCATCTGTAGAAGTGTTTTCCTTCTGCAAGAAAGAAATCTCAACTTAGTTTTTTGTTTTCAGAATTTCAACTACAATGGTTCTAAATAGTTAAGTTAATGTCAATTGGAAAAATTAACACCCTGTGTTAAACTGAGGGCAATAAAAATGTGTAATAACCTTATGTGAATATACATGCACTTATATTACCATTTCCCACTTACACAAGAAAAATCTGCCTCCAGGAGTCACTTATAATGGGATTCTACTGTAATATTAAACATTTATAGAAGGCAACTTAAAAAAAAAAAAAAATCAACATTACATTTATTGTACCTTGATACAAAACAAAATATTGTTTGTTCACTTCAAGGAGAAATACCTTCCATCTGCTGCGGTATTATTCGTACCTGTTTACAGCCTCCATTTTTGCATGGTGTGCCAATAGGAATTTCTGATGAAACTGGTGTTTCTTGACTATTGCTACCCAATTTTAGTGATTGAACCTGTTGTGCCAAAGCTGGAGAAACATCCACTTTCAGGGTTACCTGCAATGTTTTACATTCATAAGAATTATAAATGTATGCCTCATTCAATTCAGGGGGATTATTTTCAGGATTTCTGACAGAAAAATTAAATAAATAAAAAATAATAATAATAATAAAAAAAAAGTCGAGATTACATTTTTGCTTGTTAGTAACACTATCTAGTATATTTCAAACACCTAAGGAAGTTAATGGAAACGATTACAGTTATTTCAATCTGCTAAATTGTGAACTCGGCAGATTTGTTACTTTTATGGGCAAAACAAAGAACTTTAATAAATTAAATTGTTCTGGAAGATGATCTTTTAATAGCTCTTGACAATTTCTTGGCCTTCGAAAGGTAATTATGCTGCTGTGCTCTATACTGACAAACTACTTTTATCTACTTCTAAGGAAATTTGATAGTAATCCTTTGATTATGAGAATTAAAATGATTATCGAGTTGTGGCTTGTACAAAAATGTTTTGTTCATATATCTGCAATATCTTGTGCCAACCTAAAAAAATAAATCTACCTTGAATCAAAAATATTCTTTTGGTTTTATTTTAAATTTAGTCAATGCTGAGATTCTCAGTAGACACCAATTGGGTTAAACAATATCAAATAATTTAAAATCTATGTGAACAAACAAGCTTAGGCTCTCCAACTGAGAACTCTCCAACACAGAACATAAGAAAAAAATCTGGTAAAATTAAAATAAATTTATCTCATTCATAAAAGTGCAATATTTCATAAGTGAAATTTTTTTATTGATTATAACAAATTTACTGATTTTCTAGTACCAGAAATATAAGCTTTTCTTGCCACATTTGAAGCTACAGACTTATTTGATGTCAACGTTATTTATTATTATATCTTACGTACATCATATGTTCATTCACATTCAACTTTTTTGAGGACATTGAAATACCTCTCTTATGACTGGTAGTAGGTCAGTAGAATAATACAGTTATTGTTCAGTAACCTTAGTAGGGCCATTTCACTTGATTACACTGCACTGCAGGGCAATGTACATTTCACTAAATAGAAGTTAAGTAGGTACTTAACATGAACAGTTTAGAAAACACCTTGTATGAACAATATTTTCAAGCTGTATTGTATAGAATACATTCAAAATAATCATGAGGATAAATGGAAAAAACAATAGTAACTTGTACTTGTTTGAAAAAACAAAAAGATTAAGTAATAAATTCAAAGAATATTAGGATCCCAGAACTCCAGAAAGAATTTGGTTGAAGAAATTTAGTAAATGTCATTTCTTATAAGAATCCAGAATTGCAATTCTTTAAAAAATATTTAACAAAGGAAGACAGATCTGCAACAGTGTTATACCATTCTGGAAATGTACCCACTGTAGTGAATGTACCCACTGTAGTGAAGTTTTCAGCAGGACCAGGAGTGAAAGTTATTTATCCCTCCACCTGGACAGGACTTCTGCTGAAGTTCTTACTCCAGAAATTTTCACTCTCTCCCAAGTTAAGTACTATAATTTGCTTGTTCGGTTAATTTACCTATTATTCAGAATCTATATTAACTTTCATCTTACCAATGCAGAATCAAAGGATGGTCTTTCCAAAGCTTCTCTAACTAATGGTTCAGGTGCTTTATATTCTATAACTTCTTCGGCCTTGGATTTATCAACAACAGGTTTCTCTGGCTCTGGAGGTTTAACATTGCTATGGTAGGATTTTGTGCATCCCTAGATCACATAAGATAAGTGTCAAAATACTGGAAGTTATTATAGAGGCAAATTCTATCTTTCAAAAATTATTGAAAAGACACACAAGCTAATCACTACCTTTATGTTTAGGAATTCGGTGAAATCCGTGCATTTCTTGTTACAACACGACCATCCTTTATATGCATCATGAAAAAAGGGTGCCCCGGGATGATGAATGCATGAATCTGAAATTCATGAAAACAGTCCCTTAAATGTAACCGAACAAAACAACATAATACGCCCGTTTCAGCCCCTAGTGTAGCTTTCTTTGCATTACCTTCTTTGTTCGTTTGTGGGTCAAATTTTTGACCACATCCACGATTGTAACACTGAAGCAATTCACTTCCTTCACTAGGCATAACTGCACTGTTCTTGAAAAAATTCACTTGATGTTCAGAAGAATCCACAAAAATTCTACGATGACAAAATCAATCGTAAATCAGTATATGATACATAGCATAAGGGGTGATATGCCCACCCACACCAAAACTGGAAACGCATGCACGGATTTCATAAGATTCACCAGGCCACCCGGCCAATGTATACTCTGCTCGACTCTGCTAAACTCATTCAACACTTTTTGCAATGCTGAAGACCGCCCAACATCGAATAAGCATGCCCGTCATGATTCTATAATCTATTATTGTCAATAAATGCAGTTGGTGATGGCGCTTTATAACGACAGGAAGCTCAACTACCAAGAAAGTTCTCGAAATATCGTGTTTATTCGTTACTTCCTGATGTCACAGGCGCGGTAATTTTAATTGGACGGTCGAATTCATGACTTGCGATGTAATTTTATTACCTTTGACGAATTAACAGGCGTTCTCGGTTCTTTGTCTCGAGTAGACATAGGATAATATCTTTTTGAGAAAAGCTATCACTTCAAATGCTGTTGTTAACAGGACTGCATAACGACAGCTAGCCCAACAGCCAAGAAAGTTCTCGAAGTATCTTATGCATTCTTTACTTCTAGATGCCACAGATGTGGCAATTTCAATTAGTCGAATGCATTGAAAAATGATTAGATTTGATTACCTTTGACTGACTTTCGATAAGTTAGATATTCAGATATGTAAAGTAATTTCGATTCTTTTCATCAACGATTATGTGCTGAATAATATTTTTTTGGGGAAAAGCTTCCACCCTACGAGGTTTTCTGTCGAAAAATCTCCATTTCTTGACTCAGCATTACACTACTATATACTACGTAAGTAGTAGGCGAGTAAAAATGAAAGTAGTTCATAATTGAAATTAAATATAATGTACTAGACGAGAAATAATGTAGAACATTGATAAATGACTGTTGCTACAACAGCGCGTACTTTCTCGCATCAGTAACGGTCACGGAAAATTATAATACTAAAATTTCTGTCCATATTAACACATCTCAGCCATCACTTACAAAATTAATTTCAAATCCTAGAGCACTATAGGTGCGATAATATAATTATACTGCGATTTTTCTAGGAAGAGCTCTCACGATCACTCAAATCCCATCTTCGCGATGGAATATGTCACGGCATTTCGCGTCTTTTCTCGGTCTTGCCGGTAGAAGTCGCATGATCGCAAGCACTGCTTCATACGGTCGCGATCGTGCGAAATCTAGCGGAACGACTGTGAATGATACGAAATGCCGTGACATATTCCATCGCGAAGATGGGATTTGAGTTATCTTGAGAGCTCTTCCTACAAAAATCGCAGTATAATTTAAAGGTACGAATATTATACTTTTCTTGAGCTCCGGAATACCTACCTCCTCACCTGTTAGCATTAGTTGAATTAAAAATAAAATATAGCAACGAGCGTTTCAGACAAAATCTAATAACCAGAAATGTTCGCTCCCGTGTAATAGAAACAATTTTGCATTGAAAAGCCAACTTCAAATTTAATATAAAATACCTTTTATCAAAATAACGAAACTCCCTACTCCTCTCACATCCAGCGAAGCGAGGACTCAAAACTTGCGCGTAAAATACATGTTCACAAATTTGACACATTCACAAATACTCCGTTCCATGCACCCAGACGAGATATACTCTTTGCCCAAACGTAACCTAACAATGATAATTTATTCTGAGAATTTCAAACTGTCGTGTGGCGGCGTTGCCAAGATCTCATAACGTGATAACCCCTGAAGAGTCTGGCAAAAGAAGTGCGGGAAATTCAAATTTGCAAATACGAAAACGCAAAATTGTGATCAACTATACATATTTTTTAAAGATCTATTTTTTAAGAACAAATTCCATTTAACAAAAATCTCTATCGTCAATATTGTACTTTTGCGATGTCAATTTTTTGCAATTTTCAAAAACGCAAGCACCATTTTTTACACCGTCCTTTGATACATACGAGGATAAAATTTAATGAATATTCGGGCCGGTTTTGAGAAAATAATTGCTTAAAAATTACTTCTATTTTATGCAAACTTACTCGAATACTACTCATATTTTCGAAATATTGTTCACGACCTTACCACAGAATAGATAGTACATATTCTGTGACCTTACTTCAAAATCTGTCTTTAAAGAGCATTCTATTTCGAAAAAAATATCTTCAAATTGTAATTGTAGGAATATGCCTAAAAAGTTTTGAACTATTCGAACAGTTTTCGAAAAATTAAGAATTTCAACGTAAATGAAACCCATGCCATTTATTTTAAGCGTTCTTTTCGCTATCCTATACTTGGCATTTTATTTCTTGGCGCGACGCATGGGGTCTTGTCTTCTCGGTGGAATATCTCACGGTATTTTGCGTAGTTCTCGGTCTTGCCGCTAGGAGTCACATGATCGCCAGCACTGCTCGTTAGTAGCGATCATGCGACTCCTGGCGGCATGACCCGAAATACTGTGAGATATTCCATTATGAAGACAAGACTCCATGCGTCAAGAAATAAATACCCAAGTACAGGACCAAGTTTAATGAAAACTAGAGGTGCTAAAACAACACGTTCTTTCTCTCCCATATTTTCACGCAAAATTTCGCGCTTGAAAGTGTAGGAAAAAATGACAGGAAGCCTATACGTTTTGGCAACTGAAACGATTTACTCTCGGTGATATTAGCACAGGGTCAGAGATAGCATAGGGACTGAGAGATGGAAAAGTTAGGGTTTTAACAAGAACTTGGTTACATACCGAATACCGAAAGAAAACGTTTTGGTGACTTTTCCCAGGCAGGGGTGGATCCAGACGATCATTGGGGGTGGGGGAAGGCATCGTACATTTTTGTTAAATACATAATAATAAAAACATGTTTATTATTATATTGTATATTATTTATGTATTGTAGATATGATACTATACAACATTGTTTAAATAATTAGATAATTGGAACATAAATATTTAAATCAATTTCGCCAAATAAAGAAGGTAAACGAAAACTATAGGCCTCATGGCCCTCATGCCCCCCACCCTAGATCCGCCAGTGTTCACAGGTAACCCAATCCTCACCACTCCCACCCATCATCGACACGTCCATTCACAAACCAACGCAAACAGGCTAGCAAGCGCAAAGTAACAAAGACACGTAGAGTTGCGCAAACTGGCTCACAAGAAAACAAGGACATTCCCACTGAGCCCATCAAAAAGGTACTCATTTTAGCAGATAGCCATGGGCGACAAATCTCCTCCCTGCTCAGTGAGAAACTCCCAACCAATTTCTCTGCCATGTGTGTGTTTAAACCTAACGGGAGGTTTGCGGACGTGACCAGTGAGTTGGACACGCACACAAAAACCCTCACTAAACGGGATACAGTCATCATCGTAGGATGGCAGAATGACATTAATTTGGGTGGTCACTTTACGCCTGAACAACAAGTTGACAAATTACAACGTGCCGCCCAAAACACGAACATTGTAGTCTCGACAATGCCCTTTTGGTACAACAAACCAACACTGTGCAAAGAAATCAGTCACGAAAACAACTAATTGAAACTGCATCTGAGAGGCACACATATTAAATTGTTTGAGCTAAACTTTCTCTCAGAAAAACACTTCACCCGACATGGTCTTCACCTGAACCTTGTCGGAAAAAATGCACTCGGTAGTGGGCTTGCAAAACACATCATTTCACAAACTTGGCAGTGTCCTGCCCAAGACCCATCCTCACCTATATCTCCTAGTTCTCTTCCATCCTCTGGGACCCCTTTGGACCCAATTACCTTATCCCCTGAACCTAATCCGTGTATTACCTCTCCCACTATTCATTCCTCTACATCTGTCACCCCACCTTCCTCACCTCTTGTCACTGCTGGGACACGATACTTCCTTCGACCACGCACTCGTGGTAAAAATGAAATAAATAAATAGCAACTACAGTCAGATGCAGCAGAAAGACATCCGTGTAGGTACATGCAAAAGATTCGAATAATGCATCATAATGTGCAATCTCTTTCAAATAAAATTGAATTTATCGAGGCAGCATTACAATGTGATCTAAGACAAATAGATGTTTTTTGCTTTACAGAACATTGGTTGTCTCAAAATGATATAAACACACTCCAAATTCCTAGCTTTTACCTTGCAGGATCGTATTGTAGAGCGAGGGAATCAAATAAGGGCCCTGCTTACGGAGGTTCGGGTATTTACATAAGAAATTATATTGATTCTACCTTCTTGTCAGAATTCAATTTATACGAAGTTGAAAAAGTTTTTGAAACAACAGTAGTACATCTTACTACGCTCAAAATTATCTTACTTTGCATTTACAGACCTCCAACAAAGCGAGCTTCAGATCATTTCACTTTCTTGGAAAATCTAGAGATAATTCTGAACAAAATTAGTAAACTCTTTTAAATCCATTGTTGTATGAGAAGATTTCAATTATGATTTTCTGAGCGAATCCCACGAAAAAGAGCAGTTTCTCAATTTACTTCATTCTTTTAATTTAGATATTACAGTGAATGTGCATACACGGAATACGCTTAAATCACAAAAAACATTAGATCAAATTATAATTAACAAAACCTCAACTACATATGAAATAATAACGAATAATGCACAAATTCTTACAATTACTAAGAACATAAACACTAATACAATAAATAATACACGCATGTGCAGAACATTCACTAAAGTTAATATAAAATTATTTACGGACTACTCGATGAAGGAATCATGGGACGCAGTTTATAACGCTGTTGACACAAATGAAAAATATAATTTATTTTTCTCCAAGCTTTCAATTCATTTTAACGCGTGCTTTCCTCTGAAAAAGAGAAAATTAAACATTTCAAGTAAAAGTAATACGTGGATCACACAAGGAATTAGAACATCGTGTAAAAACATATGTACGCTTTACTTTATTTCTAAACATCATAACGTATCACCCGGTTTCCATATATACTTCCGAGAATACAAAAGAATTTTAAGAAAAGTAATAGTTCAGGCAAAAATAATGAAAAATAGTCAGGACATTTTGTTCACTAGTAACCAAACTAAAGCAATGTGGGATATCGTAAAAAATACAACCACATCATCTCGATACCTTGTAGAGAATGTTATTTTAAAGGATAATGAAAGAGAAACGAGTAATCCGGAAAAAGTTGCCAATCTCTTCAACAAACACTTTTCTATAATTGCGTCTGATCTCACGAAGGGACTAAAACCACAAAATTCAACATCTTACACTTCCCAAAAAATTTCCGATACGTTGTTTATTTCCGAAACGTCTCCCAACGAAATCCTCAGAACAGTCAGTAAACTAAAAAATAAATATTCATCTGGTTTAGATGAATTTCCGGTTTGTTTATTAAAAACTTGTGCACCTGCCTTTATACATTCGTTAACTCACATTTTCAATGCTTCTTTATGTACAGGAATATTTCCAGATATTTTCAAAACAGCAAAAATTAAGCCACTTTTTTAAAAAAGGGAACAAAAATGATATTCAAAATTACCGGCCAATTTCTCTTTTGTCAGTTTCCTCAAAAATATTAGAGAGGCTTTTCTACTTACGATTGGAAACTTTTCTCAGGAAAAACAGAGCGTTTTCAGACTCACAACACGGTTTTAAAAAATCAAAATCTACGGAAACTGCCATTTTTTCTTTTCTCAAAGATGTTGCTTCATCAATAGATCAAAATGAAGTACCCATTGGAATATTCTTAGAGCTTTCGAAAGCTTTTGACGTTATTGATCATAACATCTTGCTCTCAAAATTACCTTCGTATGGAATTCGTGGTATTGCCGTCGATAAGAAGGATAACTTCGTACCTTAAACATCGGACTCAAAGAGATACCATATTGGCACGGAAGGACATTACATACTTATGTTTCCAATTCTTTGCCAATTGAGCTTGGGGTCCCGCAAGGTTCGATCTTAGGTCGTATTCTCTTTCTGTTATATGTAAACGATATGCCTTCGTCTATTAAAAATGGAAGAACGGTTCTGTTTGCTGATGACACGAATGTTCTTTGCAAAAAAGAAGCAGTAAATAGTACAATTTCAGAAGTTTCAAATTGGTTTCGTGATAACAAATTAATTGTTAACGAAAGAAAAACTGTTTCAATGCATTTTTGCATTTCAAATCCGAAATCGGATGTTCCATTGAAAATGAACAATATGCAATTAGCTGATGTTGAGGCAACAAAATTTTTAGGTCTTTCAGTTCAATCAAACCTCAAATGGAATGTACATACAACGGAATTAAACACTAAATTAAGTTCATTATGCTACGCATTCAGAATTCTTTCAAATTCTGTCAGCCTTCATGCAGCTCGTTGCGTTTATTTTGCAAATGTACATTCCCGCCTGAGATATGGCATAATATTCTGGGGAAGCTCATCCTGTAGTATTCAGACCTTCAAATTGCAAAAGAAAATTATTCGAATAATGAAAAAATGTCTTTCACGTGATCCCTGCAAGCCTCTTTTCATTGAGCTGGGAATCTTACCATTGCCTTGTCTATTTATTTACGAATCTGTAATATTTGTCAAAAATGACCTACTTAACGGAGAGAACATATTTTCATGCAATATTGATATTTATAATTACAACACACGCCGTAGAAATCACGTGCATCAAGTGTCAGTATCAACAGCTCAGTACAAGAAATCAACATACAATACATGTACGTTACTTTATAACGCATTGCCAGATGACGTTAAACAATTAAAGTCGGTACACAAATTTAAGTTAAAAGTAAAATCTTTTCTGCTGCAAAACTGTTTCTATACAATTAGAGACTATACTGATCGTCAAAAAGAAAAATAATGTTTATTGTAACAAAACAAAGATATATAATGAATTAGTTTACTTTTGCGTTGTATACATTTAAAAAAAAATTTAATAAGCCTGTAACAAGTAATGTACTTTAGCTTCCGGGTCAATGACCTCCATCTTGATCAGGTTTTTGTCCAGTTTCCCTGATCCATTGAGCAAATGCTGAGATGGCCCCTTGTTTGCTTCTGGACGTAAATGTAGCTTCACTGTGCGCACGTTTTGCTGAGCACTCCTTTTGCTCCTTTCATTTACCGTTGAAATTGATTTTCTATAACTCGGGAACAAACATTTTTCAATTATTTTTATTTTTCTAAAATAATTATTTTCTAAATTCATTTTTTCGGCATTTTTTTATTCTGGCCCTTAAGAAAATGTGCGCAGATAAATCTTTCCCCACACGTCATATACAGTTTTTTACTGTTTTTTGACAAATAAATAAACCCCTGGGTGACTGGACTACAAACGAATTTACCGACTGTACCGCGCGAAGTGCATCGCAAGTCCGAGGGGAGAGCTCAAAACTCCCGTTTCTTTATACCGTTCCCGTTCGTATACGTAAGTTCCCGTTCCTTTTATACCGTCCTGTCAACCAGGTGCCCGCAGCTGACTGCAAGGGCCGCACATCCTCTGTGGCAGCACCCTGCGCTTGGCGGCTGATACAGTGGCGCTAACCATTGTTGGTATGCACAGAATAAAACTATCCGAAATTTCTGGTATTTATCATATTTCGATGACATTTTTTATGGCCCAAGGATGGATCAAATTACAGATGTCTTATTGATGGAGGTTGTGAACAAAGGAGCTACAAAAAAGGCTTCTTGTCTGAGAAATTTCCCCTGAAATTTTTGTGTCCTAATTCTTGCAACAGTAATTATTTGTTGGTAAGCCACATTAATAATGATATAAAAATAAAGCATATACACATATGCAATCTGGATTCTGCTAAATAAAAAAAAAGTAAAACAATGAAATCATATGAGGGCAAGATAAATCATCACAAACATTAAATTTCGTTAACAATTTTGATTGTGAAACCTTGAAGTAACATCTTAAAAAACTAGAAAAAAGTGATGAATGCACACAGGTTTTTCCAACACATTAGTGAAGTATTAATTTTGCTGCATTTTACATGCACATATTTTCGTTGCACTTTTGCATGTAGGGGGATCGTTGGAGCTATCTGATAGCATCTGTTCGCATCTTTTATCTGCTTTTTTTATACTACTAAATTACATTAATATATCACTCTGAAGCACCAAATCGTTGGTTATATGATTGGTTTTTTCTATGAAAAGTAGTAAAATTCATCCTAACAATTGCCCATTGTTATAATCTTGAAACTGAATCTCACTTGAAACAGGCAGGTAAAATATGCATTGTTAGTTGCTGAAATATAATTTTTTAGAAAACAAATTCAGGAAAGTTCAAGAACAATGAATTTTAGGAATTAAGAATACAATTGAACAATTAGTGTATAGAATTTGGAAAATTCCATGGATATGTAAGGAATTTAATTTTTGCTAAAAATATTATGTTTTTACAATGATACTTTGTTTCGTAATTCCAAAACCATTGTAAGTGAAAGAGCAACAAATTCTTCAAAAAAATTGTAAACATTTTTATTTTTATAAGTAACTATATAGAAAGTCATAAATCAAATTTACATCATATTTACAGCAAAGTATTATACATGATTAATAAAACAAAATTGACAATGTAAAGAATGCACAATTTTCTTTTATAACACATATTTATATGACATAATTTGAATTTGAAATATTACATTATCATTGTTCATATTTAAGATCATAATATCAATAATAACAAAATATTAATAATTAAAACATCTAAAAAAATATTATAATCCATTTTAGTAAGAAATTCAAAATAATACATTAAATTTCGACTTACTATTTTATTAAATTCATAAATAAATTTACAAAGAAATTGTGTTCACCTGTTTTTGCACTTGCTTAAACATTTTGAAAATTATCTTTACTGACAATGTGTTGACAATTTTACTTTGCCCATGATACACATTCATTGGATTCCAAGTTCTCTGCATTTTGATGAAGTTTATCAATGATAACTGGGATAGTTTACAAAGTCATTTTTAATATTTTGATTTTAAATATTGAATATAAAAAAGTGTTTGTGTAAAGTTTACTTAATGCACTTGATGTATTGCATACGTCATTTGACACAAAACGTTTGTCAGCTTCATGCATTAACAAACACATATGTCTTTCTGCAAACTTTGTTTCTGCATCTAGCTGCCTTGTGCTCTTCTTTGTATTCACTGTTTTTAAGGTTTTGTTTGTTGTGTGTTTCATATATTCAGAAGGATGCTTGCATGAATGTTTTGTTGTGACTTTCACAGTTTGGTGTTTGTTATGAATATTCTTAGAAAAAAATTACAAAACATTTATAGAGTAGAATTTACTTGTAAAAAATATTTTTTAAATATATTTTTAGGAAGGTTTAAGGAAGAAGATTGCCCCAGTATTTATAAAGTAAAGAGTAAATAAGTAGAACAATGTAAATTGATCCTGATGTGGCCGTTGACTATGATGTTGGAAACAGTGAAAGAAGACTGTCAAAGTTATGGAAACCAAATTCATAATTTGGTGATTTTTCATTTTATGTGCATTTTGTTGGTAATATTATTGGTCTTAATGTCATTTCCACTGATAAAAAATGAACAACATATGCAAGAATACCAGGGAAAGTGCATTAAGTAAGGATTATCCTTTATTTTATAAGCAAATTCTTTCCAAGCATTCAGCCAACATATACACTTTTTATAAATTTTCCTCACATGCAGACTCAATAAAACTACATAAACAATGAATCTGTGAAGATATCTTTGAAATTATAATATTCAAATGTAAAAGCAATTCATTCTTTAGAATGGAAGACATTACAAGATCATTACAAATTTGAAGTATGCCATACATAAATTCAGTGTTGTACAGTAAACCTTTGGCAAACTAGTATATGGCCTTAATTTAACCTCATATTAATACCAGGGACAATAAAGTTAGGTGGCTCAAGATCATTTTTGAAGACTCCCTACTACACTCACGCATTGCCCATTGTCTCCCATTTTTTTGGTCACTAGTAACAACTGGCTAATTTACATATGCATATTAGGAGGAGAGTATAAGGTGGTGAGCAATGTGCAATGTCTGCAGAGTGCAAGGGACCTTCCTAAATAAACTCACTCTACTATAATATTATGAACATTAATATAATTGAATATACTAACACTAAATTAATACTCTTGTGGTACATAATCTTTTGTAGAACTGACAATTAGTTTCTTGTTTTCTTTTCAAGCAAGTGAAAAGGAAACATCTTTAACAGCAATGTAACAATATTACCATTTGTAAACTCATTGAACATTTCTAATATACTCATAAAATACTGAATTCATAAGCCCATAATTTTTCTCTGAGAAACTTCTACCTTTGCTGTTCTCTACATAGCTGAGTTCATAGTGTAGAGAGACAAGCCAATGAAACTACTTTGATTATTTTGCCAATTTTGGTCAAGTATAACCACTGATATTGAGAATGAATGTTAAGTGCTGAAAAAGCACATAATTAATGTTGACATTTTATTTCTTTTGTAAATAATATTAATAACATAGTATATTTGCAATATTCAATAACCACAAGTACAATTTGAATCTTTGCAACAATAGCCTTCTAAACCAAGTAAAAATATTATTCTTTTCAGCGACACAAAATAAAATTAAAAATATACTACATAATTCATTCAACGTTTTTGATTTACTTTTTCTAATTATGCTAATGCTGATGGATCCATATCAATGTTTCATATTTTATCAAAAAACTTCTTTCTTTATTCTGAGAGAATTAAAACAACAAACATTTAACATTTGAAAAAAATAATTAAAATTGTCTCAATGAAATGTCTTTAAGAAAACACAAAATTAATAATTTTTGTTTTCCAAGTTGTTCTTGACAGAGGTGCAAAAATCTTCTGTAAGAATAATGCTATGAACTTATCACAATGAATAACTTTTAACATCTAATTTATTTTTTCTAATAAGTTCTTGTCACATTTTATTTCTTAGAGCTTCTTTCACCAGTGTTGAGTCATGTAATGTTATTCCATAATGATAACTTTTAATGTATGATTCGTACATATGAACTTTGGTTCATCAGATTTGTGAAGGATAATGAAAATAAAACACTTCCAAATAAATTAATTTCCTAGTCGAAATAAGAAGCACAAACTTTAGTAAATATGATTACACTATTGGTTAATTCTTATAAAGTACAATACTTGTAGATAAAGTGCACTTTAAAGCTCAAAAGCTTTCATACGTTTAAGCACAGAATTAAGGCACATGTATGCCAAATAACAAAAAATTACACAAAAAAAAATAAAGGTATAATCAGCTGGTCATTCTCTTCAGATGAATGAGCATAAGCTTATTAATTCCTAGTATACTCAATAATACTTTTAAAAATTATCATGAGAACAATAACACATTCATACTTTGACATAAAACATCAAAATGGCTATTAACCTCATCACAGAGTCTAGAAAATATATAATACATTTATGATGGAAATGTATAAATGTCATTCATAAGTCAAATAAAAAAAATAATAGTGAAGACATATAACAGACTGAATGAGAATGTAAATTATGTGTGTAGATCATGTAGGCATCCATGGTGGATTTTTCTTAAAATTTTCTTGGCTGTTTTGAAATGATTGTTTAATAACATAAATGAGAGACCATTGAGAAAAAATGTAATTTAAGAAAATGCTATTCATTGTGGCAATGGACACTACAAGATGATTTGTTTAAACATGCACAAAATACACCAGCATTGATAATAAAAGATATCCAAATGAGTAATTAAAGTCAAATATTTCTCTGGCACTAGAACAATGATCTGGAATGTAACCTGTTTTTGACATCATCCAATGAAATCCTCTCATTCTTCTTTGTCTCTTAAGTTCTGCTCCAACTTTCAGGCGTATCTGACTATTGTAGTAATTCAACCAATCTCTCTGGAGAAAAGAAATCATATTATTACATTTAAACTTTGAAAACAGAAAAAATAAATTATTAATTCATAAACCTCTTCACTTACTTGATCTTTACTTAATAATGCAGTATTCATTAATTTTGGCTCGTATGGAATAAGTGTCACTGGGCGAAAACCATAAAATATTTCTCCACGATTATGCTGAAGGAAAAAATATTGAAATAAAGCAATTTGAAATATAAAGAGTATATTCATTATTATATGGAAATTTGTCTTAACCTTAGTTGGACGCTCTTCTACTTCTAAGATATTCTCCAGTCGAACACCAAACTGTCCTTCTTCATAATAACCTGGTTCTAAACAAATGCAATAATTTTGTTACAATTTGTTCTGATTTAAAACATTCTCGAAATATATACATTTTTCAATTTGAAGAATGTATCTTACCATCAGAGAAGAAATATCCCTTTTGGAAAGTAAAATTCCCTCCATCATATAAAATATTGATTGGAGCTGGAAAGAATAGGAGTATTGTAAAAAAAACAAACAATAAGGAAAATGATTAATATATTTGTTAATATAATGATGTAATAATATAATGATAATATAAAATGAAAAAATAATAAACTTGTGGACGTTTAAATCCAAAGGATTCAAGTGAGCTGAAGCTGCTGAATTGTTATTACTATTGTCAGATGATTGGAAATATAATTGTTATAATTTTTTACTGTTGTATTGTAACTGTAAATGCTTTGTAATTGCATTGTAATTGCATTATAACAATAACAGAAAGTCGTTAATAACCGCGATGTTGACGCGGCTAAAAATTAAAATAAAAAAAGAAAAATGAACAAAGGAAAGTATTAAATTACATATATTTTTAGGCAGTACGTGACCTTCCATCAAGTTACTTATTAGAACAGATAAAAGTACCTTCCCTCGAAAAGCGAGAAAGGTGATAAGGGGCTGTCCATAAATTACGTAACGCAAATGTAGAGTATTTGAACTACCCCCTCTCCCCCCTGTAAGGCACCCATAACGGAAGCTTGACCCCCCCTAAATAATTACGTAACGCTTGCGACACCCTCCATGTAAATGCAAAAAATGAAAATAAACTATAGCACAGTAAAACCAATTTGTATTCATCTTATTTGTGTTGTATATTAAAATTTCAGATAGTGAAAGTTAGTTGACCAAACTGCCTGCACCTAACAATAAGACTGGGGGCCGAACGCATTCGATAAAAGAATTTTGATCACAAGCCGTGAACACGCCATCGCGATGGCGTCTCGCGTCGCGTCGCGTCGCGTCGCGTCGTGGTTGACGCATGGGCGAGAGTCATCTGCGCCAATTTAAATGGATTGTAGAATACACTACATATCAGTTATGAATATTTTCTTCGTAATCTTACAGATTCATGAAAAAAATCGATGAACAAATATTTTCATTTATTGTAACAAGTTTCATCTAATTACTTTATTGTTTAAATTAATTAATATTTTAATGTTTTATATGTTAAAAAAAGAGGAATTATTTCAGTAAATATTGAAAAATGTAAAAAAATAATAACAATGTTACGTAACAATAAACTTATACCTCCTACCCCTATGTAACGCAGCGTAATACTGCCTCAAACCCGCGTTACGAAATTTATGGACGACCCCTAAATCAAAGGGTTGTCAGCTAAGACGGAGGGCTCCAAACCGCGGCCCACAGATCGCGTCCGGCTCACGACGAGGTTTATCTGCGTTGCTTCCAGACTAGGGATGCGACATCGATGTTTCTATAAAGATATCGATATATTGAAACCGAAGTTTTTTGAATATCCATGTTTTGAATTAGATGTTTTTACGTTTTTAATGTTTGGTTTGTCGATAAAAATTGACAATCACAATTTTATAAAAGTTAAAATAAACAATAACTGATGGTTCCAATATCTGTTTGTATTCGATCGAAATGAACGCGGTTTGTTCTATCTCCATCGAGCAGACTATGGTCGGATTAAAATAAGTTGGTGATTGACAGTTGTGCTTCTGAAGCTGTTACTTCATCCAATATGAGTATATGATTTGGTTACTTTTATAAGTATTTATTTCAAGTATTTATTTTCGTGTCCCGGGAACACGTGGTCAGTAGTATGCGCCCTGTCAACGTCGCGTCGCTCCTTTCCTGTATTCCTGTAAGATGATCCTGATGGCCTGGTATTTCCTTCGTCTTTCCTATATTTTGCATATAAAGAGACGTTGTATAACTTGTATTCAGTTAACTTTGAATTTCAAATGAATAAGCACGTAAATTGTCACATTAAATTTTCTTCCGCACGAATTTAAAGTTAGAGATTACTGAACCTACTTTAAAGCATGATGGTTGCAGTTGATGTATTATTAACATCGATGTCTTGATTTTGAACATCGAAGTTTGGCAAAATCGATGTTTGTTGCCGATGTATTACTAGGGAGGTTTTTGCCACCTCGACCGTAAAGTACTATCGATCTTCTGCGCATGCGCAGATGCACCAAAGTGATGCGAAACTTGCACTGCGCATGAGCAGAAGATCGATAGTACTCAAGTACTCGAACGTTAATTAACGTTCGAGGGTGCAAAAACTCCCTACTAGAATTTTTGCACCCTCGAATGTGAAGCGCTATCAATCTTATGCGCATGCGCAGATGCACTAAAGTGATGCGAAACTTAAATTGCGCATGAGCAGAAGATCGATGGTGCCCTCCGTTCGAGGTAGCAAAAACTCTCTACTATTCCGGACCTGCGACTGCAGAAGAGGGCGAAGAGAATATTCAGGGGCGACAATGCTGAAGGCTGGCTGGGGGTGACAAGACAATCGGGGAGAATGTGAAAAGAGAGCATGTTAAAGACGGGGTACGCCAAGTGGTTAATTAAAACGTGGAAGAAAATTAATCATCAACAATGATTACTATTGCGCGGCGTTCGATGATTTTGTGAAAAAAATGCATTCTGAAACTTCTCCAGAAGAATTCCGGGGTACAATTTCAATCATTAAGGTACAAAAATCTATGTTTCGGAAGTCCATATCACGCCGTGGAAAGCGTTTCTTGGTAAGTTCCTATCAAGGACGAGTCTTAACATAATGATATAGATGTATTAAATATCAAAATAAACACTTAGTCGACTTTGTTCTTTGAGAGAATAAATGCATAAATGTGCCCTCTACTCAAAGTAAGCCAAATGAGCTCTATATTTTTATGTTATTGATTCTGATAATAATGTGTATTGCGTTCCAGGTCTACTGTTTTTAAATTAATTTTATACACTAAACTAAATTGCAGTTATCAGGAGTAAAAGTATAGCTCTTTTCTTCAGAAATGTTGAAAAACCCTGGTCTGAGAATATTGTTATTTGTACGCTTGTGCTTACACGCCACACTCACCGTGTTGGATTCTCAGATCGACATGAATTTTTACCAGCTTGTTCAGGACCTTTCAAATCCCATAAGTGCAAATTTTTAAGGGCTATGAAGCATTGCAAGTAGTGTTTTTGTGACAGTTAGTATTGAGACCTTTCATGATCTTACCGCCTGTGGAAGAGCGGAAATCACTGCCCGCCACTTGCCCTACGGCCGTTACATCCCGCGCCGCCGCTATCAACTCGGCAGGGTCTTGCCTCGGAGGGCATGTTGAGGGCAAATCTCATTGTCACTTTTCATTCTTTGGGCGATGACAATGGATGTGTACAAGAAATTCATAACAGAAGATTTAAATCAAATCGTAGGAAACAATGTTTTGCTTTTACTACAATCTTACGGGCCTCACAAAGACCAAACATTAGTTCAAAACATTTTATACTGCGATTTCTCTTACTTTGCCCCTCAAGGCCACTCAAATCCCATCTTCGTGATGGAATATGTCACGCCATTTCACGTCTTTCTCGGTCTTGCCGGTAAAAGTCACATGATCACAAGCACTGCTTGATACGGTCGCGATCATGCGAAATCTAGCGGAACGACTGAGAAAGATGCAAAATACCGTGACATATTCCATCGCGAAGATGGGATTTGAGGGGCCTTGAGGGACAAAGTTGAAAAAACGTAGTATAGCTAAAAATAATCGCTCGCAGAACGAATTATAAATTCACCTGATCCCGGAAAAGATTGCATCTCCTTGCGAGCCACTAGACTTGCGTTTCTCCCGAAGAATATGGCCCGAAAACTCTCTGATGTGGCAAGGAATCATTCAGAGGTTCACATTCGTCAGAGAGATAATATTTTGAAGCTGCAGTCACTGATATACAATCAATTTTGTTCATATAGATTCAATTTGTCCCATGAGGATGGCTGGAAATTAGCAGGACTTGCTTACAACAACGCAGAATTTAAAAATCCTACAGAAGTACGCTTTGAAGACCTCCCGAACCAGTGCAGTTTTGAAGAAAACTGTGAAAAAGAGATTTGCATACAGAGCGCTTAATGTCTTCATAGTCTACGTTTTACTCGAGTCTACGTTTCCTCGAGTCTACGTTTTACGAGTATCATTATTGTGAAAATTTCGCGTGAGATCCATTAGTGAAATTTATTATTTTTATGTAGTTATTATTTATTTTTCTTATTGCTTCTGTTTATTTTTTATTTATTTGGTGTTTACGAGGTTTTGTGCATTATAAATGTTTGTATATAAATAATTTGCGCATGTAAATAATGTCAGCATGCATTCAATGGTAGCATTTGAATTACTCATGCATGTGTTCCCGTCTTTCTGAACCTGTAATGTAAACAACAGTCCTGGTCATTCAACATGCCCTTCGAGGTAAGACCCTGCCGAAAGATAAGCTGATAGCGGCGGCGCGGGGTGTGAGTAACGGCCGTAGGGCAAGTGGCGGGCGGTGATTTCCGCTTTTCCACAGGGGGTAAGATCATGAAAGGTCTCAATACTAATTGTCGCGTCAACGTTGCGTCGTGTCCAACCAGTGGCGTGCGGTGATAATTTTAGTAGGGGAAGCACTTTTGAAATCCAAGGTATAAAAACGTAAAACAGATAAAGATGATATGAATTTTCTCAAAATGTGAATATTAACCCGGGAGAGGTCGCATCTTGCATACGAACATAACTGGTCGCCTGGGAGAAAACAGACCCAAGGGAAAATTTCGTTGCCTAAATGCCTTCTAACGTTATAAACAATTATAATTCTGTATTTATGCGATTATAACTTAACTTTATTTATCGAGTACTTTGTTATTTAAAATTATTAACACAAACGTACAAAATCCATCAATGCATTAAAACATCTTTTTTTCTTTCATAAAATGAAAAATGTGTGCATAAACTTTAAAATATGGGGAATATTGATTTGAAAATATATCTATAGAGTTCAGTAATAATGTTTTTCACAATCTTTACAAACAATGGATGTGTTCGTTCTTCTGTTTTCTTGCACTTTTCACATTTTCTGGATGCTCTGCGGTTTAATTCCTAAATTTCACGTCTTGTTGGTTCTCTTTCTTGCAATTTGTGTTTCTTGTTTTTACTCTGAATGCAAATATTGTATTATTTTAGGTATCAGCTCTCGCGACAATCCTCGTAGAATTTATCTCATAATAGATCAAGGGCGAATACGATCTAAAACTTCCGTCTGCAATTCTTATGTGTGGTGAGTCCTCGAAATATCGGTAATGTTTTATTCTCCTGAAAGTTGATCGTGCCTACTTCGAACATATCATCGGAAAGGGATCCGTGGGTGTTGCGCCGTACCGACGGCTCTGCTTGTCAACACTGTTTCCCCCCCTCCACTTTCCTCGTTAGATGTCATGACTACTGCACGGAATGAGCTCACCTATGCATTCTCTTCCCGCAAGGGAGAACTGCAGAACGGTAGGCAAAGAATTAGTTTGTTTAGAATACTTTCTTTAACTTAATATAGACGTTTTCGGTATTATTAGGTACTTTATATTTTCATTGTATCATAATGTAGTTAGCACGTACATCAAACACTCTGAAAACGCCAAAATAATAATTTTTTTCGAACTTGAAATTTCTACCAGTCGATCACAAGAGAACGCATTTAAATTATCATTCTCGCGCACTCACGAATCGACCCGACTTTTCACGAGGCATGATGAAGTCAAACGCCTGTACTCTCCAAGAAGCTTCGCTGACGTCACGAGACGAATCTACTTACCGTTCTGAAAACATCACACACACTTAGTTCAGAATCAGAGTCGAGTGAACAGTTTTGCTCTGGCCATAAGCAACGAATATTTCCAATATATAAAGGATTTTTTCTATGCTTTACTTAGGGGAATGACTCATTCCCTTCATTCCATGGAATGCACGCCACTGTGTCCAACAAAACGAAACTTTACACGTGCTTTTTCGTTTCAAAGACTTCAATAGACAAAATAGTAGAAAGATTTACTAACTCGCTCCTCATTTGGAATGGGACAAGAGGATGTGTGGCACTTACATTCATGAACACCAAGGAATGATCCAATACCGTGTCCGGTACCATGGTCGTAATCCAATCCAGCTTCCCATAAAGGTCCTCTTGCTAAAACATCCACATCTGTCATTTTAACATTGATAGGGAATACCAATGCTGCCAATTGTATAGATCCCATGAGAACACGTGTATAAACTTCCTTCTGAAAGTCTGTGGGCGTTCCAAAATGTAAAGTACGGGTAACATCCGTAGTTCCATCTGCAAAAGAATGAACACGATTTAAAAACATTCTCGATTTCTTCGATTACTTTGTAATGCTGCTCAACAATATCGTTTTGTAATGTTTGACAAGAATTATTTGAATTTTGAGTCAACTTGCTTAAACCTGGAGGAATTTCAATAAAATCATTTATTGTTTTCTGAGTTTTATATAAGCAGGACTAATTCTAATAAAAAATGCCATCAGAAATAAAACATATGTTTTCACGTACCATTTCGATTCTTTAAATAAAAATTATAAAATTCTCAAAACATCTCAAGGGGGCTTAATATCGATCTACACTCCATTCCCTTCCATACCCTACCTTCCACATACACACCGTTAGTAGATATGGCTCAATAAATATTTGAATTAGGAATACATTAAAATAATAAAATCTTTCGAATTATGGAAACATTTGATATTCAGAAATACGAATATACGTACTAGGTAGTTGGGGTAATAACATAAAATGTGTATTACTGAAATATAATCCCAATGTAGCTAACGGCGCACGAGAGCACACACTGGCCAGAACGAGGTTGGCGAGCGCACTGCAAACCGTGTATGCTATGTGAATGAATTGCAGCAAAATGTATGTAAACAAAATCTATTATTGAATTTGACGGTTCTTTTATAATTATAACGTCTACGCAGATATTCGTTTACGCTATTGTAGAAATGTATCATAGCGCAGTTTTGTCTGTGTGTATTGTACTTAATGAAATATAAATATCTGAGAAACTGAAAAACAGGATTACTTTTTAATGTCGATTTGGGAAAATTTAAAAATCATCACATTTTAATTTCGAATAAAATCTCGTACATTTTATGGAAATCTTAATCGTTTTTACGTACATTTAATTGAACTTATTTATTATTTATTAATTTCCCAATCATGCTTAAGCTTGATTATATCGTAAACAAGGTGTTTCTTTAATTTTTACTACGATAGAATATGTTTTCTTATATAATATTTCGAAAATAGCATTCTGCTTAAATTGAGAATTCTTAATTATTTGTAAAGAAACATGGGAGAATGTATAAGATAAAAATGTGTGAGTAAAAATTTTGAAAATCATCACCAAAATCCACGTAAGGGAGTATGTCCTTTACGTTTTGTTTCAATACAATATATTGGGAAGTGTTTGCGAAGTTTTCAAAAATAAATATGTCATTCGGGTCTGGGGTCATTAAGGTCGTCTACTAGTTTAAACAATTGTAACAATAGGAGCGTGGTTGACTTAACCGAACTTCAATGTTTAGAAAGTAGCTTGATGATAATGAATTCTGACAAACTTTAACTATTTGATTCTCAAATGACAGTGCGAGGATCTCAAATAAAAGTTCATCAAGTAATACTCCAAATACCACATTTCTCCAATACATCAAGGTTTCTGTAGTGCTGGTCGTGACGGACTGTGGCGCTGTCAAGTGTGCCAGTTAACACGTTTGCCACCAGATGGTGTCGTTGCCTTGCTTACGTCTGCGCCGCGAGCTTTTAGTATCCGATTTAGTTCATCCGTCAATCAATTAGTTTTGTACAACAGCCCTTTCCAGCTTTTAAGAATAGTGCAATTTTATTGGGAGAAATATTGTGTTTTCTTGATTCTTGTACAAAATAAAGCTAGCAAAGTGTGTCCGTTTTCTACAGAAAAGCCAGCTCGTAACCACATTACTAATTTCACTTTATTGTATAATGGTATGTAAGGATTGTATCATGCATTCTGATTCATTGTAGAGGAAACATGTTTTTCTGAAAAAAAATTAATGTTAAAAAAAGTTGAGATTGAAAAAAAAGGTAATATTCACTGTGGAGATACCTGATACCGAAATAGTTGTTTACTGATTGAATGAGGTGTTGCCAAAGCTGTATTAAATGTATTTTCATGTGGGATTGTGGTGTGTGGGTTCGTTAACCAGAGGTAGCATAATAGGCGAATGGCCAAAGCGTGTGGTTCGAAGTCTCAGAACTGAGATTCAAATTTTTGTCGATGTAAACAGCTTTTTTATTTCTGTGAACTTATCGTGGGGTTGGATAGGAACAGGATAAACACATCATTAAATAGTAGACGTGCCGTTTCTTTTAAAACGTTTGAATTTAAAAACATTACAGACCGTTATCAATAATACGAGAAAATACACGCTGTTGTATGGTGTTCACAGTTCAGGCGAGTGCGGCTTCTTTACATCAGATAGACTGTGGACGTTACTACGCTGATACATGTGCGAAATAGTGCATTCCGCAAACAGAGAAGGCAGTTTGGTTTATCCCGACTGTATGTATCGTACCAATTGGCGATTTTGTCCCCGCCGCATTATAATGCCAAATTACTTTCAAAGGTAAGTTTTCTCGTATCTCTCGCCCGGATCCAAGTCACGGCGAGGCTCGGGCTGTCGGCCCTCGCGTTTACTATAAACAACCTTGAGTCTATCCATCGCATAATTACCAATTCACTTTTATAAGAAATCACTTCAGTTTCAAACTGCGCAGTAAACGATACTTACGAACATATTAAGGAGGCCGTGACAGCAGCCGGCAGTTTTAAAGTAGCTTAACAAAACACAAACACACCAATTGTGCGAAAATATGCGCTTATATTCTCCTTACGAACACTGCAGTACAGACAAGCGAGGCGCAAGAGAGAACGAATGGCTCGCCTTAACCTAGTGTTCGCCAATATACTTCAAATCAGAGCAAACGGCGGGGCGGACCAGCCGCCTCAACCCAGCAACTTAAAACGTCTCAGGCCTCATTCACAATGCAAACTTAAACGTAACGTAATGCTGTAAACTTAGCCGCAAAATTTACACGTAAAAACAAGCGTTCACAATGACGAACGTAAGCTGGAACGTAAGTTTCGCCTGAACCAATCAGAATTCAATGTACTGAAACTTGATCGATTCGTCTCTAACATGGTGAAAAGATCTTTCCACCATGATTTCTAGCTTTTTCTTCGAGATTCCTATTGATTTGTCTTTATATACATGCGAGTATATGTTGGAGTAGTGCTCACATTTCATCTTATAAACAAGGATTCTCTTGAACCAAATTCACGAGTAATTCGTCCGACATAATTAGTTTATTCGCCATCTCAGGTTAAAGTCACAATACAAATTGTCCAAATTCTTACATTGAATTTACTACACGCATGAAAAGCGTTCATAAACTAGTTCTCTACATTACAAAAACAATGACATAACCACAAACTGCCTGAACACTATCTGAAATCGAACTTCCATGCTGCTCTCTGATTGGTCTTCGGTAGAATTCCGACGTAAACTAAACGCAAAAGCTTAGAGCTTGCGAACTCTTAAGTTTACGGTCTTAAGTCAACGGTTACGTCAAGACATTGTGAATGGTCTCGCTTAATAACACATTTCTAGGTTTTGCGGCTACGTTACGTTTACGTTTAAGTTTGCATTGTGAATGAGGCCTCAACTCCACCACGGCCGGCAACTCGCTGCGCCACCCCTCCGCCCCTCACCGCGTGGGCGTCCCAGCCGAACATGATAAGAAACGAGGGGCGACGCCAAAGAGGGAGGGCGGGGAAAAGGCGCACACAGAAAACAAAGTAACAATCTTAAACAACTAGCTTATGAAATATCTCGAACATTTTGTCTGCACTGTTGGCAGTAACTTACCTAAGTATTGCCCCCCTGAATCTAATACAAATGTACTTTTATTGCCGATCACTAAATTTGTAGCTTCTGTAGGAACGTAATGCGGCAATGCTCCATTGGGTCCATATCCAGCTATAGTAGTAAAACTAGGCCCTTTCGAATGACGTTGCTCGCCACGAAATTCGTCGATTTTTTCTGCAGCCATCATTTCTGTCCATATTACACCTTCTTCTAGCTGCAAGCCACATGCTTCATAGAAGCATCTGAATTACATATTACTGATATATCCATAAAAAATTCAGTATGGTAACACTACGTGAAATGAAGACTAGAAAATGACAACTAAATAGTAAATCCATTCTTTATAAGTCACTAGGATTAAATATAATAATACGTATTCTATTTTTTTAAATTTAAAACAAACCTTTTTCTCAAAATATGCCATAAAATCACAAAATGCAACAGCATCACGTATATGAGCAGCTCTCATCCCGTAACTTTCAACGTTGTTTTTCTTTGCTTTGAGAAGCAAGATTGGTGATATGTGCAGAAAACGTTTCTTTGGTGGGTGTACCTAAAATTAAAAGATAAAACACAATAGGTATTACTTTTTATAAATTTAAATGGATGCTTGCATAGTATATTTAACATTCAAAGAACTATCATTTCTTACTGCAGTATATACTGCACGACTGACGCCCTGATCATAAACGCATGGAGCTGGAAGTAAAACCTTGGTCCATTGTTGACAGAAGGTTCTAATATCCTTCAAAATATTTTCGTAAGTTCGTAATCTGAAATCAAACGAAAAAGGTGAGAAAGTAAAAGCATACTATTTCCATTACATTTGGACATCGTTGTTTCCTTAATAATAAATCTAACTTACCTTACACAGAGCTCATTGAAGCAATTGTTTGTACGTAGATGTCTTTTAACAATGTAAGGAAGTTTAGATTCATTAATAAATAGGTATATTTCTTTCATACTTAGAATAGCATATGCCCTTACAACTGGCATGTACTCTATATCGTAACCTCTAATATTGAAGAGCCACGCCACTTCTTCCAATGACGTTACTACCATAGCGTTTGCATCCAACGATCTCAAAACCTCTCTCACTAACTCAACTTTCCTTGTCCAAGCCATGCCTGAATCAAAATTATTATAATTGTTTCAAAACACTGTATATGATACATGAAAAAATAGACATTACATTATTTTCCAAATAATACCTGAAAACGATTCATTATGCACAAATGCTTTATATGAATGAAATTCTGGTCTCCCCGATGTCCAAATAATGTCCACTAAATTTTTCGATACTTCCTTCAAGTTGATTCCAACTGCCCCTAAAATACAACAAAACAATGGTTCAGTATATGAATATTTGAGACTTATAATTTCAAAATGAACATTAAATAGATGTTTTAGAATAATCAGACTGGCTGAACATTTCGCCCTTTGCATGGTCAGGCCCTAAACTGTGCGCTGCATTATGTAGGATTGGTAACTTGTGTCAGTAAAAATGTTCATGCAGTCAAAATTGGATAATCGGGTTCTGGATAAGGAAGAAACTTCTGTTAGGAGACTAATTATTAAGTCACGATATTTTTATTCGAAAAAATCTCAATTAATGAGAATGCAAAACCAGTTTAACTGAGACTGCATTTCTTTCTAGATTTTTTTATCCTTTGACACTAGAGGACTTGACATTCTTGAGTTTTTCTAAAAGATAGCATTTTTCGAAACTTTATGATGTTGCAACACATTATTCAGTTCTTATTAATGTATACTATTTGATATTCGGAAGACTTAGGCAGAATGCAGACTCGGACAGAAGAACTTCTGTCCGAGTACCTACATTGCGAATGTTGAAGCAAATGATAAATTTGTGCCAATGAGGGAAAATTTAAAAGTAAGACACATGAGAAGTAATATGAAAAAGGCAAGATACAATTATGAAGAAATTTGAAAAAAATCAATGTACCAAATTGTCTCCTATAGGAGAATATATATATTCTAATTTTTCACTTGCTGTTTACATGAAATAAACTTGTTTAGAAATAAAAATCTTGCAAAAGCATTGAAGTTTTGTTTAAGGTTTACCTTTCTACCTCAATCAAATGTGTTTCGTACTCGCGTAAGTGAATTCCTCTATAAGAGAGACTCCTTTTTGAACTCGAATAAGTGAGAAACTGGTTAAGTGAGATGCCCTTTGGGTGAGAATAAATCATCTATAGTTTGAAATCCCACTTACCAAGTATTGGTTGTATTTCTAAGAGTTGATAAGCGAACATAAACTTTTAGTCTCGTGAGAATAAAGCGCAAATAATAACGAAATGTGAATTTAATTCTCTTTAGAATGCGAAATTCTATACATCTTGGCCACCCTTGCCACACGAAGTGAAGAAAATCTAGAAAGGTCACTCTCAAATGTAATAGAGAAGGGCTTCTCAAATGCAAGATTTCGGTTTAGTATACGGCCCAAGTAGCTCCTACAAACAGTATAAGCAACGGCATAAACCCGTAGATTTTATGGACCAAAAATCACAATTTCTATGATTGATGTGATAGAAAGCTGATAGATGCATAACGCGTGTTACTAATAGAATATTTCTGCCGGGCAGTCTTTCCAGCGCATCAAGGAAGAATAAAATTATCATAATTCAACAAAGTTGATAGATTTAAAATATACTAGTGGCTTAAAACATAAAACATTGGTTACATTTATTAGGTTGTATTAAAAATTCTAATAAAACCATACTTTTCTTTCTTTCCCACGGCACTCCAGAGCAGTAAGGTCCTTGACTTAACAACTGAGTTATCACAGTACTCCCGCAGTCTTTCATGATAAATCCCGCCGTCTCTCGTAAGATTAATTATTTAATATTATGAAAGACCCATCAGATTGAATCAAAACACTGAACGACTTTACGCAATTAATATCAGAAACAATGCTACAAGGTAATCCTTTATTTAAACATAATATGAGCGTTTTACGAGATTTAGAGTGAATTTCACAGTGCAAGCGGTGTGAGATACACATCATCGTCATAAAAAACGTTACTTGCAGAAAAAAACCCAAGGAGCATTGTGAACATTCTTGCTAGACCGCGAGAGCTTTCAACACACAGGTACACAACCATGCTTAATGAAATTCGCGACCCCTTGGCTCGCGACAGGATAGCCTTAACTACAAAGCCCGACCAGGGTGCCGTGGAACGGGATTGCAATTGAATGAAAGCGGAGGGACTGACCCAGCTGTCGCGAGAGCGTGTCCCACGCGTGCTGCGAGATGAGGCGCGGGTCGACGCCCACGCTGGCGTTCTCGGGCAGCTCGAGGCGCAGCCAGTCGGCCATGCTCTCGTGCTCCATGAGCGCCCAGTTGCAGTCCAGCTGGTCGTCCGCCTGCAGCACGTAGCGGCCGTCCGTCCACAGGGCGGCGCGCGTCGCCGTCACCACCGCCACGCCGTTGCTGCCAGAGAAGCCCGACAGGTACTCGCGCCGCCGGTCCCACGCCGACAGGTACTCGCTCTAGAAGCAGCAGTGGAGCTTACTACGCCGGCTCCTGGGGGGCAGAGGAGGCGCGCCCTCAGACGCCGCTAGGGGTGACACATCCTGGTACAACGGATATTGCCTGCTTGGAGGTTCGGTATGGTTCGGCGTGGTGAGGTTTGGTTCTGACAAGTACTCGCTCTAGAAGCAGCAGTGGTACTCCGGATATGGTCAGCTTGGAGGTTCGGTATGGTTTCTTTATGGTGAAGCTTGGTTCTGACAGGTGACTCGCTCTAGAGGCAGCAGTGGGGCTTACTACGCCGGCTCCTGGGGGGAAGAGGAGGCGCGCCCTCAGACGCCGCTAGGGGTGACACATCCTGGTACAGCGGATATTGCCTGCTTGGAGGTTCGGTATGGTTCGGCGTGGTGAAGCTTGGTTCTGACAAGTACTCGCTATAGAGGCAGCAGTGGGGCTTACTACGCCGGCTCCTGGGGGGCAGAGGAGGCGCTCCCTCAGACGACGCTAGGGGTGACACATCCTGGTACAACGGATATTGCCTGCTTGGAGGTTCGGTATGGTTCGGCGTGGTGAGGTTTGGTTCTGACAAGTACTCGCTCTAGAAGCAGCAGTGGTACTCCGGATATGGTCAGCTTGGAGGTTCGGTATGGTTTCTTTATGGTGAAGCTTGGTTCTGACAGGTGACTCGCTCTAGAGGCAGCAGTGGGGCTTACTACGCCGGCTCCTGGGGGGAAGAGGAGGCGCGCCCTCAGACGCCGCTAGGGGTGACACATCCTGGTACAGCGGATATTGCCTGCTTGGAGGTTCGGTATGGTTCGGCGTGGTGAAGCTTGGTTCTGACAAGTACTCGCTATAGAGGCAGCAGTGGGGCTTACTACGCCGGCTCCTGGGGGGCAGAGGAGGCACGCCCTCAGACGCCGCTAGGGGTGACACATCCTGGTACAACGGATATTGCCTGCTTGGAGGTTCGGTATGGTTCAGCGTGGTGAAGCTTGGTTCTGACAGGTACTCGCTATAGAGGCAGCAGTGGGGCTTACTACGCCGGCTCTTGGGGGGCAGAGGAGGCGCTCCCTCAGACGCCGCTAGGGGTGACATCCTGGTACAGCGGATATTGCCTGCTTGGAGGTTCGGTATGGTTCGGCGTGGTGAAGCTTGGTTCTGACAGGTACTCGCTATAGAGGCAGCAGTGGGGCTTACTACGCCGGCTCCTGGGGGGCAGAGGAGGCGCTCCCTCAGACGCCGCTAGGGGTGACATATCCTGGTACAGCGGATATTGCCTGCTTGGAGCTTCGGTATGGTTCGGCGTGGTGAAGCTTGGTTCTGACAGGTACTCGCTATAGAGGCAGCAGTGGGGCTTACTACGCCGGCTCCTGGGGGGCAGAGGAGGCGCTCCCTCAGACGCCGCTAGGGGTGACATATCCTGGTACAGCGGATATTGCCTCCTTGGAGGTTCGGTATGGTTCGGCGTGGTGAAGCTTGGTTCTGACAGGTACTCGCTATAGAGGCAGCAGTGGGGCTTACTACGCCGGCTCCTGGGGGGCAGAGGAGGCGCTCCCTCAGACGCCGCTAGGGGTGACACATCCTGGTACAGCGGATATTGCCTCCTTGGAGGTTCGGTATGGTTCGGCGTGGTGAAGCTTGGTTCTGACAGGTACTCGCTATAGAGGCAGCAGTGGGGCTTACTACGCCGGCTCCTGGGGGGCAGAGGAGGCGCTCCCTCAGACGCCGCTAGGGGTGACACATCCTGGTACAGCGGATATTGCCTGCTTGGAGGTTCGGTATGGTTCGGCGTGGTGAAGCTTGGTTCTGACAGGTACTCGCTATAGAGGCAGCAGTGGGGCTTACTACGCCGGCTCCTGGGGGGCAGAGGAGGCGCTCCCTCAGACGCCGCTAGGGGTGACACATCCTGGTACAGCGGATATTGCCTGCTTGGAGGTTCGGTATGGTTCGGCGTGGTGAAGCTTGGTTCTGACAGGTACTCGCTATAGAGGCAGCAGTGGGGCTTACTACGCCGGCTCCTGGGGGGCAGAGGAGGCGCTCCCTCAGACGCCGCTAGGGGTGACATCCTGGTACAGCGGATATTGCCTGCTTGGAGGTTCGGTATGGTTCGGCGTGGTGAAGCTTGGTTCTGACAGGTACTCGCTATAGAGGCAGCAGTGGGGCTTAGTACGCCGGCTCCTGGGGGGCAGAGGAGACGTTCCCTCAGTCGCCGCTAGGGGTGACACATCCTGGTACAGCGGATATTGTCTGCTTGGAGGTTCGGTATGGTTCGGCGTGGTGAAGCTTGGTTCTGACAGGTACTCGCTATAGAGGCAGCAGTGGGGCTTACTACGCCGGCTCCTGGGGGGCAGAGGAGGCGCCCCCTCAGTCGCCGCTAGGGGTGACATCCTGGTACAGCGGATATTGCCTGCTTGGAGGTTCGGTATGGTTCGGCGTGGTGAAGCTTGGTTCTGACAGGTACTCGCTATAGAGGCAGCAGTGGGGCTTACTACGCCGGCTCCTGGGGGGCAGAGGAGGCGCTCCCTCAGACGCCGCTAGGGGTGACACATCCTGGTACAGCGGATATTGCCTGCTTGGAGGTTCGGTATGGTTCGGCGTGGTGAAGCTTGGTTCAGACAGGTACTCGCTATAGAGGCAGCAGTGGGGCTTACTACGCCGGCTCCTGGGGGGCAGAGGAGGCGCTCCCTCAGACGCCGCTAGGGGTGACATATCCTGGTACAGCGGATATTGCCTGCTTGGAAGTTCGGTATGGTTCGGCGTGGTGAAGCTTGGTTCTGACAGGTACTCGCTATAGAGGCAGCAGTGGGGCTTACTACGCCGGCTCCTGGGGGGCAGAGGAGACGTTCCCTCAGTCGCCGCTAGGGGTGACACATCCTGGTACAGCGGATATTGTCTGCTTGGAGGTTCGGTATGGTTCGGCGTGGTGAAGCTTGGTTCTGACAGGTACTCGCTATAGAGGCAGCAGTGGGGCTTACTACGCCGGCTCCTGGGGGGCAGAGGAGGCGCTCCCTCAGTCGCCGCTAGGGGTGACACATCCTGGTACAGCGGATATTGCCTGCTTGGAGGTTCGGTATGGTTCGGCGTGGTGAAGCTTGGTTCTGACAGGTACTCGCTATAGAGGCAGCAGTGGGGCTTACTACGCCGGCTCCTGGGGGGCAGAGGAGGCGCTCCCTCAGACGCCGCTAGGGGTGACATCCTGGTACAGCGGATATTGCCTGCTTGGAGGTTCGGTATGGTTCGGCGTGGTGAAGCTTGGTTCTGACAGGTACTCGCTATAGAGGCAGCAGTGGGGCTTACTACGCCGGCTCCTGGGGGGCAGAGGAGGCGCTCCCTCAGTCGCCGCTAGGGGTGACACATCCTGGTACAGCGGATATTGCCTGCTTGGAGGTTCGGTATGGTTCGGCGTGGTGAAGCTTGGTTCTGACAGGTACTCGCTATAGAGGCAGCAGTGGGGCTTACTACGCCGGCTCCTGGGGGGCAGAGGAGGCGCTCCCTCAGACGCCGCTAGGGGTGACATCCTGGTACAGCGGATATTGCCTGCTTGGAGGTTCGGTATGGTTCGGCGTGGTGAAGCTTGGTTCTGACAGGTACTCGCTATAGAGGCAGCAGTGGGGCTTACTACGCCGGCTCCTGGGGGGCAGAGGAGGCGCTCCCTCAGACGCCGCTAGGGGTGACATCCTGGTACAGCGGATATTGCCTGCTTGGAGGTTCGGTATGGTTCGGCGTGGTGAAGCTTGGTTCTGACAGGTACTCGCTATAGAGGCAGCAGTGGGGCTTACTACGCCGGCTCCTGGGGGGCAGAGGAGGCGCTCCCTCAGACGCCGCTAGGGGTGACATCCTGGTACAGCGGATATTGCCTGCTTGGAGGTTCGGTATGGTTCGGCGTGGTGAAGCTTGGTTCTGACAGGTACTCGCTATAGAGGCAGCAGTGGGGCTTACTACGCCGGCTCCTGGGGGGCAGAGGAGGCGCGCCCTCAGACGCCGCTAGGGGTGACACATCCTGGTACAACGGATATTGCCTGCTTGGAGGTTCGGTATGGTTCGGCGTGGTGAAGCTTGGTTCTGACAGGTACTCGCTATAGAGGCAGCAGTGGGGCTTACTACGCCGGCTCCTGGGGGGCAGAGGAGGCGCCCCCTCAGACGCCGCTAGGGGTGGCTCAACCTGGTGCTCCGGATATTGCCTGCTTGCAGGTTCGGTATGGTTAAGCTTGGTAGTGACAGGAATTCGCTCTAGAAGCACCATTGGAGCTTACTATGCCGATTCTTGGGGGGGGGGCTGACTCCGCTAGGAATGGCAGTGTCGAACCTTGGAGCCTTGGCTGCCTGGACTGGACAGTATTGCTAACTATTCTGCCATCATTATAAGACTTCCTTACTTAACATTCGCCCTGGAGATATGAAGATATACTATTTTTGCGAATACTGGTATTTTCAATCTGTATTAAGCTAATTGTTCTAAAATGAGATTGATATATTGGAATATATCGAAGAAATTAACAAGAAAATATTGATACTAGGCCTGCTGCCGGTACCACGCCAACAGGTACTACTTGTAGAATCATCGATAGAGGCAAAAGAGATGAATGGTTATGGAAAAAGGAGATACGTGGAAGAATACGAGATTCCACTCTACAATCACTCTGCGAATGTAATATTAAAGCGTTTCCTGTAGCTCAAACACATAGGTTACCGCTCTTTGTATTTAAATGCTGTTTTTCTTGGGAAAATACTGAAAAAGTCCCAGTCATGATTCATGAAAAGTACCCCCCCCTTCAAATTAAAATATCGGTTTCAAGTTCAAGTTCAATTTTTCGGTATCAAGGGCCCACAAAACATGGATTCTCGCTACACCACGTGTTAGATGTTTTATAAATTTAGCAACTGGATTTATCAACTTTTTTGTTACCAGGGCCCGTAAATAAGTTTTTCTACCGAAAATTCGCCGCTTTTCCCTGTAGCATTACATAACCTCCTCTTTCTAAGAAGTACCTTTTTAAGGACGAGAAAATAGAAAGAAACATACATTATTCCCGAAAAATATTCTTCCTTCCAGTAAATTCTCGACCAAATTAGTTTTTTCCGTTCCCAAGATTATTCCGGTGAAACAGAAACAGGTCAACAGACAGACAACACTGTACAAATAGATAGATAGATATTTATTATTTCCGCAAGTAGGTTTATGCAACCTGGTGGCGGAACATTAAAATTTACATATTATAATTATGAATTAAATACAATGTAACTTAAAAAATTTAAGACAATAATAATAATAATAATAATAATAATAATAATAAAAAAAAGATAACAATGTTAACAATAAATGCATTAATAACAATAACCGCATTAATTCTACACTTATGATGTTTCTGTACAGATAATTTATAATAACATATACGACTTTTAATACACTGCACTCCACTTCACAACACGTCACCACACTTCAATACAAATACTATAAACCAATGCATCTAATAATTATCACAATACTAATAATGATAACAATAATTAATAACAGTAATAATAATAATAATAATAATAATAATAATAATAATAATAATAATAAAATAACCATTCTAATAAATCTAACTTACTAACTAATAAAATTTACAAATATAATTTGTTAGTTTACTTTTAAATCTATGAACACCTTGAGGAAAGGGTTCCAAGGCTGTCGCAGGCAACTTATTCCGTTATAGTTCTATTTGTAAAGGAAAATTTTCCGACATCTGTTCTCTGTGGCCTGAACTGAATTTTGTGTTTGTGATCCCCTCTACTAAAATACGTGGGTCTACTGAGCCGGATGTGGATATCTTTCCAAGCTGGATAACCGGCATACGCTTTGTACAAAGTACAGTCTTGCCTTAACCCTCCTGATTTCTAGTGACTCCCACTTTACTTTCTTTCTATTGCTTCGGACAATAAGTTTACATGCTCTTCTCTGTACTCTATTCAAATATTCCTTTTGTGAGATTCTATAAGGGTCCCAACAAATCGTCCCGTATTCCATTAATGGGCGAACTAGAGATATGTAAGCTAATTCTCTCGCTTTCGCAGTACTCTTTTTTAGTATTCGCATAGTAAAATGTAAGGATCTCCACACTTTCCCTACGACAAAGTTGACCTGATTTTCCCTACTCAATTTGCTATCAAAAATTATTCCCAAATACTTACAAGACACGACTCTTGGAATTTTTTCGTTGCCTAAACTGTATTGAGTTTCAGTATACTTGCGACCCCTACCAAACGTGATGGTTTTGCTTTTCGAACTATTTATTGTCATGCTATTGTTTTCCGCCCAGAAATGTAGTCTATTTAGATCACCCTGCAAAATATCATCATCTACTTTTGATTGAATAACTCGATATATTATACAGTCATCTGCAAATAGTCGTACCTTTGAAATTAAATTGTCTGGCAGGTCATTCACAAAAGCTAGAAAGAGGAGAGGTCCAATAACGCTTCCTTGGGGAATCCCTGAAGTTATCTTTGCTAGGTTTAAAAATTGTTGTCCAACTCGGACTTTCTGTTTCCTATTTCGAAGAAGCTCATCAATCCACGCGACAACGCTGGTGTCAATACCTGACTGCAGCAATTTATGAACCAGTTTGTCGTGTGGCACAACATCAAATGCCTTTGTAAAATCTATTATTACGGTGTCCACCCTCCCACTATCATCAACTTCATCTGCTATATCCTGAAACAATGATACTACCTGACTCTCGCAAGAGAAACCATTCCTAAATAATTGATTGTGTTTTTATACGACGTAAATAAACACATGAGATTGTAAAAAGGCAAAAATTTTAAAATCACAGACACTCCAATTTTATTTACATTTATTTTGGATGACAGAATTCCGTAAAACGGTTAATGTTAGGCGTGGTCAATTAATCTGCACTTTAGCCACACGATTTGTACAACGCTTTATGAATGGCGACGAACGGATCATTTCGGACTTCATCCGGGTAATTTTGACATTAACCACAAGACTCTTATTAAAATAAGTTGTGCGTGATAGCAAGATGTATTTTGGCATAAAAATCCATTGAAAGTTATGCATTGCACATTCTCGGGTCTTACTTCCCAGATACGTGCTTCACATACCATTTAGACAATTGTTCGAAACTGGGCATAATACGTACTTAATTAATTTGTAAAATGTCTATATTAACTTCTTAATTCGGGAATTACCAAGATTCAGATATTAGCCGTAATATAATTAAGAACAGTTAAGTGCGTTATCTGTTTACATGTCTAACAACATTTCACCTTGTTTCTCGAAAGCTGCCACGTTTGCAGTCTTTCGGCTCCGGTCGCATTACCCAGAAGGCGTCACTTCCATTTCGCTTCTAATACACATTTTTCGTTTGTTTTTAGAGCAACTGTCCTGTTGGTGATACCGCACAGTACATTTTGATAATAGAAGAAACATATTATTTATTTTCAGCATCGGAGTGATGTAGGTTGAATAAAGTTACATAAAATTAATCTTGCGTACACTCTCACGTAATCAACAGCCCAAAGAAAATTGGTTTACAAGTGATTTAATTATTAAGAACCGTCATTTATTGTACGCATTGAGCGTTTAAACCTTATTTTCTATATTACTTGCATTTAAGAATATGAACATTCTTTATAAGTCTTTAAAGCACATACTACGACGGAAGTGATGAAAACATTCACACGATACGCTAATGAAATTTAAGTTCGTCGTCGAAGATAATTAATTTTGTAACAGTAGATTAGTTGTTTCTTAACTGAACTATAATCTTACTATTCCAGGATTTGTCCTATTTTTAAAGACAAATTTTAGTTATTAAAAACAATGCATTAGTTGAAATGCATTGTTTTTAATAACTAAAATTTCTGTCTTTAAAAATGGGACAAATCCTGGAATAAACAAAATACAGACAGTATCTAAGATAAAAATCATAATCTTGCTACTAGTTTGATATAAAATTTAAGAATGATTATTTTCGAGATAAAAATAGCAAGGCCAAGGCCACGCGATGATCGTTGATCAAACTTAGAACCACTGCCATTAGAAATCGTTGCGCCTGAGGCGCAGGCAATTTGCCACACTAGAGCGTTTAAGGTGTTGCCTGGGTTGGCGTTCAAGCCTGAGTCTGAGTCAGTTTTCACTTACTGTCCTCTTTTTATTGTCTGTCTTAACTGTCATGAAACTTATTGTCTTTCTGGATAAATTCTAATAATTAACATATTGCAAGTAATATTGCAAGAAAACTACTAAAAGTTTCAAAAAATGTACATAAACTTAATGAAAGAACTCACTATAGGGAACAAATTTTTATTAGGAGGAAAAATCTCTATCTTCAATTTTGTAGTTGTTGGAAGACGCCCCAAAAAATTCGAACTTTTGCAATTTTCGAAAATTCAAAGTTAACCGTGAAAATCGGACCTATTCCACCAAGTTTATTTACTCTATTCTCACAAGAAATTTAAAGAAAACATTTGGAGCCATTTTTGAGAAAATTTTGAAAATCTTGGCGGCTTCATGTAAAATACCCCCAAATTTTGAAGAAAGTTTTTCAAAATCGCAGCGCCTCGAGTCGAGCCAGATCGACTGGGGAATATGCATTTTGGAAAAGATCGTACGCATGGTTTAGGCAGTAGTATTCACAGACGGACAGACGTTTTGAAAAGAGCCACTTTTTCGGTATCAGGGGACCACAAAACGTGTATTTTCGTTGAAATCTTGAAATCAATTTTCCGGAGCATTACATAACTTTCCCTATTCTACGTATATTACTCCGTATATACGTACGTATACGGGAAAGTAAAAATTGTCTGAAAAATAAAGAAAATACAATTATCCAAAAATAGGAAGTGACTTATCAGACATCCGTATACCTGCGTATTATACTTCTTTTACATTTTTGGGATAAAATGTATCATTAGTAACGATTTTTAATCTTTAGAGGGGGTGACTCTTTGATGGTTCAGAGAAGTAAAACGTAACATTAAATTTGACTTAATTCATTGCTATTGTTCGATCTTGCCTACTTAAGCAGGATAACTTTGATCAGTGATCGGTGTAAACGTTTCTCGAAATTTTGATAGTACGAAGACACGAAAATTTCGGAATGTTGAGTTCGTGCCAGTACATAGCAGACTTTTTAGATGAAATATAATATTGTGAATGATCTTGGCTGTCCGGGTGATGCCGCGTCGAAGGCAACACAGACTTCGATGCGGCGTCACCCGGACAGCCAAGATCATTTACATGACTCCGGACCCGGAAGCCTATGGATTGCAATATAATGTTGTTTCACGAATATTTGAAAAATTGCGAGAAATGAATGTAATTTTAAACCAAATAATATCGTGACATTTTTAAAGTATTTTCCCCTTCATGAGGATCATTTTCAGACTATTTTATTTTCGTTATGTTACTTTTGTCAGTTAACTCTCAAATTGTCCCCGTATTATCGTAGAACGTGACAATTGGACAGGAATTTAATAACTCTCAATGAATCAAATTAAAGAGAAGACGACAGGAGGACCCTAGACTCTCGGAATTTCCTTATTATTTAAGCCAAGTCATCATTAAAGAAATTTTCCGGGCTGGTAGGACATGGTCTAGTTGGCATTGAAGGACACCGTTTCGTCCACGACTACTGTGGACATCTTCAGTGGCGGCAGGGTCGCGGGCGCAGTATCCGGGGCGGCGGGTAGTTACCTGACAGACCCTAGCCTAGCAGAGCAGCTACGGACGCACGCTGCAGGTTTCAGGCTGTCAACGGTATTTCTACCGTTAGTTCAGAAAAGCCAATAAAATACTAAACACGCCATTTATGTAGCGTGTAATACTATAGTATACAGCGTTGAATTCTCACACTTCACACGGGTTCTATAACCATTTCACTTGGTGAGATTGCTGAGAACGCGCAGTTACTAAACAGTATTTACTAAACAGTACTTACTAAGCAGTGTTTAGTAAGTGTAACGACATGAAACGTAGATCTCACCAAATGATTTTATCTACGAAACAAGAATAGTACCACTGACAATTCTCTTTGTTCATTCACTCACGATTACGAATTGTTTGATTTACTAAACGAAACGAAATCATGGTTAGTGAATCTTACTACACGAATAACTGTATTTACTATACCATCGTTTACTAAACATATTTAGTACATTCTACTACAACATTTCCCTCAGTGTACGCTGCCAAGTGCTCGTGTTTACCTGATGCTCGTCGTTGGACGTGACGATGTAGGCGTCGAGCGGCAGGCCCAGCTCGTGGTTGTGGCGGCGCATGAGGCGTCGCAGGTCCGCCAGCTGCTTGGAGGAGTCTGCGCGGCCGGGCGGCGGCGGCGGCTGCGCGGCGGCGGGCGGGCAGTGCTTGCGCGCGGCGCCCTCGTGCTCCTCGCGCGCGTCCTCCAGCAGCAGCGTCTCCCTCCGGCGCGCCGTCGACGCCGCCGCAGCCACCACCAGCAGGGCGAGCGCCGCTGCAACAGCCAATGCAACAGTCCGTCACTCGCGTGGAAGGCCTCCGAGAAGTTGGAGAAAGGGCGTTCGAGAAGAAATGGAGGCCTCAAAGATGGAGACTGGGTGGGTAGATCGGAAGAGGTGGAAAGTGAGAAGCGAGAAGCGGCGGCAGCCGTAATAAGCTCGCAGCATACAATTCCTAAATGAAGATATTATTAATTCAATCTTCTCCGTCACCCTATTCCTAAAAGTTGGTGCCGCACCTTTCCGTATATGATTTCCTTGGTAACAGTCTTGTTTGTACAGATAATTTGCACGAAAATCATTCGTTTTAAGTGGAAAATTGAGCCTAATGTAAAAAATATTAGAAGATAATTGAATAATTCCAGTTGAATAAAATGTAACGTTGTACACCGAGACGAAATGGCCTTGAATTTGAAATTCACCAGCACGTTTAATGCTCAGGAACCTTCCCGAGCGACTAAATGTCTTGGAGAATTTCAAATTCAAGGCCATTTTGTCTAGGTGCACAAAGTTACGTTATATTTAACAGGAATTATTGAATTATCTTGTAATATAATTTACATTAGTCTCAGTTTTCCACTTAAAATTAATGATTTTCGAGCAAATTATGGACTGTACAAGCAAGACTGTTACTAACTGTATATAAACTTGGAACAATGACTCCCACATCGATAAGGGTTTTCTTCCAGATTTCACTGATTCATTTCTGAGCTGAGCTGATCACTAGCTGAGATAGTCCATTACATTGCTTCTGGACAATGAAAGTAGCTTCCCTACCTACGCATGTTTTTTGAGCATCCATTTTTGCTGGATGCGAGAGGAGTGAGAGATTTAGGTATTTCGTCAGCAGTACCATAGCCCGCTAGTATGCTTTAAAGCATACTAGCGGGCTATGGCAGTACTATCAAATCAAATATTAATTGACTGCCGATACTTTTACACAGGGAGCGAATATTTATTATTATCAAATGTGGTCAAAACGCTCTTTCTTACCTCTATCAATAATTTAACCAAATGCAATAAAGGAGAGGGTGTAGAAATTTACAATTTCAAGAAAACACTTAAAAAGCTTAAACTTTGTGAATACGTCAGCTGTAAGATATAGTTGTAAAGTTCTGAAGATCCCTTAGATATTTTGACATTCAGGGATACTTTACATGAAGACCCAGTGACTTTTCAAACATTTCTGGAAAATGACTGTAATGTTTTTCTTTAGATTTTTGCTGCAATAGAAGAATTTGTAAAAAGGATCACAATTTTCATTAAAATCTATTTGTTTTGAAAATCGGCAAATTTACTTTCGAATCAGTCATACACTTCCAATATTAAAGTTAGAAAGTGTTTATTGGTGAAATTTATCCCTCAATTTTAGATATTTAAACGATCCTCTGCAGTTTTTTTTTTAATATGAGTAGTTGAGTAATAACTAGCAAAATTAAGAGGAGAAACTATTTTCGTATGGCGCACATTTCCATTACATTTACTAATTCTCTTTAAACCGATACTCAACTTCACTATTTGTTATGTAGAATTCATTAGTAATAAATTTTAACGTGATCTGAATAATCAGAAATTGTAATTCTAGGCTATTTCTTTGTGGAAGTCAGTTGTGTGTTAATTGACCAACCACGTTACTTTACGAATGTCACTGTGCGTTAGATCCAAGGAAAGCCTTTAAAACCGGTCTCATGCAGTGATGTAGCTGTGAACGGCTGCCTGGGATCCGATTTCTGTGGCTGTATTTTTAGGAGCAACAACGAAGAAAAAAGCTCCAGAGATTTTCCTGCACTGCATTGACGTTGTCAAAACACATTCCTCTTTCCAATCATCTGTTAAGCGATATGGGGATAGTTGCGACGTCGTTCAACTTTTTAAGGAAGGACAGCTGTCTTCAAAACTGCCCGCATTAGTAGAACCACTAGCTTCACCACTGACTCAAATTTTCTTTGCTAATATTATCTCATTGAATTTCTACACTTTGCATAATTACAACATAATGGTCTTTACGTAATTGTATCAATACATCCAAGTAAAATGTCATGATGCTGTAATTTGTCACAGTTGAGGGACTCAGAATAAAAAACAGATAAGTGACTGTCACAAAATGGAGAAAATGCGCCTTGGTGTTAAAAAGAGAATAGAAAATGAGGAAAGTTTTCTCTGACAAACAGTGAATTGTACTTATTAAGATATGCCTGTAGAATAGTTCTAAATACGCACTGCACATGAAAAGTCAAAATATTATACTTACCTGATATTTTCTTTGAAAAATGTGTAATTTTTCTCAACATTTAAGTATTTAAAGCAAAATCCAGGTAAGTGCATTCAAGTTTCATTCACTGAGAGAACAATGATGTGAAATCAAAATGATACATAATATTTAGTATTCGGAATAATAATTTACAAAATGAAATATTGACGCCTTTTCCACACTTGTATGCACTTTTCGATTCAAACCAAAGTATTGATCATACCCACGTAGTCTATGTGTGCCTTAGCTCTAAAAAATTATGATCAATGGGTTTTATACTGCAATTTCTAGAAATGAACATCCAAAACATAATTATTTTTGTTCATGTTGTGACTCCCACATTAACACCGCCTGCAGTAACGTGACGTGTTGTACTGGTAAGACTTTTAGAAAATAAGTCCCAGTCTCTTGAGACCCCCCTTGATACTGTATTTTCACCCTCCTCCAAACATGGTAAATTTTCCACTTTTTATGTCTGTTTTCACAAATAATGACTAAATAAAACAAATATATTTCCAGACAATGATACTAATCAGCTTTTTGTTCTGGGCTACTGAATTGTTATAAATGTAAAATACTCCGTTTTCAATTACTTTATTTCGAATTACAAACTAGAACTTAAAAAGTATTCATAAATATAAAAAATCGTTCTTTATGAAATGGTAGCAGTAGTTATAGTAGTAGGAAAAAGTAAATTCTCCGGCCAATCGACGAGAGATTAAACAAATAAAAAAAACATTTTGGCGGCACAACCCCTAATTCATTTGGCACAATGTAAACATTTCATTAAATGATTCGTTAAAGCAAATAACACAACGACGGCCCTGAGTATCGCCCCATTTCACCCATTAAAGGTCATGAAAATGTCACGTCGTTCCGCAGGCGCGGGGCCAGCCAGATCCAACGATACGGCTGGCGCCGGCATGGCGACGTACTTCGTGCCTCCGACGTTTATCTTTCGCGCTCGTCTTTGCAGAGAAAATACATATGGTACAACATCTATTACAATTGCCGAGAACTTGTTTGAATTGTCTATGGAAATAACGGGGGCGACCCGTGGTGTAGCTGTTCGCCTTCTGACTGGAACTGGTATTCAAATGTCTGTCAATCTATGTGGAACTCTTGGCGGACGACGCTGGTTTGCGGAAGGTTTTCTGGAGGGTTTCTTGTTTCCCCTGACTCTCATTCCGCCATTACTTCATTGTTATTCACACCATAACTTCATGAAAACCTACCATCAAATTTAATTAATCCGTTTCCAGGTATAGCCACTAGGCTTAGGTACTGATTTAACAGAATTTCTAACCAAATAACACTAATAGAATGGCATTAGAAAACGGAATCTTCCAAATAAAATGCAAATGAAAGTCCATAGGTTTGTGGCGAAAATAGTACATTGTGATTCAAGTATGGAAAGGGGTTCCTTTCAATAGAAGTGTGATTCGAGCGACGATAGGAATGAGGTTACAAATAGTACGATGACTGCAATATGCCTTTAAGTAAACATTGTACATATTTCCGTTGCACTACAATCAGTTTAACAAAATAGTGTTCACAACTTAAACTGATTTTTCAACACTGTTGATTTAGCTCCATAACTTTTCCCAGAAGAACATAAAATGTATTTGCTGCTCCAACACGGAAGGATAAATTTCTCTCAAAAAATTGTTTTATATTGCATTGAATGGTTTCACCGCAACTAAGTTTGGAATAGATTCTTCACCGCACATATTTTGTGTCTGTATTGAAAAACTTCCTTTTTATGTTAGAATGAAATTGTTAACACTTCCGTACTCATGAAATTTGGTAGGTGTAGTTGATTTTGCAATTGGGTTTTCAACATCAGCAACTGATTCAGAGCCTAAGTTTCCCGATTTTAATTACAGCATTCTGTATTTCCTTGACATAGATATTGTCAATTGTACTATTTAAATTTTCTTTAAATTCACAACTTGCTGAATTCGCGTTTCACTTCTAACGTAAAAGGCAGAGGGTTTATGAGTTTCTCTGACCACGCGTGAAACCATCTCGCCTAACGCAGTGCTGCTGTTTACTCCACTGCGTTGCCAGTTCTTGGAACGTCACTCTTCCGGACTTCCAAACGAACTATTTATTCCGCAACGGCGGTCAGAAGGCAAGCCGAAATTCTCACATCAAACTGAACCTCAAGAGATATTTCCAGAAGCCGGAAAACTCATAACGTTATCTAAACATTCGCTCTGCCCCTCCATTCATTTTCATTTTTAAAGGGACCAAAGCTGAGTATACAACCTCCAGAAGATACTGCATGCATTCAGAGCAGGCATCTTCAGAGGCAAATCATAGTTTCTCGTTGGTATAAAAAAAGCGATATACGTGAACAAGCAATTCCAAAAATTACGAAATTTAATTTGTAAACCGACCCACTTTTGTTTGCTAGTCTGAAACGTAGAATTAGGAACCGAGAAAGATTAGTAACAGTAATAATACAATAATTTAATAATAATAATATAATGATGTGCGCCACTCTTTGGATAAGTTTACGATGAAACATTATTAAAGATTAAAATAAATAAAATATATTCTGATATTTTCTAAAATTAAATATCAATGGCCTCTCTACTGCAACGCAAAATTTTATTAATTAATATTTGCCCACTAATAAAATAATGTGAGTTCATAAACGGAGAGAAGTTAAAGTGCTCCTGAGGAACACGCAATGTTTCATTTTAGGAACTAATCGCTCCAAACATTTGGGACTTTTGATAAACGATTTAGGATATACATGTGCACTTTTTAGTATAATACTTTTCATTCAATTCTTACAATTTAACAGAACTGTTAGACAAGTTACGAAACAAACTCTGCTATGTTGTAGCAAAAATAGTAAAAGTAATATATTGCGCGAAATAACGACTTAGCTGTCATTTTGGTATTACAAAGAAGTTCTACTCTGGAGTGTAGTCTTCATCAAACATTTTGATTGTTGAAATGTGTAGAAGAAACCATGATTTTTCTGTTAATCGTATTAAATTTGTACTTTTTGCGTTTGAATGGCTACTCAAATTTTCGTTTGAATATCTAAATTCTTAAGAGAAATTAAGATCTCTGAGATAAGTGTGAATAACATTATTAACGTTTTGCCAGAAAAAGACTGACACATCTTTATATATCGTGTTCAGATCGACTTTGTATTACAGCGAATAGAGGGAATGGAGAAGAGTAATCTACATGTGGTACGTAGTAACAACATAATTACAAGAGGCAGTGGCGTGCGATGAACCCATTCAAACCAAGTGCTGCCCCAATGAAAGAAGTTTCGTTGAACTGGCGCCCTGCACAACTGCCACCGCCTCGCCGCAGACTTTCTCGCTCTCATGAAGGACAGGCCGAGCGCCCGGCACTCCGCCTGCATAGCTAGTTCGCGAAAATGGGTCCTATGGGACGCGAGAAAGTGGGTGCACGAGAATATTAAGTGAATGAGTGTTTACTGTTTCTGGTTGCTTAACTACTTTTATTATTAGTTCTGTGAGCGTAGTACATGTACTAGCCGGGAGGTGACGATGTACCTTTCCCGCTGGAACGTGAGAACCGCCGCCAACCTACACGGAGGATTTCGGGGTTTCCATTTCGAGGTATCTCCACCAACTGGTCACCGGCCCAGCCGGGGCGTGCTCTAAGCTCCCGACTGGTCTCTCGACATGTGTGGCAATGTAGTGCATGTGAATGGAAGTGCGCGTACGCGCGCATGTGTGTATGTGTGTGTGTGTGAATGTATGTGTAAGGACACAGGAGGGGGATAAGAATGAGGACGGAAAGATCATGCGCACTGCGTTTTTTTACGGTACAGATTTGATATTGATAGAAGAAACTGCCTGCTAGAATGGATAAACTGAACATAGTTAAATAACTAGTGTCAAAACTTCGCCACTGCTCAAAACTGAGGTGGAAACAACATGTGAATATTAACTGAAAATAACTTAATCCTAAGAATAAGAGAAAATACATTGTCTTCTAGGACGTCAGTCTCAAATGTAAACATACAACGAACTTTTCATATATCAGCAAGTTCTGGATCTGTGTGGGTCTACGGAGCTCAGCAACGGGGTTCCCAGAAGACGCACATCAGAGCTAGACAGAAGTTTCAAAGCAAAGTATTGCCCATGGCGTTAAACATGAAGATTGTGAATAGTCAATATGAGTGTAGTGCAAGCCAAATGTTCGTTCCTCATTTCAAGTGGTTCGGCGGCGGTTTTTACAGGGTATCACATAATCTACAACTTCTTTTATTAATTGTAAAAAACACTTGCTACATTTCTCTAAATGTAGTTGTGTTAAAAAAAAACTTCGTAATACAACATCCATGAAACGACAAAACACCTCACAACGTATGTTTTTGTGTAGTGTTTTGTCGTTTGGATGCCACTGTCTTCTTACTTTCTCGCTTCTGCTTAAGCACTAGAAAGCTATGAACTGCTGCGCGAAAAAACGACGAATTTTGTGCAGAAAACTCTTAATACAGCGCCCTACTTACGAAAAAGTGAATAAATCCAGAGGCTAACTAAAAAAACCCTCTAAGACGTGATGTGGCCAGAATCTATGTTTTGTGACTCCCTGATATCGAAAACTGGAATGACGGCAAAACGTCTGTCTGTTTGTTCGTCCGTCCGTCTGTGAACAATGCTAACGGCTAAACCGTTCAGCCAATTTTCTCCAAAACTGATATTCCCGAATGGATCTGGCTGAGTCGCGGCCCCTTGAATTTGAAACCGATATTTTAATTATGTGGGTCACTTTGCATGAATCTCCTAGGACATTCTCCAAATTTTCAAAAAAATACTCCGTCGTTTCTTTTTTAAAAAACATTTCTTGTTGGATAAGTGTGAAGGACGTTTAAGAGAATGGTGCAGGTCTCATTCCGCTTGAAAACCATGATTTTTCGAAAATTGCAAAAGTTCTTATTTTTTCGGCTTCTTCCTACAACTACAGTTATGAAGATATAGATTTTTTTCTATTAATGGAATCTGTTCTTTAAAGATAGATTTTGAAATAAGGTCATGTCCATTTTTTCGAAAATTTGAGTACGTTTCGCGTAATTTTGAGTGAAAGGAAGAACGAGAAAGTAGTGCTGCTTTAGCACCATTAATTTACAACAATTGAACACCACATGGCAGTGACCATGTACCTTCGCAGAGAGTTTGCGCGGAGGTTGCTTGGCACGGCGCGGAGCGCGCCAAATGTTCGTCCCGCATTTCAAGCGGTGCGGCGGCGGCGGCGTTCACACGCAGGCGGGCCCGCCCAGGGCGTCGCCAGGCGGCGGTGGTGGCGGCGGCGGCGGCAGAGACGCGCGCAGCATGCGAAAGGCACGCGCGTCTTTTGTCTGGAGCGCGGCATGCGCTAAGAGGTCGCGCCTGCGCCCGCTCGCAGACCTTCGCGTCGACCGTCGAGTGACATGCGTGAAGCGTGTGTCGCCGCTTCCGCCGTGACTTCCCCCTCCCTTTTCCCACCTGCCCCCACCTCCGTTTCCCTCTCCTTCTTCGCGTTCAACTTTAGCCTGTCGACACTAGACCTTAAGAAATGTATTTTTTTTATTGAAGGGATGGCCCGAATGAGGAAGTAACGGACAAAAACAACAATTTTACAGTAGGAACAATAAATGTTTATGGGATATATTTCATAAAATATATCAGTGACTATGGCCAGCAGTGAGATTACAACTTTATCGAATTGCTCTATCATATTTCATGATTATTTATGCGCAGCTGGGGCAACTTGCCTCAGGCCCCCACTTAAGTGGGGTCCAGAAAATGTATTCAAAATGATTTCATTTAATACATTCTTTGAAAAAGAAACAAATTGTAGATTAAATGTGATTCACTTTAAAATATATTAATAATAATAACAATAATAATAACAACAATAACAACAACAATAACAACAACAATAATAACAACAACAATAATATTAACTACAACAATAATAATAAATATGGGAAATTCTTGTTTGAAATTTGGGGCCCCCATGGATCCACTGCCCAGGCCCTCGTTTTTTCTTGGCTCCTCTGGTCTACATTATAACAATTCAAATGCAACAGGGGAAAAGGAATGTATCATCGCTGTTTGCAGAACTAAATCAAATTTCAAAGTAAATGAAATGATAATTTTCCCCAGAATAATGAAGATGATAAAATAAAATTTTAAATACTTATACTCGCACGAGTGTGACTTCACGTAGTAGTGTTACACACAGAAACAACTCATGATCCCTGGGACGGCACAAGTAGACCTTACGCCTGGTGTGCTTACCAAGTTTAGAGCTGCAAAGCTAATTTGACAGAGTTATGCGTGCAACATGCTTCCATTTCGTCCATCCATCGAACCGCCAACCATACACACACACATACACACATACACACACATTCGGATTTTCAGGTACAAAATTGTTGGTATCTCTTCGCTACATGCACCAATCTTAACCATCTTTAGAACAGCACCAATAGACCATAACGTACGAGTATGTGCAAAGTTACTACTAAAAAAGAACCTTAAACCCGAACTTTAGGACCGAAAATTCGAAATTGTATTTTTAATGTTCCAATTCTTTTCTCTCTATACCAGAATACAGGGAAAATTAAAAATTACGGATCTTGCTGTCTGTATTCAAAGTTAGTAACCTTGATACCTCATGTTTACATTTACAAGTAATGCCCTGAAAATTAAATTATGAAGTGTTAGCAAAGTGGTATTCCATCTTTCGATACTCTACCCCAAGCAAGTCAAGGATGCGGGTAAAGTATATTAGTAAGGAGCGAATTTCTATGATTTTGCATATTTTTGTCCATTGCTTCAGTGCATTGCTAAGTGAAATTTCTTGACATTTGGTTAGAATACGATGTTATATAGATTAATATGTTAGTACATATTTGGTCCATTTCTGGTGTCGGTGCATATTCGTGTAATATGTGCATATTTTGCATATTTCGTTAAAATAGAGACTTATCTATCTAGTTTCATCTTTTCATTGAATTGTGTTTGTGAGCGTTCATTGATTCCAAAGAGCTTGTCACAGTTTGCTTTTTTTTGTAGATGATAAAATACTTGTGCAAATGTGGGATATTGATTTATAACATTTTTAACAGGACCACAGTGGCGTCGGTGTCCAGACATTCGTCGGACCTTGAAAATCCGGGGACGGGCCACGTGAAGGTTTCGCACCGGTGTGTGCCCATATGCGCGGCAGGTCTCCAAGGTGAAGACCTTTCGTCGACTCTGACAAAACAAGGATATTTTTGCATTATTATAACACGATGTGTAATACATTGTAATATTTTTTTTGTTTGAACAATGACCTTTCCATTAAATCTTTCAATATTTCTTTCATATATATCCCTCAACAAAGGTTCTTTGAATTGGGGAATCCTGTAGCAATCAACTTATGTAATTCAAACAATGAACCTAGAACACTATTTAACTAAAATCAGATTACCGATAAAATTAATAGCGAGGAAATAGAACTTTAATAACAAGTTAAGGAAAATGCACGAGCCGCCACTGCTATACTCTCACTCATAGTTCTTTTACCTTGTGCGCCAGCCTCACTGGGGAATCACAAATCTGAATGGTCCGTCAGTTTTCAAAAATTATATTACTAATTTCCAGTGCGCGCAGAAATTGAAAGAAGCCTATGCAGTCTCCATCCACGAGAAGTTCCTAGATTTCGTTACTCAGGAACTCCGCCACCGACACGATATCCATCTAATCTAAATATCGTTTCTGATATCGTAGATATTATCCTGACCAAAAACACATTTTCCCCCTCTATCAACATGTTCTAAATGAACTTGATTTAGATCACTGTCTAATAGTTATATCCTTGACCGCTCCAATAGAGCAGCACGCCGCAAACAACATTACAAGAAGAATCAAAAATCGGAACAATTATGCTAATTTAATGAGCTGCAATTACTCGTATCCGTATAACATTGAAAGTATGAATGATGTCGGTAACGGAATTGAAAAAAATTATAATAACATCATTCACTCATTAAGACAATCCACCACGCCATTCCGCCAGCAAAAACAACAACAAACAAACCATTACTTCTAAGCATTATTTATCTCATTAAATTAAAAAATAATCAGAGTCGATCCTGACGAAGTACTAGAAGGATGGACGTTAAAGAAAAATTAAAATCCACTTAGATCAATTAAGATACTCCAATTTTAATAATTTTATTGCCAGAATACATCCAAATTCTGAACATATATGATATGATATTGTTTTTATTCTTTAGTACTTTCCGTGCTACTTTTTGGAAAAAAATTGTATTTTATTTTCAACTAAATCTTTGCGGCTTCAAGCCACTAGTTATCAAATAACTTAGCTACATTTAATTCAGGTAAATGTTTAATCAAACATTTTAAAGAAAGTGATAGTATTCTACTTCCATCCCTAATCTGGATTGGGACGCCGTGGGGCAGCACGTGCCGAAACTTTGTCTCTCATAAACCAATATACAACATAGGTGGAAAGAAGCTTTCGCCCTTGAAGGGAGGAATAGATGCGCTTTTTAAAAATGAATTACGAGAAGGAATGCTAGATTGTTTACTTTTAGTACATATCATTGTCCTTACAAAGAGATATTAGTTGTTTTAAATATTCATTGAAAATAATTATTTATCTCTACCAACGATTGCAGCGTAAATATGTTACAAATACTTTCATACGTTTTAAAAATACCAAAAGAATTTATACAAATATTATTGTACAAGAAAATATCTAAATATCATTTTATTCCCTTCATCGACAACGGTAGCGTGTAAGCGAAGGTGTTGTCTTATAGACCGGGAGCCAGCAAGAAAATTAACGTATGATAAACTCAAAGCTGAAACTTTGTGAGACGTTAGCCAGTGTTGAGGAAACGCATGTATGGCGACCTGTAGGTGTCGGCGTTGCACTACACAATTTTTTGAACGTGTCGAAAAAAAAATTCCTTTGGGGAATGAGACCACCGCTAATTCTTGTTGTGTATTGTTCGTTAGATAGCCACAGTGTGAAGGAGTTGTATGCCATACTGATGTAGCGTCCCAAACTACGCCAATTGAATTCAAAGTTTAATTTTTTGTATTCTCTCCTCTTGTATTATGAGTTTAAAACTCATGTTCTGCTCTAATGGTAGAAAATTCTTTTTCATTGCCGATTACGACTCTGCCATACATTTTCGGCGTGGCAGAGGGAATCAGTGACATCAGTTGATACCCTCCATCTCCTCATCATCGCCATCCCATCATCTTCTCAACCCGGACTGGATGGCCTTGGAGGAGTATGACCCGTCCTACAACTGCCCGAGACCAAGGCCTCATTCACAATGCAAACTTGAACGTAGCGTAATGATGTAAACTTACCGTAAAAATTACATGTAAAAACAAGCGTTCACAATGACGAACGTAAGCTGGAACGTAAGTTTCGCCTGAACTAAAATTCAACGTACTGAAACTTGATCGATTCGTCTCTAACATGGTGAAAAGATCTTTCCACCATGGTTTCTAGCTTTTTCTTCGAGATTCCTATCGATTTATCTTTATACACAAGCGAGTAGATGTTGTAGAAGTGATCACATTTCCTTCGTCTTATAAACAAGGATTCTCTTGAACCAAATTCACAAATAATTCGTCGAGCATAATTAGTTTATTCGCCATCTCAGGTTAAAGTCACAATATTGTCCAAATTCTTACATTGAATTCACTACACGCATCAAAAGCGTTCGTTAACTAGTTATCTACATTATAATACCAATGACATAACAACAAACTACCTGAACGCAATCTGAAATCGAACTTCCATGCTGCTCTCTGATTGGTCTTCGGTAGAATTCCAACGTAAACTTAACGTAAAATCTTGGAGCTTGCGAACTCTTTAAGTTTACGGTCTTACGTCAAGGCATTGTGAATGGTTTCTCTTAGAAATACATTTCTAGGTTTTGCGGCTACGTTACGTTTACGTGGATAATCTTGGCTGTCCGGGTGACGCCGCGTCGAAGGCTGTGTAGCCGACGTTTCGACCATCATATCGTGGTCTTCCTCAGGGCTGAATTGCACGATAGACCGCGACTCCGGCCACGGAAGTCTACGACTTCACGTTACGTTTACGTTTAAGTTTGCATTGTGAATGAGGCCTAACGCTAGGAAAAGAAAAAAGGGCGCCGTTTGCCCCTCGTGCCAAGAGGCGCGTGCCCTCATCGCGAACTCCGCCGCCGCGCCGTGGCCCGCGCGCGTGTGTCACGTTCCCATTGTGCTGCGAGGCCAGTGACCGCGGGCCTCCGGCCCGCGGCGTGATCTTCACGCACGTCCGCGGCCGCAAGAAAGGCGACACGGAGGCGTTATGGTTGTAAATTGTCAGATGGAACGCGAGCTAAGAGGCAAGTCCCCCTGATTCAGTGCTGCTCTCTGTCAGGGATTGGGGAAAATTTTGAGAAATATTATTTATACAACGTACGAACGGTGGAAACGCCAACGTGGAAGTTCTACAGGGTGAGTGTAAAGTAACGAGATATTTTTAATACTCAATAAAATTATAGTATATTAATGGTTTACAGCTATAAACAGAGACTTAATGTAAAATATTAGAATTTCATATCCTTGCTTCACATACTCAACCGTTTACCACTGGAAACAGAACGCACATTGCAAACAAAGAACTCAGTTTTCGCCCATGGAAACCCCATTCCTAAGTTCAGAAGTTGAAATTTGAGGACTATGTCCTAAGAATGGAATGTGGTAAATTAATGCTGGCTTTATGCTAATACCATCCCGCTTTGCTTGCCCCTTTGTTCGCGAATGGTTGAACAAGAAATTTCCTGAACGCTGTCTTGGCAAGCGTGGACCTCACGAACGGCCAGCGAGAAGTCCAGATCACAGTCCGTATGTAATTTTTATGTATTTTTGTATATTTGTATATACGTATTTTTTAAGTTAAATCTGTTCTTTAAAGACAGATCTTGAAATAAGGCCATGTACAATTATTCGAAAATAAATTTGCGACAAATTTAGGCATATTTTAAACATTTTTCTCAACAACGCTCTAAATATTTTCTTTAAAGTTTCTCCTAGTATGTATCACAGAATGGTATTGATCCCGTTTTTGGGACACACTCTATATTATTGCAATATTAATTATTGCAATTGCAATGTTAACTGTCGCGAGACGACAGTTAAGATTGATAGAAATGTTTGTTTTTGAAATCTACTCTTAAATATTCAGCTCTTTAAAAATGTTTTTTTTTAATTTTTGAAAAAACAAACAAACAATAGTTTTCATGTAATTTTTGCTTAAGGTTAATGCAAATAATAAAAAAATATTTTCTCAAAAAGCGCTTCACATTTTTCCTTCAAATATTTTCACGGGTAGAAAAAGGAACATTTAAAAAAATAACCCAAGTCTTATTTTCGATAAACTTCGTGAATTTTCGAAGATTGCAGATTTGGGAATAATGCGAGAAAGTATGTGATATTGTATCACCACTAGTTTATCAGTGAGAAAAAAGTAATATACGCAGGAAAGGCAGAAATGAAATTATTAATTTAATGAAGTGAGTGAGAAGGATCAAGAATTGAGATGTGAAAAAGAAACTTCAAAACAGTTGTCAGATCGTCCATTCTACATCTACTATATGTTACTAATGACAAATGTCTTATACGATTTTCTTATATCCGTCCATCAATGCTGTAGATGCATTTTAATTTGATCCAACTTGTACTGCCTGTGCTTCGGTATGTGAGGTAGTGCTTTATCAGGAGATTGCCTTGTGGGTTGTTTACAGAAAGATGTCGATCAAAATGTTTCCTTTTCGTTTTGGATTTTTTCTTATTGACATCGTCACCAATAAAAAAATTAAAATTGTTGGTCCATCAGTTTTTAAGACTACAGGTGTGATATTGGAGTATATTTCTGAAATGTATGCGTGATCTGTGTATATAATTTGCTGAAACTCTTCAGATAAACGAATCAAGAAAATATGAAACAAAGTGTGACTCATGAGTAAAGATAATAAATTTTATGGAGTCTGAATTTTCGAAGCAGCTGTGTTGGAAACCTATAATATTATTAGAAAACGTAGTAAAAATATTTTATAATTTTTTGATAGTTTTGTCCCCAGTACTAAAATTTTCCTAAAATGAGTAAGGTAATAAGTTAATGTTTCGAATCTTTTATGAAATTATTATTGCTTTGATAAACGAAGCACTAGGACTCTAAGATTCATGATGAAATACTATGACAGGCACAGAAATTGTGATTAGTCGAATTTTCGCAAAAGCCGAACGATATTTATCTGGCATTAATAACATTAATCAAGTCTCTTCTACGAACACTTATGTAATAAATAATGAACATTAAATATGTATCTTAATCAATACAACGCTCGTGGTAACCAGAGGTCAATATTGTTTACTCTGTATCTGGGCAAGTGTACTGAATAAATGATTATTCTGTTATAAAAGCACCCCCTAAAACAGGCAATAAAATTAAAACTACAAAACCACTGAGTGTCTCCGATAGGTTCACTGAGTTAGTATGGTTCGTTGATATTTCACAAGTGAAATAGTTTCCAAAAGATAAACAGACTCATGACATGTCGCCTCCTCTTCATTATAGTATTTTAAATTTTCATAAGTCATTCACGTTCCTTGATTCCAAGTTTTCCGATTCAAGCCAATGCTCACAGATGGCATTGGTGCAATTGCTCGAAGGCTAAGAATAGCGAGAAGTATATCAAAATCAGGTAATTAAGGGATTCTATAGTCATTAGTGAAGCATGTCGGGAAGGTTCGGAAATCAACGTAGTAAACGATATAACGATGTGCAATGAGCACTATATAACATACCAAGATATTATGGTTAATGAATAAAAGAAGAAATATTTTTTGTACATTCACGTAAAAGTTCACGTAAAAGTACATTCACGTAAGAGAGATTGCATTTGTAAAGACATTTGAGTGAAAATTGATATTTTCGTCGAGTAAACTGCCGTAAAGTATAAAAAGCCGTCCTGAATAACTGAGGTCTTTAGGCTGAAGTGGCGTAGCTTCCTCGTGCTCGAAGTATCGCGGGTTCGAATCCCACCCGGGGCATGCGTGTGTTCGTATGCGAGTTCCGCTTACGAACTGTTATTCCAAAGTTTCAAAACCAATGTTAATTACAGTGGATTATGGTAAGCTATTTAGGCCGTTCAATGGTTATCAGGTTCAGAAAGAAAATGAGGCCGTGGAGTCAAGAATGAGAATGAAAGGAAAATATATCCGTGGCGGTTCCAGCATTATCCCTCGATGAAACAGGGCTCATGACCCGTCCCGTAAACCTTATTGAAATAAAATCATTTAAAAGCAGTACTTAATGCCAGAAGAAAGCAAAATATTCAAGTAAATTAGATTTATTATGAGATTACACCGAGAATTATTCCAAAAAGGCGCACATCCCTTATAATGAGTCTTGACGTTAAATCACCAAGAACATTTCTTGATTAACAACAATATACATCTGCTGTTTCAAAAGCATGTTGCTTAATTTTAACCAATTGATTACAAATCAAACTATCTAATATTAATTTGAACCACAAGGCTGTGTCCTTGCCTCCCGAATTGATTTCTAGACCGAGGTCCGGAGCGACTTAGAAAGGACAGAGAAGAAACAGAGAAAGAAAGAGAACAAGATAGAGAGATAGAGATAGATAGATAGAGAGAGAGACTACGGAACACCAAAAACAAAGGGTTGACAAATTAGATTTTATATAAGAGCAGGCAATAATGGTGATTAGTGATTGATTGGAAATGAGAGCGCTTTATTGAACTAGAGGGCATTGAATTTCCTCTTGTGATCAGGCAATAACTTAATCACTTTGAATTCTGATGCCAGTTCTGACGTTTAATAGAGATATAAAAGCTACTGATCAATAGCTGATTTGACAGATGTCTCAATTCCACGAATATTAAGTGGCTATTTTATAACGTTATAACTTCCATATAATAAGAATTATTAATCGAGGACAGTGTGTATCAATTTTGGAAATAATCACGTTGCTAAAGAGGGGACCTTTAAATTATCAACGAAAGGATGAGCAAAACTTTTGAAATTATCTTGGATCCGCTGGTCAGTGCCAGCACCTTAACGATGATGAAAGAAATTGAAACTGCGAGACGTAATGCCTCATGTTGATCTTTGCGTAGGTTGCCCAACATAAGGGGGTCCGTCATATCTAGCATTTATTTAAAGATTGTGTAATTCGATGTAAACTTTCTATAATTCAGTTTATAATATTACGCAAATTACGCTAGTCATAAACGTATGTTACATCAAAGTGCTTTCGTGTCTTTTTAAAGACATTATTTTACTGCAAATATTCATTTTCTTTTATTACACGCATTTCCATTTTCATTTCCGCAGTGTTCATGAATGAATTCATTTTACGACGCCAGAGGTCTCGAAGTCAATTCAATTTCGTTATCACCAGCGACACACTCGTAAGTTGGCACGGTGCCACTTAAATTCTCCGCAGCCACCGCAACTGCAATCCCATCACAAGTTAATGACTAAATTGAAATTATTTGGTTCAATTTTTGAACTGAAAATCACTATATTGTTAAAAATAAAATAATAATTTGAATACAGTAAAGCAGGGGTCATCTATCTCTTACATTTTTAGGACCCATTTGCGCTTTTTTTGGCTTGATGGAACCTCTTGTTTCCTTCTACTAAAATTCCCTAAATTATTTAAACGGTCAAAAATGTATGAGAGAGAGATTGTCACATAATATTAATAATTTAACATCAGATATCCATTTTTTCTTTTTGGACAATCAAAGCAAAAATTTACAAAAGTTTTATTTTTCACATATTCTGCAACACGGCGTTTTAATCCTATAATTTTTTTAATTGCTTGATCAATCTAATATGTTTGTACAATTAGCTGCCTTTATATTCCTAATTTATATTAATATTGTAATTTGCACTGAAATATATGAATATAATATTTTAATACGAAACATGAAAAATTCCTTGTATAAATGGTTTTACTTTCATGTGTTTTGGCTGAGAAAATAGTGATAACTTTCGGAACCCCTGTCAACGTTCCACGGAAACCTAGGGTTCAGCGGAACCCAGGTTGAAGACATTTGTAGTAAGGTAAGAGCAATTATCGTGCGATCACATTTCCCGAAAAGTCAGCATTTCTGAAGTAGTTTCCTTATTTATTTCGAAGTCACTTCTAGTTACCCTCCTTGTGATCTCTCATTTTGTAGATTTCAAGACACTCAGAATTATTATCTCAGCATCAGAATCAGCCTACTTGTTTCTGGCGAGTTCTCCCAGCTCGCCAGCCAATTTGCCTATTAAGTGATTAGGTGGCTAACCGTCAGCCTGTAATACGGGCCTCTCCTCGGAGCTTCGCATTGACTGTTCCTGTGTGCTAGTTAGAGCGCAGGATGCGAGCTCGAATTGCTCGCAGAGGCGAGTGGCGCAAACGCTCCCCGCCTATGCGTACGCGCCCGTGTGGACTGAGGGTGGCGTGACGGGGAGTGACGGGGCGTGGCGGGGGCGTGACGGGGAGTGACGGGGCGTGGCGGGGCGAGGCGGGGAGTGACGGGGCGTGGCGGGGCGTGGCGGGGCGAGGCGGGGCGAGGTGGGGCGTGGCGGGGCGAGGCGGGGCGTGGCGGGGCGAGGCGGGGCGTGGCGGGGCGTAGCGGGGAGTGGAGGGGCGGGGCGGGGCCTGTCGGGGCTTGGTAGGGCGGGGCGGGGGCGCAGGGCCAAGTGGGTGGAGCGGAGCGAGGCGGGCTGGGGCGGAGCGGGGTGGAGCGTGCGAAGCGTTGGAAAGCGGGACGGCACGAGGGGGGTTTGGGGAGGAAAGCAGCGGAAAGCGGTGTGGCGGGACGGGATGTGGCGGGGAGGGGCGAGCGCGAGTAGGCCAAGCGAAGCGGTGAAGGGCGCGTGGTGCGGGAGGCGCGAAGGGGGCGTGGTGTGATGCTGCGAGGCGCCGGGCGGTGCCCGCCGCTGCCTGACTCCCCGCAATCAATACGGGCGGAGAGCGGCGGGGGCGGGCCGGGGGCTGGGCGGAGCGGGGCGGGGCGGGGCGGGGCGGAGAGCAGCACGAGGGGGCGGGGCGCGGGACCAGCGTTTCGGCGAGGCCCGGAGGCGGGGGCGGAGGCGAGAGAGGACTGCAGCCGACGCACCCAGAACGTCTCAGTTCGCAGCTCTTCCATCAGGCAGCGCCGTGGAATTCCTGGCTCGCGCTCGCCGGGATGCAGAGCGAGCCGATAGGAACTATGCCATGCGGCAGACTGCTTCCTTGTGGAGCAGTTGTACCTATCTTTTAATGTAAATCAATAAATAAATTTTAAGAAATTATTTGTGATGAGGGTCACTGGATATATTGGTTGTGTTTTAAGAATCTTTTATGCTCGTTTACGAATGCTAAACAACATAATTTCAATTTAAATTAAAATTTCGTTTAAATAAAATAAGTTAAAAAGTTCTTGGCAAAACGGAATACCTTTAATATCGTTTTAAAGTAACGGAAACACTAAAAACACGGTCTTGATTCGGAAGAAAGAAGTTTGAATTATTGAATCTCATGCTCTATAGGTTTGAATTACTAAACATAGATATTCCATGGAACCATGGATATTCATAGATAAATAAAGAATAATCAATAAAATTCCATACATGACCTAATGAACCAATCTTCCAGAGCTCTTTCTTTTCTGAAGTCAGCGTGCGGAGGAAAGACTTGTATATATGGAGCGGATGCTAGTATTCGTTCATACCTATGAATAACATAAGACATTAAAACGTGCGGACTAAATAAAATCAAGATCAAGAGACCAGGGTTTTCGGGATATCTATGGATTTGTGATATCTGTGTTAAAGATATCCGAAAACATATAAACAACAGTTTACAAATGTGCTCTTTCTCTGCACCAGTGTTCGGCGACATTCACCAACAAAATTCCAAATAATAAGGCGTGGAACGAACAGAAGAGATATCGTCATTCGAGTCACCAAGGTTCCCTGTACTGCGCCCTACACCATCTGTGGAATTTCTTTGTCAGCCCGGGAATCGCGTCGGCCTGCGAGGCGCTGTGCGGAATGCACCCGCGCCGGGGCGGGGCGGGGAGGAGAGGAGCGGAGCGGGGCGGGTCGGAGCGGTGCGGGGCGGGGCGGGGAGGAGAGGAGCGGAGCGGGTCGGGTCGGAGCGGGTCGGGCGGGTCGGGGCGGAGCGGGGCGAGGTGGGGCGGAGCGGTGCGGGGAGGGGCGGGAGGGGTGGAGCGGGGCGGGACGAAGCGGGGTGGGGCGAGACGGAGCGGGGTGGGGCGGGGCGGGGCGGGGTGGTTTCCCCTGTACTCGGGGGTGGAAGGGAGGAGCGGGGCGGGTGGGGAGGGGCGGGAGGGGTGGAGCGGGGCGGGATGGAGCGGGGTGGGACGAGACGGAGCGGGGTGGGGCGGGGCGGGGCGGTTCCCCTGTACTCGGGGGTGGAAGGGGAGGAGCGGGGCGGGTGGGGCGGAGCGGGGCGGGGCGGGGCGGGGCGGTTCCCCTGTACTCGGGGGTGGAAGGGGAGGAGCGGGGCGGGTGGGGCGGAGCGGGGCGGGGCGTGGCGGGGCGTGGCGGGGCGGGGCGGGGCGGGGCGGGACGGAGCTGAGCTGGGCGGGAGGAGCGTGGCGGGGGGGCGGAGCTGGCAGGAGCGGGACGGGCCGAGCTGCGCTGGGCAGAGCCTCCCGGGCAGATGCGTGGGCGGCCGCGCCTTTTTTTTCTCCTCGGCCTCTTGACCAAGATGGCCCGAATCCCAAGGCGTTTTTCAGCTCCGACCAGCAGCCGCCGATAAACTTAATTAAGCCAGGCGCAGTCGATTAGCGATTGCACACATGGGGCTTTGAACATTGCTTTTGGTTCGTGAGGAGCTGGAATGTTGAAGAATGAACGACCAGTTTACAGTTGAAGAACATATTGATTAGTTAGTGCAGAAAATGCTTAAACCAAAACGAGAGTGTTATTAAAAATACAAAAAATTGGCAACAGTGCCTCTTGTACAGGAAGTACTTATCTCTGCGGAAACAATGGACGACTGTTCCGTAAAGATCGTAAAAGAGCATTCCTTTACCTCGTGGGAATGCCTTCGGGAAGGTAACGGAAATTTTCTACACAAGTGATAGTGATACAGTCATTAATCTCAAATGTCTTAAAAAAATTAATTGCGAAAAGCGGAATGGAAAATTACCTCACGTTAAGGTTAAAACATCTAAAAAACAAAAATATCAAATCTGATTTATTTGTGTTCTGAGACATATCCTAACATTCTATCACAAGTGCAATTCTCCCATTCAGATAATGTTGATCTTATAAGTCTTGACATTTCACTTCCCCATGTGCTTGGATTAAAAGACGGGAGGAGATCGAAATCATATCCGTAGAGGAAACTTACGCCACTGCCCTACAACGCGCCAAGTTGTGAAACAAGGCGAGACCCCTGAACAAATAAAGATTCTGGCATACAAATCCTAGGACTATGTTCAAGAATAAACTAACAGTTGAACCAATGCGTCATCGAAGGTTTTGAGTCAGTATCCCGTCAGAGGCTTAAGCTATTCTCGGGAGACGTGGCCCGTGTCTGGCGCGTCAAGAGAGCGTGCGTGAGCCCGACCGCGTGGACGCGAGCGCGGGGGCGTGGGCGGGGGCGTGGGCGGTCGACGCGGCTAATGCGTCGGGATGATCGGCGACGCAGGCCGCCCGCGGGCGGGCGCGTCGTCGCACTCGCCACCGCCGCCACCCGCGACGCAGCCGCAGCGGAGCGACCGCCAACACCCCCCCCCCGCCTGTCTGGCTCTCATCGCGCCCTCTCCATGCTGGCACCGGAGAGATGGCTCAGTGTATCTACAGTTGATGCACTGAGACATGTCTCCCGGTCCCATCAGTTACTGATGTTACTGCAGTTCCTCTGACCGGGAGGTCCTAGGTTCGAGTCCCGACGGCGCGCCGCGGCTTTTCAGCTAGGTCGCATTCTGTCGCTGTCTGGAGGAGGATTCTAGCGGCCGGCTGCTCTGATCGGTAGTTTTTTCGTGGTTTCTTCGATCAATACCAGGCGAATGCCGGAGCAATACCCTAACAAACGGACCACGGACCGCGCGCGAATCTTTCCTCCCTCTTCCTTGTCTTATCCTCACCCTTTTACACCCACACTTATACTAACGTGCACTACACTACCACACATGACGGAAGACCGGTCGGGAGCGTAGAGCTGGTCCCGGCTGGGGAGGTGCCTCGCTGGTGGGAGATACTTAGTTGAGGGAAAACCTGCTAGTCGACGGTAGGTCGCCGCCGGATCTCGCCATCCAGCAGGAAAAGATCACCGCCATCTCCCGAGGGTAAAACACGCACTACACTTACGAGACTAATAACCTAAGTAGTTGACACGCTCGGAATCACGAACAATCAATCAATCCACGCTGCCTTGGCGCTTCAAGGAGCGAACCATTTGTTTCAACTAATTTCATTTTTAAAATGTGTACAAAGATGATTCGCTTACTTTTTAATTAGAACTATTAAATTATATTACGCCCAGGTAGAAAAGCCTTCCTTGCTGGACGTTCTATAAAGAAATGAACCGAACATAAAATACAGCCATTAAAGAATAGATACCTTAACAAACCTCTAACCGAAATTAAAAGCAACTATAAAGTTATCGTAAATTTCACATTTGCAAAAACGTTGTAAGTCTTTAAATTAAAATTAAATGTAATACATTTCTTTGAACACAACAGTTTTAGTAGAAGATGCCATGCAAAGCTTTAAAATGAACCCTCAACCACCTCTCTAGGTGGTCTGGAGGCTTCACAATCGATACCACACGTTAGGGAAGCTCTCCTGTTCCCCGGGAGGTCCAGGAGGGCAGGACCTAATTTAAAGTTTGATTCGCCCAAGATTTTTAATGAGCCCTTAACCACCTGTCTAGGTGACTTGGGGGCTTCATAGTCGGGTTGAAATCTTTGGCGATTAGTTCATTAGAGAGTCTCTTCCGTGTCAGCATATTTGGGCGCCAAATGCGCACGTGAATAATGTTAGATGAGACGATATGTCGAGATCATTAAAGAAATATGCACGCACTACGAAGAAAGGTGGAAGTTGGCAACTTTTTTACGAAATTGTACGATGGGGTGAGAGGAGTACTGAAAAGTGAATATGTTCTATAAATATAAATGTCTCATTTGTAGAATTTTGTAAAACAGAGACGACGCGATGTGTCAAAAAACACATTTTTTGGAGAAAAAGTACGTTTAGGGGAATAGTTGCTCTTTTTTCCTTTATACAACTTGAAATAATTATACTACTCATTTTACATTTTTTCTGTCACATTTGAAGAAGTGTTCGTGGCGTGTACTTATACTCAAGGAAGTAGATTTTCATCACGAAATTGCACGAGAGGGAGAGAGGTGGTAGAAAATACTGCTTTTGTGTACGTATTTGTTGAAAGTATTTGTGGTTTCACCACTGCCCTCCACTCTTCCTCACTGAAAAATGATCCGCTCGGAGACGTCAACGACTTGGCCTTTTTACATGTGAAGTGGAGTTGTTGCACGATAGTGCTATGATTCATGTCTCCCGCACAACAACAGACCTCGTGCAACACACCTGGAACTGACAATGTGTTACCCATCCACCATGAAGTCTCTTGTCTTGTTACCTTCTGGCGTTCATCTGTTCAGCGAAATAAATAAATACATAAAGGGCAGACGAACTGAATACTAATACTGACTACTCATTCCTTTAATTTCTCTCTTCTCCAAAGCCAGTTCTGAAGTCAATTATATTTTTTTAAAGTGGGACGAAAGACAACCAAAAAACTGGAGAACCAAAACAAAATAGCAGTTTTTCGGTTATAACCGTTAGGTTATTCCAATACCTAAAACACGGCCTTGTAAGACAAGAAACTTACCGCTAAGCCTGTGTTTTAGCAGGGCGATTTTATTCGAACTGCGCTCCAGCAGTTTGTCAAAAACCTGCGGTCCCCTGAGGCGCCGGGGTGTGGCACTCGCCTCCGAGAGCGTTTTTGGCGTCGCGCCGCGTCGCGCCGCGTCGCGTCGCGTCGCGCGGGCCCTTGGGGCTTCTCGTCGTCCGCTTGACGGGCGACGACGCGCGACGGGGCGCGGCGCCGCACGGCGGGCAAGCAGGCAGACGCTATCGGCGGCGCATCTGACGCAAGCGGTTCACCATCTGCGCGCGCAGGTGGTTTCTTGAAACGCTTCATACGTAATTACACGTTGATTCATTCTTGGTTTTTCTTAGGCGGGTATTACGAGAAATGCAGGTTCTGTTTTAGTGGCGTGCTCTCCAGACCCCATTAATATTACGTCGAGTTTCTCCGTATGTGAGTAATACAGGGTATTGTCATCTGTGAGTAATACAGGGTATAGAAGCGGAAGTAGTTAAATATTCCTGTGCATTCGTATTATAAGACCTTTAAAACCCTGCGTAAGAATGACGCAGCGCGACGATAATATATGTTCCTGTTAAAGTCTTCAGTTTACCGTATGATATGAATTTCTGAAACTTCTGAACGAGGAAGCAGAGGCTTTTGTAGTACTTTCTGCGGGGATTATTATACGACAGGGGTACGAAGGCTTTGTTACTTAATATCGATTTGATTTCCATCAGAATGCTTTTAACGTCCTTTGCGTGCCCCTCGAGTTTGGGGAACTGGGTCCCTAATACTTGGGCCCATTTTTAAATCCCAGACGGAACAAATACATTAAAATCCATTTTAGTATTCCGTACTGTAAGAATAAGAAAAACTTTGACGTGGAAATATACTAAAGAATGGTAATCAGGGGAATTATTTTCTAGCGTTTAGAGCAAAAGAAAAATAACAACGGATAATAGAGGGAACACTAGGAATTACAGGCAAACCCTTACGGGATTGGTCTATGCTTTGCTGTGCCTGGAGAATGTCTTCATGAAATGCCTGTGATTATTGAATTGCAGTTATTAAAATGATCTACGGAGATAATTCATCCTCCTGTCGGGAATTACAAAATTTCTGGAATCTTCTTGAATGCACGCTCGATGAGGTGGAGTGAAATGGTTCAATTACGAACCTTTTGTGAAGCAGAAGCTTCGTGAAGCTGGTTTTAAAAATGTAATTTTCCGTAAGATGCGTTAATATTATAAGTGTAAAATGGAATATTATGTAAAGCTTTATGATTTCTTTCCAAGCCAATGGAATTTTTTAGGAGAATCTAATCTGTGGACGTTCAGAGAGCTTTTCCAAAATATAATAAGAAAAAATAGACGAAATGTAAAACTTATTTTTTGAAGCCAACAGTTCACGACAATTATTCACCAATATCAGTGTATCCGTTTCTGAGAAAAGTGACTAGAGTCAAATGCCCTAAGGCAGACCTGCACAACGCCTGCTCGCGCGGGCATTCTGCACTTGCGAGCCGGTCGTCTGCCCGTGGCAGCGCCGAAAGTGCAAGTAGTGGGGAGTAGGAAGCACTGCGGGGAGGGGAGAAGTCTGACGTAGCACGACGCGGCGCGTAGATTGAATGCCTGGGCGTCTAATAATGATCCATGCTTCAAAAGTAAATGCCCATTTATTTAAATGGATTATGTCTAGTATTTCAAGTTACCAGGGTCATAATTCACTGTTTACGTTCTGTGCACTACTGTATATCCACCTTTGTATCCACCACTGTATGTATTTTCATTTTCTAATGTTTTTAAAGAAAATAACATGCTCATTGCGACTCTTATGCAATATTTTAAAGCAATTGCTTTAAAATATATGCTGATATATAAGAACAAATATTATTTAATTCTATCTAACACAAAATTGCAATTTAATAATTGATTGTTCACCAGGAATGTTATAATCTCCAAATCATAGAAAAATGAACAAAATCATGAGAGCAATCTCTCACATGAAGATTGACATAAAAATATAATATGTGGCAATTCCAAGAACGGTAATGTTTAATAGTACATTTGTGACCATTTTTTCCCATTATGAAACTGAATAAAAGAGATCAACGAGCAAACGTTTGTGACGATATGTTACGGACAATCATAAGATAATCATGGGTTTTGGTTAAATAGAATGCAAAAGGCTTTATATTTTTATATGATCTCGTACACGACTCGACTCTCTTGTCAGAAATTAGAACAGAAAATAATCATGATTTTTTTAAGAACAATATGTTTTTGCTTTGAGAGAACCGTCTTATTCAATTAAACATAGTTAATAAAAAATAGTTAATTGCTGTCATCATCAAACAAAAACAATTTAGTATCAAAATTTTGTTGTTAGCACAACACTAAATTTGTGATTACATCGTAGCAAAGCGAATTACATTATAAGCCGTACAAGCAATTAAAATACTTGATGTCGAAATCTAATATGTATAATTCGTTGTAGTTTCATTTTTCGCCCTGTCATACACCGAGAACAAACGTTTGCAATATAATACAAAATACAATATTACTTGAACTGTATATGACCGTCACGTTATTGCCGATTGCTCTTTAAATTTACGCGCTATCTTTCGTATTGTGCATTCTGATTGGTAGTCCCCACTCCTAGATTGGGTCTCATCCCCACCTTTCATCGATTTTCTCATTTGCACACGAGTTGCTCGCACGCAGCTCCTGAGGTCAGTGAAAGTGCAAAATGCTGTGCAGGTCTGCCCTAAGGCATTGATTTGTTTAAGAAATGGAAAACACAACCCTTCTTTCTTACATTCGTATCCGCGACATGTCGCTGGTCATGAAACAAAATCGGAGACGAATTCCCTCTTCCCTTTTCTCTTCGTCTTTTGCTTTCACCGGTTTATTTATTCAGAGAAGAGTAAGCAAATCAAGCGAACATCTGGAGTCTGCTAGCACGGTATCCTTAGACAATTTTAAATATTCCAGGTTCGCGAAACCTCTTTCTCACCAGCTACTAATGCTTTTGTCGTTAATATCAACGCAGATTGTTTTCTTAAATCAACCAAAAGATCTCCTAGCAGTGAAACAATATACGAGGAGTATGCCTAATGTAAATGTTTGGACAAATAAAGGTTCACAAGGAAGATAACACATCCTATTATAACGAATTAATGATAGGAAAAGCATGGGGTTGACTATGGAGTATATATTTCGTGACTTCTGCTTGTGGTCCTCTAAACGTCAGCCGATAAGCAGCGGAAAAGTTGTGTAGGAAAAGAATATCAAAATCATTAATTCATTCAAATGTTTAACTTGTTTTGAAATATTCATTTACCCATAAGTATGCATTTATTTTGAAATACATTAAACGCAATACCTTATGTGAACGTATGAACAGAAAAGATACGCATTTTAAAACACATACAACACGAAAATTGAAAATAAGCCCTAATGATGCGATCTCTATTAATGAGAAGAATGTGAGGTCTTGTTTTTAAATATAGCAGTGTGACGTCTCCCCTGTCTTTCTCATGATTACTACACGCTAGTCTTTCGCATGCTCATTAATTGTCGACAGTTAAATTGACGCATCTTTGGGCAAAGTTCATTCAACTCTAATCTTAAGTTCAAATGTGAATCATGTCATAATTTATTTTCTCGCGATGATCGATGAATACAGTTTTTTACTTCATTTTTCCAAGCCAGTGTCCTTTGATCTAAAGAATCGCATAGTTTTTCAGATTACAAGTGAGTCACTGGGAACGTATGACTACCCTAACATTTTATGATTAGGGCAAAAATCCAAGATGAACGTTCAAGAGTAAATTATGTACTCGGTACCTGTATATATATATATATACATATATTTATATATATATATAAATAATGTCATGTATGGTGCGTAATTTCACCATCATCGCAAACTGTAATCTTCAAATCGTTGTGCAAAGAGGAAGGAATTCGTTACCGTACTATGCACTTTCTCCTTCGAGTGACAGTTCGTTAACTTCAACGCTCGCGATACATAACATAATATCTCGCCTCGAAAATTGCTCCCCAAAATATCACACTATGTTTGTCTTCGAGTGCCTGAGATAGCCACAAGGACTTTCCCGATTTAACTTGCCTCGTGGCTCTTGCATCCTCATACGAATCTATTCTAAAAAGCATTTTAGGCAGCATTATTTTTAGATAACCAGCTTCAAAAGAAGTACCTGATTTCTAAATACACGTTTTGGCCAAGTCGCTCCAAAAATAACAAGCAATATATCTTTTATCACGAACACATAATTACACATGAGAACATGCCTAATGATTGAAGAATATATTAGGTGAACGTGCATGATACAAATAATCGCATAGCTAATATAGATAAGAATAAAGGAAACCAATGGCGAAAATGTCATTACTGAAGATAATGTTTGATTTTATTTTTCGTCGAGAACAATGTAAGGAGTAACATATTTAGCCGAAATGAGCCCTACAGGCATTTATCACACAAAAATACGTTAATAACTATAAAACCATTTTTTATTTGTTTAAATCATCCCTTACAACAGACATTTTTAAGTATTGAAAAATTGACGGTAAATCGCACATGCTCTCCCCCATATCCAAAACTTAGAAGTAAATCAGAAAATATAATCTACCTGTGGGTAGATTTAGATATGTAGACTATGAATGGTAGACTGATGGGTAGACTGTATCTGTTATTACACTGGTAAGAAGTAAGAACACATACTGAACTTAATGGTATTTCTTTAATAAATTGAATCCTAACGTGGTTCATGTACTCCTCGTTTGAAGTCGGACTGTGGTTTTGCTTAACCAATGCCTCAAGAGACTCCTGACTCTCCGCAGGTGGCGTTAGCTGAATACTGCAAGCAAACTGTCTCGTAACCCTCCAATGCAAAAGTTTAACTTAGAAGTAGAAAACGTACTCAAGAAACTCGATGTAATTAATACACATGTATGAATCTTAAGATGCTCTTTTCTCGCTCGTGAATTAAAATTACTTTACATCTGTGCATTAATATCCAACATTATATCGTCATTTCATAATATACTATTTCCGTATATAAAGAGTATTATAATCACTTTAAAGAAAGGCAACAGTTTGTGTGCAGTTCGATTTTTAATATTATGAAATTTTGACCTCCTCGATAGAATTCATTAAATTTTGAAACAACACTATCAAAAACAAATTATTTAATGAGAAAGTGGAATTTATTTACATCTGTGTCATAAAAATACTAAAATAACAATAATTATTGTGGAAAGTATTTGTTGCATTTTGTAGTCTATTTGAATGTAAATTAAATAATTTAAAATACAGGAAAATACATTATTTAGAAGAGAAAATACCAAGAAATATCTCTAAAGGAATACTATGGACAATTACTTTGCTCCAGGGTTGTGGGTTCGAACCCCTTAAAATCCTGTAGAAGATGCTTTCCTCTTGTGATTGTGATGAGGTAGGTAAAAGCCAAACATCCCTTAACGTGTTTAATTATCTAAATGATTTTTCATAATGTCACAACTTCAAAAAACCCAAATACCAGAGCATTGTAATTTCACATTAATATCCCGACGCTCTGACACTAGAAAGAAAAATCAGTAACGGGGCTCAAGCAATATACTTCTTCCTCTTTCGTCAAACCTCTTGAAAGTATTTACAATTATTACAATTTGCAACGATAAACAAAGATGTAATCAGCAATCAGGCTTCTCATTTACGTCTACGACTACAAGATAAAGGAAGATTGCGTTTCCTGAAGGCTGCTAGACAGCCGGAACCCAAGCGCGCACAACTTCGCCTCGGATTTCGACGTAACTCCCAGATTCTCCACGAGCAAAAGAAAAAGAAGAGCGGCGGGCCGGCTAACGAGACAGTGAGGGAAGGCCTCGCGCGGGCCGCTGACGCGACCAGATGCGCCGTGGGGACGGAGGATGCGGCGTACCTTGTTTTAGAGATATGAAAATAATTCACAGTGTCAGCACTACCACAAATAGCCTCGATAGCGGTCACGCTCACGCCCTTTCTTCACGGAAGATGAAGAACGAGTAACACATGGCGAGGCGCGCGTCGACGCAAGAATTCGTAAGATCTGCAACGTCTCTCTTTTTATTTGCCCTATTTGAGGTCGCTTACTGCGGTATCTGGAGGAATAAGTACAAAGTACTTTACATTTTGGCGCACATTCAAGGGGTGACGAGAAGTCGGGAGAAGCATACACAAGAATTTACGATGTTCGTAGCATTTATTGCAAAAAGGAAATCGTAACTACGGCACACATGTTCTTCCAGAAAAGAGTCCAAGTCTTGCCACGTCATCCATTGCGGCGTGAAATGATGTTAATTTTTTGGAAGGCTGAGTCACGCTAAATGATATACTCAAACTTTACGCGTTACAGAAACAGACTAGTGCCATCTATTATCTCGTTAGTTTTCTGAGTAGTGGCAATGGTGAAGGTTATGATGACGACGACGACGATGATAATAATAATAATGATAATAATAATAATAATAATAATAATAATAATAATAATAATAATAATAATAATAATAATAATAATAATAAGTAGGAAAGCGCAACATATTTCTCCTCTGAATTTTATTACTCAACAATTATTTATAGTTTTTAAAAAGTGCATAATATCACTTATATATCTACAAATGAATAACGTTACACAGAAAACTTGCATGCCACTAGAATCAATATGATTGAAAAAGAGCTTGGAAAGTTGATATAACTCAAAATTTCGAGCAGCAATGTTGCACGACGAAAATTAGGTACGTGTGGGAAGTAGTTAGGGAAAGTAATTGGAAGGGTAGTAGTTGTAAAAAGTTAGGAAAGTTAGGAATGTTTTACGTATTCAGTAAATGAGCAATAGAAAATCCCCAAAACATTTTTCATGTTGATCAGTATTAAATCTCAAAAACGAATGAAATGAGAGAAGTTTATAAATTCTGGAACAATACAATTGTGAACACACGAGTTGAACGTGTTTCAAAAAATGTAATTAGAATGTTTTATGTTTACAAAGATTTGGACGTATAGCTGTGGTGAACTTTTGCAGGAAATACTGATATCCACATTTATTTAAAACTTAATACAGCACACATTATTATATGTATGTATTAAGTTTACATGGTTTCTCTAAGAGGAAATGTTAAACGTATTCAAAGCATCGATTACGACTCACACAATGAAATAATGAGTAAATGGCGGCAGATAAGCTTGCATTATATTAATTGAAAGATATCGTTAAAATTTAATGTTTATTTTATAAATCGGTTGACAATAGCAACCAATAAAACATCTGGGGCCTTTAAATTAAAGCAAAAATCACGAAATTTAGTAGAGTAGAAAGTTCAAAGTTCTTACTAAACGCTAATTCAAACTTCTTTCTAAACAAAACTCCGTAATGGCTTTAATATGAACATTTTTGAAAGTTTTTTGCCAACAAAAAAAGCGACTGCACAATCACTATGCACAAGAGACAACGATCTTCGGCAAAGATAATGCGTGCGCCTTAGTAAACTTATACAAATTGCCATTAATATATTGCCAATATTGGAATATGATATAATTCTTATTTTATGAGATGGGTTAATTACCCCTGTTCTTCATAATACGAGGTTTGCTGTAGCAGAGTGTTTTCTGCTGGCTAATTCAAAGTGATGTTTTAGTACGTGATTTTGGGGAGCGAAAAATTAAAACCTACTTCACTCTAGTTCATAGAATCTCCTTAACATTTAAAATCTAACAACGTTCTTCTCTTTCTCTCTTTTCGTGGTTCTGCTGAGTATGCTGGCCGTAATGCTCATTTCCATTATCTTTAAAATTTTAAAAATCCGCTGACCTTTTTTCCTTTTGTTTCAAAGTAATATTACTTAATAGGTATTAACAGACTTACTTTCTCTTACTTATTTCATAAGAAGAGACAGATATAGATATTTATTATTTCCGCAAGTAGGTTTATGCAACCTGGTGGCGGAACATTAAAATTTACATATTATAATTATGAATTAAATACAATGTATCTTAAAAATTATTTTAAGACAATAATAATAATAATAATAATAATAATAATAAAAAGATAACAGTGTTAACAATAAATGCATTAATAACAATAACCGCATTAATTCTACACTTATGATGTTTCTGTACAGATAATTTATAATAACATATACGACTTTTAATACACTGCACTCCACTTCACTTCACTTCACTTCACTTCACTTCTCTTTCTACTTCTGTATTGCACTACACTTCACAACACGTCACCACACTTCAATACAAATACTATAAACTAATGCATCTAATAATTATAACAATACTAATAATGATAACAATAATTATTAACAGTAATAATAATAATAATAATAATAATAATAATAATAAACCTTTCTAATAAATCTAACTTACTTACTAATAAAATTTACAAATATCATTTGTTAGTTTACTTTTAAATCTATGAACACCTTGAGGAAAGGGTTCCAAGGCTGTCGCAGGCAACTTATTCCAGTCCGTTATAGTTCTATTAAGTTATGTAATCGTGCGCCGAAAATCGGCAAATTTTCGGTAGAAAAGCGTTTGTTGCCGGGCCCCGGTAACAAAAAAGTAGAGAAATCCTGTTGCTATATATTAAATTACTTATTCTAACACGTGGTGTAGCCAGAATTCATGTTTTGTGGGAACTTGATTCAGAAAAACCGATTGACGGCAAAACGTCCGTCCGTGCGTGCCTGCGTCCGTCCGTCTGTGGTCAACGCAACTGCCTATACCGTTCATTCGATTTTCTTCAAAATTGATATTCCCCGATTGATCTGGACTTACTCAAGGCTTTGGGAGTTTCAACCGGATATTTTGATTTTTGAGGGTATTTGAAATGAAGCCTCAAATATATTTTCAAAATTTTGTCAAAGATGGCTCCAAATTTTCTGAATAAACTTTGTCCTCGGATAGCGTAAAGGACGGATAAGGAAATGGCGCAGGTCTCATGTTCGTTGAAATTCTAGATTTTTCGTAAATTGCAAAAGTGCAATTTTTTGGGAGCGTCTTCCTACAACATTGAAGATACATAATTTTTCCTTTATGAAATATGTTACTTAAAATCTTTAAAGATGTCCTTTATATGTATCAAGAGACGGTAAAAATATGGTGCTAAGTTAGTCCCATTTTCGGTGAACTCTCCACATTTTCGAAAAAAAAAATTCAAAACAACAAAATTCAAGATAGCGATTTTGGACTTAACGTCTGTCATCAGAATCAGCTCTTCAAATGAGGTTATATTCATTTTTTTTTAATACTAGTATATTTCGCATAATTTTGATCTGAAGTTTACGTAATTTAAAAAATATTTTCTCAAATACCGTAAGGAATTTTTTCATAAATTTTCTTCTCGTATGTAACAACAGACGGTAAAACGTATGGTGCTAGTTCCATTTTCGGTTAACTCTCCTTATTTTAGAAAACTGCAAAATTGCTGTTAGGTAATATTGGGTTGAAACAATTACATTTTTAAACGATGGCCCGAGTTTAAACCTCAAAATTCTTATGTAGCTAGAGGTATGGCTGACGGGGAGTCAACTCGTAGGACCTGAGTTCGAGTCTCGGCGCGGAAAAATTTGCCTGATACTTTCGTATGTTTATGTAGTAGTATAATGTAGCGTATGACTCAGAAATAATGCGAGAAAGTTTGTGTTGTTGTAGGAACAAGAGTTTATTAATCGATTATTTTCATTTTATACAACTATTATTAGCTCTCTGATTTTTACTTTAGTATTGTTGGCACAAACTATTGTTTTCAAATAAAAGTAAAACGTAAATAAATGCTGCGAATGAATTCCTTTTCATTCCTCTCATATTGTCGGCGGCCTAAGCCGACTGTCCCAGGCCGAATAGTCCAATCGGACAGGGAGCTGGCAGCAACGTACAAGATGATGAAGTTCAGGGAAGACTCATGTATTTTCATCCTCAATCCTCATACCTTCTATGCGGAATGCGGTAATAAATAGTCATGTACTTTCAGTTCACTGGAATTATTTTATGGAGATAGGACCAAAAATATGTTTTCCACAAGCTTTTCAAATCAGAACAACTGTCACTCAACCTAATTGAAATTTATAAAAAAATGTGCTGTCGTTAAAATCTAGTTTAAACATTATGAACTTGTTTCACTATGGAGAAGCAATATATCAATAATAAATATTCTTTAGTGGATGATAATTAGAGAAATTCTTCAAGCAATATTAGCCTCCTTAAATGACATCAGCACAAATAACGATTTTCTTTGATCTAATAATGTTTTAATAACGAAATTTTGTTACTCTCTCGTTTGCTTAATAGGTTACTCTAGTTTCTTCAAAATAAGAAGTTGTAAAAAAATGAAAATAGTGCGGCTATGGATGGAAATGACATTTAAATTCGAAATCAAAATATTCAGGGCACTAGCATGCCAGTCGAAAGCTGAAGCTCGTTTAATCAACATGCATTACATTTTTCAAACAGATGTGATGCAGTTTGATCGTGAATACATTGAATGGTGAATTTCATTCACGAAATGGAAAATCGAGTACCTAATTCTTTCCTGCGCATAAATAAGTGAATCGACAGTGCGTTATCAAAATCAATAGCCCTAAGTCGAAAAAACAGCCGATCATTATGTTATGGATGTTTTTGAAAGAAGAGGCCGTAAACGACAAGCCATATTACCCTCCCGTTGTTAATATCCCCCATGAATTCATCGCTCCCTGCTCTCGCTGTGACGTTTGGGCTGGCGCCAGGAGCCAAGCAATGCACACGATGTCTGTCGCTCTGCGGCGGAGTCACGGGCAGTGGGCCAGGAACGCACTCTAGGTGGACACCACTCAAAACTCACCGGATGAAAATTTGAAATATTGTCCTTCTCGTTGTGAGAAAAAAGGTGCAACTTATAACGTGAGGGTTATCTCACACTTTATCGCAAAGGTTGTATTAATGTTCATGAAAATGAGTGTCAGGCTAGAATTTAAAAAAAAATCATTTGAAACATCACAATAGTGCAAACGTATGACTTTTTAACAACGTTCTGCATTAGGTTAGAGACAAAGATGAAGCGAAAGATATGAATCGTCGTTATATATTCGCTTATTCCTTTTATAACACGTAACACTCGTACGTATGGCATTTGTGATTAATATGTTAATGATTGAATTAGGCATTTGAGCAGCTTTCCGCAAGAGACACGCTTTGGGACATTGTATGAAGATATTACCAAAGCGATCAGACGAAATAATAAGACTCTTTCATGGTGAGGCTGAGGGTATTTGCCATCTTCCATATCCTTAGCAACAACAATATTCGTGATTGAATTTTTTGGGCCACTACTTTGAAGAACTGTAGATGCCGCCCTAAGCATTGATGTGTGTGAATGTTATGAGAATATGTGTGTATGTGTGTGGTCTTGTGAAACTGTGTGTGTGAATGTTTTTATCAACTGAAGAAGAAATCGTAGTTCCAACCTAGTGGTTTTTATTGAAGTATAAAGCATTTGCAACGATCATGCAAAGAATGTGATAGCAAGCAGTTTTCTTCAATTTAATTAAACAGTAGCTATATCTTAAAGTAGCTAAAAAAAGCTTATATATAGCTTATCATAGCTTAAACAGTAGCTACAAATTATCTCTCAGTTGCATTCTTCCTTAAAGCGAAATTGCCTACTAAGCATATTTTTAGTTGTTCAAGTTCGATTTATGACGAATTCTCGGCATCGATAGCTTGCACTTAATTTGCTAGTTAAAATATATTTTACAGATCTTTTACAATTATTTTAATTTAGAGAAAACGTAGATCACACTTATTTCCTAGAGGTCTTTGCACTTTGTCTTCGATAGTTAAAAAGATCAAATAAAAAAGTACTACTTTTTTTCTCATAAAACAAGATGATACGAATCCTCGTCAGTAGTAATGTCTAAGATACAAAATACGTCCTTTAAAACACGCCTTACTTGAAATGTTTCTCTGCGTTACGCGTGTACAAGAGATGGTTAGAGAATAGATACGCATATGCTAGAATGAGTCAGATTCTCATGAAACTCTCTCGCGCTGGCAGTCCACTATGTCCACCCCAAACTTCAAATGCACCGATTACAACAAGAGTCTTAGCAATGATATATGTTTTCTTAAATTCTTGATGGTTGTGCATTTCCAACGGATTTTGCATGTCACGTAATGTGACGGGCCAGACAGACACGCTACGATAAACAATTATTTCGATATATTGCATAAGGAAAATACGACATGTTTGGCATAGACAATTGATTGTTTATAAGCGCAGTGACATTTATTTATTTATTACGCCGGACTTGGTAAACAGGGCAACATCTAATTAGACCGGCATAAATAAATAGACAAAACACATTTGGAAAACAAAAAGCTAGTTGAAATTAGGGGAAATTAAATTCTAAATTAATTATAGGTTCGATCGTAACAAAGTGGACGGGAAGAAAATCATATGTAAGTAAACTTGAAAATTTTATAAACTGACAGCAAAAGGATATTTAAAATAGCTGAAAATTACGGGGAAAATACCTAATTAATACAGAATATGTACAGAATATGAGAGAGCACAGCAGAAAGAAAAACGTGATTTTAATCAAAATGTGCAAGCAACAAGTGAAGGAGAGAGACAGGAATTGTTTTCGGGCTCTTTAGTGAAGGTAGAAAGTTGAGAACAGAATGCTTTGGAACTTCGTAGAGGTGGGATGACAATGAGAGACGCCATGTTAGTAGTGTGTGTTAAGAATCGATGGATGTCTACGTCTGTGATATGCTATGGCGGAAAAAGATGGAATGGTTTTGACAATGAAAATATGGAATTGGAGACAGTTACAGATACATGCCAGGCTACCATGAAGACGTCGCCATGAAAGTGACATTTAGACTTTTTTCTTTTCGTCGTAGTTAACATTGTGAGAAGTCCAGTTATGTATTTTGGGCAAAGGGGAAACTATTTTTAAATTCAAAGTAACATGGTCATTGAAAGGGAACGAATGCGCGCCAGTGAGAATGAGTTTCTATTTGAAAATGTTAAGTATGAATGCGTGTAAATATTTCTATATTGTTTCTTGTTCAAAGGGTAAATAAATTTGTGTTTGTGATATGATGTATTAGCCCGGAGAAGCGGCAACGACGCCGGGTAAAAGCTGTCATAATAAACAACATTACATCGGCGACGGCAATGATTTTTTGAAAGATTTGTGTTTTCATTAAATAGGGGAATGAGGGAAGGACATGTAAAAGGAAGGAAGGGACATGTAAAATGAGGGAAGGACACGTAAAAATCCTACAACAAATGGTAAAAACCCGTTTCCTGAATAGAATTAGCTTTGCGCATCTACGATCAAACAAATTTACTCAACGTTTCACCTTTCACCAAAGTTTCACCTCGTGTGTCAATATTTTAGTTTATTATTAAAATTTGCGAGGGATAAATAAAGATCCGTTGCAGTAGCATTCCCAGCGTGAAGCGAAGTAGGGAAAAAGTAATATAAGTATATGAATATGTTTTTGTTTATGAATAACTATTACGAAGGTGGAAAAACGGAAGCGTTGCAGTTGGATGCCCAACGTGGGGCAAGGATGGATAAAAATAATATCAGTATTATTTATTTTTATCTTTTATAAATAAGAGGAACTATGGATGTGATGCAGTAAATATCGGTAGTCGCTACAAAGAAAGATGCAACCGTAAAACTCCTTATAATCTTGGAAATCGTCATGCATTTCAATTTCTTTAAAATTACGACAATTTTCAACCTACCAAGAGAGGAAGGCTGGACCGTCCTTATAGCAATAAGTAGTTCCTCACGTGCGCGGATGAGTTGCGACTATGAAATGAAAAACGTTATAAGGAACTCATTAAGGTTTTCCTTATAATAAGTAACGACTATGAATTAAACTCCAGGACATATAAGAACGGCTTTCCATGACCCGACCCCGGGTTCAATTCCCGTTCGGGCAAGATTTTGATGAGAGTTTTCCTCGCAATGTCCCAATATATGTTGCTGTGTGACGATGAGAAAAACTCACTTCTCTGGATGAGAAGACCAGAATACGTCATAGGGATGTTTACGTGCTAACCTCACGAACCCCCTTAATTCATAGCCGCAAGACTTGGACGCTTCTGGTAGGCCCTGTCGCGCCACGTACACACAGAACTAGTATAAGAGAGCTGGCTTCTTTGCTATTGCTCACCATAATTGCAGGGGATGAAGTAGTGGCATAGTTTCAGTTGGTGTCACCCGGGGCAAAACTAGTGGTATCACCCATAAATTAAAAACTGCATTTAATTCAGAATAATTGAAATTTAATTGTAAATAATCTAAAACGCAGTATAACTAATTAACAAGTGCATGTTTTTATAAAAATATTATTTTTTAAATACATCATTAAAATTATATAATTCACATTATAAAATTTTCTAATTGGTGTCACCCCTAAAACTGTGTCACCCGGGGCGGATCGCCCCCCCCCTGCCCCCACCTAGCTACGCCACTGGGATGAAGGCTTCTTATGGAAGAGCGACGGGGTGTCCCCGTTCGGGCGCACTGCCTGACGGTGGCGGCAGAGAGGGCGGTGAGGTGTAGGACAGCAGCGGGGGGGGGGAGCGTCGCGTGGCGGCGCTGACGGGCGGGGCGGAGGGCGAAGGGATGGCGCTTGATGGACGGCCGGTAGCGGAGCGGTGCGATGGCGCGGGGGCAGAGGGCGGGGAGCTGGGTGCGGGGGCGCGGGGGCGCGGGGGCGGGGACGCGGGGGCGGGGACGCGGGGGCGGGGGCGCGGGGCGGGGACGCGGGCGCCGGCGGGGACGCGGGGGCGGGCGCCGGCGGGAACGCGGGCGGGGGCGGGGACGCGGGCGGGGGCGGATGCGGGGGCGGGGGCAGGGGCGAGGCCTCGCGATGCGACCTCCCGCTGCCGGCTACGCCCGGTCCCGCTCCGCCCCGCCCCTTCCCCGCCCCGCCCCCGCCCACGGTTCCTTCTGCGGGCGACAGCGCACGACCTGCATTGCTCCACAGAGGCCGCGCCCGCCAACAGCGGAGAGCGGAGCGCTGGGAGGGGTAGCGAAACCCAAGCGCAGCGCCAACGCCACTAAGCTGATGCTGCTTCGGCTGCTGCTCTCTCTGCTTATTCATCTGCTTCTTACTCTTTATCTTCTGCTTATTCGTCTGCCTCCTCCTCCTCCTTTTTTTCTCTTTTCCTCCTCCTTGCTAGTGCCAGGCATGCAGCTAGTGGGAAGACAGGCAAATGCCCCTCCCGAAATAAAAGAAAAATAAACCTGGTTGATATTTTAGGCAGGTTTATTTTTTAAGTCTGTATGCCGCTATTGATGTAGCATCTGAGTGTATATAATGATGTGTTCATGTTTATGTAACTTCCCAGGATCAATGAATGAAAATGTCAAAATGAATATGAATAGATATTTGAATATGAAGGTTTTAAGAAAAGAATATCCAAACGTGACAAAATTTTATAAAAGTATTTTATGAAACATTACGTAAAAAGATCTCCATCAGAAGGAACTTAAGTTGTTTATGTGCAACTTCACTTTACGAGCTGCCTACGAAAGAAAATACCTCGGCATAGGTTTGTGCCATCTTCAACCAGATGTTGACTAACGCTTGTAGACACTTTAGTTTTTTCTAGGAGAGTTATGAAATAACACTTTTTTCTATTGAGAAATGCACGATGATTCTTTCTTACACCACAAGGTTAAACATCCAAGCCTATGCTTATGAAAATCCGAAGCCCTGTCCCAACGTTTAAGGATAGTAGTGGGAACAGGGCGGCGAATGAAATATCGCTCGCATTCCTTAGCCCGTTGTTTAGATTACACACTGGTATCCGCCAATCTTTATAGGAGGAAATCTTTGAAACGACCAATCCTGTCTCTCTCTCTCTCCCTCTCTCTCTCTCTCTCTGAACAATCACTAGAATTACAATCCTGGCAGTGCTCGCCTCCAACTCAGCTACGAAGACTGTGTGGAAAATTCGGCACTGGCGCTACTTGAAATTAGAACTTCTCTTTACTTACAGTCTTGCAACTACGTACACAAATGCAATACGGTTGCAGGTTAAATTCTAAAAAAAAAACTACTTTTACTGGTTCCAAGATTTTTGCAAGTTTGAAAGCGATGAATAAAATACTAAAGAAATCTCACACTTAATGTCTCTGAAAGAAAGCTTTGAGATTTCAGCATCAGAAAGAAAGTATTGAACTCTTCTCTTTCCCAGGCTCTACGATTTATTGATCTTTCGTGTCAACACTGTTCCATTTACTCGGAGGAGTGTTTACGACGTTCTAACAAAAATATCGGGCATCTGAAGAATGAAAGCAATGCACAATCTTACAAGGCTATGTTCCACATAAACCTTCGGAAATCTTCCCTTTCTACGTAATGGATGCTTAAACATAGCTTAGCGTTAAGCGGATATGGGTTGCGGAAAGCGAAATAGAAAAAAAAATACTATGATTACTGCGAACCAAACTATGCAAATACGTAACGTCCAAAGTATGCAAAAACTGTACCTTTTGTACCAATGGCAAGAAGACAAAACCATAATACCTATAATACCACACAACATCATCCGGAAACATCATACGCTGAAATGTTAAATAATAGAAACGTTAGATATGTGTCCAAGATAAATATAAGAAAGTATCTAAAAAATTAAAATGAGGACTGGTTCATTGAATGCCAAAACAAGTTTTATTCCTGTTTGATGTCTACACATATAGAAGCTCCCATTCGGCACCCCAGGTGCAAACACCTTGGTGGCAATGCATACGTCTCTCCATTCATCACGCGGATGTGTCTCGTGAGCCCCAATCGGTCATAGCTCATACTACTTAATGTCGGATCAACGAAGCTGTAAGCCCATCGGTGCTTGGTCCTGCTTGGAGGAAGGGGCAATCGACATCTACGTAGATGGCGCTGCCGCTGCATGCAGTTATTGTCGTAATTGCATGCACAGTTGCCTTCTCATACACACGATTTCCATTGGGGGAAAGAAAAGAATGAAGGGAGAGATTCTGATTCCGACTTCTCACAAGGTGAGGACTGTGAACGATTATACAAAAATAATTATTTTTGGAACTTTTCTTAAAAAATAATTATTTATAATTATTATATTAAATAATTATAATTCATGATTTGTTATATTGCAGTAATGTGTACGTGCAATGTGTACTTTAATTGTATGTACTCGTTTATATTCGACATATAAAGAAATATTACGGGAAGGTCTGCAGCAGAAATGGTGGAATGTGTTTTCATACGTCTTTCGTTAATGCATTCCAATTCTTTTAGGGCAACATTTATCTCCCCACCTGATGTAATGGCAAGTGTTGCCTATCAGCGGTTCGGTTTTCCCTGGACAGTGAGGTTCCTAGCGGAGAGCAGCCGAAGCAGACCTCTTGCCGCCCGAAAGCTTTCAGAGCGGCAGCGCGCAGACAGTACTCGTCACGAGCCCAACCGGCGGCGCGGTGTGATATATGTGGGAACCAGAACGCCGAGCCGGCGATGAGGAGATGGGTACGGGTGGGGGAGGCAGGCGTGGTTGCAGGAAAGAGAGTGAGAGTGCTGGCGGAACCTGCCAGGTTCGGGGGCAGCGTTGCTGGAGGGGGGAGAGCGAAGGAGACAGGGTCGCGAAGGGGGTGGGAGCAGCTGAGACGAAGGTGGGGATGACAATGGCGGTAAGGAGGTCAGAGAGTGGCGGGGTTGGCGGGGTTGGCGGGGTTGGTGAGGACGGCGGGGACGACGGGGACGGCGGGGGCGGCGGGGGCGGCGGGGGCGGCGGGGGCGGCGGGGGCGGCGGGGACGGCGGGGGCGGCGGGTGCGGCGGGTGCGGCGGGGGGCGGCTGGGGCGGCAGGGGCGGCAGGGGCGGCAGGGGCGGCAGGGGCGGCAGGGGCGGCAGGAGCGGCAGGGGCGGCAGGGGGCGGCAGGTGGCGGTGACAGTAGCGGGGGGCGGCGGGGGCAGTGCCACGAGAAGCACGCAGAGAGGGAGGGCGGTGGCTCCCACAATCTGCTATGAATAGCACGTGGCGACAGCCTTGCCTTCAGCAGGCGGAGCGGGGGAGGCCGCGGCGACGACTGCGGTTGCAGTGGCCGCGACAGCGCTGTCCGGGACAGACACGGGAGTGACGACAGCAGATCAAAATCTGAAGCTTTAAAATAAAAAGTGTGAATTGTGGGAGAAAAGAAGCTGACTATAGATTTCGTTGGTCCTCCAGATTCAAATTTAATGTATTTGCATATCTGAATTGTCCTCTTGAATTCCAGATCTTATGAAACCTACCATCTTTAAATTGTTGTAAGCTCATTTTCAACTGAAAAGATTTTGCATTCATGCTTTTAACAATCCACCTTTCAATAATCCGCATTTGCAAACTGTCAGTATTCCTCTCGAAAAGGAATTAAGTATAGTTATCAATTACTGACACGAAAAGGTAGCGTGTCAAAAAATTATGCAGTTGCAAAGTGAAGAAAATATATGGAATGTAAGAGCGGTGGAAAGATAGAATTAACGGAATATGTAAAAGTGTAAGTGGAATATGAGGATTATTAAGAGTAATTTGGATGAGAATTGACAAGAAATGAAAGGAAATAAGGAAAGAGAACATGGGAGATAACAATTAAAGCATATCTCGCGGGCAGATCTATAAATATAGCGAAATGCTGACGAAACTAGTGGTATCAAATGCGGCAATACATTCAAAACAGAATTTATGTTCGGGTCTAATGTGTTAAAGAAATCAGATATACAATGAACGAAATGCTTATGAAAAAAGTATTATTGAATATCAAAATATTGTTGTTTGCTTCTTCGTAAATAAAGAAATAATCCAGAGGTTATCATGACTCTTGTTCCACAGCAAGGCTCGTCAAAGTTCTTCTATATCGTATGATTCATATTTGGTGCATACCTCCCACTTAAAAAAATCATCAGTTTTTAGATAAGTAAATAAATATGTTTACAAAATAGTAAATTTAACTAGAAAAAATCCCCAAAAGTTAGTTTTCAAGGTAGCGGGTATGTGTAGTAAATCACGGTCTTTGACCGCGAAATAAATTTGCTCAGTTCAGATTCTTCTGCAAATAGACAATTTTATAGATTTTATAGTTGTTTTGGGCCATCGATGACATTCATAAGGCTTTCTAGCGTGATTAGACATTGCGGGTCAGAAGTGAAACAAGAGTAGAAAGAAAACAAACGGGTATTTAGGTAATCCAATTCCGAATGAAATTCATCGTCATTTAGGGAAACCTACATTCTTCGGAAAAGCGCATCACGTGCACAAAATTCAGACAGAACAGAAAAAGTAAGACGGAAATTTTCATTTGTGAACCGAAATATTAGATACTGGAATAATTTGGCTGCGTCAGTCTTTCCTCAAAGATAGAAAAACTTTAAAAATATATTCTTTGTCTGGTTGTTTTTGTGTTTATTATTTCAATGTATATTACTGACTTCTTTCTATTGTTAAATTACTTGTCTTTCTATACAGTAAGTTGTATTATAGTAATAATAATAGTTATTATTATTATTATTATTATTATCTACGTGTATTGTTGTGTTATGAATGTGGAGTGAAACGAACGTGAAAGAAAGACCATACATTCCAGTTCAGTGCATTGAGGTAAGGTGAAGTGAAGTACTGTGCATAGTAAGGTTAGGTGAAGTGAAGGCTTGCGCGATGAAATTATACATTATTTTGTGGAGTATTTTATTGTGTATCAGTGTAGGCTTATGAATGTAAAGTTATGATATTCTGCCACCAAAATCCCATATTTAATGGCATAATTTATATGAAAACCTCACTCTAAAATAAAATATTCATCTTGGACCAAGACGCACTGCACTAAATCCTGGCTGAAGACGGCAGAGGTTCTGTTGATTGGCGTACTTGGGATGCTGACCTATTGCTTGCGGTTGCGGCTCCGCAGGTAGAGGCCCATGCAGAAGCAGGGTGGTTGCGGGGGGAGGGGAGGGGGGCGTCGTTAAGGGGCGGGGGAGGGGAGAGCAGAGGACCGCGGGGCGGCGCCGGCGCAGCCTCCGTCTCGCCGCCGCCGCCGAGGCCGCGTGGACCAAGGCCACCGGCCCAGGTGGGCCGCCTCTCACAAAGGCTGGCCGAAACACAACGGCGCCAGCGCAATAAACACGCGAACCCGCAGTTTTTACTATGCCTACCATGCAGTAGCCGTATCGAAATGAGTGTAATGAGGCCCGCAAAACCTTTATCCGAACCCCCTTTATAAACGTGTGTAGCAAACAAAAGTAGTGTTGGTACCTTAAATAAAATAGAAACACACTTTAAAAAAATCATAACCATCAGTCTATGATTACTACATAAAGAATCTCAAAACTTTGTGCTCGTTATTCTACAATTGCAAAACCTTCAACCCAAAAATATGCCCTATTTTTTACCTGAACCCGCCCGCATTGCGGGCCTGGTGGGCCCGAACGTTATCCCACTGCTACTAAGCCAACTGCAGTGCTGTATATATCTTCGTTTTGAACTTCAGGATATCACTTGAATGCGAGATCAATTTGTGCAGTATTGAAGAGTATAAATTCCACGTAATTTTTATTAGTTTACGAGTAAATACACTATTTATATTTTGTCCGTTATTTATTGTCATTGGATTATTTTTGTATGGCTTTTCTATAAACATTAACATTGGAATTTGTAGGAAACAAAACTGTCCCTAAATACCTCAAATACTCAACAAAGGTAGAGCAATATTATACGAAATGTTAATAAGAATTATTTTTATTATTATCATTGACAATTTTAACTTTTCTGTAGGCTTGGGGCCTTATGCCATTAATTGTAATAAATGATACTGCGAATGATATTGCATGATACCAGTGGTGCCTTACGCGGGATTCGACACCATGTTTTGTCCCGCGCAGATCAGTTGCCACCGCAACCAGTGCGTTAACTTAGTGTTAGTCTTCAATTTAATTAGTCGAATAGAATTGACGCAAGCTCCCAATTTAGAACAAAGCACACATTTCAACACCACCAGGGCGAGACTTCAGTTGGGTTAAGCGCTCCAATTCCGATACGGTGACTTTCCAAGTGCCAGACATATTGCTGCGCACCAGTTTTTGCACTTTTCTTTAACTAACAATACAATATATAATTAGAAGAAAAACCAAGAAATACTTATTCGTGTTCGCTATTCTCAAAAAGTACCCAGCATTCAAAATATACAGTTAAAGTATTTCAAATGTAAAATAAGAATTTCATCATACTGCTCATAACATCACCGTAACTTGGAATAAATAATTTCGAGCGGCTAAGGTGGCTCCGTGACAAAATCCGTTGCAGCTGCAGCGTCTCTGACCAGGCTGTCCTAGAGTTCCAATCCCGATGGTGGCGGATTTTCACACTGAGTACGCAACTCTCTGAGGACTATCAACTAGGAGAATTCTAGGGGCCGGTTGCTGTAATTTGTCTTTTTCCGTGTTTTTTTTCAATTAATCCCAAACGATTATCGGACCAGAATGTAACAAACAGACCACGGATTGCGGGCTATCTTCCCTTCCTCATCCTTGTCACTTCCTCACCCCTTACACACACACACTTACAGTTTCACCCACTTCACTCGAGTACAGAGAGCTTAGATGTTGTCCCGGCTGAAACGATGACCCGATGGGAGAGAGACCTGGAGAAGGAAAACCACGCAAGCCACTTTGTAGGTCAGCGCCGAATCTTACGTAGCAGCCGGGGAGGAACACTGCAGTCTTGCAGGTTAACATTCTCTGCACTCTCGGGGCTAATGACGTTTGACGCTTAAGGGAACTCTTAGTACTCTCTCACAATTCTGTTGTTTCGATTTCAGAGGGACGCGTAACTGGAGAACTAATTAGTGTGTTTTCCGAATTTCTGTAATCTTGTCGAACTTATCGAAATATTACAGCGCTCTGCATCTTTACAAGATGGCTTCAGGCTACATCTGTACAAGATGACGATCGGGCTTATGCAGGGTTGCTGTCATTCGCATGCCAATTGCACCAATTAACAAATTTACGTATTTGAATTCGAGTTATAAATTTTCTCTCCGCCTAAATTTACCTGCATGTTTACGACACACCAGAATGTTTACAACCACAAACTTCTGGCCACTATGGAACAAAATAATTGGTCTTCAGACTGTTATACAATAACCAACTGCTTCAAGTAGCAACGTGTGTTCATTTGATTGTGCATAATGTGTTGGAGTGCGTTTTAAAAGGCGAAATGACTCCTTCTGTACAATACACTTATATCACAGAGCGACAAAAATTATTGGCGAACACTTTCAAATTACTACAAAGAAAAGATTTCTGCGATGCTCAAGCAATGCGACACATCTTGGATGTAATTTTTTAGTAAAGCGAACAAATATGGTTTGAAATAGTTTCTTTTTACTTGTTAAAATTTCAAAAATATAGTCTACAAGACAGTCAGTATAAATGGTAAATCATTGTCTTTGGTCGCAAAATAAATGCCTCAGCTCAGGTTACAATAGCTTTTCTGAAAAATGGTCGTTTTCGCTGCACCGACGCGCCATATGTGTCATTATCTTCGTGTACCGGCGACTATCACAGGAAAGGGACTTCGGGTGGGCTAAAACAGGTCTGATCAAGTGAGCGACCCCCTTATCGTGTCCTGGCTTATCTGCTGGCTACCGGTGTGGCCTCCTGCTTGTTGAGGCAACCCGTCGGTAAGGGTTGAGGCATTCGGACTCAACCGGCTCTTTTCTACGAATATTATCGTGTACTTCGATTTATTTATAGTGGCACTTAACGTTTTATGAGCAGTTACGGTGTCATCCAATCGGAAGGTTGACCATCACCATAGTGACGTCATTGTAGTGACGTTCAAGCTCCCGATTGGATGACACCGTAACAGCTGACTTACGTCAAGTGCCAACTACAAATAAATTGAAGTGTAGTGAAAGGCGAGTGGCATGCGGACACATCGGGCCACCGCGGGCAGTCTGCCCCAATTCTTGCATTGAGCAGCCCCAGCCAGCAGTCCCGCTCCAATTGCAACGTTTCCCCACGCGCCCGACGCATCTTCGATCCACGCAGCCTCTGCCCCTGCAGCCGCTTACTTTTTTAAAACGGCGCTTGCGTAGTAGGTTTGCATCTTGGCGACATCAAAATACGTTTTACGGCGCCGCCAAGTGCGCGCATCAGCGCCTCTTCCGGCAGGGTGCGGGCCCTTAAAACGCCCCCGAGCAGCGGCGGGGATCGCTGAAAGCCATCTGACCTACATCGGGGAGAAATCCATTAACGCTGCGCCCCGCCCCGCCCCGCCCCTCCCCGCTCCGCCCCGCCCCTTTCGGCTTTGCTTCTTCTGGGACGAAGTTTGCTATCGGAGCGGCCGAACGTATCTCTTCCCTCGGCGCACTCTGACACTTGTGGTCCGAACCCATTTTCTCCAAGGAGCTTTAATCGTGCGGGGAACTACGGTTCTTTGAGTCCATAACTACTCGTGTGTTTTCTTCTCCCGACTACTCCCTTTGCAGAGGGAAACACGTTTTCGAATGTTTGCTATGTCAATAGACAGGCGACTTTCGAGCCAAACTATATGTTCCACATTTCTTTTCTCGGATAGGATTTGAAAACTTTCCGAGACGGCGATTTGGTAATACTGCGAAACGAAAATCAACAGGATAAATCAATGCAACATTTACAAATGTTTTTGTTGAAGTTTCTTGTCTGTTTTGAAATCACTCGTGAATTTCTTTCACCAGTTATGAACAGAAAGAGCCACAGTTACTTATTTTATGTTTTACTGATCCGCTATTGTTATTGCCTTCGATACGGTGATCGACATTGCATAAGTTATCTGGATCGAGAGGATCGTCGTTACGAGGGAAATATGAAAACAGTTGAATGATGCCTCATGTTCTCTTATGGAGGGAATTATAGGAGGGAAATACGAAAAGACAAATCAAGCCAGTTAAAATCTAGCTTATTAGTAAATAAGTAAATCCGAATCTTTAAAATTAGGTAAAAAATGAAATTATGTATGTACCACGGGCGTTAACTGGTTCTAATGATCTCGGGCGACAAAAAGACCATGAGACAAAGGTCCTCGGGTGTTTTGTCGCCACTCGATCATTAGAACCCTTATAACGTCCTAGGTGCAGAAATAACTCTTCTATTCAATTTGCCAGTCTCTTTATTCCCATTAAGTACTATGTTGATAGTCTGAATCGATAATATGCACCTGTACATTCTGTGAACTGGATGTCTATTGAGGAGGGATATCTAACGTACTTACTCAAATAACTTTGAACAGTACAAGGTATTCAGATTAAGGAAGCTTTTAACAAATCAGAATTATGAAATGGGAACACAGAACGCAACTATTAAGCTTTAATACTTATTTATTTCTTATGAATTAGGAGCAACTTAATTTCTAATGTAACTATTTCACTGACATTTTGCGTGAATGAGGAAGGGGAAAGAACAAATTCAGTTGTTCGTATATTACGTCAATATATGCGTTTAAACCTTCTTCGAAATCGTCTTTCAAAAAAGGAACATTAGTCTATTTTTCCCGCCAGTTTCGTTGAGTGATTGAGGCGGGGTCCTTCCTCATCTATTGTTCGGCGCTTGTCTGACTCAACATTTGCGCGAGCACGTGGAAGAAAAATTAAACCGAGGTCGCTAAGGCTGTAGAGCCGTATCGGCCTCGTGCCTAAAGGATCACGGGTTCGAATTCTGCCAATTTCCGCCAGGTCATGGATATTTGTGTGTGCCGTTACCCCAATGCTACTTATAGTGGTCACTATATGACCTTAGCAGTTGAAAAGCAACCCTAAATAAGTAAAAATGTGTTCAGTGATGATTAATAGAATACCGGAAGTAAGAAATTGAAAACAAGTGGATGAAATACTTTGCAGACAGAGCATGTCGAAAAGCTTCTAAAGCATATTTGTATTGCGCGTTCTGCGGATGGATAACAATAGCACCAATATCAAAATGGCATTTCTACGCACTAGCCATAACGGAGTTGTGCCTTGAGACACTCCGTATACTATATCGGTACAAGTACCTCACACTAGCACTGGTGGCGGCGAGAGTTAAGGCAGTTGAGGCTTACTGCTCGAGCGTACTAGTGAATGGGAAGTCACGGGTTGCTTTCCGACTAGGTGCCAGAAATGTACTTGTATTCTTCAGTGAATTTGCAGCGTCATTCAAAATTGAATTCTCAGGACGTTTTCCCAGATCACTGGTTTCGCGGCTTTCCCGATCCTTCCACAAGAATACCGGAGCGGCACCATTCAATACGGACTACTGATCCCGCGCGATCCTTTCCCACCCGTCGAGTCCTCATTCCTATCCTCACGACCGACCGTCGGGCCGTCCACGCACCCTTGTCTGGACCATCCGACAAGCTTCGAGAATCTCGAATACTGAGATCAGCTGCGAGTGTCTCGAAGTACTAAATGTGTTTCGTGGTGAGAAAATTCGGAAGAATAATAAAAAAGTACATTACGTCGGATGCACAAAAGGTAGACGAACATCTGATTAGGAAGAAGAGGGTAAGTGTTGATTGGAAAACACGACAAATGTGAAAAGTACAGTACAATCTAATTACACATTTCGAGCCATGGCAATGAAACTTTCAATTTGTTCTCTCGTGTTATACGGGCATCTCAAACACATACATGAAATTAAGTGCAGAAAACATAGGCAACTGTAAATTATACCATGTACAGTACATGGTACGTTTTTAAATATTAATTATAATTGAATATGCCATTTACTACTTTTACTTCCTCACCCTTTCAAACATTCTTACAAATACATGTGTGCTATATTTAATGTTTTTGTTTCCTCAGATAGTCAATAATAATTTGCCGTTACAACGTTTTATAACAAGTTTATAATAGAATAATAATAGAGAATAATAAATGAGAGAAGGGCGAGGTAGTACTGGGAAGCCACTTTCAAGGTTGTACAATGCTGCGCCGTTGTTAAAATAAGCAGAATAAAACACAAGGTCTTTCCATGCAAAGCGTGAGCAGAAACGAAAGGAAATCGGAGAAAATGAGGAATAATTCCTCTTCTAGGAAAGTGCATTGACAATAATGAAATAAAAAAATAGATACATTTTATTATGGTACTGTAGTTACGAAATACATGTTCTATTTTCCTTGATCATTAATATTGTTTCCTCTGATAGTTGGCTGCCCTTAATATCGCATTTATTTTCCGAAACTATCTCCTTAATACCAAGGAAGTTCTCTCCCAAAGTTCCGAACTCTTTCGTTTATTCGATTCGTTTCGTCGGCTATCTTTATTTTTTAAACTACTTATTTTTAAAATTTTAATAAATAATTTTATTGAATATTTGGTCGTCGTTTCATTAATTTCGAGTTCATTATTTTTAATAAATAAACATAAATTAGGTATCATAAAGATAATGTACAACTCACAACAATATTTACACACAACATAATCACAATAATACACAACGATATGTATATAATATACAACAAATTTCATATAAAATTATTATTACGGACTTCGGGGCTTTGAAACTATTTTTTTCTACAGAGACTACAAATGATTGGGAATCTCCAATCTAAAAGGACTCGAGACTCTGCCCCCTTAAAACATAATTTTATTTGGGGGCGGGGTACTTTATATGAAGCCTCATCAAAATTTGAAAATTTTGTCGCAAATAGTTCCAAATATTGTTATTATATTTTCTCCTCGGATAGCGTAAAAACGCTTGAAAATGGCACTTGTTCTTTTCATATCTCTGCATTTTCGAACGTTGTAAAAGTTAAATTTTTCCGTGTCTCCTTACAATTTGCCACAGATGTAAATACCATCCGAAGTCGATTATGCACTTCAACGTTTTCTAATTTATCTTAAAATTTGTCTCAAGAAGAGAGAAATCGATAAAAACCCAAAAGAAAAATTATATTCTTGTAGTTTTCGTCAATCAGCACAATAAATACTAGTAGTAGTTGGACATTGCTCTTGCAACTACTGTTTTCCAACGACATAGTGATGTTAACTTCAATTTTTTAATTCAACTTCAATTACTACGTACGATGCAAAACAGTCGTTACTTTGTAATGAAGTAAATTATATCCCGTCTTTGCGTGTCGACTTGGTGAGCAATCAGATCATTCCATAGGAGTCCTTAGTGCGTATGACTGCATACCCGAAGAAGCAGTTCTGAACGGAGAGGAAACTATTTCTCGAAAATAGTCCTAGAGTAATGCCTTCATTAATTACGTGAAGAATTCTGAGAGTGCATATTATTCAAACAGGCGCTGAAATGAAAACTCATTCTTTTGGTTAACTCAGTTTCTTTTTTTTTTCATTTATTTTCTTCCCGTTCGACTTTCGTCTTTCGGGGATTTTAACTGGTACAATGCTACATACATAAGTTTATGGGGCCATCCTGAGGCAAATGCGGGTCTCGATTCAACCCTTCACTATTTTTAAAATTTCATATTTGAAATACTTGACTAACGGAAGTTTTGCATTTATTATGTGGTAGTGGAGGGAGGGTGTTTATGGGAATGGGGGCAAATGATTTTATGATTCAAGGTGGGCGAAAGAGATCTTTGGGGAATCTGGATCTAATGCGTGAAGGATAATGTGAGTTTTGGCCGAGATTGAATATTGGAGCGTTAGGACATGCGTGGAGGAGAGAATAATATTTTTGAGAGGTTTGCGAAATGAATTCCGAGAGGAGAGGTACTTGAAGTTCTCGATGGATTTGGGAATTAGAAATAAACCATGGTGCATTCAAGGTTTGTCTTAAATATTTATTCTGGATTTTCTGTAAAATGGATAGGTTGGTAGGTGCTATGTTGCGCCATATTGGACAAGCATATGTCATTGTAGGTCTTATAATCGTTTTGTAGATGAGCAGCCCAGTTTCTATGCTAAGGGTGGAATTTTTGTTGATAAAAGGGTATAATTTAAACATTTTTGCACGTGTTTTTTGGGCGGTTGAAATAATATGCGGTTTCCAAGTTAACCGTTTGTCTAGTAAGACACCTAAATATTTGACTGGCGAAGAATGAGAAAGCCAGGGAATATCGGTGTTGTTTATTCGTAAGGGTGCAGGGAAGGGAGGACGTCTGAGTGTGAATAATTTAGATTGTGATTTTAAGGGGTTAATTTTAATTCTCCATTTTTTGGTCCAATTGGTATAGCTGTGAAGGTAGGATTGTATGTAATCATAGGCTAAATTGATATCAGTATGTGAAGTGAAAATAGCGGTATCATCTGCATAAAGAGCTATACTTGCTTCCTGTGGAGTTGGATAGTCTGCTGTAAAAATTGAGAACAATGTTGGTGAAAGAACCGAACCTTGTGGGACACCTGCGAGAATTGGGTGAAGAGGTGAAATAGTATCATTTACTTTCACTTGAAAATATCTGTCTGTAAGAAAGCTTTGAATTAGTTTCTGCAGATAATCAGGTGTACCAATTTCTCGTAGTTTGTACATTAGTCCTTGATGCCAAATTCTGTCAAATGCCTGGGAGATGTCTAGAAAGAGAGCTACTGTGTGTTTTTTGTCGTTAAAACCAACTCAGTTTCTGAGGAGTGTAACCTTGATCTCGGGATCACGCGAATTCCGAGAGCTCCGGATTGAATTCAGTTTCGGCGAGCACGCAAAGATACTGAGGAGTCATCCTCCAAATTCCTTCTGGGGATCGCAGTCTTCTCAAGGAAGAATACGACTCTTTCATGTCTCAGGAGGCAAAATATATTGCTACTCACAATTTGCGAACAGTCTGCGATTGCGTCAGCAGTTGTGAGTCCGTGACTGAAGTTTCTTAGAGCAAGAGATCCTGGGTTCGTGAACCAGTGGACCATGGGTTCAACTAGAGTAGCAAAATTTCGACATCCTGTACATCTGAATCAAAGCCGAACACTGCTTAGTGAAAATTTTGGAGAGAAGCAGTTGTGACCTATGTAACTTATACGTAGTCGACATCCCAGTAGCATCGAACACCAACATTGACCAATTCGCTGACATACTGTCATTTATGGGTCCAGTTATTCAATCAAAGTAATAAGGAACGAGATACAAAGGCATCTAGACAAAATAGACGAACGATCCATAACATGGAAACTTAGGCTCAATGATTCAAAATCAAATGCAAAATTCTTTACCCTATGACAAATGTTTTCCCTCTCCAAATCAGTAATTCATTAATTCCTTGGAACTCACTCCCCCAACGAATTAAATACTTAGGACTACATTTTGATACGAAGATACAGTGGAAAGACCATAAAAATGCAAAAACTCACCACGCAAAATTAAAAATGCTCCAACTAAAACCTCTTTTTACTTTCCTGTAAACGTACGTATACACGGAGTGATATACGTAGTACAGGGAAAGTTATGTAATGCTGCGCGGAAAAATTGTGAATTTTCCGCGGAAAAAAATTCATTGCCGGGCCGTGATAACGAAAAAGTGGATAAAACCAGTTGCTAAATTAAGAAAAAAATCCTTTAACACGTGCTGTAACCAGAAACCCTGTTTTGATACCGAAAAACCAATTGAAAGGAAAACGTCCGTCTGTTTTTCTGTCCGTCCGTCCGTCTGTGAACACTGCTAGTGCCTAAACCATACGTAAGATTTCTTCCAAAATGGATATTCACCAGTATATCTGGTACTAGTCGAAGCATTGAGATTTTGAAAAAGATTCTTCAAAATTTGGGGGTACTTTACATTAAGCCCCCGGACATTTTCAAAATTTTCTCAAAAACGGCTCCAAATTTTTTCTTTAAATTTCTTGTAAGAGTAGAGGAAAATACACTCATTAAGGTGGTATAGGTCCGATTTTCACGCATAACTCTGAATTTTCGAAAATTGCAAAAGTTAAAAATTTTTTCGGCATCTTCCTGGAACTACAAAATTGAAGATAGAGATTTTTCCTTCAAATAAAATTTGTTGTCCAAAGTGAGTTCTTTCATTAAAGTCATATACATTTGTTTGAAAAGTTTAGTAGCTTTTGCGCAATATTGCGTACAATATGTGCAATTTTAAATAATTACAAAAATAAGATTTTCTAAAAAACGGCTCGAAATGTTTTTTTTAAACTTTTGATAGGTATACTGCCTAATGTATTTTATGAGATGACGAAAACGCCATATTGCTCTATTCTTTTGTTTTTTTAAAAATTGGAAAAATGTAATTTTTTGACTTGTCTCTCACGTCGTTAATATTTACATTCGCGGCAATTTTTTAACATTATTATATTTACAAGTTCAATTGCTTTAAATAATGTCAAGTAAAGATTCTCGAAAACACAACAGTTTTCTGTGAAAACTAGCTCAAATTTCCGCATTTTCAGAAACGCTCAAACGCCATTTTCTCATATATGGCTGCAAATTGTTTCTTCAAACTTTTGTAACGAATAGTTCTAATTACACTCTTCAGTATAGCGTAAAGTTTATTAAGAGTTATTTTTTTGTTTTTTCCAAAATTACGTAATTGTATTTTTTTAAGATCTGTCACATCTTTAATATGCACATTACCAGCAATTTGTAAAACTTATTACATTTGTGAGTGTACGTGGTTCAAATAACTTCAAATAAAGTATTTTGAAAACTCAAAAATTTTCCGTGAAAAAGGACTTTAAATTTCGCAGTTTTAGTAGCGCTAAACTGCCATTCACTTTAAAACGGCATTTAATTTTTAAAAGAAAATTGCCATTTAGGACTAGGTTTTTGTGTTCTCTAATATTCTACAATTAATATTTCCGTTCTACCAATAGGAAACCGAAAAACTAAGAAAATGACAAAAAATTGTACTTTTGGTGGTGATTGATGGCACCTGGCAAGAAAGAGTATGTGGCAATTCCAAATAGCTAGCGGAGACCCAAGGAAATAGAAAACTAATACGGGAAAGTCTGTGCCATTCTGTAGCACCACTAGTTAATTTTAAAAATAAAATTTCTCTGAACAATGCAATAGCTATTTACAAACATATAATCCGACCTATTACAATTTATGTGTATCCTATCTAGTTAAATGCTTTGATAATTAACTTATACAAAATCCATTTCACACAAAATAAATACAAAATCATAATTACAAAGGCTCTATGGTTCTTTCAAATTTACAGTTGTACAAAGAATTATATATCAATACCATTCATTACCACGATATCCAGGAAATTATACTCATGCATCAACCAAATCTAACACCTTTCATAATTTAACTTTGGTCAAATCACAGATTCCCGGACAAGAATTAAAAACAGGTTCCCGATGCACGCATTTTTTTTTAACATTCAACCCTAGTTGGAGAATGAGTAAGGCGTTTTACCTGAAGTTAGTTTAAGAAGTTAGAACTAAGTTAGTTCATAAAGTTAATTTAAGTCGCCAAAAAATTACATGTAAAAGTATTGTAGTCCTAATCTATCTTCGTATGTACCTTGTTATTCCAATATACAGAAAATGAAAGACCTTCAGTCGAGTATTGTAATAAGATGTTACAGTAAGAATATCGAATAACTTTTTCTCCCCTTGCAAAAATTCTAATGAAATTCCAACTACTTTTATGACTATTAATATGACTATTCATCCTGCAAAATGAAACAGATGCTGATAAAATTCTATATTTATTTTGCCGAAAATATTTCCATTAGTTTGCTTATGTTCTAGCTTAAAATCTAGAGTTTTCTTAGCCTAAGTAGGTTAGTGTTATTGTTATTATTTCTAATTTAGAATACTACCGTGATTACGAGGAATTTTTCCACTTGCTCGCCTTTCTCACTATCACATTCACTGCACCTTCATTCTGGGCGTCCCTGTCGCAGCCTTCCTCATTTGCGTTTATCACGATACTGTCGTGTCACCACCACTTTCACACTCATGCATACGGTTGCTCACGTTTTTATTCTTTACTGGCAAAGGTGTCGTGACAAGAGTTATTAGAACTTGTTCTAAAGTTTGATTTTAGTAACCACAGTGGCTAAAATATTTTATTCTCACAATTAACACGATGGTTTAATTTTCTTTCCTGTAATATTTATATCGAACCTAAATATTTGTTTTTAAAAAAGCATGGACACATTTTCTAATTTTTCTATCAAAATTTGGAGCAGTTTTCGAAAAAAATATTTTAGAATTTTTGTTCAATTGAAAACTCCCGAAAACTATTAATAGTTTTTTAAAAGTGTACAATAATAAATAAATAATTTTTATTAAGAGAGAAATCTCTAGATTCAATAATAAAGGTGTAAGTCAGGTACGGGGAAAAAGAAACTGGCAATCTTCGGGAATTGAGAGCTTTTAATGAAAATATGTCATTTTTTAGAGTTCGTCGAAAGGAGCCTATAGCAAAGTGACGAATCTCTGTCCATTACTTTATTATATCTGTTATCTTTTGAATTAATCCGAAGCTGGAGGGCAGCACTCCATCTTTCCACGACCGAGTGCAGTGATCCAAATCACGACACTGCAAGTGGGACACTCAAAGTAGATGTGTGTACAACTTACGTTCGTGAACAGGTTTCCTAGGCGTTTCTGTGCCGCTCCTTCCTTTGTATCATTCCCATCAATCCCATACTTTCTCGTTTTCATTCTTGTCACACTTGTAGAAAACCATTTTCCCTAATGGCTTACGCATTGTCTTTAAATGGGCTCTAATTATTTCGTATTAAACCTTTGAAGTTGGTCAAGCGGAAGAGGAGGTCCAATGCCATGAACTTCGCTATCACTAAGGTATGTGTATTTATTTATTTACTTATTTCATCAACTCCTCCAATTTTCTAAATCCGTTATTCATTATACATTATCATCTATCATCATCACCATTATTCACAACTTCACTCCGCTTATTTGCGCCACTCCCAGTAATTTAAGCCATGCCATAAATAATTATTCGATGACGTAGGCAATAATTGCAGAAAAACAGTGTGCGTTCTAAGTTTCTGCTTTACATGAATATTGGCCACACCTTCCTGCGGGTCATCTCTGGTGCTACAGAATGACATTAGCAGAGTATTCTGCATCTTCTAAATCATTAAAAGATATACAATTTATAATGCACGTATTGTAGACAACTTGTGATAGTTAAATACCAATGAATACGATTTCCTTGCCATAAGTAAGAGAGGCTTTAGTAGTCGCAGTTTTAGAATTAAGGAAAGAACATACTTAGTTGCGACGGCTGCGGTTGTGGACCCGAAATCCGAATAAGGCAGGGAACTTTTATCTTTTTTTAGTATCGTGGAAGGCTAAACCCCAAAATGTACCATAAAATCGCCTACTTCAATTTTCATCAGTAGAAAATCCAGTAAGAAATCTCCGATACTTCTTTGCTTGCGTCTCACTTGTGAATAACAATACACTTACATTAATGAATTCTTAAGTATCATTCTTACTTTTGTACTTACTACGTACGCACTATTCTTACATACGTACTATTATCCAACAATTCATTATCTTATTGTTCTCCCTATTCATCTTCACATGATTAATATTTGTATTGTATATCTTTATTATTTACTATTTTTTAAAATAAATCTTAATAAGACGGGCCGGTATTGTCCCACCCACATATCAGCTACTACCGACGAAAAAATCTGTGCCATTCTGTAGCACCACCAGTTTTATACTCAAATTGAGAGGGAAATGCAAATGCGTATTCAAATTCTTCCTTAGAAGAGATACGAAACTTTCAACGTTTTTATCTCAACACGGATAAAAAAGGAGAAACCATAAGTATAAATAGAAACCACGTGCAAAAACATGAATGGGATTCGTGCGTAACGAATGGCATTCCTTCAAACCGCAGATAGGCTAGCCGATAAGCAAATTTCCTCAAGGACTCTTCAACCACGAGGCGCCGCGCTGGGGCGCTGGCTACAGCGTCCCGCCGGGGCCTCCGAGGAGTCCGCAGCGAATTGCTCGGAGGCAACGGGGGCAACGAGGTTTGCGCGCGTAATTCGCTCAACAGGCTGGTGCGCGGGGTCTGTTCCGAGAATGCGCGTGTACGCACGGCCGCCACGCGCCCGCCGCGCCGCGCCGCGCCTCGCCGGGCACTAGTGATTTACAGGCGGCGGCGGAACGCAGTGCGAAGAACACCGAAGAGACGGACAAAACACTGGAAATGATCTCGCACAAAAGATTCTACAGCGCAGTGGTGTCAAGGTCTCCTATTGGTGGCAGTGGCACCGTGCCATGCCACGAGCTTCTCTGCGCCAATAGCGTCGGGAGACGAAACTGTTAGTAACCATTTTACAATAGTGATGGCGTTGGCTCTTGCGGCGGGGTTATGAACTGCGTGGAGAGGCGAATTCGTCGTGGCACTCGTGCCACGGACTCCCGCTCGTGGCACCGATCTTGACAACACTGCTGTAGCAGGAATTTTCAAACTGTGCGTCGCGGTTCCCAGGGGCGTCGCGGCCTTTTGATAGGGGCGTTGGGGTGATTTATTGAAAATGTTCTTTAGATTTGATTTACTTTTATCCTTACGACATTTATTTCTACAAAATAATCTTGTACTATCATACTACACGTTATTTGCAACCTATCATTTACCCGTTTTATTCTATCATTAGTAGTCCTGTATTAACCCTTATATTTGAAATTTGTTACCAGGGGAGCCGCGCTAATATAAACTTGTGATTTTATAAGAAACGATTGTTAAAAAAAGTTAGAGGTGTAAAACATTTAATGTCCAATGTGCCGATCTACACAATAATTGAAACGCTTTCTAAGTATCTAACATTTGTGCGAGGTCCAAACCGTCTGCGATGCCCACAGTTGACGACGCTCCGAATCATACATTCGAAATAATCACGGTAATCTTTATCACTATTTATGTATACGAATGTTCTCAACGTAACTTGCGGGAATCGACACGCGAAACCTACTCGCGTGCGAGAGAGTACGTGAAATCTCCCAATATAATATTGTAAAGTTTGTGATAACAAATTTCGAAAAATAGCATTAATTTCTTACAATGGTATGAAATATTTTACATATAGCTCTAATAATGCTGTTGATTGCAATAAAATTCAGCCATGAAGATGAGTGTCGTTCTTTTTCTCCTAGATTGACAAAGAATTCAATACTGTAGGCTAGTGTTGTCATCTTTGACGCCACGAGCGGAGTCCTTGGCACCAGTGCCACTAAGAAATCGCCCCTCCAGGCAGTTCATTACCCCGCCACCAGAGACAACGCCATCCCTATTGTAAACCGGCGGGGTTACTAATAGATTCCTTTCCCGACGCTAGTTGCGCAGAGAAGCTCGTGGCATGCTACGGTGCCAAGACGCGTGCCACAGCCACCAGTAGAAGACCTTGACACTCCTGCTGTAGGCCCTCCCATTTTCCAGGTTGACACCTACAGTGGTAATTTGCCTCCCTTCCCCTGGATGTATGATGTTAGGAGAGATCATGAGGGGTGTATAATTATCAGAGATGAACGATTACGGGTGGGAGGTTGTGATATGTCGTGGTATAAGAAACCAACCACGTCACAACTATTTGGTGAAAACATGCCTGACGAGAGATTGTACAACTTGTAGTCTCCGGTCCCGCGTACTTACACGCAGCTTCAAGATCATGCAGCAGGCAAAATTGAATAGGTATTGATGGTCATGTACAATGGTATAGATTGTCAATGATAGGTTTGTATTAATCAGGTTCCACTCAATTATAGACAATCAGTTCATTCGAAATAAAATTAACAGTTCATAAATATACTTTATTTGAAGACTCTTTGTGAATTTAAATTGAACACGTCAACCAACAAATTTTCCAATTGTGGTACATTCATTATATACCTATATTTAAAACAAGCACATCTTAGAAAAATAATATCTGAAAATATCTTATGTAATAAAACATAAACAGCAAAGTTCCTTCCTCTCGAAGATAGAACACCGTACAATAAAAAATAATTGAATCGGACTGAGGATAAAGGGAATAAGTAATTTCTTGCCGCTTTTCTGGAGGAAGGAAACATTAAATTATACTCACACATATTATATGTATTATCCTGTTCAATTTTTCTGGGCGAATTCACTAATGATAGTCTAAACACTGTTATGATATATTACTTTCTTCACAGTGCAATTGGTCTTGCCTCAAAGAACAACTTTCCCACCTAAGAAAAAAACTGCATTTTTGACTTGTGCCCTTTCTCGGGCGGTTCCTTTTTGCGGCGGCGATGGTGTAGCGGTTAGCGTATCGGACTGCTATACACAAGTCCGAGGATTCAAACCCGATCGAAGCCGTAAATTTTTAAGGGCGAAAAAATCCTTCATACGCCTTTCTTCGGAGGGGAAGTAAAGCCGGCTGTCCCATGTTAGTAGATTTACTGCAAGTAAAAGATCAAGCCTAAATGAAGCCTCTGAGCTAAATTCAAAATCGCCTGTTTCGTCGCCCAAGTAATACCTTCTTTCCGCTAGTTCGTGAAAGGAGTGTAGCAAAATTTGCGTGGTCAGACGGAAGAGCAGGTCTCATGGCCGGAGTGTCGCCACGTAAAATAAGGCGTCAATTCAATTCAATTTCTCCTCATGCTGATCCAATTATTTTTTCCAGCTCTTTCCGACAGTGTCCCACCGTGCGATGTCGGCGGCGCTTTAAGCCCCGTCCCTTTGAAGTGCGAGTGGCGCTCGGGGGGCGTGTCCGCACGCGCGTGCCGGCCGTGCTCTCAGCCGATTGCTCTTCCGCTCAGGAAGCCGCCCGCGACCTCCTCAGGGTTTCCGCGAAGGGAAAATGGGTCTTCGCCACGGAAAAGCCGTGGGTTAGGTTGGTCAGGGTAGGGGAATATGCAGAGTGGGCGCAACGCAGCCCAATGTGGAATGACTGAACTTATAAAATGAATGAGATTTGAAGAAAAATATCATATATTCCATTGACATCTAACATAGTTACGTTTGTGCTGAAGAATTTTCTTTATACGTTAACATTTTCTAAAATATAATCTATGTAAATACATTGCAAAGTGTTTGTATATAAAACTAAATGATTTATTTTTCGAGATCTGCGGACAGTGGTTTCACTTTCTCCAGGGAACATAAAAGACAAACAAAAATGTTCATGACTGAACTATGTACTTTACTTAAATCATAAAATCTACTTGAGGAAATAAAATACTATGATGTTATATAATTATGAACAAACTCTTCCTTGATTTTATTGAATAACTATTGGAAATGGCTAGAATAAATCTGAAATATATAAAAAGTTGGATGTGCCTTTTAATTTGAAATAAATTATCTGAATTAGGGAACAATCTTACAATCGGTACTCGTACAGATGTTATGTTATCTAGTTTATAAATAATTTCGTTTCCAATCCAATATCATATAGTTTATTGCAGTGACAAAAAGCATTAACCAAAGATTGGGGCAAAACTACTAGTAGGTTCACTAAGCAAAAGTGACACCTACATTGTCAAAAAAAACAAACAAACAAAAAAACAAAAACCTGTAGTTGCCAATTCTACAGGCACCAGAAAAAATAGTCGTATTAAATTTCGCATTAGCGATGGTTATTTCTAAATTTTGATTGCAACGTTGCAAGCAATGGTAAACCACCAAGACTCAATTTAATCATCTAATTCATTCCACATAATTTCATGTTTGCTAAGGAAAGTTGGATATCAGTTCTCTGTAATTGGTCGCCATTTTCAAGCCACAGATACGAAACTTGACCAGAATAAAATGATGATGTCAATGATCACGAAGGAGAAAAAGGAAATAAAAGTGAATTGCGAAGCGATCCAATGCACAATTTCTGGGTAAATATCTTTAATCAGTAACCTCAAATTACGTGAAGTCCAAGTCAGCGGGAAAAAGCTGCATATAAGGTTGTGGTCCAGAGAAGCCCTCAGAGGAAGGTGCAGCAGCCACGCAAGAGCTTTTCTCATGGGCGCGTTTCATAATTCACCTCACGTCACTCACAAAAGCAGTCATTCATTATTAAATCACCGTGAACTTCAAGACGCTGGCAGCGGGCTGAAACACCAAGGCCGGGGTTCTGTTGCCCGTCAGATTCAGCTTGGTTCGTTCGCACTCCAAATACACGAACGTGTTAAAAAAGAATGCATATCTTTTTGTGAATGACGGAATGTGTAACAAAGTGTTACAAAACGTTTAAGATTAAACTGAGAATTGACCTAAACTGAAAGAGTAAACGATCTTTAAATCAATTTCCATAAATACGAATATTGCACTCTGCAATAAGGAATGTTATTCATTGTAGACTAGAAATAACTCTTATGTGAATTATTTCTTATTTTCCTTCTTCTGTCTCTTCTTTCTTCTGTACCAGATGCTGACTTGTTTTTAACCAAATCACCATTAATTTACATCTTTTTGTCTTTCCTAACTGTTTCTCGTTCGAATGGGCTCCGTGACAATTCTTCACAATATTAACATCAACGACAAACATACGAGTATTAACAATGAATCCACAACACTATGAATTAGAAGTGCATTAGAAATTATTTGGCATTTTTGGGTCGACTGTCCGACTTTACCTAATGGTGACCCCCATCTCTGAGCCTAGTAAAATAGAAATAATTGGAAAAATAGTACGGCAAGCCACAAGCTTTAGCTATTTAAGAATAGATTTTAGAAGATACGTTGAAAAACATGAAGATCCTTCTAGATACCGGATCATTATCAGGAATGTTATTCCACTTAGGACATTATCAAAGACTAAATATATAATTTATGCCATGAATTACATAAAACAGGTAAGAGCAGATTAAGTAAAAAAAGAAAAATGTAATTTGCTTGTGATAAAAACATCCAGAAGAATAAAATGGAAAACAAGAATGAACAAAGTTTGAAACAGGATATCAATACAGTCTCCAAACTTTAGTGGAATGAGTGAAGAGAAGAAGTAATTATACACAACTATCCAGGTGAAACGTGAAATTTACACATTCCTAGATAATCACCTTTTTTGTCGGCGCACTGCATATATTTTTTCAAAAATGAAATTGTAATTATTGTTATTAAATGCCTGCCAAAAAAGCGTACGATTAGTTTCGTCCAATCAAGAAGGAAATCAACAAAAAGTATTTCAGAAGTTAATAACACAAGTTGAAGGGTAATCTGAATCTGAACGAATTTCTCAGTGTTTTTGCGGTAGATGCTTTGGCAATTCGGCGTGCAAATTGTCTGCTTCCGAAGTCGGAGAGGGTGCCTTAGCAATGGAGGCGCTCAGCTACAATAAGAGCCCTCGTGAGTATCGACGTATTAAACTGAACAGCTCTCGAATTGCCGTGCGTGGGACGCGATCGCGCCCCAGAGCTGACACGCAAGGCGTTGCAGAAGCACTGCGCCGAGAGAGCAAACTCCCCTCGAAAAACTCTCAGATCGAGGCGTATAATTTTCTCTCGGGCTTTTTGTAAAAAAGGAAATTAAACAGGGTCTCGTATAAACGTTTCTAGTAACTGCCAGAGTTTGGCGCCAAGAAAAGTTAAAATTACCAGAGTACACAATTTTGGTTCTTTACTAAAAATGAAAGGGATCAATCCATTTTTTATTTATCAGAGATCCATAATTCGAGTTTTTCTGCTTTTCACTTTAGCGTTTCTTGCAAAAGGCATTGATCATTTTCTCGTTTCCACTCCAGCAAACATAAGTTTCAGACATACACGAAAGGCGTCTCGTTGTTGGCAAAAGACAAAGAGTTTGCATAAGCTGGAGGTCCCAAGCACATGTGGATTTTTAGAATACGTTCTCTTTATACAAGTATATACGAGTAGTAGTGAGACAGTAAAAAGAGATAAAATTTATATTTGAAAGGCGTTTTATTTCAATATACTGTGCGTCCAAGATGTTATATTGTCAAAAATTTATTCCCGTACAAACTGAATGACAGGGATGCATGGACAGAGATAAGTAATACAACTAATTTCAATAATATGCGTACGTGGTAAGCAGTAAGCGAGATAGTAAAAAGAGATTAAATTTTTATTTGAAAGGGGGTTTATTTCTTTATACAACATGTTATATGGTCAGAAAACCATTTCCGAACAAACTGAAAGTTATGGATGCATGGATTGACAGAGATAAGTAATACATTTAATTTCAATAATACAATGACCTTTGTTTCCAATAAATCATTCTATTCCCACATGAAATATGATCCGAATAACAAATGAGTTTCGTGTCCTTAAAACATCTCATTAAATTATTAAATGTATTGGAAATATTTAAGGTGGGAATGACAGAATGCCATTACGCAACTTTATGCAACTAAAAAAAACTGTAATTCAGTGTTTCTTGCAAAAGGCATTAAGCATTTTCTCTTTTCCACTTCAGTAAACATAAGTTTCAGACAAACATGGAAGACATCTCGTTGTTTCAAAAGACAAGAGTTTGCATAAGCAGAAGGTCTCAAAGACACAGTATAGATTCTTGGAATACTTGTGTTGACGTAAAACTCAAAGGTAAGGAGTTGCAGAGAGACATATAAGTTTCGTATGGGAAGTGCCGTATCTGCTCACAATAAAGAGGAACACAGTTGACCACAGATAGACGTAGAAACGTGGACATTTTTTCTTTTATGTTTTACAGAAAAGCTGTAAATATTGCAATACCATTGATATTAAATGTTCCAATTTATCTAGTAACTTCCGTAGTTTATCTGCCGTATCATGGTATCGAGAAGTATTACGGAAACGCTTTAGAATTCGAGGGCACTGATGATTGGAAGGCCGCGGGTTTGATGTCGCCAGGTGAAGGAAATTTGCGTGAGTTTGTAGCCTCTGACAGAATCAAATTCGTGAGCCAATTGCCCTGATTAGTTATTTCCGCCATTTTTCTGACCTTACAATAAGAGCCAAGAAATAAAAATTCTGTAACTGTAAATGTATTAACATTTTCATAAATGTCCTTATTCTAAATCTTAAGTTTAAAATTTAACTGCGTGATGCTTCAAAACTTCGAACCAAAACCTCATCAGATGCATTTGCTGCCTAAAATGAAGATACACGTTTTTCCAATCTGAAATACTGATTATTATTCCCAAAAACTGCATTTATTATACCAGTGCGCCAGGATTGTCTCTCCGCAGTGGTACCTTTCTGGTGAGAATGGCCACAGCAACAGAAATTATGTTGGTAGAACGAGCTGCAGCTTGTTACAAAAGAAAACGAAAATTTGGTACTCGCTAGGATCATAACAGATGCTGGAAGTGTTATCCCCTTCGCTTGCTTCCAAATTATCTGATTGCTACCAACATAAATGCGATTTATAACAGGAGGCCCTGGCTCGAAACTTTACTGGCGCACGTTACCAAAACCTCCTTTTTCCCTTGTGCCGCTACAGTTTCCTGAACGACTTTTAGAGATTGGTTACGGTGCTCAGGAAAGTACGCACGCTAACTCAATCAAAAAGAAATGGTTTTAAAGAACAATCAGTTTTGAAGGGAATATTAACACAAGATAACAGAATACATCTACAACATAAATGTCACATTTAGGCAAAAATAATAGTTAATTTCTACAGTTTTTGGGCATCTGAGAGCAGGTTACTGTAGAACGTAACTTTTAAAGGAAGATACGTTTTCAATGACCAGATTAACCCCTCCTACATTTATTAACCTGTAAACTACCAGAGACACGTCCTGCGCTAAATGGTCCGACAGGGGAAAATACTTGAATTTCATTTCTTTGGAAAAAGTTAAAAAAGTATTAATAAAGAAAAAACTAAATTGGCAACAGATACGTGACATTTGAATTTCTTTTCTATCTCTCGCATTTGTGTTATTTAGAAAGTAAACATAGTGACAATGTATATCTTCTGATAGAGAAGCAAAGTACAGATTCTGTACTTTACTTATCCTTGGATATTTCTCAATTCCATTGAAGAAAACGGTCGCGGATGTTCACGGATGTTCGGATGTTCGTTACCAAATGTTGGAACACAATGTTATATTACACGAGTTGTGATTGTAGATGTTAAATAACTATTGAAGTTAATAGGGCCAGTAAAATTTTTAACTTTTCTTAAATAAGGTTTTTCCTTCAAAAATAGAGCTGACAAATTGAGACAAAATGTGTTTGATATATCAATCGCTTTGACCAAGGAAAACCATTGCTTCAGCAAACTCGAATCTTATATTTTCTTGCAGGAGGGGACATTTCATTCCCGAAACGTTTAGCATTGACAGAAAGTTACGGTAGCTCGATTTTGGACGTCAAAACACCTATCATCTCTCCTCGTTTATACTGGTTTTAAAACGCAAATAACTAACTTACGCTGTATTTTATCTCCCCTAATTCGAATTAATGTCTTTAAATCTACTCGTATATTTTTATCGACAATAAATAACTTTGAAAGCCATTCACCGCTCTGTAACATATAAACTTCTCAGGATTTGTTAAAAAATTAATTTTATTTGAAGGCTGACAGTACAGGTTATTACATAGATAATCGTTCAGTTTACAGTGTACATTTACATTTTATAGTTTAAGACTTTTCAATATTAAAGTTTCACATTATTATTACTATGCATTATTACGTATAACACTAATAATTTTCCATTTCACGACCTGGTTGTTTAGTGCTGTCATTAACAAACGCTTCCAATTCCAGTTGAAAAAGTATCGTTTATTAATTAGTCTGCAATATTTTGCATTTAAACTCCGCGCGAAGTAATTGTGTTTAGCTATTTTTGTATTTATTTGTATTTAGACATTAATGTCCGTAAAGGAGATTTGGCCTCGGCGCCGTTAGATCTCGGGGTTCCTAGTCTGTCACCCAACCAGGAACCCGCGATGTCTCGAATTCGCTTCACCTTCGTGACTTCATGTAGTTAACGAATTTGGCTAGGAACGTCGGTTGTTTAACTATAATACTATAAGATAAATAATTAAAATGCCATAACACTGTGTTCTGCATATAGGTGACTACACGAGTAAATGCTCTTTCTATTTCATCATTTGCTCCAATTAAAACTGAGAGACAATAATACATATGCATATTTTTATACCATTGGGAAAGGAATAAGTATCCATTATTTTACACACCCTGAATAGGAACATGCAACATATAAAGTTGTAGCACCTTCCCCCATCGCCAAGAAACAGAAGATACATTTCAATTTTTAATGTCTAGTGAAACATTAGAGTAAGGACTGCGCCTACTAAGTTCTGAACTTATGTTGTCGTCTAACGTAACTAGAAATAGACCGTCTGCATGAGCGAACCTTTTGCCTTCCAATATCCTCTACTTGGCAACACAAACCTCAATTTCCTAAGTGAAATGCTGTACCTGCGTTGTAGGTAAAAAGTAGTAATTCAAAAGTACGTCAACCAATCCCTTCCATTTATATTTTGGGTATCCACGTCCACGGTGGAAATTGCTTGTCCGCGTCTTTTGTTGTGAGTCGTGTTTTGTTATGAGCACCAATGCCGTCATTGTCGATAGTGTGAGTAATCGGACTCGATATGATAAGTAAAATATTATAATGTTTACATATTTTTTTTTCTATTTTCCATTGTTCTTACAATTAGGTAATCAAATGCTGTCAGCATGTTAGGACTTTGGCATGGTCAAACTGCAAGAAATAGCATACGTGATCAAGAAAAATATCACATTCGTTTTTGGAATTTTCAAATCATCCTAAGGGTAAGCAACAATACAGCACTACTCTTACGGGACTAACGACCTCATTTGTAGACGCGCCCGGAATCACTAGCAATCAGTCTGTCGCTAGCGGGGGAAGATCACCGCCATCTCCCGATGAATAGACTTACGTCTAGTCTAGTGTAGTGCAAAAGACATGCACTACACTACACTTAATGACCTCATCAGTAGACGCTCCCGGAATCACTAAGAATCAGTCTGTGGTGAGGCACGTGCCGCGGGCGTGCCGTTGACAGCGCCAGCGCGGGCTGCCGCCTGCGCTCGTGCTCGCGCGCGCCCCGGCCTCCGCCCTCGGGGCGGAAGGGCGGGCCGGGCGCGCCGGGCGGCGCGGGCGACGCGGGCGCCCATATTAATAGCGGGCCGCCGACGAGCGAATCGGGTGACGCGGCGTGCGCCGATTGTTGCCAAAGTATCGCGTCGTGCGCGAAGAGGCGGAGCGGAGACGGCGCCACCGCTAAAAATACTGCAACGCGACCGCGCGCGACGGCCGCAGCGCTGCGCCGGCCGCGTCACCGGTGCTCCGCTCTCCGCTGCTGTTGCGGTTCCGGTTGCAGCCGCGTCATCGCGTCTTCCTCGCGGTCAAGGGACAGAAACCTGTTGGGGATAGAATCCTTCGCATTGGAGTTGAGCCCAGCTCACAGTGTAAGATTTATTTGTATAGGTGTGTCAATTAGTCGCCTTTGGGGCCAATTTTCTGAAGCCAGTTTGAGGCTAGTTCCTCGCTTGTCCATACGGTGCGCACGATCGGTTTGGGTCACGGTGTAAGATATACATCTTACGATGACATCTTAAACTGTGGCTATTACACAGTTTTACAAAATACTTCCTACCCATTTTCGTAACTGTTCGCTTTAGACTTAAGCAATTCCACCGTGAAGCGACAAATCACTGACTTGAAATTAGAAATCAGCTGGCCATAGAGCTGTCGAATGGATCACGACCTTGCCAAATGCGACCAAAGATGGCAGCGCTTACACGCGAGAACTGTGAGAACTAGCCTCATATAAGCTTCAGTTTTAGACTGGGAGTGAACACACCTATACGTCTTACACCGTGGCCCAGCTGGCTTTCAAAAGCAATTGAATCGCTGATATCGTCGGTACACAAGAAAAGTGGCACATCTCAAAATCGTCATTTGACTTTTTCATTACCGCTTACGCAGTAGAGAGAACGTTATGAAATGCTGCGCGAAAAAATGGCAAATTTTCGGCGGCAAAACTCATATACAACAGGACTCTGGTAACGAAGAATTGGATATACAGGCTGTCCCACCAACTATGGACCACTCTCATAACTTTTAAACGGTTCAGGATATCGAAATGCAGTTTTCGCTGAATAATGCAGAATCATGGGGCAAGTAACTTGCCGTAGAGAAATTGTCTATAATATTTTTAGTTTTCGATAAATTTAATCATCTTTGATTTCTTAAACGGAACTATATATTTTTCTCACCAGCAAAGGATAGATCATGAATAAAGGAATAAAATGATATATCATATGCTAGTATTTTGATAGCGATTTGCGTATAAAATTAGACTTTGTGATACGTGATTTTGAATGAAACGGACAATATTTCGTGTAGCAGCCTTTGAAACGGCCGCCGTTGGTGAACGGTTGGTGAAAGACCTTCGCGGCATGGAGACAGGGAGGGTGAGACGGGTGGCCGTGGGGAATAGAGGCGTAATTACAGCAATCCATGGTCTTGACACGAAGATCATGTGAACAAACAAACATCAATATTACCGATCAGAAAGAGGTTTTTTCCCATTTGTTCATCTGAATTGAACTTTTCTTCTAATGAAATTTCAAAGCCACGTTCATAATTATAAGCATAATTTGTAGCGGAAGGACGATAATAATAAAGGGCCTTTTCAAACTTACAAAAATCGATCTGAGTGTGTTAGAAACCAACTATCATTTTAAAACAAGGGATGGGAATGAATGCATAAAGACTTTTATTGTAATATCTTGATTAATTCATAAAATAATAGAGAGGTAGACGTTTTCTCTTTGCATTTACTCTTCACAAACGTCTTATTTAAACACGTACCAAAAGAACAAAACAATAAAAAGTTTGAAACACACTTACCAGACTAACAGTGTCAATTTACTGACCTTTAACACAAATGTACATCTGCAGTCTCGACTGCTAATATTGATTGCAGAGTTTCTCACTTCATGATGACACGTGCCTCAAACTTGAAAATCCACGGTAGAGGACAGATTTCTTTGAAGAAATCCACGGCAGAAGACGGATTTGTTTTCTTTTCCATTTATGAAGAGCAGTAGAGGTATGGTTGCGAAGTGGACGAATGATCATCTTAATTAAAAATGAAATTTACCAACGAAGAGACGGGGGTTGCATTCTTTTCAAGTTTGAAAATGATATTTATTGCTGAAGAAGAAAAGTTAAATGCAGATAAATCAATGGAAAAAATCTTTCATTCTGATCTTTAAAATTGGTGTTTTTTAATGGGACTTTTGTGTCAAGACCTTGGATTGCTGCAGTTAGGCCTCGTATCCCTCATTGTCAACCCTCTCAGCCTTCTCTCTCCAGGCAACAGTCTTGACGCCGCGAAAGCCATTTTCCCCGAAGGCGACCGTTGCAAGGGCTGCTACACGAAATATTGTCCGTTTCATTCAAAATCACGTATCACAAAGTCTAATTTTATACGCAAATCGCTATCAGAATACTAGCATATGATATATCATTTTATTCCTTTTTTCATGATCTATCCATTGCTGGTGAGAAAAATATATAGTTCCGTTTAAGAAATCAAAGATGATTAAATTTATCGAAAACTAAAAATATTATAGACAACTTCTCTACGGCAAGTTACTTGCCCCATGATTCTGCATTATTCAGCGAAAACTGCATTTCGATATCCTGAACCGTTTAAAGGTTATGAGGGTGGTCCATAGTTGGTGGGACACTCTGTATACAGTTGGTAAATTTAGGAAAAAATCCTCTAGCACGTGGTGCAGAAAGAATCCATGTTTTGTGGGTCATTCATACCGAAAAATCGAAATACGGCAAACTGTCTGCCTGTCCGTCCGTGAACAAAGCTAGCGACTAAACCGTTCAGCTGATTTCCTTCAAAATTGATATTCTCCAATTGATCTGGCTGATGTCGCGGCTTTTTTAATTTGAAATTGACATTTTAATTCTGTGGGATACTTTACACGAAGCCCCTGGGATATTTCCCAATATTTTTAAAAAGTTGTTCCATCATTTTTTATTAAATTTTGTTATTGGATAATGTGAAGGACGTTTAAGAAAATGGTGTCTCATTTTCGTTAAAAATCACGAGTTTTCGAAAATCGCAAAAATTAAAATTTTTTTCAGCTTCTTCCTACAACAACAATTATGAAGATATAGATTTTTTCCTTCATGAAATCTGTTCCTTAAATATAGATTATGAAATACGTTTTTGCACAATTTTTCGAAAATTTGAGTATTTTTCGCATAATTTTGCGAAAATACGGGACAATTTTGAGAAAGTAAGTGCTGTTTTAGCACCACTAGCTTTTTAGTTGAGTAAATAGGGTCTTATTTAGAAAGTACTCTATTTTTGGTTGTAAAAAATTGCAAATATATTTCACAAGATAGTCGGTATATAGAATAAAACAGTTGTTTTCGGCCGCGGAAGAAACGGCCTCATGTTAACACTGTGCTCCCGAAAATGATGTTTGTGATGTGTTACTTTTCCTGCGCACAGTCCCTGTTTACTTTCTTTTTCTTACAATACCAATTCGTCAATTAAAAATGTAGACTATGGTAACTTCAATAACTATTTAGTAAACGAATTAGTGCAAGTTAATATAAATTATGACCGTTTTGCAGGTAGTCCATTAGCACCAGGTCAAGAAACAGCAGGGTGGAGTCGTGGCGATCCGGAGGCCTCCGCGTCCCCGGCAGTATTAACAATGTTGCGGCCTTCTGATTGATTAGTGCGAATTGCTTTTTCCTTCATTGCCCCCCCCCCTTCCCCCCGCTCTACTATTTCTGCTGTTCGGACTGCGGTCGCGTCTTCCTGAGGCCTTCTCGCCTCCGCGGGGCAGCGTCCCATTCGATTTGCTCAGCGGTTCTGAGACTTGTGCTTCTCCTCAGATGCTTTTCGAAGCAATGGAATCGCTAATGATTTTTTCTTGTGTTTTCTTCAATACTGGTAGAATTATGGTTTCTAACTTTCTTCTTATTTTTCTCTTCCTATTTTTTTGTCTTCTTTTTCTATTTCTTTGTTTTCTTTACTTTCTATTTCTTCTTCTTCTCTATCCGTATCTTCTTGTCGGGTCACAAGATGCCAATTTGAGTCTCCTCTGAAAGTTGCGTACGGACAATATTGCCGACATGTTTCTAGTTATTGGGAAGACGGGATTTAAAAAATGGGGATCAGCCTAACGTAATATTTTTATTACGATGTCGAAGTGACCTAAGGATATTTTGATCACGATTTCATCATGATATTAGAGCTCTTTCTGTACCTTGGCGACGATCTTACTAATAGATAATATAATTCTCTAATTAACAATTATTCTAATTTTAAAAAATATGCGTATGGTTAAATCATGCCTATGCAACTTTATGCTTCTATCATTAACACAAAAACCACGGTACATCCCAAAGCACTTAACATTGTGTTGACGTTTCTGATTTTAACCTAGAGGCGGCGGGGCAACCTGGCGTTCGGTGGCTGAGTTGCAGATGAAACGGAGAATGCACTCTGGGCGCGGCGGGGAGGGGCGGGGAGGGGCGTAGGGAGGGGAGGGTGGAGGGGCGGGGCGGGGCGGGGCGGGGCGGAGCGGGGAGAGGCATGGGCGCGGTCGGCGGGGGATGGAGGGAAGGGCGGTGGCAGGTACAGGGGCGGGGACGGGCGTGACGGCGAGGTCGCGGCCGGGGGCGGGAGGCGCGCGGGGGCGGGCACCGAGACGGCCGCCGGAGCGGGCGCCAGGCGCCAGAAGGCTGGCTGCGCGTGGCGTTGCTCTTGGCCGCGCCGCCCCTGTCGCAATGCGCCTCGCCCCGCCCCTCCGCCCCACGCTGGCCCTGCAGCGCTGGCGCCGGCCACCACAATTGGACACCTCTCTTGCGCTTGTACATTTCAGAGACAATGGCCTTCACTGCGCTCTCGCTACTGGAAGGCCTCGTTGGAAGTTTACGACGCTTCGAATACGACACCCATAAATACAAGCAGTGGCCCTCAAGCCACTCTCTAGTATGACAGTTCTACATACTAGTAGCATCAAATTCTACGAAAGAAAACTATACTTCTATTTATCTTGTACTAAAGGTCTATTCTAATGTTTGCGAAGTCTGTAAAAAAATAAGCGCGCGAATTATGCAAAACACTATAATATTATTATACATTCCCCTCTTATATATAATGGTATTGCTGTTTAAACCATTCCGTCTTATTTCAACACATACAATACTGGTTCACGTCATTTTAAATAATCTCATTGTTTGAAAGCAATTGTAGAAAGATTCTTGACAATTGGGAAGAAACCAGTTCCTCTGAGTATATGGCTCGACCTTACACTACTTTCAGTCTTTCTTTTGCATTAGATTGATTGCTCAAAAAACTTGTTTAATACATTTTTCAACTTGAATGATTGTTTAAAACACTCGTAAAGAAATGCTCAATCTCTTGTAGAACCCTAAACAAATTCCTTATGATTTTTTAATCACTGAATATTATAATTATTTGCCCATAACCTTTTTTCGTTCTTCCAGTATTAATATCTGAAACGTTTAGTACCTGTAAAATAAAGATGGAATTATTAGTTTAATTGGGAAAATTTTAATTTCTCTGCCAGTTTCAATTGTTAATTCTGGTAAAGAATGTAAGATTGTTTCGTAAAGGGTAAGAGAACGAAAGGTCAGTGCACTGCCTTACCTCTATTGAACACACCGCGGAGATGGCCGAGTTGGCAGGATGCCCTGACTGAACTTCTGAGAACCGATACTTATTTGTAAGTAACGCGGCTACCTTTTCCACATGTTTTTTGGTGCGAATTCAGCTTATTTTGAAAGGATTTGAGCACATGGAAAGGTCTTAGAATAAAACTGAGAGACGCGAGAAAAGCTAGATATTGTGATTAGTTATTGATAAAAATAATATAACAATGCATTTTGTTATTTCATTATACTTTTATGTATAGCATGATTCATGATGTTTTATTTTGTTTATTATTGTTGTTTCTTATGTATCTAACATACGTAAACTGTATATCATTAAGTATAAGTTAAGCACAGCTCAGCGCATACTTTACTTCTGAATTCCTTGTTAATTTTATATAAATAGATTAAAAAAGAAAGGCGCAAACATTTGAGTTTGTTTTTATATAAAGTTACAAGGTGTCAATCGAAGGTTCATACTTCGAGACGTTCAAATAGACGGCGAATTTGCGAAAGCTAAAGCGCTGATGCCAAGCCAGGGTGAAAATTGTAGAGGCCGATTGCTCTAATTCAGTGATTTCAACAAAAATACCACCTGTGAGACTCCATGGAACTGGCGACAGAGTGGAATCTTCCCTTAACTCGGTGACCACCATGCCACAAGGTAATAGTAGTTGGAATGTACACAAGAGGTAAAAGTAGACAGGGGTTAGATAAATTAAAGAACATTTTTATGCTTTATCAATATTTTACTTTAGTTTTTCCATACACATCCCCTTTTTCACAGAATCAAATTATTTCTTTTACATAGGTGTCTCACGGTGTTCCCTTCAAATACCTCCTGAAATGTTGCAGACACTGAGATGCCGTTTTCACTCAAACGAAAGTACGCAAGGGACACGTAAGATGTTTTATAATATTAAACTATATTTTTTATAATTTAAGAGACCTCTCACCTTGTTTTGCCAGAAACATCGCTTTTGGAAAATTGCGCATGCAATCGTTTCCGTTCATGCCCCTACGCTTGTACGCAATAGTGATGTGGGGCGTGCTACTGCCACCAGTTGGCAACCTTGACGTCACAGTACTAATAGATCGATTCAGAGGTTTTCACTCCAGGCGGATTACCCTAAAACACTACTTCTCAAACTTAATTGGACATGAACCTTCTAGAACGTACTTAGAACTTCAATCCGGTTCGTAAACGTTATAAAGTCGTGTAATTTCTATCCATCTAAGATCGTATTGAATAACTGTTTAGTACAACGGAAAAAATGAGTTTCGAATGAAGATAACATATTTCAAATCCACAGATGTTCATTTTTCTCAAAGTAAATGTTACATTAAATTGCAAATTTATTTTTCAAAATAAATAATCCCATTTTACCGTCAATGTGGCGGATGAAATGTTTTTTATTTTGCTCATTAAAATTGTTTTAAATTAAGCTTTATATCAACATTTGAATACGTAATTTTGCGCCTGAATGCGTAAGTTTGCTTTGATATGTTTTGAACTTTTACTAGATTTAGGGAATCTTTAAAAGACTGGAAATAGCTGCCCTCAATGATTCCTTTTTCGTTAATTGATTCAGATATAAAGAGCGTGAGTGAGTGAATGATAGGCCAAGTCTGGAATTAAGCTTTAGCGCTTGAGGAATAAAAATCACATAACAACCTTACGGGTATATTGATTATTTTGTGTATCCGGGCGCATCAACAAATTTGACCATATACTGCTGCTGCTGCTGAGCAGCTGGCGGATAGAATTCTCCGGTAGTCAGCAACTGAATTCGACCTAGGTATCTAAAATCCTGCTTCCGTCGGGACTCGAACCTAGGTCACAGGGACTGCAGTGACATCTGTTGATGCCCAAACTTTTAAAAAATAGCCTAAATTTATAAGTAAAAAATCTTATAAATAAAATGCATAAGACCACTGGTATCAGAATAAAAACATTGCGTTGGTCGCGAAATATATAGCTCTGCTCAAAATAAAACCGTTCTCCAGTAAAATGACATTTTTAGATGTGTCACTTCTTTGTGCTAAGAGGACACAACGCTCCACGTATTCTGAAGTGAATTCCTCTCAAATGCGTACATGTGGCGAAACGAGGGCCAACCTAGACGGTGGCTTCCCGTCGTGGAACCATTTTGTTGAAAAAAGAAAGAAAGAAAAAGTCGTCGTCACCGAGGCGGCAATTCGTCGGGGTCCGATTCCGCGTCGGACTCAGGTTTCGGGCGGAGGCCGCCGACCGCAAGAGGGAGACGCACGCGGGGCGAAGAAAAAAACACGAGAAGCGGCTGAGCGTGTTTGGGAACTCCACGGCGCTTGAGGGCGCTTGGAGAGCAATTGAGATCGAAATCCTTTAGATGGGGAATGACTACCGTATTCTAAACACACCGTTTGAAGTTAGCAGGTTCCTGAACTATGCGTTTGTGGACAGGCTTGACACAAGCAGCCAATATGCCGAACATAAATAAATTGTAAGAATAATTAAGGAAGAAAATTTACAAATTATTTCACACCCGGGGGTAATATGTAAAAAAGAACAATGCAATTCATAAGCTACTGTTCACATCTCTAAACTTCACTAGAAAGTTTTGCGTAAGTTGTATAAAAACCGTCAAGTCTTGAGGCATATTGTTAGATCGTATCCAGTTTTGACAATAATGTAATGTATATTTAATAAAGGTAATGATTCACTCTCTTTCTGGAGAGATCGCTTCTAGAACACGAATTCAGGGGTATTTTGAAAATCGACTAACCGAGGATTCATACAGAACAAAAAACAACTTACAGCAGATCAGTAAGAAATAGTATGAATAATTCCAGCATAATATTGACGCAATTGATATGAGAATAACATGCTGCCTTTCTACTTCTTCTTCTTCTTCTTCCAAATTCAACTCCAGAGTCTCAAGAGTTTAATATGGACTGGACTTATAATGGTTGACGCCCATCTGCTTTAAAATAAATTAGTCACCTTCAAGAAACATTACTCATGTTAATAATAAAATGCAGCAAGTTTTAGACCATTGTTGTGTAAGAAATGATTTTCTGTAAGAGTCCACAAAATTCATTTGGCCGTCGAACAATATCTAGCTCATGCTCATGCCCAACATCAAAGCTTGGAACACGCGCCGCTGTGGTCCGATTAAAAGAAGTTGGTGAATGGAAAGGAGCGACATTGGCAGGTTGTGTACTACTGAGCACGTGTTCCCGGGACACGAAAATAAACACTTGAAATAAATACGTATTAAAGTAACCAAATCATTCACTCATATTGTATGAAGCTATAGCTTCAGAAGCACAACTGTCAATCACCAACTTATTTTAATAGGACCATGGAGTAGGAGCGTGGTTTTGTGCACTGTCCTGGAATGCGCGGCGTGTGCCCTCTGCAGACGAGTTCGCAGGCGAGTGCGCGCGCTCGCGGCGCTATCGCGGCCGCCATCGAATCGCAACGCAATGACAGCACGCGCGCCGCACCCTGCAGCTTCACCTCGTTCTCCGCCGCTCTCCGGCACTCCCCTCTCTCCGTCCCATGTAAACTGCCCCAGCGCTAGTGCGCTCTGATCAGATCACTGCCCCGCCTTGCCCCGCTTCACCGCGCCCCACACTCCGTCCGTGGTGGAAATACAAGGGTGAGTTTCTCCGGCGCACCGATTTTTGCTCGTTCTGCGCACCACCGGTCTGCGCCACGAACCACGTGACCATGGCACGGACACGTCGTTTGAAAAGCCAGATCAGACGCTGGCCGCCATGTTGCACGCAGAGCAAGTAGTGTTGAGAAATATTTTGAAAATGGTAAAAAAAGGACCATTTTCAACGATAGCCAATCAAAAGTAACACGATGGAGGCGTACAGAATGCAATATTTAAAAGAAATTCTTCCTAAATCTGTTTCAATGCCTCGTAACTAGGAGATAATTTTGGTATCTCTCTGCATTTAAAATTCCCGCTGATATTGTAACGCAACCTGGTTTCGGAAGCTCGTTGGGTGAAGTCGGATATGATGCGCAACTCCCCCCCTGGTCCGGCCTCATAACTGCCTTCCACGGACGCCCCGCCCCGCCACCCCCGCCACGCTCCGCCACACCCCGTCATGCCCCGCCACCCCCGCCAAGCCCCGCTCCGCCTCGCCATTCCCCGCCCCTCCCGCCCCGCCCTTCCCCTCCCCCCTATGCCCCTCGCCACGCCAAGCCCCACCACGCCCCGCTCTACCACGCCCCGCTTTGCCTCGCCACGTTCTGCCTCGCCCCGCTCTCTGCATTGCTCCGCTTTTTGCCTCGCCCCGCCCCCCTCCATCGCCCCACCTTCGGCCCTCCCCCTCAGACCAGCCTAGCCCAGCCCAAGGACTTTCAATCAGCCCCGCACCCTCCCTTTTACTCTTGAACTGCGCACCTCGTTCGCTCCGCTGCGGTCACTCCCCTGCGTTCACTCCCCTGTCCCTCCTCGCTCCGTACCGCCCCGCTCAGCGCACCGAACGTTACTTGCGGTTCCGTCCTGACCGCCCCTCAGCCACCCAACGGCAGGACACCAAACGAGCCTCATCCATCACTCGACCAACTCCCATCGAGTGACGAAGCTCCCGCTTATCGTCTGATCGATTCCAAAACTCGTTTATTCCCCCCACCCCCACCCATCCTATTTAACTTACTTGCGCGATCGTTTCTTTGCTTCTCTCACACTCTTCCATAGCTTGTCCGTCACTCTCTGACCCGCCGCCGCTTCCCAGTCACTTGTATCGTTCCTCGTATCTTCAGTCTCACCCGCCCGTTGGCCTCTCAGCTTGGGGACCGCGCGGCTGCTTGGGGCACAGGCTTCGCTTACGCACGTGCGCTTCGGATGCTCGCGCAGCCAGCGCCCCATAAACTGGGCTAATGACTTCCACGCGAGGCATGTCATGTCTCCTGCACAGGAAGACACGAGTCTCTCTGACACAGGGACCCCTCCGTTAGTTCCTATTTTCTCGGTGCCTACCACTCCCCAACGAATATTAATTCTAGATTGTTAAAATATGCTATTTCCATTTACAGTAATATAATTAATTTCTTCGTTACAATTTACTGGCTATTGAGTAGTTACAGGCAATTAAAATTAAAATGAAGGCATGTTCATAATTGTCTTCCAGAATGAAAAACATGTTTTTCATTATAAATCTATAAATCAAGAAGCAAAAGAAAGCCATTAAAGAAATGAATCTTTCCTGATTCTCTACGTTGATAATTCCGAACGCCGCATAATTTCAGTTGCCGAAAAGCTGTCTAAAATGTGAAGGCGTGCCCCGACTTTCTTGGACATGTTTAGGTTGAAAATTTGGACGCATTGGTTTTAGAGATACACATTTAAGAATATAAAATTAGATCTTTGAAAAATAAAATGCGAATCCAATACGGTGTACCAAAATTGCTAAAAGTGTTTTGATTCACGTGAAAATTTGTATTCAGAGGCGTTAGCTTCGTTTTCTTTAAAATGTCTGATTTTTTGAAAATCGCAAAAATTCCATATTTTTTCGATGTCTTCTTACAATTTCAGTATTGAAGATATATTTTTTTTCATCATTAAAAACTGTTGCTGAAAGACAGATCTTCAAATAAGGTCATGTACAATTTTTCGAAAATGTGAGTAGTTTTCGCGTAATAATGTGTGAAATAATGATATAGACATTTATTATTTCTGCAGTTTCTGTTCTGCCACCACGTTATGCAAAACTTTTCCAACATGTATTCTCTGCGGCCTGAACTGAATTTTGTGCTTGTGATCCCTTCTACTAAAGTTCGTGGGTCTACTGAGTCGGATGTAGATATCTTTCCAAGCTGGATAATCGGCATACGCTTTGTATAGGGCACAGAGTCTTGCCTTATCCCTGCTGATTTCTAGAGACTCCCATGCTACTTTCTTCCTATTGCTTCGGAAAGAAAGGCATTTTAATTTTTTCGTCAAAAACCGTTCCAAATTTTTTCCTTAAATTTTCTCCTCTTGTCTATTAGAGAACGGTAAATAATTCTGTGGTCACGGGGTAAAATCTTAAGTCAATTTTTGGCGAAATTGGGTTAAGAACTGAAACTACAAATTAAGTATCTAAATTTTATGTTAGCAAAACGACCGAATTTAAATGTTTCTTCCTTAACGAGAAAAAAACGTCGGGAAATAGTATTGAGCATAGGAAGAAGCGTTGGCTCAGTAATCTAACCCTTGTTTTCTCCAACTAAGATTTTTGACTTAAGAACTTTTACCCCGTGACCACAGAATTGGTGCTAGTCTCATTCCCAGTGAACTTTCTGCATTTTCGAAAATTGCAAAAAGGTAACATTGCAATAGTACACTATTGAAGATGGAATTCTTTGTCTTACATAAAATATGTTCTAAAAACTCAGATCTTCAAAAAAAGTAATGAACAATTTTTTTGAAACAACGAGAACAACAACAGTAGTTTACGCGCAATTTCAACTTAAATTTAATGCTAGTTTTAAAAAAATATTTTCTCAAAAATGGCTCCAAATATTTTATTTTTTCCACAAATAGAACAAGGGATGCCTAAGTTGGAAATAATGCGAGAATAATGGAAAAGTTGGAAATAATGCGAGAAAATATGTGCTGCTGCAGCGCCATTGTTTTTACTTTTCTCTCTGAAGCCGATCGTCCTTGAGATGAAAAATTTAAAATTCGAATTCATCCAAAGAATCGAAAAAAACATGTTTCCTGCTTCGAATTTCATTTCACTACATTACTGGGGTGATATTGGTAATAACTTGTCGCTGCATTCGCAGTTACTTGAGATTCACAAATTCAACATTAGTCACTTGTAGAAGATTCAGCACACTCTTTACAAGAAGTTATGTAGGAGTCTAATGTTATTCTTAGTTCTAACTTTCTAATGATTATTTAGTTACACAAGACAAATTTGCAAAGGGAAAAGTAATTATTACGAGTGGACTGGCTTAGTATTGTGCTTCAGGGGGGTATTTTTCTTGTTAGAAAGTATTATTTGTGTTTTGAAAGATTTTTATAAAAATTAATTTTATACATATTTTATTGCCCGGATCGTCCATTTGCAGAAAATATGGTAACGTAATATGAAAAGTATCGATTAAAATACTTCTGTAAACTTTTGTTTTATTACAAAATTAGGTTTTGATTATCGTCAATCTGATCAATTAAGTAACGATTTATAAAAATGCCGGAAGGATAGTACAAGAATCCACAGCATTTCACCAATGTACTCTGAAGTGCACTGAAATAATAGAAAAAAATAATACTTTTTAGAATTGTTTCAAACTATCCTGGAGTCATCCGATTAAGATATGTGCCAATCAATTTGTCTTGTCGAGAGGAATCGAATGAGGTATGTTTGATCACCTCTGTAGGTGCCGTATGATACCTAAAACTTGTTTTAATTGCTTAAAAAGAAAAAAATCTTTTATTAGAGATATCTCTTGGAACATTTTGGATAAATCCGCAAAAAAATTATGATTTCCAACCAAGAGACCGAAACGCATCGAATGTCAGTCATTTCAATTGTCTCGATTGATGGACCGTAAAATCTAACGTGACTGACAAACAGGCGCACGGACGGATGGGCAGATTATTAGATTAAAAGAATGCTCACATATTGAGGTGATTATTTCCTTCGATTTATGGTTTTAAATTGGTAATTGAACATTTTAATCTTTTGAATATATTTACTTTTATAATTATATTTTAATTATAACCCTTACACTCAATGTTTCATTATATTTTTATTTCGTACTTTGTTGGTTATGGAAATATATTTTATTATTTCATAGTATCATATGAAGGATTAAAAGCTTTTGAATCTCGTTCTAAGAATTCGAACTGTCGTGTTATACGTGCCAGACGATGGAGCAGATTCAAATTAATGAATACAAAGTCAAATTGAGCCTGGTGGTAGGCAACCCGCAACAACGATTTCGAGTGTTCTACATATTAAATTTGTTTTATATATATATATATATATATATATATATAACAAATATATTAAAGATGTTACATTGAAGCGATATCACCTAGCCTAGTATGGAGTAATATTTACTGGATCACGGACGGTCAAGTTTTTTGAGTGCTTGGTGGAAAGATACAAACACCCAAAAATTACTTCATTATTCGCATAGATAATTAGTGAGAGAGAAGCTTTAGTCATTTTGTGGATTTTTTACCTAAGCTCACCACAAAAAGTTGTTAATTGAACATAACACAATTTAGTTTGAAAAACCAAATCCAAAATTTTGCGCAGAAATCCACATTTCATTCTTTTGTGTTCTGAGACGTTATGTGAACGGATATTTGACCCTCTACAATTGTGAAACTACTTTGAGATTAATGAGACCATTTCCTGTCATGAGATGCTACCGCTTAAGGAAGTTACGCATCGAAATTAGTTTGTCAAAGCCACCTGAATAAGTGATAGATTCTTAATTGCCCTTAACACGAAGACCTTCCAGTTCACATCATGATGACAAAAACTTAATAACATGATAATGAAAGGTGCTGAGTCTCGCATGTATGAGGTGTATAAACGTTATCTCCATTAGAAACAATACGTGTTTATTAGAAGGGAATTATATGATAAAGAAAAGAACATTATATAAACTGTTTACCGGCGGTTTTAATATTATTGTGATAATTAGTGTAATAACGTCATATTAACCCGATTATTATTAATATTTGAGTTTGTATTTCAGAGCTAAGTGAAATGTCTTTTGAAACGTTTGAAAATATGTTCTTCAAAATAAGAAATCGTACCCATCCTTACTTCAAGCATACATATACATTCTTTTTCACGATTAGTGAAAACTGCAGAATAGGCTTGATGGCGACTCTGGCCAACTACTGAGAAATTTTGTCCAGGCTATCCGGGATGAGCCGCGTCGTCGATTTGGTGGCTGACGTTTCGGCCAACATATTGTGGCCTTCCTCAGAGCATACTGCTCAGAGCTCCTCAGAGCCTACGCAATCAACTACTGAGAAAGTTCAACAAACCGATTCTCCGACGTTGTTTAAATAATTTTCCTGTTTCAAGTACTCGATTCATGTACCAGCTTCATGTACTCGCAATTTTCAATGTGGTCAAAAGTTGATGATTATCGTAGCATATATTATTTTTGATTAAGTTTTCTCTGTGTTTGTACTGCTTATTTACGTAACTGAATAAAATAAGTCTGTGTAATACGTGAATTTTTAAAATATAAAACTTAAAGACTTCCCTAGTATGTCCTAGTTTCTTTATTAGTAATTAAAAATTTCAACTTAGAATGGAAAAAGCAATTGAGGGGTTGAGGGCAAGATCATGTTAACCCACATGCATTATTTGCATAAACTGCGAATCTACCTTCAATAATAAAAGCTAAACCTTGATGTTTTTCCTTTATTACTAGAATTTCGTGGTATCATTTTCTCAAGAAACATTTCCCCAGACTAAAAATATCGACGCAGCACAGATTTCTCAGGCACATTTCATAACTTTTTTCATCATTTATAAATTGTGCATTACCATGTTCTTACTCACGACCTCTCAATTTAAAATTATACAAATAATATTTTCCTCCAGTATAACATCTTATTGTGTACACGTATTGCATTTATAGTCTACTTCCTTGCAGGGGCTGGCAGATAATGATATTTTGGAATGAAAATTCCTCTTCCATTTTGTTTGAAAAACGACTCTTTTTTGGAATACAGTTACGAGTCTCTTACATGCCAAGGATCTTCATCAGTGGTAGTTTCCCTGGAGAGGGAAGGAAAAAATATTTTATTCTTCTGAATGTAATTACAAATGAAATATTTCTTTAAAGTTATATGTAGTTATATGATGTAATTCACTGTGGTAAGTTTTAAAAATGCGGTTTTAAGCGTACAAAATCTATTCGAAATCGCTTTAAGGGCAAACTAGCAGTCATGTTCCTTTCGTGTGTTATTTGGCCATCTCTCTTCGCGTCCCCGCGGCCGGAGGTAGAAATGTTTCAATGGGGCAATTCAACTCGAGGGAGGAACTCCTCTCTTGCACTGCTCTCTACAGCCATCTCTGTCAACCACATCAACACTTCACGAGTCATGAACCGTGTCACACGTCAGCAGGAGACAGGACGCGTCCGCACAGAGGCAAACCAGCTGGCTAATGGTCTAATCCTTGGTTGGCGGAAGTACGTGTGAACAAACAGGTAAATTTTCCTTACTTATTCTATCGCAAATTGACTCATATTTTCTAATTTGTTGTATGAAGCAGCTTATAAAATTGACTTCTTTGTCTTTCTTCTTTTAAAAAAAGGTGAGCCGCCACTGGTATTCATTCACACATTTATTCTACCTTGCACTAAAGCACGGTAGTATCTGAATGCACCTACGATCAAAGTTTGCAGTGCAAACTATCTGAATTGTAAAAGGCACGTGATCACTACGCCGCGGCATGAGGGTGAAGGTTACAAACAGCGCGCGATGCAAGGACGAATCGGATCATAATAATTGTGCTTGGAATGGCATTTGTCTTCTGCTCGTCACCGCAAGATAACACTCAGGAAATAACGTACTGCTAGGGAGTTTGTGCACGCATTAGCGGGCAGCAATCGACTGCAGTCTCGATCTTCTGCGCATACGCAGATGCACTAAAGTGATGAGAAACTTGAACGGCGCATGCGCAGAAGATCGATATTTGAAGATCGAATTTCGATTGCTGTAACGTTTGAGGGTGTCTAATTCTACAAGAGAACTGTACAATTCGAAGTTTTTAAAGTAACACCGGCAGTGGCATATGCTGCATGAAAGTCTAATTTTGCCAAGACTCCCGTGGGGCTGCAAGAATTTGTAGAAACTACGAAAGACTGGAGAGTATCTATATGGACGCATGCGTATTATCCATGAACGCGTATGATTGTAATTCTTATGTATGCGCACAAACATTTGAGTCATTGTCATGAAATCAATATATTAGAGTTCTACAATGCGTTCCTTGAATTCTTTATTTCTCCAGTAATGCATATTATCCATGAACGCGCAGCTTAAACCAGGTGAGCTTGCGCCCTCGTTGTTCTTTGAGGTCACCCGATTTGAGAGACAAAAATTTACAGCTCTGTCGCAATTCAAGTTTCAGTTCACGTGCCCCCGTTTTTATAAATGGGAGATGGGAATTCTTTTTTGATTTTCAAAAGACCGTCTCCAATTAGCTTTATGTGCTGCCCCCTTCATTAAAGTAGACCTATATATGACATTCTATTCAGTACAAGCTGATTGTAATTCTTATTGTTCTCTGCCGCCTGTGTGACCTTCACTGTGATTCGTCGACTTTCTCTTCTTACCTGATCCTGTTTGTGTACACATTGAAGTGATAATCAGTCAACCTACTACGCTCGTAACGGTCACAGAATTATTTGGTCGGTTGTATTTCAAGTTTTACTAGACAGTTCTCTCATAAAAATTGCGCACAAATATTTTAGTCATTGTCATAAAATCAATATATTAGAGTTCTGCAATGTGTTCCTTGAATTCATTATTTCTCTGGTAAACTTTACCTAAAATGTTACCTGCGCCCTTTTACCTTGATATTGAGATTTTTATCTCTCTTAATGTAATTTCTGTATAAGTATCTATTTATTATTATTATATTTTTCTCATAACCGCTCCAATTTTTTTCTTTAAATTTTCTCCTCGTATATACCAAAGAATGGTAAAAAATATGGTACTAGTCTTATTTTCGGCGAATTTTCCGTATTTTTGAAAATTAAAGAGTTAACATTTCAAAATTAAAAAATGGAAGATATGGAATTTTGTCTCAAACAAAATCTGTTCTAAAAATTCAGCTCTTTAAAAATATCGAGTACAATTTCAGGGAAGAACAAGTAGATTTCACGCAATTTTTGGTTGAAATTAAGGCAAATTACAAAAAGAATATTTTCTCAAAAATTGCTGAAATCTTTAATTTTTTTAGACATATAAAAAAGGGGACGCGTAAAATAATGCTGTAAGTTTCATTTTCGTTGATCTCTCTGAATTTTCGAAAATTGTGTGTTGGAAATATTGGGTTGAGACAGGTTTTTAAACGTCGGCCGGAGTTCGAACGTCAGAGAGGCTGCTTGGTACAGATGTAAGGTGTACGACGAATAAAGTCGAAGGACCCGAGTTCGAGTCTCGGTGCGGAACAAAAGGCTTTTTTTGGTTGAAAACCCTTTTTTAGGTTCATGTAGTAATATAATATTGCGGAGCAGATTCAAGTAGTACAAGGAAGTATGTGCAGTTATAGCACAACTGGTTTCTTTAAAGGTTTTCTTCTGAAATAGAGAAAAGTACGCTTACGAAGATAGCGCAGGTTTAATTTTTGTTGAAAATATATTTTCAAAAATTGCAAAACGTAATAATATTTTCGGCGACTTCCTACAACTACAGTATTAAAGAGATTTTAAAAAGAAAATATATTTTTTTTAAACTAGATTTTGAAATAATGTTAACGAAAATATCTGATTTTTTTGAAAGTTGCAAACTTTGCAAAGTTGGAAACTTTTTTTGCAGGTTTCAGTAGTATTATTACATTGCGTAGCCGTCACAAATAATACGAGAACGTACGTGCTATTGTAAGATGACTAGTTTAATTTCCAACACGCTCAGCCTTTCCTCTTTCCCTCTCCAAAGTCACAGTTCGTTTTCTTGCGGAGAATCAATCGACACTCCAAATTTATATCGCTGAGCGAAGAAATTAAAAAAAAATTATAATACCTAAAATTTAAAGAATATTGTAGCATACCAGATGTTAAGTTGTCAAAACTCGTCTATTCTTTCCTAATTTGTTAAAAGAATGACAACGCTGTCTCCTTTCTTTCAAAAATATCTCATCTCCCAGTAATAATGACCACCCAAGAAAATTCTTGCTACCTCGCACTGGCCGCCATCCATGACACCATCCATGACACCTGATGCCTTTTGCTCCGTGGACGGAGGTGTACTATTGACAGTCGGTGACTGACTACGCGAGTGACGCCCGCCTTCAACAGGCTGATGCAGCGACGGGAAACGCTTCGCTGCGTCGTTGCTTTGGCTGACGCTCCACATTCTTCTCCGCTCCCCTCGTTCCACATCGCCCCCACTTGCCTCTCGCTAAATATCCACCTTTCTGTTCCAAATCACAACCCCTTTTCTAGACAATATGTAAATTATTGTTTTGTGATTGTCGTTTGTTTGTGCGACCCATACATCCACCGACACACGTGAACTTCCCTTAATGAGTACGCGTGCTCTAACACAACTCTATCTTTGTGTTATTACAATAATGAGACTAAGAGATTATAGAAATAGAGAATTTTAGTGATTGTTTGTTGTTACCTTGTGCCTAACGTCCTAAAAACCTTGAAGTGTGAGTGAGGGGGGTTAGCCGGGGCGGCCGTTTAAAGGAGCTTTTTCGACGAGTTTTGCATTTAGCTCTATATGTTCTATATGAAAGTAGATACAATTTCCTACAAAAACATTCCTATAATTGTAAAATTAACAATTTTACAGTTATAGGCTTGAAAAGTGCTAGTTTTTCTTTTCCACACGACCCTAGTAATCTCTCTTTTAAAAATGATATTTTGGTAATTTCAGTACACGGAAGTAATTTTATTTTTGTGAGCTTTATTGTGGAGTAACGGTTAATTACTGGTCGAAGAATACCTAAGCGTCTATAGGCTTCACTTTGGAGGTGACGTGGTCTCTCCATGTCAATAAGGTATCCATTAGGATGCGTAGATAACGGATGAAGTCCTTTGTGGAGCACCATGGTATTATTGTCGACTCGAGTTTTAGTGGGATTGGGAAGGCCGGAAATCGGAGAGTGAAAACTTTGAATGTGGACTTACTTAGAGTAATCTTAATTTTCCACTTTCTACACCATGTTTCAATTGTCATGAGGTGTCCCTGAATTAAGTTCCTTGCAGTGTTAAGATACTGATCAGAGGAAAACTGACAATATCATCTGCAAAAAGGGCAGTGTGTACATTAGGATGCGTTGGAAGGTCTGAAATGTAAATATTAATGAGAACTGGCGACACGAGGAACCATGTGCTGAACTTCTCCTGCTGAACTTCTCCATGGTAAAGAGAGGGTTGAGCCTACTTGCACAATAAATGTGCGATGATGGACTTGGATACTGGGCAAATATCGCGATGACCATACAAAAATGCCACGCATCGCCACTGCCGGATATAATATTGTTTCATCCGTATATTGCTTGCAAATAATATTAAAAGGTGTGGAAATGTGATTCGCTTAATTGGAAATATTCCTTGAAGAAAATTTCTGTTGACACTGGGAAAGATAAACAAAACATTTATGACTTGACTGCAAACCTCTCCGTCTATTAACACGTTTTGTGCATTCCATTTACATGCGTTTGCAAGTATATCTTCTGACGAGCCGTACCTCTCTTACTAAGATCTCGTGGCAGGTCTTATCTGCCGTAGCTAAAGAAAGACATTCATTAAATTTGCTTTTCTCTCTTTATTAACGAAGAAAAAAATTTAAACGCTCCATTGAAGTACATTTTTCCAAGAAAAACAAATAATAATTATGCGAGAAAGAAGGTTCCCCTCACTACAAATGCATCATTCATCAATATGATTTCTACTACCATCAATAATCGAGTGGAAAGCAATAACAACGATTTAATGACTTTCTGCAGTTGCGTAACGTTCGGACCCGCAAGGCGGGCGGATTCAGGTAAAAGAGGGCCTATTTCTTATGTAGTAATCATAAACTGATGAATATGAATTTGTTAAAGGATATTATTCAAGGTACTAACACTACTCGTGTTTGCTTTGCACAATTATAAAGGAGGCCCGGATAAAAGTATTGCGAGCGGACACGCACTCATTTCGTCACGGTACTGACTTTCAGCATTTATATTATCTCAAAGAAACAAAATTAAGTTAATCTCAAAGATACAAAATTAAGAGAAAAAAATCAGCAAATTTCCCTGGTTTTCAAGTCATAAACACGTACCTAAATGCCAACAGAGGTACATAACTGCCGAAGTGCTCAAACCCTTTCACATTTTGCTAGTAAACTATTTTAATACAAAACAAAAAATGTAAAAGTGCTTAATTAATGTACAATAAGGAAGCGGAAATTGGTAATTTATGAATTTTAGAGTAAATATACAACTTATTCACATTGCTCATTATCATTATTATAATACATTGGCAATTTAACCGACATCTACTCTACCATACAATCAGTGAAATATAATAAAAGATGGACGAAACAATAATGACAAAGATTAGAGCTGGCAGGCACAGACAAACACGGGCAGACACAGATATGTACTCCCGCAGAAAGAACATGGCCAATGACCTGTGGTACACATTTTTGTTTTGGAAAGTCCCATAAAAATCAGATCTTTTTTTCGTTTAACCAGTTGAGAGTGATCAAACTTTCGATAAAGAGGCTGTTTCACCTTCCTTTCAAGGAGAACCGGATCACTTTCTCGCAGAAATGAAGTCATAGCGAGAAAATGTGAACAATCTGGAAAGAGGTGGGTCTGAATCGCCGTGTTGAATGTCGCATAAATCCTTTTCCTAACACGAATCGTTATTTTCCCTCAGCTTCACCTTCAGAGAATCATCTGATCTTGTGCTCCGGAGAAGCTGTAAGTGATGTCACCTTAGATGAACAATACGCGTGATCTGTAGACTATTTGTTTTGTTACTCTCATTACTATGGATTTCTAGATTTGCGTAATCAGTTATGAAATGTTTCCTAAAAGGCATAAGCGTCGATCATGATGTTATGAATAAATACTTTGAGCGAGAAAGTAAAAATAAAATGTCGTGTCGTGGTGATAGCATGCTCAGGAGAATTAATTTAATTAACAATCAATAAACAAATAAAATAAACATCCTAATAAAGAAAAAAATAGCAAATCATATCCCAATTACATTAATACCAAGTTGGTATATTCAGGAATTATTCTAATATATATTTTTGATTGCTCTTAATTGTCTTCTTATATAATAATAATACGATATGTGATTTTTCAACATTATTTTTTTAAATGAATCTTTATTATAAGACTCATTACAAGAACGTCAAGAATGTAGGTCAATTGAATAAATTGTTTTGGGGGGGTCAGAATTTGCTCAAAGAACTGATTTAAAAAGTGATACCAAAAATTACAATTATTATTGGAAACAGATTCTTTATTACATTCATTAATATACCTTTTCTCTTTCAATCAGCGTCAGTAAATTTCATTTATCGTTATAGCTTTTATTTGTTCATCTCTATATTTAAATATAAAATATGGTTCTCCAACTTCCCAGCAGGAAACGTAAAGATAAGCTACAATTCGTACTTAATTATAATGTAGTAATTAACCCATCGTAGATCGAAGGGTAGGCGCAGCGCTAAATTTCAAATATCACTGGTCACATCACTACTCAGCATTCAAGTATTTTAACAGAAGGGATTGGTTCTGTTACTTGAAATACTGACAATAAAAGGAAATTGATTGTAGGTCTATGTTTGATACAAACACTCGGTACCAGATAGTGTCAAACGTCAGACGGCGGAAAAACATTATTTGCGCATTCACAATCGACGTAAGGCGTAAGATTTTTTTACAATTCTATAACTACACAATAAAACAAATAGTTTAGCACTGCGCTTTCTAATAGTAATTTTACTCTTTATTTCATTTGTATTTTAGCAAAATGAACCAAATCGAAGCACAAATTAGTCAATGATTGACAGGAAACTGATGAAGGGGTGAATGTTATGGTTTATGAGGCGTTTTACTGATTTGGATCGCATGTGAGCTCTCTTTAGTGTTTTGACTAAAAAAGTAAAAAAAAAAAACGTTTGTCGCATTGTCTGATCACAAAAGCTGTTTCGATGGTGCGACCCCAGTGACGAGGTGTACTTTCCTTAGTTTTACATTCAAACAACAGGAAAAATGGGACGAGTCCGAAAGACAAGATTCCTGTCAATTAGTGTATTTTTTATAGTACTACTAGTTAATATTACATTTTTAATGTCATGCAATGTGGCGCGAACCGACTTACAATTTAATTTAATTTTTAACATAAATATTCACGCGTCCAATCATCCATTTTTCGCGGTTCGCAAAAAAATTGTTATTTTCGGGTGGGACGAACATGTCTATACGGGTCTCCAGTATTAGTAAATTAATGAACATGATGGGAAATATTAGGCGAAGAAATAATAACATAGCCATTTCATTTCGTCATGAACTAACGTTCACCAGAAACCATTTAATACTCATGAAACATTTCGTTGATGAGGGAGTTTAGAACACACTAACAATAGCAATAAATATAACTAATGGTTCTACAAATTAGCACAGACTTTCTCGCAATAGTTTTCTAATATCTTCAGTCTAGGCCATCTTTTCTGTATTGCACTACCCTCGTCCAAACTGCAACTAATAAGCGCCGAAACATTTTTTCACATTATCTCAATTTTTCGGCCTCCTAATAGTATATTTAAAAATTGTCTTTAAGAATATTGCAAACGAGTAAAATATATTCCTGCTCTTGAGAAAATGTCGTTTGAACGTTTCTGAAATTTCGCAATTCTGAGCTCATTTTCGCAGACGTTTTGAGTTTTCGAGAAACTTCATTAGAAATCATTTGAAGAACTTGTATTTGCAAATGCAATTGTGTATAGAAAATGCCAGTAATGTAAATATGTGAGAGATATTTCAATCCAGTGGTGCTACATCAGCATATATTTTTTTGCATTGTTTCTAAATTTGCAATTTTCTACAATTCAGAGAGTTTAACAAAAACGATATCCACGCCATTATTTTAAGCATACTTTCTATCCGTGGAAAAAGTTTGAAGAAAAAATTTGGAGCGATTTTTAAAAATAAATAAGAAATTTCATAGATTGCAGACACAAATTACGCGAAATCTACTTGTTTTTCAAGAATTGTACATGACCCTTTTTAAAGACCTGATTTTTTACAATAGACTTTGTCTCTGGCAAAAATCTTTATCTTCAATTTTGTAGATTTGAAATGTTAACTTGCTGTCATTTCAAAAAAACAGAGTTTGCCGGGACTAGCACCATATACTACTAAATGTAACTATCACCATATTTATTATCATCCCTGGAGGAAGAAATATAAAGAAAAAATTTGGTGCTGTTATAGAGAAAACATTGTATACAGAAATTTAAAAATTGTCTATATTTTGCGTAAAATTACTCGAAAACCACTTATTTTCGAAAAATGTTTCATGACTTTATTCGAAGATCTGTCTTTAAAGAACAGATATCATGAAGGAAAAAATCTCTAACTTTATTATTATAGTTGTATGAATATGTCCAAATAATTGCATTTACCCTCAAAAATTGAAATATAACGTTTGAAACTCCCAAAGCCCCGAGTATGTTCAGATCTACGGGGGAATATCTATTTTGAAAAAAAATCAAATGAACAGTTTAGGTGCTAGCATTGTCCACAGACAGACACGTTTTGCCGTCAATCAATATTTCGGTGCCAACGACCCACAAAACATGGACTCTGGCTACTCCACGTATTAGAGGAAGTAATTTACTATGTATATAGTAACAGGATTTGTACACTTTTTCGTTACCAGGGCCCGACAATAAGAGTTTTTTTGCTGAAATTTCGCCGTTTTCCGGCGTACGATTACATAATTTCTCTTTTTACGAAGTAATTGCGAGAAAGTAAAAGAGGATACGTGCTATTGATATATATATATATATATATATATATATATATATATATATATATATATTTAGTAAATTACTTCCTCTAACACGTGGTGAAGCAGTTCCATGTTCCATCCATGTTCTGTAAGCCCTTTACACCAAAATATTCACTGACGGCAAAACATACGTTCATCCGTCAGTCCGTCCGTGGTCAAAGCTAGCGCCTAAACTGTTCTCTCGATGTTCACCAAAACTGATTTTCCCCGATCGATCTGAACGAATTATAGGCTTTGGAAATTTCAAACGGATAACTTGATTTTTGAGGGTCCATTACACTAAGCCCCAAACACATTTTCAAAGTTTTCTCAAAAATGTCTCAATTGATTTTTATTACCCTTCGTCTTCGGATAGAGTAAAGAACGATTAAAAGAATGATGGTGGTCTCATGTTCGTTGAAAGCACAGATTTTTCGAAAATTGCAAAAGTGCAATGTTTTGGGAGCGTCTTTCTACAGTTATAATATTCAAGATAAAGATTGTTCCTGGACGAAATCTATTCATTCAAGGCAGATCTTGTAATAATATCATGCTCAATTTTTCGAAACTAGTAGTTTATGCGTAATTTTGCTTGAAATTTAGGAAATTTTTAATTTTTTAAAATTATTTTTTCTCAAAAACCGCTCCAAATTGTTCTTCAAATTTTTCCACTGGTACAGAAAGGAACGCTTAAAAATCGCGCAGGATTTATTTTTGTTGAACTCTCCGAATTTTCGAAATTTCTCAATTTTGAATTAATGCAAGAAAGTATGTGATGTTGTAGTACCACTAGTTTGGTACAGATTTCATCCAGTTTGACTACGGCGCTCCTGGTGTTCTTGAATTTTCTCTGGTTTGCTATGAGTGTGGTGCGATTGGTTCCTTTTGTACAATTACGAGAGGTTTCTAACTGTAATGTGCAGTAATTATGCAGTGAGAAATAAACGATATATTATGTTGTAAAACATGTGTTCTATTACATATCTTCTATTACTGTCTTCTAAACCATATTCTGTGTTCTCGTTCCGAGCTCAGTTCTAATATAAACCAACTTAATTTGTTGCCATAAATGCTTCGTTAAACTGTTCGATCTTCAGTGCCTTTTGCGGCGTTCAATATTTTTATCACGGTTGCGTGCCTAATACGAAATGACCGTGCAAAACGCTCCTTCTCGTTCATCCAGTCGATCGAAACCATCGACACCGAACCGTAACGCGTAGAAATGAATGTCCCCTTTTCCACCCATTTTTTGTACAGAAAAATTATGAAAATATTACCGTGTAAAATGAGCTTTAGTAAAGCAGCTCATCACCAGTTAACATTGATTAAGTCACTCCTTCCCACTTCAGTTGAATATAAAAATTTATATTCTAGAATTTTTACTTAAATATATTTATAAAAATTAATTCATAAAGTTTAAGTAAAGAAAATGCTTTTTTGTTAAAGACGTTTCACATTTTACTCTGAAAAAAATTAAATAAGTCGAGAAAATCTCAGTAAATTAAGTGATGGAATCTTCATTAAAATGAACGAGTATTTTTAAATAAAACATAAAATAATACAATTTAAAATCAAAATTTTCAATTGACGTCCCTATAGAATTGTATCACCCGTGGCAAACTGCCCAGCTATAATTACGCTACTGATATTTCTTCTGAATGTCATATAATGTTACTGATATCTCTTCTCAATGCCCTGACTGGCAGAAAACTTATCACGCACTGGTGTTTGGCGTGTCATGTTCTGATGTCATCAACTATTTCCTGTATCTGCAAAACACGAATGTATGATGAGTTGCCTACCAATTAGGGGCACATGTTTCATGTATAACTTCTTTATGTGAAATTTCCCACCGTATGTTCGTGGACAAAAATTTATCATCTTGATCACCCTAAATGCCCTAGACGTATGTAACATTAATCTGTGTTGTTCTGTATCGGGGTGGGGGTGGTCCAACGGACAAGTTTCGAGAGCTCATGTATTACACAACATCAAAAACTTCGGAAGGGTGAAGTTTGCTTCGGTCCCGTTTGGATACCCACGACCCGAACACCTTGCGTGTCTGTGGATGTGCCAGGCGACCATGGGCCGCGCCTTTCCTTCGGGAGTGAGTACCTTCGTGCGATCGTCACCGAGGGGCGAGGCGCCGCGGCTGCTTTGGGCGTGCGTCACAGCTCGCCCGCCGGCCCAGGCAGCCCCGCCCCCGCCTCGTCGCCGAGTTGGCACAATGCAATATTCCGAGGGATCCAAATCGGGCGCGGCATGGCGAGGGGCGGGCGGGGCGGGGCGGGGAGCTGGGTCGAGGGCGGGGCCTCCGGACGCCCGGGGAGGAAGGAGCGCGCCGCTATCGCTTCCGCTGACGCCACGCCTCCTCGTGGCCTCATGACCGAGTCCACTGAACGCACAGCAGCGCCCGGTATCCCCATCCTCACCTGCGACACCTCCTCCTCCTTTCTGTTTCGTCTTCTCGTTGATTGATTGATTGATTGATTGTTAGTGATTCCGGGAGCGTCAACTACTGACGTCATTAGTCACTTAAGTGTAGTGCATGTTTTTCATCGAGAGGTGGCGGTGATCTTTCTTCGCTGGATGGCGAGATCCGGCGCCGACCTACCGTCGATTATCGGTGTTTCCCAACCAGGTATCTCCCACCAACGAGGCACTGCGCTAGCCAAGACAAGCTTGAAGCCGGCGACCGGTCTCCTGGCATGTGTAGTAGTGCAATGCATCTTAGTGTGTGTGTTTGTATGGGATGAGGATACGACAAGGACGAGGTAGAAAAGATCGAGCGCGTTCCGTGGTCCGTTTATTAGTATACTACTCCGGCATTCGCCTGGTGTTGATCGGAGAGACCATGGAAACTACCGATCAGAGCATCCTGTAACTAGAATTCGCCTTCAGACAGCGACCTAGCTGTCAGAAGTCGACCTAGCTGTCGACCTAGCTGTAACTAGAATTCGACCTAGCTGTCAAGCTAGTGTCGAAAATCCTGCCTCCGTCGGGACTCGAACCTAGGACCTCCCGGTCAGAGGGACTGCCCTAAACCACCTTTTCCGGTTTCTTTTTTGCCTCTCGCCTTTTCTTTCTCATTCATTTCCTATTTCTTCAAGTTTTTCTGTTTCTATCCCCTTGCAAATGGCCGGCGGAGACAATCATGGAAATTCACGATTCTCCTCACGGCGAATGAACGGGGCACTGTCGTGAATATGAAGCTGCCGCACAACATTTCGGGTCCTTGAAAATGTTTTTCTTCAAATATATTCGTCTTACTTTCAATGAGAAGTTGCACAAGAAATTCCATTTGAATATTCTGAAGATGTGCCTGAAATAAGAGATTTTGCATGTCTTTCCAAACAGTAGAAAATCTTCAACAAACTTGAAAATTCCCTCTTATTGTGTAACTCATATTATGGAAATGGAAGACAATTAACAGCGTGATGTGAAATTTTTGGTTCCGCGGAACAATACTAGGGTTTAAGTAATAGGTTCATTCCGATCATAGTCACAAATTTTAACTTCATTCTTCACGTACATGATGGACCTGACAACTTATAAACTGGATGAGACAGTTCTTTCCCGTCCTCCATTTTTCCTTTAAGAAATATTATTTATAATAATATATTTCACGTATGAACATTAAATACTATTCAAGGAAGTTAAAAAATCTGCTAACTCATTAAGTAATTATAACAATTCAAAATTTCCTCGCTCTCTTCTACGCACAGACACTGAAAAACAAAATGCTGAAAAAAGTTAGTAAATTAAATGATTAATAATAATAATTTATTATAAATTAGAATAAAAAAGATACTTCAACGACGGAAGTCATTACTTCGCTAGCGACAAACGAGCGATTCATCTTCTTGGAATTTATAAAATATTCTTGTAATGGCGTATAAAATTGTATTTTATTCCATTTGAGCGTGATTTGATTGATTTTATTTCATTTGAGTAAAATACTACTAGTGGTGCTAAAACAGCACTTATTTCTGCCAGCAATGAAAAACTTTCCCGGGACTACATGTAAAGTATCCCCCAAAATTAAAATATCGGTTTCCAATTCAAGAGGCCGCGACATCAGCCAGATTGATTGAAGAATATCAATTTTGGAGAAAATCGGCTGAACGCTTTAGCCGTTAGCGTTATTCACAGACGCATGGACGGACGCACAGACGGACAGACGCACAGACGCACAGACGCACAGACGGACAGACGCACAGACGGACAGACGCACAGACGCACAGACGGACAGACGGACAGACGGACAGACGGACAGACGGACAGACGGACAGACGGACAGACGGACAGACGGACAGACGGACAGACGGACAGACGGACAGACGCACAGACGCACAGACGCACAGACGCACAGACGCACAGACGCACAGACGGACAGACGGACAGACGGACAGACGGACAGACGGACAGACGCACAGACGCACAGACGGACAGACGCACAGACGGACAGACGCACAGACGGACAGACGGACAGACGGACAGACGGACAGACGGACAGACGGACAGACGGACAGACGGACAGACGCACAGACGCACAGACGGACAGACGGACAGACGGACAGACGGACAGACGAACAGACGAACAGACGGACAGACGCACAGACGGACAGACGCACAGACGCACAGACGCACAGACGCACAGACGGACAGACGGACAGACGGACAGACGGACAGACGGACAGACGGACAGACGGACAGACGGACAGACGCACAGACGGACAGACGCACAGACGGACAGACGGACAGACGGACAGACGGACAGACGGACAGACGGACAGACGGACAGACGTACAGAGGCACAGACGCACAGACGCACAGACGGACAGACGCACAGACGGACAGACGGACAGACGGACAGACGGACAGACGGACAGACGGACAGACGGACAGACGCACAGACGCACAGACGCACAGACGCACAGACGGACAGACGGACAGACGGACAGACGGACAGACGGACAGACGGACAGACGGACAGACGGACAGACGGACAGACGGACAGACGGACAGACGGACAGACGGACAGACGGACAGACGGACAGACGGACAGACGAACAGACGAACAGACGGACAGACGCACAGACGGACAGACGCACAGACGGACAGACGGACAGACGGACAGGCGTTTTGCCGATATTCGATTTTTCGGGATCAAGGACCCATAAAACATGGATTCTGGCTACACCACATGATAGAAGAATTTTTTCCAAATTTAGCACCTGGATTTATTTACTCTTTCGGTACCAGGAACCTGTAATAAGAGTTTTTCTGACGAAAATTCTCCATTTTTCCACGCAGTATTACATAACTTTCTCTCTATTCCGTAGGGAGAAAGTAAAAGGCACAGCATGTTCTGTTACGTCAGGTGGAATAGTTTCGTGCGCCGGCCGCGGGAACTTACGCACCACCGACGCCAAGGAAGTAACCCGGAGCCCCCGCGAAAATAAATCTAAAACCAAAAAGCATTAACGATGAAGAGATACCACAGCAGCATATTATTAATTATTAAGAAGCGATTTTAAATCTCTGACTTTAAAAAAGAACATTTACAACGGCAAGGAGAAAACTCCTGTTTTCTCTTCGCATTTTTAGCTTGTCTAAAAGAGAATGGCTGCATGATTCTAAGAATAAAGTGATAACGATGATATTATGATGCTATTTCAATAACGCTAATATCGTACATAGGCAATTCTTTAGAATCCATCAAAAAACAATGGAAATAGTACATTCTACCAATTATGAATGCTAGAATTATGAATTCATTGCAAAGCAGATAACAATTTATGTACTGAATTACTCACTACTATTTTATTCGTGATGTCATATTCATAAAATTCAATAAATCCATGTTTCTTAATTTTCTATTTTATTATAGTAATCCATGATTCATATGTTTTAAATTAGATGTTGCACAGGAGTAAAGTTCATCGCTCAATGAATATTACTTTCCCCAAGAAAATACATTTTACGTACTCTTGATGGACGATCGGCGGCTGTTTCTTTGAGAACAAAAATCAAAAGTGTAAAATGCACAGCAAAGACAGCATTTACAGACGTAACCATTTACCCATATGAAGTTCTTAGTTTCTGGCGCGTTGTTGCTTGATGCTGGTTAGTGCTCCGTCCGTGTGTTTGGGGTTGCAGCACCCATACACCGCAGGGGCATCACTGTTTCCCACATCTGGAACACCTACTTTCGTCGGTGTCGGTCATAGCTTCGGACACTGTTTTTAGACTCTTATTAACTTTGCACATAATCGAGATTTCAAATTTCAACTTAACTAGCAGAAACACAATTTTAACTTATCTAGCAACATTTTTTCTCTAAATTATAGCTAAGGAAGAAAAACTCAAGGTTTACGAGTATAATCTTTTTATCTGAATTATTTGTTGCATCTACAATATTAATTTATTCCGACAATCATTGTCCTTTCCCTCTCAATCAATTTCTCCTTTTTTCCTTTCTTTCTTTCTTTTTTCTTTCTTTGCGTTTGTCTGTACAATCTCGCTATATCCCCTCCCACCCAATGGAGTCAACAGCCAAGAGCATGGTAATTTGGATAAGAACGGATCCTGCCGATCATTTTAGGATGCGTCCTCATAGATTTTTGTAAATAATAAACATATTTGTTATTATATTAATGAAGATGACCTTCAGAAATCATTGCACCTCTTAAATGAAATAAGTAAAGAATATAATTTTAAAATATCGTCAAAGAAAACTAAAGTTATGGCCTGGCATGGAAAATATCCTCTCTGAATTAAAATAGCTCTTGAAGGAAACCCTGTGGAACAAGTTTCAAACTTTTTATACCTTGGTTGTGAAATATCTTTTAGCGATGACGACGATGTGAAACGAAAGCTTCATAGATTTCAATTTATGTGTGGAACAATAAGACGAACACTAAGGAATAGGGTAAAAAAAGAAACTATAATGAAATTTTACAAAACAATGGCGGTACCAGTAATCATGTATGGGAGTGAGACATGGGTGACAAAGAATAGCTACGTAAACGCAATACAAAGTTCCGAAATGAGATTCTTGAGAGCTGTTAATCAAACCACTTTACTAGATAAAATCAGGAATCAAGACATTAGAAATCAACTTCAGATTTTTTCACTTCATGAAAAAATTAAAGAAAGTAAAATAAAGTGGAAAGAGCATGTGCTGAGGATGGAAGACAACCGCCATCCAAAGCAGGGGAAGAAGAGATCCAGGAAGGCCAAGAAAGCGATGGTGTGAACATTGAGGTCGGAACAGGCAATTTGCCTAATCCATGAAGAGGAAGTAGGTAAGTAAGTAAGTTATTATATTACATATTATTTTTGTTGTGTGTATGATACTACTCAAAATTATTTTTTAAATAACTGCATAATTCTAACATAAATAAATATTTAAATAAATTTTGCCAAATAAAGGAAGGTAACAAACGAAAACTCTAGGCCTGAGGGGGGCATGGCCTCCCCTTGGATCCGCCACTGAATCTGGGTACGACTTCGGAATTCATTTGATGATGATGTGCCATGTCAGATCGATAGAGAATTTTAAACAAAAGACGACGAGGGGAATAGATGGACCTGATATCAGTTGATGCATTTATAATCAACGTAATAGGGTTTTTCTAAAAATCGCCAATAAATAATTCCCCTTCCGTTTCGTCCTTAGAGTCACATAGGAAGCGTTTTGAGGAATTTTCGGGTTTCGTCGCGTTATTGTTCGGTGAATTGCACGAATTCGGGAGAATCGTACGGTGAATTGCCTTTTGGAGGATGACGATTCTACACGCGATCGCGCCTCAACAGAGCTGTCATTATTCGCAACCTAATTCCAATACTTCATAAATTTTATTTATTCCTCACTTGCGACCAAAAATATTATATTTTCCCTCCAGTGATTGCGATTTACGCTTACCTATTCGACCGTAAGGAAAAGCTTCTGTTAGTCGTAGATCAACACGCTGCAGTGTAGAAACGAGGTACGTCTCCGCAAAATTACATAAGATACTTTTTTCTTTACCTTATTCAAACCACACTGGTTTTGTTATTATTCACCTGAAATTACTCACTATACACTTTTTAAATGTAATAAGTAACTATAAATGTGGCACTATCTGCTTATGTCATGGGCTATTTATTATCGTTAGCATTCATTTTTGTAATTATAATTGTCATTATTTATTTAAATGACGGCTTATTTCACCAAAAAATACATCACCAATACAGTTATGTAATACAAAAAAGGATTCCCATTTATTCAGTGTAATAATCGTTTGAAAGCGGATGAACAGAATGAAAGGATATTTTTTATTCACAAATGAAACTCTTCGATTAATGTATTCGAAATTAAAAGTTTGATCAAGCATTCAAGAGTTCCAGTGATTGAATTTTCTGCAGTTTCGATCGCCAATATTCTCTGTGTCATGGCATAAGAATGTTATAATCTAAGCCAGATAATGGTTGAAGAAACGGAGTGACCTTGTAGTGATCTGCATCACCATACAATGGAAAGTAAAAACATGATCCATCCGGCGATCCACTGGAATTGTTTAGGTACGCTGTTTGCATCGTTAATGGTATTCTTCACCTTCTACATAACCTCTCATTACACAGCTGAGAAATAGACGTAGAAATGGCTGAGATTTTTTACGTCAAGCCAAGAATTCCTATAACTTCAAAAAATTATAATATTCGAGATAAGGTCAGAAAACAAACATCCACTCGACAAGGAAACTTGAATTTTAAAAGTGAAAATCGTAATTCTCATAAATTCACGTAAACCTGACAATGGACTGTGACGACGTGTAAACACTAAACATCGGGTTTCGAGCGTGGGATCAGTTTTCGTTTCATCTTCATCCTTTACCCCAATTTGAATTCACTCGTAGTTTGAATTCTGAAATATAAAATGTATAATTCATATATCTACAATATTACTTAGCAAATCCCTGTCAAAAGGATAAATTGATTTTATTTAATTAAGCTTTATCCATTAATTGAAATGATGCACTCATAGTTTAGTGCTCTTTGCATTTTCAAAAGAAATGTTTAAGAATCAATTTATTTCAAAGAAACTCAACAATAGGAAAATGTGAGTTATGAAAACTGTAGATATGTTTACTGTCGAAATTTTTGCAATTAAAGGAACAAGAACGCACCTAATCACACATTATTAATCAGTGAAGATGCTCACAAAGACATTTAATTAAATTCCAAAAATCTTTTTGTAAAACGATTTTTTTATATACCACCATTTTGAACTAATTTTTCGGTGCATTAAATAATTCTTAAATGGTCCTTTATGACAATTTACTACGCCATTGCCTATTTCTTATGAAATACGACATTACTGCTGACATAGTATTTGTCTCAGGTATTTGTATTCCCGAAGACGATTTAAATATGAGAATTAAAATTCTTAGCTCTCGCACAAAACTATGATATGAAAAAAGGAAGAAACATTGCAGTATTTTCACGACCGGGAGAAAAAAATGGCTTTTATCGTTAGCAAATGAACTAAAGTGAAAAGCATTCAATCCATAGGGAGATAATACTTACTCCCTAGGGATTAAATATTGCCTCCTTTGTTTACATTACAATGAAAACAAAGGACGCACATGAGTCAAAATGTATGTATTTGAACACATGAAATAAACGTGATTTGTACTTCTTTGCTTCCTCGCCGAAATACGCCATCATGACATACTCACTTATATTTAATATTTCTTTATCTTTACACCAATCTTTCAATTTGTTATAAGCCTCATCATACACTTTCTTAGATTTTTTGGTATTAAATTTCCAATAGCTTCATTAGCATAATCAGATATGCATTTAGGTTCAGCCGTGACCTCAATTAAATGCCTAGTAGTTGTTTATTGACAACTTCCTTGGTAATAAACACTTTTTGCACACCACGAATTTTAATTTACATGACTTAATATTTTAAATAAATTTTCTCAAACTATTATGGTCGTGGAAAAAATCCATACTCTATCCATAAACAATCGGCTCCGAGAAGGTGCTTTCGTGTCTTCAGTGACAAAGTCTTGAATGAAATTTATTGGCACAAAGAATATTACGTCAGATATCACGGCATATCACGTCAGATAGTCTTGATGGTGGTTAATAACCCTAACAGTTAAAAAGCGACCTAAATAAAATAAATTAAAACGCCTTGTAATTTCATTACAGGATTTGCCATTTTATAAATCAGTGTTTTTTCTGTTTCAGATTATGGGCGAAGGCAAGGAAATCCATTCAACGAAAAGAGTCGCGCATTCGTTTCAAAAATTCATGATACTCTTATTATAATGTGGGAGTGGCATTCACAAGAAACATGTTTATGGTAAAACCGGCTGACAAATAATTAATGGATCACCTTCCGACATGATTTCACTTTGGCACTAGAAGGCCGAAATTCTGATCAGCTGCGTTTAAACATAACAGGAGTTTTAATGGATTTCTAAACAATAGTTTCGCTGGCTCTGAAACTTGGCAATTGTGCTCTACGCTGTGAAATGTTCTTTTGCCATCAGTGTCATCTGCCAGAATATATTTCAAACAATAGTGTGTTTATTAGTGTTTTTAAAGAAGTAAATGTACTGGTTTTCGCGGTCATCTTTTCCTTTCTTGTAGATAGACAATATTCATACTGCTGTGTTACTTAAACAAAAGTATACAAGGAATAAAAACGAGATTGTTTTAAACCATTACATAAAACACAAAAAGAATATCTTCTTGGGTTGCTAGATCTCAAGTCAAAACGCCGTAGGTGGCCGACGACCTCCGGAGTTCAAAACATCAATCTAAAAGCCCTAGCGATATTTTTCGTAGAGTTATCAGTAAGACTAAGCACTACGCGTTGTATATTTAATGTTAAAAATGGACGTACTTGGAAGTTTACAAGTTTTTCTTTCATAATCCTTTGGATAGGAAAATAAAAGAAGAGTGTATGAGTAAGGTTTCGGTATAGTAATTCAAAGGTCACCCCATGTTGAATTAAGAGCAATGAGAGGATCAAATTTTGAAGAGGTTTCAGATGTATGGGATCACGTGACATCAATGCTTAATACGATTTCCATAGTTTCTACAAATTGTACGAATGATGTCAGAAACAATGTCATATTAAGTGCTCAAATCAATTTACTGCTTTACTGAACAATTTACTGTTTTACTAAAATGCAACAAAGAATAATGAGGCCCTACTCACAAACATCATTTCAAACTGACATTATATATTCTATCTCCCTATTTGAGAATTACCCACAAGAACGCTCAAAGCATTCTTAACAATCACACACCAAAACATTCTGCTGCCTGGAGAACTCCAATGAGGGGACGAACGGCGGACCCCAGAATTAATTACAAAACAACTGAAGAAAAAAATTAAATTTAGAACTAATGTTACATTATTTAGTAGTACATCACAGTTATTTTCTCCAAGTTAGTGTTAAAATACACTGGTCTACAATTTTGCTCCTGTAACAAGAACGAAACACATTGCTTCTGGAAGATAATTTACCTCTCAATTCAGATCTAATTTCACAATTTTTGTATCGACTTCAGTTTTCGTATGATGATCGGTTTTGTAAATTCAAAATTACACGCTCTAATTTACGCTAAAATTACACGCAAACTTACACGCTAACAACAGATCCAAATGTATAAAGTAAAAATACAGCAACGTAAGTGTTAAGAAAAGTAAAGAATACCTAAAAACATTTCGTTCTCGATTTCTTGCAATACTTTGCCTCATGAACGTCTCTTCGTAAGGTCCAGCAGCAATTGGACAACATTGCGTCACTCCAATTGACTTGATAACGCTTTTCCATTTGAGAAATTTTCTGGTGGAACCGTTCACCATGTTCGTCACTGTCGGCTATTCGGGAAGAAATCCAAATGATAATTCAAAAAATTTAATTTAAGTTGTAAGTTGCATTTTATACTGTGGTATGATCTCAAAAGTTCATGTACGAAATCGCGATAGTTCTCTACCTTACGGTTGCCTAAAAAGTTTTTAGAGACACTTGTGAAAGTCAGCCATGCCGAAATTCAACGTCACTCAACAAATTAACGAAATGTTTATTTGCCACTAATTTTCTAATTTGCGCATATATAAGTATCCCTTCCTTTCTTTTTGCTTCACGGAGCCTTGGGAACTTCTCTCATGAATACATGAGTCCACGTTACATTTTGTCCATGGGTTTCACAATATTTTCGACGAGACCCAATTTAATGTGTAGTGGAGGCAGGCACACATTTTTGGGGTCAACAAGAGGAGTGATCACATTTCTCTGTCAAGGCAGTAGCTCAATCCGCGGCTATTTTTCCAACAATAATGATTTTTCTTGTATCTGCTGTCCCACTCACATCGAAAGAAGAAGTGCTTTGTGTGCCTGAGCCCCATGCCGAATAGAATTGGAATTACCTTGAGATCTCCCCATATATTCCATTATATTTATCATACTTGATAAGCGGGGGACATTTTAAAGTTCTCATACAGGTTAACTTCATGAACAGAAAATAATATAAAATGAAATAACAGAAGTATAATATAAATATAATAAATTGTAATAAAAAATGAAAGAAGAAATAATATACAAATTCTAACTAACGTAGCATTCAACTGCGTAATTTGGGAGCGGACGACTGAAAGTTAGCAATCTTTATATCATATTTATTTTAAATATGTTTTAAATAATTTCTAAAACATTAATTTGTAAACGTATAACACAACATAATAAACACATTCTAACATACGTAGCATCCGCCTTATTTAAAATACCTCTGAAATTGCGATCAGGAAGCGAAGGATTTTCAGAGCGGGCGATTAATTTTACGCCCAATTACTCCACAAATACTCACATTTTCGAATAATTCAACATGACCTTATTTGAAGATCTGATTTTCATGAACACATTTTATTAAGAAAAAAATGGGGTCTCCATAATTGTAGTTCTAGGAAGACGCCGGAAGATTTTTGAATTTTTCCAATTTTTGAAAAATCAATCAATGTGAGACCTTCGCCTTTTTTTTTCAAAATCCTTCAGACTATCCAACAACAAAATTTCATCGAACTTGTTGGCGCCCTTTTTTTTAATTTTGAAAATGTCACAGGGGCTTCATGTAAAGTAATCCCCAAAATTAATATATCGGTTTCAAATTCAAAGGACCACGACAGCAGCCATATCGAGCGGGGCATATCAATTTTGGGGAAAATAGACTGAACGGTTTAGCCGCTAGCGTTGTTCACAGACAAACGGACAGACGAACGTTTCGCTGTCATTTGATTTTTCGATATCAAGGAGCCATAAAACGAATTCTGGCTGCACCACGTGTTAGAAGATTTTTTTCTAAATTTAGCAACTGGATTTATCCACTTTTTCGTTACCAGGGCCCTGTAGTAGAAGTTTTTCTGCCAAAACTTCGCCGTTTTTTTTCGCGCAGCATTACATAACTTTCTCTTCTTACGAAGTTTTTTCTTAAGTAGTTCCTTCTTAAGAACGAAAAAGTAAAAATATGCTTCATTTGAGTCACAGGAGGCATGAAATGTTGGGCCAGCATAGATTTCACCCTCTGTGTCTTTTGAACGTTCGTCACATCTTCACTATCACATTCTCAGGAAGTAGTGGTACCGGCATTTCTTAAAGGCCTTATAACAGAAGGTAACTTGGGATATTGCATAGTTTTCTTCATTTTTGAGGCGGTTCCAACTATTTTTGTCAGACGGAAATAAGAATATGTTGAGTGATCCGTTGGTTCCCTCCATAACATGGGATCCGCAAAGGGTATGTGTCGTGAACCTTTTAACCAGCATGTCAGGAGTGTAACACACGACAAACAACTTGTATGGGAGATCCAATTCTTGTCCTGGCCTCCAACTGTACAATCTAAATAAAGTTTGTAACACTTTCCTATCCGTGGATTGTGTTCCGTTTTTGCGAGTTCAGAGCTAATCACAGATACAACAAAACGAATTTGGGCTATTTACACGTTTACGAGGATTTTTTCTTCTGATTTAATACAAAGCACCATCCTTCATGATCCTAGAACAACAAGTAATCACATTCAAGTCACTTTCCACGCTGACAGATCTCTCAACGCTGGGACGTACGTAGCAAGAAACAACAATTCTGTCTTTTCGAGCATCACTTAATAGCAATGTTGCCAAATCTTTTTCATTTCTTGGTGGTGAATTTTCTGAATTCAGTGTCATGTATAGGAATTCCTTGTACACATTTCGATTGTTCCTGAACAATTACAAATGCAGAATAATTAAATGAAGCTACAGCAAAATAATCAATAGTGCTTTCAAGCATTTCCGCAGAGAGGAAGTAGAATGTCACAAGAAAATTGAGGGCAGTAGACAAAAACTGATTTCATATTCCAATCTAGTGTTCAAAATTTAGCTAAAAACACTATTCACATTCTTTGATACAAAAATGCTGTTGACCAGTGATATTTTCAGTTTTTGATCCACGGCAAGGACATATTAAAAAATACGACCATACAAATAAATTCTGTACTTGCAGTCCTTTCCACAGGGGCACAAATAGTCACGTCCTGTTTTGAAGAATAGTTGAACATTCTCTAGATCACTTCGATAGCACGTGAATTCTCTACAACGATAAATACTAAAATAATATTATATAACTTGTTATGGGTGGGGCTGGCTGTAAGAGATCACCGGATTTCCAAGAAGCTATTGCGTATGGCGACAGTTTCGATTTATTTTTTTTTTTTTTTATCAGAAAAGGGTTGACAGGCGAAACTATCACTTAGAGGGAAGAAAGGTTCTAGTGAAAGTCCGAATCGATGAAACAGTAACTTCTTATCTAAACAAAGATAGTGGAGAAACTATATAGTAGTGTTAAAATTGCACGTACTTTCTCCCCCTATTTTCACGCAAAATTACGCGAAAAGGACTTCAATTTTTGAAATATTGTACATGACCTTATTTCAAAATCTATCTTTAAGGAACAGATTTCATTAAGGAAAAGGTCTGCATCTTCATAATAATAGTTGTAGGAAAATGCCGAAATTTTGAACTTATGCAATTTTCGAAAAGTCAGAGTTATCAACGAACATGAGACCTGCACCATTCTCTTAAACGTCCTTCACACTATCCAACAACAAAATTTAATCAAAAGCGTTGGAGTTATTTGTTTGAAAATTTGGAAGTGTCCCAGAAGTTTCATGTAAAGTACCTCCCAAAATTAAAATATCGGTTTTACATTCAAGGGGTAGCGACATCAGCCAGATCAATTGGGGAACATCAATTTTGTAGAAAATCGGCTGAACGGTTTAGCTGCTAGCGTTGTTCAGACGGACATCAGACCGACGGACGGACAGACGTTTTGCCGTCATTCGATTTTTCGGTATCAAGGACTCACAGAAAATGGATTCTGGCTATAGGGCCTACCACGAGTTAGACGATTTTTCTATAAATTAAGCAACTGGATTTATCCACTTTTTCGTTGCCAGGGCCCTGTAATAAGTGTTTTCTGTCAAAAATTCGCCGTTTTTTTCGCGCAGCATTACATAACTTTCTCTCTATTCCGTAGCAAGAAAGTAAAAAGAAAACTACGCTGGGGTCCATGGTTGACCCTTTCCCACCCCAAGGTTAAAGCATACTTGCGAGTTATTTAGGAACTTTTTATATTTTGAGCTTACGAATGTTCATTTGTATTTAATTAATTTTTCGACGAATTTCTTTTCGCAAAGATGCATAAAAATTACAAGGAAAAGGATTCCTGCTTAAATTAAACGGGGTAAAATATGAAACAGAAATATTTTTCGGGATCTTCTTGTAAAGTGTTTTAAAAGTCAATTGAAGGCATATCAATTAACTAAAATCACTGCAATATAACTCAAATACATTTCAGAAACAAAAGCTCCTCTTATGCACAACACTTCCTGTAAAATAATGTGCAGTCGCAAGCACGTTTCAAAGATTCTTCCGATGTCAGACCTTTATTACGCTAAAGGAAAACAACTGTTGCCAATTAAAATTAATGTAACCATTTTGTTTTTCAACACCTAAAGAAATGCACAACTTCTTGAAAATTACAAATTTTTACATTGTTTACCGCTATCTTTACCATCACACATAAATACAAATAAATTCACTAGGTCAATTGACATTGCGGTAGAGAGTGAATATACTGTCCAATCAATGGGGATATACGTTTTTTTCATTTCCAATACCGATGCAGATTTAGTAATTAGGTATGAAAATAATGAATTTTTGATTTGTTGATTTATCACCTCATTTCTCCTTTGTTATTTGTCCATTGAGGAAGAAAAATTGTTTCGAGTTGTATAAGTTGTTCCCGAGGTCAAAAAATATCAATCCAACACCAAATATAGTTTCAAAATTCTGAAACATTATCAATAAAATATTGGAAGATGAAATATGTGAAAAAAGGAGAAAAAAATTGCTGGAATAGGAAGATTAACTAATTCTTGAATCATGGTGTTTCAATCTACGTTGGGCTGTACACCGCAAATGCGATCGACTTCGAAGCACCCTACATACGAAATGAGAATGGATTGTTAAGTTCTACTTGCTACTCGCAGCACTACGTATTCTACTTGCAGTGCAATATGCATAAACAGAATAAGCGACGTCCATGGCCGACAATTCACAACCTGAAAAACCGAGCCGTTCAACTTGCTAGTACACCAGGCATGAAGATGGTTCCAAGTGCAAGAGAGGTGCGTGGGTGCCTACCTAGAAGCCGTGCTGTTCGAGGCCCCATGGCGAGAGACGCGCGCGGGCAGTGTTCCGCCCTGGCTCCGCCACACGACCTGCCGGCGCCCGAGCCGCCGAGGGACTGCGCGACCGAGCGAGGAGCGCCACCAGCGCCGGCCCCGCGGAAGGAAAGCTGCAATTGCTCCCTCCCTGGCCACCCGCGCCGCCCTGCCCGGCCCCCAAATCAGCCGCGATTTCCAGTGGGTTAGTCGGAACCGGACATTTTCCTCACATTAAATGTTATTGTTTGTTTGCTATATAGCAATTGTTATTGAAATTAAATTAATAATAAATTAAATTAATTCCAGTGAATAATGTTTTCTAAACTAGACACTAAAACCAAATTTTCTCAATGCTTGGACATTTTCCAACCATTTAATGTTACTGTTCTTTTTGCTGTACAGCAATTAATTGTTATTGAATTGAAATTAAATTGATAACAGGAGTTCCAGTAATCAATTTTTTACCAAACTAGACACTGAAACCATGTTTTATTGCTTCAACATTTTCCTCCCATTCAATGTTATTGCTTTTTTGCTGTATATCAATTGTTGAAATTGAAATTAAATTAATAATGGGAGTTCCAGTGAATAATTTTTTCCAAACTAGACACTGAAACCAAATTTTCTCAATGCTTGGACATTTTCCAACCATTAAATGTTACTGTTATTTTGCTGTACAGTAAATAAATGTTATTGAATTGAAATTAAATTGATAACAGTAGTTTCAGTGAATTTTTTTCCAAACCAGTCACTGAAACCAAATTTTCTCAACAATTTACTGCAGTTAATAAAATATTTAATTATTAAAAGGCATCAATTTGTCAATATCATTTATCAGATATATTGTCAGTGACACTTGGAAGTGTGAACTGTTGAGATTGTTATTTTTCAGTAGAGAATAATGTATGAAATGCATGAGCTAAATAGAGAACTTTTGAATTGAACAATAAACAAAAAATGGAGATTATTGCTAAGTGATCTTTTCATTTATTAATTGTATACAATTGTGAAGAGTCTTCTTCCTAGGTGGATATGTCAACTTACTTCCGTTCCTAAACTTAACTTAAAGAAGTTAAAATAGAGGCATCCTTTACTTAGCAATCCTTCTTGAAGAGTCTTATCCAGAGTACAAGAACAAGATTGCTTTAAATTGTAGCATTATATTTATATTATTTAGTACTTATTGCACCATGTAAAATTCATAGAGACGTTTTATTGTTTGATCTTCTTTGTGCTCTTGTAGCTTTCATTCTCTAGTGAGCTCTTTTCTCTTTCATAGCTCCAAATAGTTCTACTGACTCAAACTGTCCCACCACCCAACTGCAAATTTTCTACCTAAAACTATTCAATTTTGTACATCCAGTTGTGTTGTTTTGGTAAAATTTTATTACTTTAATGCAGTATAAAATCACTTATAAACAAAACAATAGTTTTATGTATGAAGTAATTGTTCAAGAATGCAAAAAAATTGTCCACGGAAAAAAATCTGTTGAAAAATTTGCCATTTCTTGAAATCTGTCACAGGGGGAAGTTGTTTCTATTTTTCCTATTTAAACAAATACCCAATAAATTACAAATACAGTAAACCCTCATTAGCACAAACTTGTTTACTACAGATTTCGCTTAACACGAACAAAACATTCGTCCCGGCAAGGGATAATGGCAATATGGACATTTATAGTACTTGGATAACTCACATTTTTACAACACACTCTCTGATTATTTTGGTGCCTTGGAATTCATATTAATGAGGGTTTACTGTATTTTCAATTAAATAAATTGAATCTACAATTACTAATACACTGCTATCCTCTTGCCTATGTTAGCTATCTTTCCAAACACTTCAACTGATTAAAAGATGGGATTTTTCTATAAAACATAAAATTCCTAAATTAGGGTTGCAAAGGTTTGAATTGAAATAACTATATATTACTGCATGTTAACAAAACACATTATAATTATACTAAGTACTGAAAGAGGATTTAACAATGAAATTTATAAACTATCATCACATGATAGCCAAATCTACTACAAAACAGTATTGTACTGCCTTAGTTTAAATTGAATCATTTAAAAGGAATTTTCTATATATATTAAATTCATTTATTTCTTTAAAACAATGCCTATGTTATATTCGAAAACCTAAGCAAAAGGGAGAAAAATTAATAATTGTTAAATTAAACATTTTCCCCCAGAGAAAGGGCAATGTTAAATCAAAAAAATTGAGAAATCTATCATAAATTGCAAACTAATGGAGGAAATCAATCACCAACATTTCAGTTTCGTTGAAAATTCAACATCTTTTATTTTACTCTCAAAAATACTTATGATGGTTTCATATAGATTTTCACTAACCAGCAGGATTTTAAGAAGCTCCATACACAAAGCACGGTCAAAACACAAGACAATTTGTAATAAATAAAGGTTATTACAATCATCCAATTGAACAAGGTTTTTGACAAAACAATTAAAACACCCGACAAAATGAAGTGTATATGTATATATATTATCATTTTATTTCATAGTATAAGAGAATTTTCTAAACATAAAGTTGTCAACACTTGTTATAAACAACACCCATAAGGGTACTTCATTTCATTTAAAATATGTCTGAATGTCAGACATAACACTTATTCCTTCAAACTACATGCAAATCACTGTAAGATCATACACAGAACACTATCAAACAGCAACATTACAAAAAATATAGAAGGAAATCAATGCAAACTTCTCTGCTTGATTTCAAATAAATAATTATCACATATTATTAGAAGTTGGAAGGAATTCTTATAGCTGAAAAAAAAAATATCATGCTTGGTGTAGAGATAACAAAAGGCAAACAAGTTCTTAAGTGTTCTGTGCAGAATACACACAAAGAAATAAATCCAAACCTCACATTGTTTTTAAAAGAATCTCACAATCACGTCATATATTACTTATATATTGTGCAATGGCAGCAATAGGTACAACTTCTGTACAAATTGATGGTCTCAACAAACTATAATAATAATAATAATAATTTACAATCACAGAGAGTAGATCACATGACTGCACATATGTGACCTTAAGATAAAACATATTGTAGAAATTGCATGCCTTGCAAATCTCACCAAGTAAACCAGACGCATAAAGCAAATTTGCCATCATTCCAATGTCTTATGTATAAAGCAGTCACATTTTCTTAACTAGCATAGTATCATATATAAAATGTATTTTGTACAAGTTACATATCTTATCACTACATGCAAGAAACCCCCTACCAGATTCACCAAGTTAAATCTAGACCCCTAGGCCATTTTTTATTGACCTCTTCATAAAAATTAATTCCTGGAAGTTGTAATTCAAATGCTGCATTCAACAAAACTTGTTACACTGCAAAGACACCCTGCCAAAAATGATTGCAATTTTATTAACTTACAGTCTTATCCTCCTCAGATCAAGTGAATGAAGAATGCAGCCCAAAATTATATTAATAATATAAATTAATGCTATTACTGAACTTTGACAAATTGCATGAGTTGAGAAAATGTACAAAATATAAAATTTCACTTCAATTGAATGAATTGCCAGAAGATTTTTTTAAGAAACATGTCGCAATAAATTCTTTATGTCTGTTCCATTACCAAGTGACTTCATTAAGCAACCTGAATCAATTTTTTGACATGGATGAGTAAGCAATAACTCCAAAATAATATTTTCATACTGAAACCCTGTTTAAGAGATACTGGACTTCAAAGATCCCTATTAAAAAAAAACAAGTGTCTGATAATGTATCAGAACAATCACACAAACATCCACCAGTAACAAACAGTTCATGCACTATCAGAAATTTTATAGAATTAAAGCTGCAGGAAAACACTTTCACCTGTCAAACATACATTTACAAAAGGATGAAGCACAACACTTCAAAACTACAGGGTACTATCATTTGCGCTAAGAACCCGGTATGAGAACATTCTACGAAATATATATTAAAATATTAGTTTAATATTGAAATAATGTCTTGAATATTTTGTTTTTTCATTTGATTCATAGTAATAAAAATGAAGTCTATTAAGTTAAAAAGATTTTCGCTTTTATGGCACAAACACCAAAATTGTAATTCTTTTACAAATTTGTAATCTTTACAAACCATTTTTTCTCTTCTTCCATAAATTAAATGGTTTTATTTTACCAAATAGACATAAATTAAACACTTTTCATAATTTGTTATGTATGTGTTTTTGATTACACTTGTAATCAATCATCTTACAAATATGAAGCAACAGTATGTTCTTCAACTATCATCTGATGCAAGAAATTCAATCTATATTTCAAATAAAAACAATTATCCAATATACTGCTCTTCTTTTGACATTTTTTTATCTGCTAACATAACTAAATATCCAGACAAGTTTTAAATTACTTAACTTCTAATATTCCAGAAAATTATGTTAGCATTTATAAGAATTAATCCAGGAATATAAGTTACCATAGTCAATATTCTTAACCTTTATGTATGTAATCACTGTATAATCCACTTTTACATGATCAAAATTAATGTATTGAAATATAGAAATTAACTTTGTTAGCATTATTTTAAGAGTGCATTAAGAAATATACTACTTATGTCTTTTAATACCGTAACTGCATAAAATTGGCACCATGAATTGATTTCAGAGAAACTACTTTTTTGAAAATATCTGCATCAGATGTTCCTCCAATACATATTAGAATACCAAATTACCACACTTGCTACATAAATGGAAGGCATTATTCCCTTAATGTTTTAAGTACTAAGAGAAGATAAAAATCTATAGATCATTAAAATTGAAGTGATGGAGAGTATTTCCAAAGGAAATGCTAATACCAGAACATATCCTTCACATTTCGCGAACTCCAAATACAATGAAGTTAACACATTCAGGTCGTACCTCCCAGTGTCTTTTCAAGTCCTGCGGGACATGCCATTTTCATGTTATATTAAAATATTGCAAAGAGCTTGGAAAATTTGAGTAGGCTGTTTTGAGATCCAAATTTTAGCTTTAAATATATATTTAACTTTAATGAAGATGGATATTTATTTAAAAAAAACAGAATTATTACAATTTGTGGTTTTGCTTTGAAAAAATGTTTAGCATGGTAGTTGTAAAAATTATTTGCTAAGAAAAGCTCAAAAATTCCTTTCAGTTTAGTTTTTAATTGCAATAATACAATGTCAATTTACTCTTCATTGTTGGAGTTCACATGGTATGCCTAGACATAAGGCAAATTTGGATTCCTCAGGAAATGCTGGCAACAGTATGCTACCTTCACCATATACATGTCTTCATTTTTTCTTTCCTAACAATTAAAAGTGTAGGCTCAATGTTCAATCCAGTGGATAATAAGTGAACTGTATCTGAGAGAAATGCCTCCTATGCAGATATCACATGAAACACTACAAAAAAACTTTTATCCAGAACTATGCTGAGCAGTGTCTATGTGGGGGTAAATGTGATGCTTGGATCCGTTCTAATCAATGACCTGAATGTGTTAAGAAAGTTATTCATTGTAAAATAATTTCATATGTTGGAAAGCAATTTAACATAAACAACAAACAAATATATTTACATTATATCACAACACAGGTCTTCAAACATAACACTTCAAAACACCTATAATATCATACAATGCATGAAGAGCACACTTTATATATGTAGAGTGACATTTAATGAAATGCATTATAAAACGAGTACAACTTGAATAATGAGAAAAAATTGCAAAATGAAATATCAACTGTAACTTTGGCATGTTCTCCTACATAATTTAATCCAAAAATATATTTTAAAGAGGTACAACATATGTTTAATAATATAATTTGCAGACTTTCTTCAGCAGTTTCATTTTTGCTAAAAAGCCTTTGGTTTTCTTAAGAAAAAAAAGAGAAACAGTAATCATACTTTTAGTGTAAGTTCTAGAAACTTATCTTGCAGTAGTCATACTGTATTGAACATTTCTTGGAGAAAGAAAATAAAGAGAGAGAGGGAGGGAGAGAGGGTGGGAGGGAGAGTAAAAACCTAAAGACAATGAATGTGAAAGGGAAGACAGAAAACCAAAATTAATTTTACACAACGTCACACACTCAATACTTTTCATCAGTTTGTAAAATGAGAAAATCTTTTTACAGTACATACAATATGGAAACATTTTCTTTCTCACAATACAACAAAGTGCTTTCATACTAATACAATGAAATCTGACATGTAATACAGTTGTATTACAAAATAACACCGACATACAACCACTCACACTCGCACACACACCTGTGATGGTAGAAGTTAACATTACTCGTGCTCCCTTAATAACTACAGTGATCCAACAATTCCTTTTAATAAAATATTTCACCATTGATTTAAATATCTCTGTATGTTTTGAGTTCTTTACAAGCTCTGGGATGCTAATGGACACAGTTTTTTCATAATTCCAAATTACAATGTAAAACAAAATGATTAAATAAAGTTATTCATTGATTTCCAATTATTTAGTGTGTAATACCATGAATCATCAATTACTAGATTTCAAAGAGAAAGTGACTTTTCACAAAATTATGTAGTACAAACAAAACAAAAAGACAATTTAAATATAATTCAAAGTAGTTACAAGTTACTTGTCCTACACATTTAGCCTTTAAAAAATTCGAAAACAAATGGAATGTAGAGACAATTCAAACAAATAGAGTTAATTAAAAACGTCCAAAAAGTATTTTCTTCATCTTCTTTTTTTTCTCTTAAGCTGTTTGGTTTTCTACACAAAGGGACATGTTAAGGGCAATAACACAGTTCTTGCACACAACTTGCATTTGAGCAAGGTCCAATTCGATGCTATCCAAGGGAAATATTTTCTTCTTCATATTTACACAATTAAGGTCAAAATTAAGGAGCATTCCAACCTGAAAACCACAAAGAATATAATTAATATTTACAACTTTTATTACAAATAATTTAACCTCTAAATGTTTGAAACTATAACAAACATATTTGATAGCAATTCTCATGTATTTCATGATTATACAGTTCTTCCTGAACATTATTTTACAACCAAGATAAGGATGTACAATATTATATTTTATAATATTGTATCAAATATATTTTTACCAATATTATGAAGACTGAAAGAACTTGCACAGTGTTTACCATTTAAATTGAAAGATCTTTAATTTAAATACCTTCAAACTCTATGAAAAGGCTTGCATTATATGCAACACTTCACAATTATTACACAAATTATTTTTTTCTTAGAAATGCCCTTACAACAATCTCAGTAATGAATTGCTTAAGCTTATTTTCAGATATATTACAACAATTCACCCATTAATATAGGACAACTTGGGTGACCCTAGTCATTTTTTAACACTTAAATTCAAATAAGTTTAGAAACATGGTTTGTGAATATAGCATCTTCCCTCCCACATGTATCTAAGCATTCTCCTAAATCTGACAACATATTCTGAAGAACTCAGATATCTACAACATCAAAACAATAATATACCTTAATACAAACAAGTCTACATAAATCTCCTCTTTAAAAGCTGAACAGACCCACCTACACCCTCCCATACTCGCATGCTCCCCCAATTCCCACAGAAATACAAGCATCCGCAAGCTTCAATTTAAAACGGAGTGAAACTCCTCTTACCAACTTACCTGTAATAAATAAATTAAAATCTAAAATGGCATTTCCTAAAATAACCATTTTTATACTTGTTCACGATAATAAGGGTTCACTCCTTTTATGGGTAGAGGATGTGCCTCAGTATTGTAAACCCACTCATCTAATGATATGAGGCTATCATCACTATACAGCAAATACAGGTACTGAAAAAATTGAAGTAAATTACATTCAAATGATCTTTTGCAATATAGGTATTCAACATAAAAAGTTACAAAAATAACCTTTTGTAATGATCTACATTCAACAAAATCCTGAAGTTCATTGATTTAATAGAAGTTGGTAAATCTGGTTCAATGTAGATGTTGACAGAGAAGCAAGCAACTCAAAATGTAAAGAAGCATTTCAAATCTGCTAGACTCAACTTTACTACTGTTTGTGGGACATACTACTGCTAGATGAATCAATACCCAGTTTTAACATTATTAGGATTGTGGTGTATCTTACAGACATAAAACTTCTTCAGCATACCCACACTTATACCTTTATATCAAAACCATTAAGGTGACTGCTGACTATAATTTAAATCCCTAGAAATCTGGAAACTCTTTCAAAAAGTTAAATTTTAATTCCTAAGTCTAAGTGACATCAGTAAATTCCGGATATTACAAAAATGTCCCTCTAACAGACTTCATTGGAAGGTCAGTCAACAGTAAGTATACATTAAAATTTTAAAAAATTACCCAGATTCAAGAAAGTAATTCAAAACTAATCCAGTTGTTTAGGAAAAGTGGATGAGAAACACAGTACATACAAAAGTTATCTACAATATTCAGACAAAATGTTAATGTACAATGTACAAAACTAAAACAAATACCCAAGTACAATTTGTTGCCTAATAGTAATTTGAAAAGCTACAATGTGAATAATCATCAGAAAGAATCATTCACGAATGTAAATTACCTTTAGAGTTTCTGCAAGGAAAAAGCTTTGTTGCACATCATCTTTCATGGGCTCTTCAAGATAAACATTTTTAAGGCCTGTATAACCTCCAGCCACTCGACAGTGCTTCTCAAGAGCCTGAAAGAAAGAGGCAACAATTTGGAAAAAAGGCCACCACTATCTGGGGTAATGAAGGAGAACAGGGTCATTGGAAAATCAAAAACATTTTAAATGATTTAAATGTGTTAATACAAAAGGTGGGGATAAAATGTAATATATTTTACAATGTACAATGTTACAATATGGATATGTAACTTGCATTAATTCTGTATGCATCACAATTTCATTTTCAAAAACTAAGTTGTTTTTTTTTTATCTGTTTTGTTTTTGTTTAGTCTTTCTTGTCTAATTTACGTCCTCATTTTCCACACATAAAAAACGAATTTCTGAATCAGTTGATTAAACCAAGCACTGAATAAAGGAAGCTTCACTGCACTTACTGTAGTCCCAAGAATAAATTTTTTTCTTGTCATCAAGAAGGCCTGTGCTCAGATTCACACATAACCAAAATACTTTGGCTCAATACAAGATATGAGATACACAGAGATCAGACTGGTGGGAAGTTTTTAAGATTAGTGAGACAATGTACATAGATTCAATTTCCACTGTGTCAGTCGTAACTGTCTACTTATATGATACCACCTATCCTAACCTCCCTGTACACACCAGCTGACTCTTTGCAACACATTGCTAAGGGAGAACTAAGACTCCAGCCTTTGTGACTTATGTAAAACAACGAGTGTGTGCAATAAATAAATTCCAAAGCATTTTTATGCCAACATAGTTCAAGTCAAAAAAAGATTCCTCACTCTCTGACACTCTCTTTACTAGCCAGTGCCCTACTAATACCAGAATTGGTCAAATGAAGTTCATGGCTGTTCATAATGTTTTATCCACACTTTCACCTAACATGTGAATTAACTGGTTACAACTAACATTAGCCATATTTTGAACTTAAGCTGTAGCATACCAAAATTACTAATTCAAAAATATTTTTATTAAAACTCTACCAGGCTGGCTCAAATATGGTTGTGAAGAAATAAAAACCTCTATTCTCTAAATAATATAAGAGGTAGTCTGCTTTCTTGATTTTTATTAACTCTTTATTAATAACAGAAACACAGATGCTAAGCCTAATGTCAAAACTTATGAGTAAGGAGGAAATATTTGTTTTGTATTTTTGTTTGTAGCTGTGTTCCAATATGAAAAGTATTTTCTGCACAAATTACACCATTGTATCATACATATCAGTTTTTAGCGACCGTACCTTGGGAGTTAGGTCACATATTGAAGATTATGACATTTGGCATATTTATTAGTTTCATTACAAAAAAAGGTTTATATTAAATAGTATAATTTCCCAGGATAGAAACACACGGTACTACAGTAATGACATTGTTGTCTGGGAGATGCCACATCCTAGGCACAGATGTCAACATTTTGGCTGCCATTCTGCAACCTTCCCCAGGGAGAAATGAAGTAAACTGCACACAAGTTTATATAGAGCGAGGTTCCCCTCCACTCATAGGCACGTCTATCTCCACACATTTTGCCCTGAGAAAGGTCGCACAATGGTGGTCAAAATATTGTTGCCTGCGCCTAGGATGTAGCAACTCCCGGACAGCCAAGTAGTTCTTAACTCCGGCTGCACAAACCTGTTCTCATATGGTACTTCCCATATAACTTCTCTCAATGAAACTTCCAGAATATTACATACTCTTGTCCGACAGAGGACAACATTTATATGAGAAACAGTAAGATTAACTAGAAAATGAAAAGCAAAATATAAATTTCCATGAAATAAAAAAAGATACACTATTCCATGACTTTCCCCAAAATCAAATTTCCTTTCTGTTGGGCACCCAACAACTCAAAATGGTTATTAGAACTACATCTACAGCAGGAACACTTCAACACACAGGAATTCACTACCCATTAACAGGACAGGAGCACCGCACCTCCGTGTTGGTGTTAATATTGATGTTGATGAAGATGATAATAATGATGATGATGATATTTTCATTCTTTACTTCATGAAATAAGCAACACTCAAAACTTCTGACCATACAATATGATGACAAAAAAGAAAGCCTACATATGCCATGTGTGAAAGATATTTAATAAATAAACAACATTTGGTCATGCAGTAATGTTCACGAGCTGTATCTCACAGGTAATATCAATAAATTTAAGACAAATTTGTAGAGTTGTAACACACAATAATAGCAAAGTACAACCAATACTAGCAACTAAACTACATGCATCCGTACCAGCCTGATAATGGGCTTGACAACAGATTTTTTTTATGGAAACATAGGCTTTCTTGTGGATACCAGTTCTTACAGATCAGTTTTTCCAGAATTTTTACTGAGTTTCTTGTGACATTCATGGCAGTATTGCAGATAAAAAATGAGTTAAAACCCATTCTTATATCTGATTACGCAACCAATTTTTTGTATTAATAGAATGACATTATTTACCTGAACTGCTTCCCAACCCCATTCTCTATATTTTTGATCCTTAGTTAAACGCCACATTATGAAGTACGATTCAATAACTTCTGGACGCAATATGTAGTATTTTTCACTGCTTTTTAGAGCTCTTGCCTCACTTGAGTCAGTAAATCGAAATGCTTCTGGACCTAATTTTGCTGCAGTTCTGTCATATGATTCATGGCATGTATTGGTGATTCCGTCAGCTATTTCCATATATCGTGTAGACATATCATTCTTCAGAGTTTGTGCAGCAAGTCCGAACAACCCACCTACAAAAAAATAAAGAATGTATTGTCAAAGAGTACAATATTTGACATTAAAAGTGCCTAGTATGTAATATTCCAAAATGAATATCAAATGAAATAAATTAGCTTCAAAATTACACCTAGGGAAATTATTTCAAAAGTAATAATAATGGCAGTTTTTGAACTCTGTAAATCAAATGAATCTTTCCACTAAGGGAATATAAGCAGAATGACTTTCTCAGTTTTCAAATATCTTTAGTACAGTAATCTCTCGACATTCGCGGATTCGCTAGTTCCGAATATTCGTGATCAGAGAAATGCTCCCGGTTTTAACATTCACGAGTGGGTCTTTTGGTCGTACATTTTCTTTGAAAGCGAGCACATTTCATTTCCTTTATCGTCATCATCTGGGAAATGAATTCAGCAGACCTCGGAGCTTGCAGTATAACTTTCTTCAAAAATTACACAGATGAAATGTCAATTCACATTTATAGAATAACACAATTGTCAAATAATTCAATTCAGTTGCGCCAAATTGGAGGTAATGAGTTTTGGCCAAACGAACAGAAAAGCCATTCACGATCTGTGCAACTTTCATTATAATGAGCTCACTGTAGAGGAGCTTCAGGAAATCATCAGTGAAGAAAACCTCATCAACGGTAATAATGAAGTAACGGAAGCAAAACTGCGTCCTGGAGCAACTTCTATGTCAAAACTGTTGATGGCGTTCTAAAATCAACAAGCTCTGGTGGAAGTGCCATTCGAATGTGATCCAAACATAGAAATATCTTCAAAATTTAAGAGAGAATAGAAGCAGGAACTCTTTCATATTCGGTTATTAGAACAGCGAGAAAGGTGATGAAACAAAAAAATTAGCAAATCCAATCATTTTCAACTTCGAAATAAGTTTCAAACATTATTTTATTTCTTCATTTTGGAATGTTAATTGTGAATTCTGTTTGTAGTAGCACTTAATCAGTTGTACTGTAATTGATTGTCAGATTTTTTTCTTTCTTTTTTAAATAGTTTTTCGATATTCAAGAACCCTACCCACCTTTCTTCATTAAAAGATAGACTTAACATTCGTGAGGTTTTTTGGGAGCCTAACTCTCACAAATGTTGAGGGATTACTGTATAGGTTTTCAATTTTTCTCCACTCTTCCCAACAGACATCTATGCTGCCAAAAAGCCTAAAGATCAATTTTTCATGTTTTCTCAGTTTTTTGGTCCCCTAAAGATAGAATTGAAATATGACTAAGAATATTTCAGTATAGTAAAACCTGGACCTATTTGCACATTTTCATTGAAAAATTTGGAGCCTTTTTTGAGAAAATATCGTCAGAATGCGCAAGTTTGAGCTCATTTTTACAGGAAACTTTCAAGAAACTTTTCAAGAAACTTCACTGGATATCATTTGAAGCACTTCTACACACTAATACAATAAAGCACACAAAAGCCTAAAATGTAAACATTAATGATGCGAGATAAATTTAAAAAATTACTTGCGTAATTTTGAAAGAAAAAAATAAAAGAAAAATTCGAATTGGCATTGGTGTCATGTTATCCAGGGCATTTAGCAATATTCATTTAAAGAGTTCAAAAAATAAATTTGGAGGAGTTCTTGGAAAAAAGGCTCTTTGATCATTTTTGGAAACAGAGTTTTGAGTACATTATCACAGAAAAGTTTTGAGATTCCAAAAACCTTTAAGAAATCATTTAAAGCACTTCTATTCCCAAATGCAATAATCCACACAAATTTCCAGTAATGTAAAAATTAGCAATGTGAGGGAGACATAAAAAGAATTACATTAAATTAAATTTTTGAAAAAGAAAATACAGCGTAATGGTGTTTACCTCATCTTATACAGTGCTTTTAGCACTATACTTACAAAAAGTTTTAAGAAAAAAATATTGAGCCTTTTTGAGAACATCTTGTTTTTAATGTTTTTTAATACAGCCCTTTTCACCTAAAATTACAAAAAAAATTACGGTTCTAAAATTAAAAAAAAAAAATACATGACTTGAATTAAAGAACTAATTGTGGAGATCATATTTTTATTGAAGAAAAAATATCAATCCTCAAGTTGTAAGAAAGTCACCGAAAACATTTCACGCTTCAGAATTTTCAAAATTTGAGGGGTGACAGTGAATATGGAACCTATGCCATCTTTGTAAGTGTATTTCACTCTTTTCTTACAAGAACTTTAAAGAAGTTTTCAAGAAACGTTGAAACTACCCTAAGGGCTTCTTGCCAAGTACCACACAATTTAAAGAATTCTTTTCAAAATTGCAGGAGTTTGAGTCAGTTTAGACAGTCCAAAGAATATTCAGGCAGAGAGAGAGAGGGAGAGAGAGGGAGAGAGAGAGGGAGAGAGGGAGAGAGAGGGAGAGAGAGAGGGAGAGAGAGAGGGAGAGAGAGAGGGAGAGAGAGAGGGAGAGAGAGAGGGAGAGAGAGAGGGAGAGAGAGAGGGAGAGAGAGAGGGAGAGAGAGTGAGACAGATGAACACAGATGTTATAAAAATAAAATTAAATTAAATTAAAAAAGTAACCAGAATCTTAAATGCATCACAAAATACTAAAAGATTCACATTTCATCACGTCAAAACTTACCAATTTTATTTTTAAATTACTTTACTATACCCCACCCAATTACAGTATTTACGGACAACCTCAATTATTTTACCAATTGCTAAGATCTAAATACTTAAATGCCCAGAGTGTAACCTGATAAAAAATTGATTACACTCTTATATTATTCAGACATTCAAATAAACTATTTCATTTGCAGCTGTAACTCTCGTGCATTTAATAACATCTTTATACCAGAAAAACATCCTAAGTGATCCATTTTGTTTTCCAGACGGTCAAATTTCATATCCGAGATATATGTGAGTCCTCCAGGAGAGACTTTTAACATATGCTGTATAACATGATGCATAGCATCATCAAACATTTGACGTGCTTCCTGATCTTCCCGTCCAGACTGAATCCATGCTTTCAGAAGGTATTCATAGAAGCTGTCTCCAAGTCCACCAATAGACATGTGATCTGCAATACGTAAAATATAATTAAATTATGAATTCAGTTGTAGGACAAGCATGCATTTGAAAGTCTTACTTTATTAATTAGCATTTTTATGCAAAATTTATTCCAATTTGTAAAAAAATTGGTTAATGATCATGTAATTTAAACAATCTAAATTACATTTTATCATCTTTGATTTAACTATTCTGGAAGTTTTAGTATGCACAAATTGTGTACAAAGCTATGGAACACATTTTACATAAATAAAAAATAAACAACATATTCCAATTTTAAACGAGAACTTACGTTGGCCCCATTTTCCAGTTTTGGGATTGAAGTAATTAGGATATAAACCTCGAGGCTTATCCATTGCCTGTATGACTCTGCGAATATGGTCTACTTTGGCACGAAAGACAGGATTGCCAGTTACATCTGACAAGTACGAAAATTCTAAGTGAAGAGTGCCAAATTCTGATAATATACTACATCCACCACTGGCCCAGCCATAATTTTTACTTGCCTGCCAATATAAAAGCAAATCACACTAATACTTTGAAAATCGATCATGAAAACAGGTGATGTATGCTGCAATTAAGATTATGGCAAACAATATGAATAACTAAAGAATTTTTGAAAATAAGCATGTTTTCAGGAAAGGTTGTTTTTGAACACATTAAATGTTTGTTTTTTTAATATCTGAAGAAAAAACAGATTTTATCAATGAACATTGCATTTTACTTACACCAGTTTTTAAATTGACAAGAGCATTTGGAATCCCAGTCTGAGTTTGGAAAGCAGGAAGAAGTTTCTCAGCAATCTGAGCTGCCTTGTCTCTGAACATAACATCTCCAGTGAGAGCAAAACATGCCAGGAGACCTCCAACGAAGCGAATATTGGTTTCAAAAACAGACAGATCTATACTCTAAACATCACACAAAGACAAAAATACATGGCTGTTCTGTAAGAAATTAATGATCACTCACATCTATCTACAGCACAAAAAAGTATTTACTTACCAAAGAGTTTATGTCTAAACTCTCAGCAATCCAGTCCCGCCCCTGTTTGAATTCTTCATGCATACCCATTATGTAAAGTGTATCCAAACCATCAACAATTGTTGCACCAAGGGAACCTGATCCAAATATACTTCCACTATGTCCTCGTTTACTTATTGGTCGTAACTCATTCTTACCCCATGCATAACGTACATAATTGTCCCAAGCATGACGCATCATCTGAAACACAAAAAGGGCATTCATGAGTAATCTGAAGCATAATTTTTTGGAAGGAAGAATAATTTTGTTGTTAAACAAGGGCTGTAACTGAAACTTTACACAATTTTACAATAACTATTTCATTTAATTTTACAATAACTTTAACAATCTCTATTCATATCCGAGCATCTGGGGAATGGCATAATCATCCTCTTGTTAATAACCTGTTAATAAGTTTCCAGTTATTTATTTGGACAATGATGAGCCCCGATTTCAGTTGATAAGAGGTGTTGGTAGGGTTCAAGTGTGGCGCAGACCTCGTGAAGACAAAGACCTAATTTGTCAACAAGCTCTGTGCAAGCTAGTGATGAATTACGGTGCTCCACTACGGTGTGGGCTGTTTTTGCGTAGAATGGACTGGGTTCTCTGGTCCAACTGAACCATTTCCAATCAATGTTCAGTTATGTTCTGCTACTTTGAGACATTTGAAACCATTCACGGACTTCATATTCGCAAACAACGGAATTTTAATAGATGACAATGCGCCATGGCACCAGGCTACAACTGTTCGCGATTGGTTTGAAGAACATTCCTGGAAATTCGAGCGAATGATTTAGCAAACCAGATCGCCCGACATAAATCCCATCGATCACTTTTGGGACATAATCGAGAGATTAGTTCGTGCACAAAATCCTGCACCAGTAACACTTTCGCAATTATAGACGGCTAACGAGTCAGAATGGCTCAATATTCTGCAGGAGACTTCCAACTACTAGTTGAGTCCATGTCACGTCAACTTGCTGCACTTCGCCGGGCAAAAGGAGGTCCGACACGCAATTAGGAGGTACCCCATGGCTTTGGTCACAGTGTACACTGTAGGTAGATTTTAAGGCACTGATGTATTGCACCTCGATGGCGGTAGGGCAAAAGCGGAAAGATATTCCGAGCTCACAAGAAATGGAAACTATTTTGAGAAAGTCTATGCCACGATGAAGCACCACTAGATGATGATGTTGTTGTTGTTGTTGTTGTTGTTGTTGGTGGTGGTTTTTTTGTCAGATAAAGCAGTATTTGGTTACTATAGGAGGGGGTAGGACAGTTTACCATTAAAACTTCTTAAATTTCGATAATTACATAAATTCAACTTTTCGATGCTTTGGGAGCTCTGTTCGAATGCAAACTGCCCAATAGCCAAGTGGTTTGGTGGATAAGTCTAGTGCCGAAGTCCATGCGAAGTGTCACAGTTACTAGTCAGATCAAAGAGAGTAAGTGTTGGGTTCTATTGCAGGTTGGAAACATTTTTGCGAGTACTACTAGTATTATAATATTTCGTGATCGTTACGAATACTACGATAAAATAATAGAACATTATGAAACGACGATGTAATGATGGGTATTAATACACGAGTGTGATATTACGATACAAGCGAGGAACGAGCGAGTATCGTAAACTTCACACGAGTGTATTAATACCCTTTACATCGAGTTTCATTGGGTCCTTTTTCTACGATTTTTATAAGTTAAACTTTCACACTGAATAGTTTCGTGGCAGTTGATTCAGCCAAGGTCACCTTGCGGAGAATTAACTAAATCTACCCTCGCATACTGCCGCAGGTGGCTGTGATTACCTGTACGCCTGCGAGGGAGCACTGCGCGAGTCAAATAGGATCAAAATGAAATAACGATCCCATTTATTTTAAATAATATTCCACAAAAAATACTACTAATAAAAGAAATTAAAACTATTGAGCAGAATATAATATCAAATGCAATTTTAATGTACACAATTGAACGAAACATTTGCTAAAACAATTCTCAATGATTGTCAATACTTGGTTTGTAAACTTCTCTGTGATTGGTCAAGAACCTGTATCATAATGAAAACTATCGAAATGACTATCAACCTGGTTGCAGCCATCAAATGACAGCATTATACAATTGGAGTAGAAAATGCTGTTGTAAAACCAGTTTCTTTCTTGACGCCGTATTTAGTCGTGGTGACAAACCATTACAGACATCTTGCAACTTATATACTGTTTGTCCATGGTAAAAGGTTCTCTCTACTGCAATTAATGCGCTTCGTACGCCATTCATTGGCAATTTTACTTTATCTTGCATGTAGTGTATTCTAGTATAAATTGTACACAGATGTCTCAGAATAAATATTGACACCTTTAACACGTTTTACAATTTGTCCTTTGTGCTTGACACTTGAGCCTCGGCAGACCCAGCGTTGCCCCCGCTTTACAGCCCTAGTAACGCGTGCGCAGCATACCCTTTCGCGGGCAATCTAAAGCGAATACTATATTTCAGACCGATACCTACGCTGTCTGGATACTTTTAATGACGTGAAATTTTAATTTTGGGGGTCATAAATGCGGGAAGAAGCGCTCGGCTAATAAGACGCTCTATACCCTTCATTTAATCATTCCAAGTTGGCAACAAAGGTAGATTATATCACAAGAAAAGTTGCTGCTTTTGCGTGTCTCAAAGAAACCACTGTGTCATCATTGTCATCATCATCATCATCATCTCAAATGTCAAGCACACAGTAGTTTGGTGCAACGTATAGGACTTGCAGGGGGATGGCCTTTTTGCTATTGAACATGTGATGGGGAATTTCATAAAACGAAATTACTCACGTGAATTTTACCACTGAGAGGTAGAAAAATATCATGTAATGGGTTTTGGGAGGTACTTGAAATCTGACTGCGAACCAGACCTTCTGTCCCTATCTATTATCTACTAAAAAATAATAAAGTAATAATAAAAATAGTAAAATGTTCTCCATGGATACGAAAAAAACATTTCCCGACAGCTGAAGGAGGCGCGTTGAATGCCACCTGCGATCTAGGTGGCTGCACGAACCACGTGCCCCAGCACCATGCTGTGATGGTAGGGAAATCTGATGCCAATCGGAGGACCCACCTACCCCTGCAATGAAAGACAGGTGGCTATCGCCCGGCCGCCACTGGTTACAGTATGCTGTGCACGGACTGGACCACTCCGAAGGAAAAGTTTCATCTTTAGCATTGTCACCACATTCGTTAATTATCGTTTTATAGGATGATTTTGTTATGTGTAGCATATACGTTAGGGCTAAAGAAATAATCCCCTTTTGTAGGATAATCTCAACTACTAAATTATGTTCTAACATAAATCCGTAAGAATGAAACGGTATGTTGCAGAATAGGAGTTTTGAAATATACAGATTTTCTTTAATAAGAGGCCTAATAATACACTGAAAGAATGTACTCTTCAGAACAAGTCTTCTGGGAGCGTTAGGATAAGATGCTCCAACACTATTCTAGGGAAAGGGGTAGAGGCCACAGCCCGAACATCCGGCAAGAAGAGATGCAATCACACATTTTTATTATTTAATCTTAAGTCTTAATAGATTATTTTTACGTACTACGCCCGAGGACGAAAGAACCACACAACTATAAATTTAAAGTTCCTCTTTATTTAGAACTTGCTTGTCAAAATCTTCGAACGTACAACATATTTTTAAAACAGTTTAAAGCGCCGGTGACGCCTTATTCAGCTAGTCACAAATAATTAACAAGTTATACAGATGCTCGCACGGGGTATGCAGAACTCCCAAACTATTTTTGGAAAACTACAACTTCCATAGTACAACAATCAATAAAAATGGGGGGGGGCAATCAAAACGGGCCAATGACTCCCATCTCGTTCAGGTTTTTGTCCAGTTTCCCTGATCCATTGAGCAAATGTTGAGATGGCTCCTTGTTTTGCTTCTGGACGTAAATGTAGCTTCACTATGTGCACGTTTTGTTGAGCACTTCTTTTGTTTATAGTGGTAGGAGTAAAGTGGCAGTTCGTTTACCGTTGCAAGTATGTTTTCTATAACACGGGAACGAAAATGTCTAGTTTTTCAAATAATGTTGCTAATCTCGCGCTTTTTCTTTATTTTTTAATTTTAAATTCTGGACCTCAAGAAAATGTGCGCAGATAATCATCTCCCCCATACGTCATATATAGTTTTCACTGTTTTTTGATCAAATAAATATCAAATATCACAATAAAATGTATTTATGACGCCTTCATTAAAGAATGCATAAACAAGTTTGTATATACGTCTCCGAGAAGTAACACAAAAAACATAGACCTCGGGGGATCCAAATGGGACCGGGACACAAGTACTGGAGATTCAATGCAAAAATGCTACGTATTACGCGAGTTCAAATGTTGAAGTTTGTTCTCTTATTCAGAAATTATCTCAGGCTTCATGGAAGGGGGATAGTGGCGAATGAAACAATAAGCATGGTACAAAACTGTATTTATAAGGAAAGTTTTGTAATTACGACAATTAACAAATAGCAGCTTAATGCTTCATTAGGAGGGGGCTTGCTAATGACCCTTGACCCCAACACACGGATTCCACCCCGGCTGAGGTCAGTGGATTTTTGGAGGGCGGAAAAAATCCTCAGGGGTCATGTATTTACATTCTAAGCCATCCTCTTTGCAAATGTAAAATTTCCTCCATCTTTCTTTTATATAATCTGTCACACGACAGAACGATGTGTGGTAAAATCATTATATGAATGCTACAGCTTCAATCAAGCTGTACCTTCATATATGTACATCAATTATATTCTAGGGTTGGGAACACCGACCTTACTTATGGTTTTCTTTTTTGAAATTGCTTTCCCGTATGCCTTATTTTTTTAACGAGGTTCTCTCTATACCAAAGATCCTCTACCTGTAAGAGAGCACTAACGATAAACGAAAATGCACAATTTCCGTTCTTAAATGTGAAGTGCTTGTAGAATGGAACCTTGCTTTCGCAGCTTAGTTCTGTAAGTTCTATTTCATGAAAAGAATAGATTACGAGCACTTCCACGATCGAAAGGAATGTCCAAATTTTTTTAAAAGTCGATTACACATTTTTCGTTTTATTTAAGCTCTTTAAAACTAAACATACAACGTTCTATAAGGGCAGAGATTTAAACTACCCCTCTTACGGATTTCTACGATGGAACATCCCCTGGGACAATTACACCGCTGTCAATATCATTACCTCCAAACGGGTGAAAATGGCAACGATTTATGGGTTTTTCAATTAGTGTTATAGTGGCTTAGCGCAAGACTTTCTAAAGCCGATAACTATATATAAGATTTTCTGTGTATTGAAATAAGTTTCTTTTCTACAGAGATGTTAAGTTTGTTTCCGTACACACCAATTATCGGGAGTATTTACCGACTTTTAGGAGTTTTTAGAAAAAAAACGCATTATACGGGACAATTTTAATTTAAAAAAATAATGTAATGAAGTGGGACCCAGGCTAGTTCTCACGTCGGGAACTCTTACGACGATTCAAGAAAATTATTTGAGCTATGTTGAAGGTCGGCATGTATTCTGGGAAGGTATGCACAGTCGAGTCCACCCACATCCGGTTTAGCTTGCCCACGTACTTGGCGGCTTTGCTAGCGTGCAAATTCCTTACCTTCTGCAGTGACGCCAATTCCTTCAATATTGTACTTGTAAAGGAGAAACAATATCTTGGAATCTCAGTCTGTCTGCCAGCGGACATGAATGTGATTAAAATTAATTGTTTTTTCGCTGTTTATTTCTTTCCTCTTTCACCTTAGGGCAAATCGGTGTAGTTTACGTATTACCTCCCAGAAAACTGTGTTTTTTATGGGAGTAGCGCGGGTCCCACTCCCAATCGAAAGAGGAAACTAATTCTCTGTCCTTCTGCCCTTCCTTTCACTCGGGTCCTGACGGGAAGAGACGGCTCCCAGCATTTTCTTCATATACAATCTCTTCTCGTAATGATGGTTCCTCACATCTATTATCCGCGTACGTTTTCTTGAGCCCTCATTTTGCTAGATGCGAGAGGCGTGTGGGGAGTTGCTTATTTTGTCGACAGAATAGCAGGTATTATATCAAATCTTTAATTCGATTTTTCGATGGAAAATAGTTTCTATTACACGAGAGCGAAAATTTGTGTTATCTGATTTTGTCAACAACGCTAGTTTCTATAATTTATTCTGAATTCAACTTATGTTGAATGGACGCGTACCTCGTCAGTACTTGTCATGCACTGATTAATAGGGAGAGGATTTTTATAACCTAAAAAAAGCTTGAAAAATAATTTTAAAAATAAGCATTTAGGACCTAAAAACTCTAAAATATTCACTTTAACATGCCTTTAACATTTCATTCAACATAAGTTGAAGCTGATACCTGCCCCAAGAGTGGACAGTCGATGCTCTCCAAGCACGATTATGTAAGGGCGCCAATTGCTTGGCTTGGGTTGATCGTTACACATTCCCCAAAAGCTTTGCGCGGACGGAGAGATGCTTTCCCTACGCCTTCACACAGTCAAGTCACGCTTTCAAGACAGTTTGCTACACGGTACTTCTAGGGAACAGTTTACTAAGAGAACACGGTAAATTTCAGTCCAAGACGACATTCGTTCGCTTTATGCTCATAACCACACAAATTAACGTGTACCTCGTCAGTACTTGTCATGCACTGATAGGGAGAGGATTTTTATGTCCTAAAAAAGCTTGAAATATGCTTTTAAAAATATGCATTTATGATCTACAAACTCTAAAATATGCACTTTAATATGCCATTAAAATTAAAAATATTTCATTTTCTGTATAAATATTTCAAGTTAAAATTCAGGAGGAGCACGTTTAAAATGAAAAGATGTACTTTTGTGAAAACTTAACATAACATAGTTTGCTTCGCGGGAGAAATAACTGAAGTAAACATCACCTTAGAGAAGTTCACTGCATGTCTTGTTTCATTTTTTCTGTCTAGTTTAACGTTTCATTTTTTCTGTCTAGTTAAGTTATGTGGGATATCAAGAAATATCCCACATTTGCACAAGTATTTTATCATTATAAAAAAGAACAAAACGCAAACTGGGACAAGCTCTTTCTAATAAATGGACGCTTCCCAAATAAATAGATTCTATGAAAACATGAAACATTTTTGAGATAAATTTCTACTTTAATGAAATATGCAAAATACGCTCCTTTAATTGCACGAAAATGCATCAACAAGAAAAATCGGCCAAATATGCACTAACATATTAATCTGCATAGCATCTAATTCTAACCAAATGTCAATAAATTTCACTTAGCAATGCACTGAAGCAACAGACACCTGTATAGTCCCCCTCTCCTAGAAAAAAATAGAGTTGCGCCACCTTACAACATTTGATATCTAAGTAACTCCTTCACTTATTCGCAACGTATTGCTTGTTTCTTTAGAGCATTCCATTCCATTTATGACTAAATGAATACTTCACAATATTAAGATCATTGAGCATAAGCACAATAATTAAGCATGAAATCAAAAAAGGCCTCAGCTTTTACTCAGGTAATATTAGTAAATCCACTCATGAATAAATTATCTACTCTACCTCGCGAATTTTCTCTCGGCGATTCTGCGTAACACAGAAGTCTGATGTGTTCTCCGTAGAACATTGTACTTCTGACGGTGGAGATGGACGACGTATATTTATGGTAGTCGTCAACATTAGCAATAACGTTACTGCCAGAAAGCCCGACAAAACATGAGGTTCCATTTTGAAGGCACAATAGTCACACTCTAGACTTCAATATATCCCGAATCATGCAATATTATACTGAACAAAAACAAGTTATTATTAATATTATATCATTATTAATCTCTATTACAAAATAATGTTATGAAAAAATGAAAACTAGAAGTCAAATATGCTACGAAACTTTTGAAGATAAGTCATGAAATTATGTTTAATATTTTCGAAAAAATCTGTATTCAAAGGGACTTTACCATACAAGAACAATATGTATGAACCGGGATATGTAACAGATTCCTCCCCCATGAACAATATGCCGCTATTCTCTGTTCACTAACGCATTACATCAGTGTGACATGTGTACAACTTCCGAAGAATTACATGCTCGCCCAAGCCAAAAAAAGAGCAACAGGCGCGCAGCAAACGGTACAAAACCAGCAGTCGAGCGCCACACAGCTGCTGCGGCACAGATCTCCCCGTCGTCGTCACCACCACGTGCGCTCCGATCCGCACATGCACTCACACACGTTGGGCTACGCAGCCTCCGACCTCGACACACGGCGGCGGCGCTGCACCGCAAGCTTAATGCGTTGCGTAAAACACGCTCGGCAGCTGGTAAACACACGAGCGGGCGAACGGGCGCGCAACCACCCGCGAGCGAAGGCGCGGGCGCGCGGCGGGGTCTGCTCCGCTTGTTGCGGGAAACGAAACTGCGAGGCGCTGCCGCGGCATCGTTTCGGCCGGCTACTTGGCGGCGGGGGCGGGGGGTGCTGGTGCTGATGCTGGTCACTCGCCCGAAGGGACTTCCCGGGCCGCGCGGCGGCGACCTCGGCCGGCCACGCCGCCGCCGCCGCGCAGTGGGCCACCGAGACGCAAAAAGGAATTTGCTTACGTAGCATTACGAAAACAATTTTTTAGACAGCCACTACTAAAAGCGCCTCTTTCAGGGCATGCCTAGCGGGCTAAAAGTACAATTTTTAACTCTAGTACCCAAAGTAAGACGATGCTCAAATGTTCAGATGAATCTGTGAATCCAACAAGGAAAATAAAATACTTTCGTCTGACCGGAAGAACCAAAATAACCAAAAAGAACAAAAATGACAAAACGACAAGCAGTCAGAAAGGCTGTCTAAAAATAGTGACGTGGTAAAAGTGATTTTATTTTTCTCCTAGGATTGCGCCACTCGGCCTATCGGTCTCGTGGCGCAACCGTTCCTACTCGCAAAATAAAAGGCCACTTTTACCAATCGTATCATAAATAACTATTATAGTTTCCGAGTAACATTTTTTTCCACGTAGACATATAGATTGTAGGTAATAAAGAAACAAACGTCTTTATGGGTAGCGAAGCTCAGGTCATTGGGCCTGTCCCTCCGCCTGACCACTTTCAAATGTTTGATACAAATAAATACGTCATTCAAAAGAATACGTACGTACTCCATTAAGGGGAAGGGTTTCTCACGAAGAGTGAAAGCGAGGAGAGGAGTGATGAAAAATGATCTTTCCCGCAACATTTTTGTGATTATATTAACTTCAAATAAAAAATGAATCTTATAATTAAATTTGGAAAAAGGCTTTAAAAATCTCTATAGAAATTTACCCAGTTTTAATGAAGTTATCTACATTTAACTCAGTAAGTGTAGGAGGAAGAACTTTCGAAATGGAACATTCTTCATCCTAGGGGATAAAAGTTCTCTTGTAAGGAAAAGAAAGGGGGGATGAGCAATATGCTTACATGTTCTTCCGGTAAACCTACCACTTGCAGCATTGTAAATATTTTACATAAACAAATAAACTATTATAAATCACTAAATTCAGGAAAACCTGCTGAAACGACCACTTTCTGTAAAACTGATTTTTCCACGTAAAAATTCCCTGACCATTAAAACAGGCATCACGCCTGCGGTCAGCGATGTGCACATTATGCAGGCACAATGTGTACGTTAACATGTATATGAATATCGAATCTTCCTCTAGCGATTTTGAACCGTAATCAAAGATGCAAAAGTGCTGTGGAGATGACTACTGTTTTGTATCTTCCAGCATTGGAACTCATTTTTACTTTCCCGTATACATACGTATATATGGAGTACACACGTAGTATATGGAAATTTATGTAATGCTGCGCGAAAAAACGGCGGATTTTCGGCAGGAAAACTTATTACAAGGCCCTGTTAACAAAAATGTGGATAAATCCAGTTGCTTAATTTACAAAAAAAGAAATCCTCTAGCACGTGGTGCAACCAGAATTCACGTTTTATGGGTCTTTGATACCGAAAAATCGATTGACGGCAAAACGTCTGTCCGTGCGGCTGTCAACAACGCTAGCGAATAAACCGTTCAGCCGATTTTCTCCAAAATTGATATTCCCCGATCGATCTGAGTGATGTCGTGGTCCCTTGAATTAGAAAACCGGTATGTTAATTCAGAGGGGTTACTTTACATGAACTTTACCCATTTTCAAAATTTTCAAAAGAATGGCGCCAACAACTTAAGTTGGCATGCGTCCGACAATAGCGCTTAAACGCTCTTTTCTTAAACTGTTGAAGATGTCGTACAATTAATTTTGAGTATTCTCTTGTTTTTTCAAAAATTACACACATGTAATATTTTTGAAAGATGTCACACCGTTAATGTGCACATTTCCAGCAGTTTGTAAACACTACTGTGTTTGTGAGTTAATGTGCTTCAAATGACTTTAATGAAGTTTTTCGAAAATTGTGAAAAAGCTTTCAATTTCGCATTTACAGTAGCGCTGAAACGCCATTTTCTTAAACACGGCTCCAATTTTTTTTCAAAGAAAATCGACGTTTAGGACGAGGCTGTACTGTTCTTTAATATTATTAAAAGAATATTTTTGTTCTACTATTTATTAGGAAAGGGAAAAACTAAAAAAAGGTCAAAAAATGTATTTTGGGCGGCGATACATGGCAACTGGCAAGAATATACGTCAAGTCTGAATAGCTTGCCGAGACCAAAGGAAATAGAAAACTAATACGGGAAAGTCTGAGCCATTCTGTAGCACCACTAGTTTTTCTTAGTGCAATGTGTTCATAAAAAACAACAGATAATCAAATAAGGTCATGTTCAATTTTTCAAAAACATGAGTATTTTTTGCGAAATATTGTGTTCAATTCAATTTCAAAAACATTGGCAATTTTTATTTTCTTTGAACCATTTTTTCTTAAAAGTCGCACAATATTATTTTATTAAATTGGGACCTTAGATAGCATAAAGGAAGCATAAGAGAATAGTGAAAGTTTCATGTTCGTTCAAATAAGTGATTTTGCAAATATGTAAGAAAATTAACAAATTTTCGGCCTCTTCCTACAACTACAATTGTTTTTCTTAATGAAATATGCTCATCAAAATAGACGTTCGAATAAAGTCGAAGTTTTCTAAAATACGCGTATTTGTGGAGTAATTGGGCGTCAAAATTAGTCGCCCGCTCCCCTAAGAGAACTTTCACGTAAGAGAATTTTAAAACATTGCTAAAAAATTGTTTGATAACCTATTTTAGGATCCTGAAATATAGATAATAACGAAAATGCATTATTTTAAATACATAAAAGTTTATAAAATGTAAAATAACAGGCTGTCTTAGCTTAAATATAGGGAATGTTGTTCTTTATATTTAGGACTATTATAAAGCAAACAGGATTCGACGAGATTAATATATCGAACAAAAATAGTATTCTATTACATATAATTATAATTATTAATATATAATTATTTCTTCCCAGGAATCCGCAAAGCTTTATTGAAATTTGTGCAACAATGCCGCAATGGATATTGTTGGTGAACTACGAGATGGTGGCAGTGATAAGATAAAGATGTTTTATTTAGAACAACTTGTGTTTAGAAATTAGACTTTTAGAAATTATTCAAAACGTATTTGATAAACATTATTTTTGTCCATGTTGCGAGGTATAGAACATACATAAATTCACTGAACGAAAGGTCAGTTATCTATGCATATGTTAGCATTTCCTCAGTAATACATTCCGTATTATAGTCTTTCAAAATTTCAAATAATACAAAATGATTCCGGAGAACGTCAATTACCCGTTTGTTTTTTGTTTTTTTTATAAAATGAGGCTCACTTTTTGGGTAAACATTGAGAGTTGAAAAATAAACTAGAATTTCCAAAACTTAAGGATTTATTTTATATTTTTACATAATAAACACGTTCCTGTTTCTCGGCTATAGAACGTTAGAGTACATTTTACTATTTTAAATCTTTTTACATTTTACTATTTTAAATTTCTTCAAACTTCCTTTTATGACTTAACTCGTATCTATACACCATAAAACTGATTTTACGTAAATAACTGTGTAATTAAATGTCATGTAATGGCATCTTACATTTACGTATCTCAGAAATCATAGCAAGGACTAGGTAAATGTTAGATTCATTTTATCAAAATCTTTTAAACAAAACGAGTTGAGAAAAAAGAGCTCCAAATTTCGAATTTACAATAGCCTTTAAACGCCGTTTTCTAAAAAAGGCTCCAATTTTTTCAAGGAAAATTGGCATTTAGGACGAGGTTTTACTGTTGTTTAATATTCTTAAAATAATATTTCCGTTCTACTACTACGAAACCAGCAAATTATGAAAATGTCAAAAAAATGTACTTTGGACGGCGATAGCTGGCAAGAGTATGTGGCAAGTCCAAATAACTAGCCGAGACCAAAGGAAATAGAAAACAAAAAGAGGAAGTATGTGCAATTCTGTAGCACCACCAGTTAAACCATTAAAATGTTTAAATGTTTTCGAACTTTTCGACTAGTCTCGCATAACATTCAAATAGAACTGTATCCAATCACTGAATGAATACTATGAACATGAAGACAATGACAGTTTAAGCAGTTTCTCCATTTGTAAGCATTAACTTAGTAACATGTGACAATAAACGAGAAAAAAATAATTGATTTTTCATATGCCCACAAAACGCACGTTTAACGTTATATTTACGTTTCACCAAGGTCGTTTCGTATCACGATTATCAAAATATTCCTCAAATTTTGAGCAACCGGTACACCTTCCTATCGACGATTTCGAATTCATTCTAATATTCGTTAAACTCTTGTAGTGAGGTTTGAGTGTATCAAATATGTACACTGTATTTCCTTGATTTTGTTATTTTATTATTTTGCTGTTAGAGTGGCGCACGTGTGATCTACGCGTAAGATTCCTTGAGCCCTGGAATATTTACGCTCACTTCTTTACTAACATTAGTTGAAGTATAAATAAGTGATAGCAACGAACATTGTTAACAAAAGCTGATAACTAGAAATGGTCGCTCACAAACAATAGGAACTATTCTGCATTAAAAAAACGAGCAACAGATTTGGTTTTAGAGTCCTGTCATCAAAATAATCAACCCCTCCACTACTGTCGCCTCTAGCGAAATGAGTGTTCAAGAAAACGCGTGCGGATATTAAGAAAGGCTTCAAACACAGTTTACAATTATGTGTTTGTTTTCATAGTGTTTTAAATTAAAATTAAGGTGTAGATAAATAAGAAAAGTATAGTAACGATTTTAATGAAGAAAGAAAACTACATAATGAGTACGCTGGACCAATTATCCAGCTTTCGTCCAGAGTTCAGAGCGCGAGTAGGCCTACTCGTGCTACGAATGGCCGCGCGAGTGACGAAGTGTCAACAAGGGAGATAATTTTGATGCTTAACTTAGCTTGTTTAGTATTGGTTTTAAAAAAAAAACATGAGTACAGAACAAGCAGTTTCTCCTCCACCCCCCAAAAAAACTCATTTTTATGACTTGGACGATGCTCAGTTTGTAACCAGATCCAGAATGTCGATGACAGTGTCCCTGAAGATTTTAGAAGAAATAGAACCACGTCTGGAATACCCTTCAAATAGCAATAACCCTCTATCGCCCACGCAGCAGTACTTGACAGCTTTAAGCTTTCGTGTTAAAGGACATGTTGATCTTGTGGTCGGCGATTGCGGTAGAATTTTGACATCCGCAGGATACTCTATGTTGCACCTACACACGCGGTTGCGTTGTATGATGTGTGAGTCAAAGACTATGCGATGTGTGAGTCAAGCATACATGTGGCACTTCTCATACACATTTCGATTTATTGAATACTTCACTTTACAGAATACGATGACATATGTGAATTTGTGCTAAATGTTGGGGACAAATCTGAAAATAACGAAAAATCCAGGTTTTCAAATCAATTTCCCGGTTTTCTCCCGGTTCTTCCAGGGTTTTTTTCAGATTCCCGCTTTTCAATGATTCCAGGTTTGTTGGTCACCCTGTAATAATAATGATAATAAGCCGGCCCCGTGGCGCCAGCGGTTGCGGCAGACGTCTGCGCTGAGGAGGCTAGGTTCCAGTCCTGCTTAGGCATTGTTCCTTCAACCCTCATCATCATCCTATCATCTGTTATGCCTCTACAATTGAAGGCATAACAACCTTGTCTTACTAAGGAATACTGCCGAAAAAGCTAATCCCCATAATTACACACGTTAATCTGTAAAGGCACGTACCAGGATAGAATTTGATAAGGCCTCAGAAAAGAACGTGGTCAGAAATAATCTATACGCAAATATTTATTATTATTATTATTATTATTATTATTATTATTATTATTATTATTATTATTATTATAGTTTCACCCAGTTCCAAAAACATATTTAATGAAATAACTGCTTCCGTTTCGCTCTCACCACAGAAACTGTATTAACAGTTTCGGTTCAATGAGCTGGTTCCCACTGTGTTGAAGCATTTCGTGGCAGCTTGTGTTTGGGCGCACTGCGAGCGAGCAGAAGCCACAGCACGCTCGCAAGGCGGCGCGCGCCTCGCCGCGAAAGAGATAATGACGGGGCGCGCGGCCCACAGAAAGGGTCCAAAATAGAAGAGAAAGAGTCTGACCTCGCGCGCGATAAGCTGGACGAAAGACGAACTTGCGGGGAGTGGGTCGCGGAATTGCGACACATTGCACACACGTGGAATGACGCGTCTTGAACTTTCATTTTTGTTGTTATAGTAGTTATTATTATTATTATTATTATTATTATTATTATTATCATCATCATCATCATAATCATTATTCGAGGAAAATTGAATCGTAATGCATCGCCAAAAAATGTACCGTTCTCTTTCTTCCGGGTAGAGCATTTTTTCTGAAAGGAAGAGCACACGTAAAATGATACGTCCAAGACAGTTTTTAACAGTTTTTGAAGTTAAAATAAATAAATGAATAACCATATAATTAACGTCTGAATATATTATCAAACTCAAAATAGTCAATTTCAATTCGGACATATATTACTTTTTAAAAAGATTAAAAACACTGTGTACACATTATATGTTACGACGTTTCGGCCAAAGTTTGTGACCTTTCTCAGGAAATGTCGAACTTTCAGAATGATAGATAACCTACAATTGAAAAAAATATAAATGTACGACAATTATAAAAACTATAAATGTATGACAATTATAAAAATAATGAGTACAGAATGAGAAAATTGCACACCTCTTAGGTAACATAATCCTACAAAACTGTATGTTACAGGAAGATAATGTTCTATAACTGGGGAACGCAAATGTCTAGTTTTTCAAATGTTGCTAATCTCAGGCATTTTTTTTTCATTCTGGACCTCAAGAAAATGTGTGCAGATAATCTCCTCTCCCATACGTCACATACAGTTTGTTGCTGTTTCTTGACCAAATAAAAATAAAAAGGCATAATATAGGAGGAACGTCAGTATCGTGAGATTATGTGGAATGATGTAAATGAACACAGATACATCAGTCTGCCCACATAACTGAACAATAATTATGTGAAAGTTGGCAAAGAGTAAAATGCAACCCGCACGCACCAGATACCATGGAGTAAACTTGTTGCTCCAGGAGGTTTGACGTGGGGAACGCGACCCCATGCACAGCGCCCTTCGGATTCCATTAATCAGCGGGGACAAAGCGCTCCGCCCATTCGAGATAGCTACGTCTTTTTCATATTTCGTTATTCAATTACGGCGGAACTGCTTTTAAGGACAAGCAAGTTCCACCAACAGAGATAACGTGGGTGATATTCTCTTATCTGTGAGCAGGAGGTTGTGCTTACCACCCTCTGCGACATGTTCTGCCGGAATTTCAGGGCCTTGAACTGACTTATCATTCGCATACACAATAACTGGTGGGCGTCGGTATAATTTTGTTCCAGTGTTTCTCGTTCACTGTCAATAGAAAAAATTGAATAGGATGTCGCTGAGCTGACAGCCCTGGGGAACCCCCCGCTTGCAGAATGGGGCAGTGACTCTCAGTCATGTTTCCATACACATCGAGACTATTTCCTGAAGGGTCCCCTACCCCTGTGACAGCAGCTTCGTGTATTGCTGCGTATGGCGCTGATCCGAATGTGTTCGCTAAATATACCAGGGCGACGCCACGCCCAATTCCCGCAGAAAGTACGAGCTCTAATTCTTTTGAAAGAAGATTATTTTACTCGAATATGCCAACAAACGAGATTAAGTCCTTCTGTGCGTATGAGAGGATTTTTTTCCTCTATCCATGTGGATAGGAGTCTTGGCCGTACGCCTGCATACAATTTATAAACGTCAATTTTCCTGAATTAAAGAGGTCACGTCTTTGAACTATTAAGACTGTTCTCAAGTATTTTCACGCGGAAGGGACCCACCTCATTCTCAGAATGCAGTTCTTCACAAGAGTCACCCTGCATTCGTAGAATGCAGTTCATCTTTGTCACCCTGGGTTCTGTATCAAGTAGATCTAAAACCTAGTCTACATCTGGCACGGTGTTTACACATCACGCTAGTTGATATCGTTTTGCGTGACACAGGACACATTTCTATAATAACTCCTCAACTACGTGGTTGTAAAATCCTTCAATTTTCGTTTCGTGCGGGAATGACAGAAACACGCAGTAAGTTTCATCGCCCACAGTTTTTGTCCTGGCAATAATTCGCATTGCATTTCGTGAATGCACGTATGTTTCAAATGTGTAATTTATAGCATTGCGACTCGAGTGTCACACTACGGGTAAGTATTTAACGCGCTGTACAGTAACTAACTTATCGACGTGGGTATCTGTTTTTAATTCCGCAATTACGCTGGAATTCGTTTAACACAATTTTGGGATATCAAAAACGACGGAAATATGTTCCGTTCAGAAACTACATTCCTGTTGTGTCAGTGTTTCCGTGTAACCAGTATAAATTAGTAAATTGTTCAAAGCATGAGCCACTCCGACCTGGAATCAAAGCCAGGATGGATTCCCGGTAGGGGTAACCAATGATTTGACCAATTCACTCATTTCGTTGGATTCGTGCGTATGCGTTCCGGCCCTCATTGTACCCCAGATCTCGTTACCTTCAAATATTTAAAATGTTCGCAAACCTTCCATTGCAGCTTTGCGCTAGTTCAAAAGTATCGACATTTCCAATTACTACCGTTCTTTCAGTGAGTGGTTCTTTGAATAACATTTTTAAGTGAGGGGGTCCTACTGTGTGTGAATGGCATCGACTAGATTAGGTAGCTCTATTGCGGTTTCAATGTATGATGCCACGCCGGTGTCAGGAGGGCAGCGAAGCACGACGGACGGAAGTAAACGCGGCCATGAAAACGGCACGTTATGCAATCGCCCTGTCTGGCTTGCTATTGAGTCGCGCTGGCATCCCACCCAGCTACCACCCGCCTTGTTGTTGGGCAGGAAAGTTATTTTTTCTTGTATTCTTCCTACCTAGGTGCAAATAGGACTGTTCATTAACTGGTGATGTAGACGAGTAATATTTTTTCCTCCTAGTCAATTCCTGGACGAATCCTGAACGACATAATTCACACTCGAGAACTCGAATCAAAATTATGATGGGAAAAAATAACTATACTTCTACTTTTTCAAATTAATAACATTATACATCGTCTTCGTCCTTCATGCCATTTAGATAGAAGCGAATGGTTTTCACTTCTGGTTTCCTTTTTCGCCTGGAAGCTCCGAAAACTATTTACGCTTCGTTATTCTCAATTCAAACGAACAATATTGTAAATCGCCATCAAAGCTGAATATCGGCATTCTTTTTAACCAATTTCTTGAAAAGCATTTCGCAAGGTTTTCTTTTGCCCCACAGACGACCCAAAAATGTCGAGTTTCCAGAACACGGTTGATTTGGTATTTCGAGTGAAGTGCAGGGTCACCGATCTATCCGGTTAAGGGCATAGAAATTCATGGAAATTCAATACTGACTTGAAGAGATTTATTATAAGTGAAAAATAATACATACAATACGTTTATATAAATACACATAAAAACCACACGCAAGCAAGTATTTGTACTGTATTGAGCACAAATTAAAAATGAAAAAAGCGATCCAATATTATTATTACAAAATATTGCAAATTTAAACACCAATGAAAATTTAAAGTCTAAATGATGTGTTCCCAGAATTCTTAATGTTTCACAGAAAGTTTTACTGTGTTGTAGATCCGGAGTACTTTTTTGCTTCGAAAGACTTACTGGAATTAATTTTTATTGAACGTTAGCTAGTTGATGTCCAACATTCAATACCTCGGTAACATGTCATTGTCCTTTAAAAACGTTCGTGGCCAAAACAGTAAATTGACAAAGATTTCATGAACATGCTTCATTTCACAGGGATCAGATCAACAGGGATACCTATCACACCGATACACAGCAGTGTGGCACTGACACACATTACATTGCAACATACTCGTACGTATTCGTGTTGCAAATTATTGTTTTTGTCCGATATTTAGAAAAAGCCCGCCCCTATAGTGCAATTTTTATAACTTTGCCCCTCAAGGGCCGTCTTCACGATGGAATACGTCACGGTATTTCGCGTCTTCCTCAGTCGTGCCACTAGATATCGCATGATCGCGACCGTATCATACAGTGTTTGCGATATTGCGACATCTAGCGGCACAAGCGAGAAAGACGCGAAATGCCGTGTGTTATTCCATCGTGACCATAGGGGCTTGTGTTATAAAAATCGCACTATAGACGCGAGCATTGTCGAAACGTCTTTCTGAACGACCACATCAGTTGTGGATAGCCTTCCGTTCACAATTTTCAATGACCCACGCAGAGAAACTCAGAGTAGCTTTGGGTGTCACGGCGGGGGTGAAAGAATGGCGGTCGAGTACCTACCGCCGGAAATGCCATTACAGTTAATGCGTGCCGTTGGCTGAATGCGATCGGGCGTAGTCATGGAGTAATACAATGCCTGTTGGGAGGTGTCCAGATCGCTCTCTGCGAAATGCTTCCCGCTACAGCCCCAGAAGAAACCACAATTGCAGTATTCACTGGCGCTCCACTGACGTGGAAACCTATCAAAGCTCGTCCTTGTGATTCCAAAAGACTGTCGAAACGCAATTTCTTGAAAAGTGGCGAAGATGTACGTTTCCATGACACTGACTTAATCTCCAGAATCGCACATTTGATCGAAAGCAACAGTAATTTTCAGAACCGGCTTTCTTGTTAAATCGCATATGCATTACACAACCCCGTCTTCATGGCTTTCTGACCCGTGAGTTGCCTTGACACCCAACATTAATGTCCTTCAGAAGTCTAGTTGCTCGGCAAAACAACCACACTACCGTCCTCAACATGTTCAGCTACCTGTATCCACGTCGAATGCGATGGTGGCTCTGAATAAAAAATTTAATGAATTTGGCACTGTCACCTGAGGTGTGCTTGATAAACCGACGTTTTCTTTAGTCCATCTTTACATCCGACAGACCAATTTCAAACTTCCATAGCACCAAACCATATCTATTAGTGTCTTTAATGCCGTGCCCTGATCGTCCATTTCACCCAGTTACACCACATCAGTACCATTTTCCTAAGTTCTGTACATCAGAGGCAGCTACTCAGGGGAAGTAGGTGAGTGGCCCATCAATTATTGACTAAACAAAAATTATATTTTAAATTTATTTTATTATTTAAATTTACCGCACACTACAAATATGTTGGTTTTAATAGAAACGTAAGTGCTGTTTGAATGGCACGCGCGCGGAACTCAACTGGGCAGATAGTTCCCGATGAGTTCGCCACGACCACGCAGCCGTGGAGTAGGCCCCTTTTTTATGCGTCTCAACCAGTCATACAGGTGGCCTCAACCTCCAGCTTCTTGTCTCGGCAGATACTGTGACAACCATGAAGTCGCACGCGATAACAGCGTGGATTTCGTGCTGGTGCTGGTGAAGTAGAGGACAAAGAAATACGATTCTTCTTCCAGTATGAAATTCGTTCCAATCGTGCTTTAATAAGTGTTATGTTTCAAACATGAATCCTGTGTATCATATAGTGCAGGGATGTCCAACTTCGAAAAGCTTATGGGCCACATATAAAATTCTAGTTAAGCACGGGCCGCACCATAATTTAAGATGACATTACCCTAACTACTGAGATTATACTGAAACATATAGTAGTACTTAATGGGTACTTTTATTCAACATTATATGTTCCGGTGGGTCTGAACGATGGGTCCCTCAATTGAAACCTCACATGGAATGCACATAAAACAGAATTAAACACTACATTAAGTTCATTAAGGTACGCATTCATAATTCTTTAATTTTTGTCAGCCTTCATGCAGCTGGTTGCATTTTGCAAATGTATACGTACATTCCTGCAAGCCTCTCTTCACTGTGCTTGAAATCTTACAATTTCCTTCTCTATTTATTTATGAATCTATAGTTGTTGCCCAAACTGACTTACTGAACGGTGGGAACATATTTTCATGCAATACTGACATTTATAATTACAACACACGTCGTAGAAATCACATACATCAGGGCTCAGTCTCTCTACAAAGAAATCCATGTAAGTTACTTTACACCACAAAGCAAGATGACATTAAACAATTAAAATCGGTGCACAAAATTAAAGTTAAAAGTAAAATATTTTCTGATGTTTCTACACAATTGGAAACTACACTGATTATTAAAAAGAAAAAGGTCTATTCTATCAATGATATATAATGCATTAGTTGACATTTATATTTTATAACTTATCTAAAAGTCTCAATTTGCCTGTAACAAGTAATGTACTTCAGCTTCCGGATCAATGACCAATACCTCGATCAGTTTTTTGTTCGGTTTCCCTGATCCTTTGGGCTAATGCTGAAATGGCCCCTTGTTTTGCTTCTGGACACAAATGCAGCTTCACTAGGCGCACATTTTGTTGAGCTCTCCTTTTGCTAGTAGTGATACGAGAAGAGCCAGGGGTGAATTACTATCTTGCTAGAAATGCAAAAAAAAAATAAAATCCGCAGTTCGTTTACCGACGCAGAAAAGTTTTCAATAACTTGGGAGCGAAAATGTCTAGATATTTAAATGTTGCTAACCTCGAGCTTTTTTGAATTTGAATTATTATTATTATTATTCCATTACATCACGACTAAAGATGTTATGAGTCGGCTGAATATAAAATCTACTCCAGGTTGCAACCAGCTACCTAAGGAGTAGATCCAGTGACCATCAGTGCCTCTACAATACTTTACCCAAATTTTGGACTGTTCCCAATAATGCAATTTCTTGCACTTCCCAGTCTTTTGAATTACCTGGGAGTTTAGCCAAGTTCTTACAAAAATTTTGCGGAACAAATCCCACAGCTCCGATAACTATCGGTACGACCTGTGCTTTTACGCCCCACATTCATGGAAAAAATTCAAAGAAATTATTGAGGAAGCTCGGCAATGTTTCGTTCCCTTTAAGTACTTAAAAAAGAATTCAGACCCAGAGTATTATAACACGGAAATTCGCAAATTGAAGAGAAAAATGAGAAAAGCGTATAACAATAGGCATCGCAGCGAGGTACATTTACAGAAATTCCGACAAATTAGGAAAGAAGTAGAAAATAAAAAGAAAACTGCGCAAGAATCATATCTTAAGTTAATTTTAGATGATAATGAAAACGCTTGGGCAAAGTTCTTTAACTATGTACGTCACCGTCGAGGTAAACAGGAGGAGACACCTCCTGTAAGATGGAATAACGTAGATATCGTAGATGATGAAGAGAAAGCCAATGTATTTAATAATTATTTCTGTTCCGTATACAAACAAAAAGCTAACCAAATTGTTATAGGGCACAACAACGTGGATCATGTATTCAAAATTGATCAAAGGGAAATACGTTCACAATTGAAGAAAATGAAAAACTGTAAGTCTTGCGGTCCGGATGGTATTACATCCGATATGCTAAAGATAGCAGGGGAGACAATAATACCATATTTGGTCAGACTTTTCAATGTATCAATCAACAATGAAAGCGTACCGGATGATTGGAAATCTGCTTTAATAGTGCCAATTTTTAAAAGTGGACAAAAATGTGAAGTGCAAAATTATAGGCCAGTTAGTCTTACGTCAGTAGTCTGTAAATTGTTTGAAAAATTATTATCTAATTCGATTAGAAATCATTTGGATCAGACAGAATGGTTTTTTTCGCGGGCAGCATGGCTTTAGAAATGGCTTTTCTTGTGAAAGTCAAATTATTTCCCTTACCCAAGACTTGTCTGAAGTAATTGATTTTGGGGGAAGAGTGGATGCAATAGTTATTGATTTTGCCAAAGCGTTTGATGTAGTACCGCATGACATACTAATATTGAAACTTATTGATGCTAAAATTGACAGGCGGGTAATAGCATGGATAAGTGAATTTCTTCGCGATAGAAATCAAAAGGTTAGAATTGGACAGCATTTATCGGAAAAGGGTAACATTACTTCCGGAGTCCCTCAGGGCAGTGTCATTGGCCCACTGTTATTTCTTATCTTTGTAAATGATATATCGCAAAATATAACGTCAAAAATTCGACTCTTTGCCGACGACTGTATATTATATAGGGAAATTACAGAACAGCACGATATGATTCAACTACAGGAAGATTTAAATAAGATTAATGATTGGGCAAGAGCTAATAAAATGACTGTAAATGGAAATAAAAGTAAAGCGATCACATTTTGTAGGGCCAGAGACTTTCATACATTGCCTTATCAGCTAGGTAATGACGTAGTTCCGCGAGTCTCAAACTGTAAATACCTTGGCATCCTCCTGGATAGCAAGTTGGGATGGGAGAAACAAACTAACTACGTAGTGGGTAAAGCTTGGAGGTCTTTGCATTTCGTCATGAGAAATCTTAAAAAATGCAATACGAAAGCAAAAGAAATCGCGTATACCTCGCTTGTTAGGCCAGTAATGGAATATGGAGCTAGTTGTTGGGATCCGTACAGAATAGGACTTAAGAAGAGCTTAGAGAGGATACAAAACAGAGCGGCAAAATACACTTTTCGGAAGAACATACCTGCACGTTGGGAATCGTTAGAACATCGGAGAAAAAGGGCTCGACTTTGCGTAATGTATAAATCTTACACTGGTGGCCCTGCATGGCAGGAAATACGGGGAAGGCTAGATAAACCGGATTATTTTAATAGATTTGATCATAAATATAAAATTAGAACTAGAATTCAAAGAACGGACGTAGGCAAATTCTCCTTTGTAAACAGAACAATCGTAGATTGGAACGATTTGCCTGCGACAGTTTTTGAGCCCTTTCCTTGCTCAGCGCGTGGTTTTAGAAAAAAAGTATAGGAAATTAATCAATAGGGTGAAAAGTGCAGTGAAGTGAAGTGAAGTGAAAGGTGTGATTATGGGTAGTAAACTAAAAAGTATTGAGCTATTAGTATTTAGGTAAAGTGTTATGAGGTGCAGTGACGTGAAGTGAAGTGCAGTGAAGTGATTTCATTTCGTAATTTAGTTCGCTAATCTTAAGCGTCTTTTATAGGCTATTCTGACAAAAGTTCGTATTTATTGATTGATGTTAACGAGTGTTTTACGTGTTAGAAATGTAAAAATTATTATAAGTATTGTATATTATTATGTTGTAGGTAAAAGTGATTATCCATATTTGTCTGAATATGATTGTGAGTGAATACTTGTAGGTTGGTGTGTATGCGAGTGTTCTTTTGTCTTTGTATGATATGTATGTAAGCGTGTATGTTTGTATGTATGAATGTTGGTGTTATATGTAAGTAAGTTTATTACTTAAATGTTAGTATATATGTAGTTTCATTTGTTGTATATGTATAGGCATGTAAATGCAGTTGCATGATCGTTTGATTTTTATATTGATTTTTTATATATTGTTTTTATAGTTAATTGTGTTTTGTACTTTTAATGTACTTTTGTTTTTCTGTATTCTGCCACCGGGCAACATCAGCCCAATTGTAGAATAAACCCTATCTATCTATCTATATTCGGCTGATCTCGATTTCCAAACTCTTGTATTTAAGAATTATTATTATTATTATTATTATTATTATTATTATTATTATTATTATTATTACTGCTCATTTTTAAACTTTTATCAACCTTTCAACTATTTGTAGTTAAAATGTTGGGAAGTAATTCTGAAGCTCAAGTAAACGTGCGCAGACGGTACTTCTTCCCCATACGTCACATAGTGTTTACTGATGTCTAAATAAATCAAACCCCGCGCACCCCGCCACCAACCCTTTGAATTAGCCACGTCGCAGCTGGGCCCTTCGTGCGAGGCGAAGACCTCGACGGTTAAGTGCAACGAGTCATAAATACTCGCCCAAGCCCCCACGTCGACAGCCTTCCATCGCAAGACCCATCTCACTCTCACAAGAGGCGACATATGGCTCCCTTGAGGGCGCTTTGTGAGAGCTGAAACACCAGGTGCGCGGTAGCTGACCCACACGGATAAGTCGTTCCACCGCGGAGCGCCGAATTATTACAAGTGTGTAGCTTCGAGCCTCCCTAATCCTTTAAGATTAAGCGGTCGAAAGTATCAGTAAAACGGGTCACCGACAGAGGAGGGCTCTAAGCCAATGATCATCCGATAAACTTTAGAACTTTCTGGAAAATCCAAATCTAACGAATAGCAGGACAATTCGGCCACACGTGATCAGACGACTGCGTCAGAGGGGGGAGGAGGGGTGTTTTGCGAGAAAGCTTTCGGGCGCGGGACTCTTGACAATAATTTAGTTAGTTAATGCCTTATTTTACGTGGCTCGGGCCATCAGGCTCGATCTTCCGTCTGACCACGCAAATTTCACTGCGCTCCTTTCACCATCTAGCGGAGAAAGAAGGTATTACGGGCGACGAAACAGGCGATTTGAATTCAGCTCAGAGGCTTCGTCTAGGCTTGAGGATCTTTTACAGTTGCAGTAAATTTACTACATGGAACAGCCGGCTTTACTTCCCATCCGAAGGAAGGCGTACGAAGGATTTTTTCGCCCTTAAAAATCCACGGCTTCGATCGAGTTTGAACCCACAACCTTGGGTACAACAATTCGATAAGCTGACCGTTATACCATCCGAACCCGCTAATTCTGTTGAGTACGGAAGCAAATTCTTTTAGACTTCTTGGCCATAACCCCTAGAACACAGACGCAAATTTTAACCCATTTCGGCTGTAATTTACGAAGATACACGTCAAGCGCAAATATTCAGGGATATTTTAATTACACAAACACTTAATTTAACAAACACGAAAAGGGAAGTATAACGCGCGAAGGTGACGTTTGACGACCTTTCCCGGGTTAAGCGAGGCACCTGCATTTCAACCACTACACGGAAAGGGGCCTCGCCGCTCGTCTTGTCGTGGGATCGTGTCCGGCGGTGGCATCCCTCCAACTGGGGAACGCGAGGCAACCACCTCATGCAGACGGGCGCCCTCTGCCGCCCAAGCACCTGTACTAATCACCCGTCCTCCACCTGTACTAATCACCCGTCAATGCACCGGACCGGTAATCATTAGCCCTAGCCGTTCAGACTGGAATATCCACCCGACAGAAGAATCTTAAGACTGACCTTATTTCATTAGATCAGCTATCTCTATCTCTCTCTCGCTCTGGCTACTCAATCATTCAAATAAAATCACAACAGTCACTTCGACGATCTGTCTTAAATAAAAAATTGTGACGACTGTCATTGAAAGTAGAATGAGTGAAAAGCCTAGCACCTCTCTCCGGCCAAGAGCTGTCCACCACCCAGATTTTCACAAGCCGGCACCTAAAGAAACAGGTTTGTATCACGCTTGGTGCCCAAAAGAAATATCGCGCTAGCAAACTCTGAGCTTCATCAACGAGTTCTCCCGGCACGTTTCATTAGATTCGCGTCCAACGTGTGTTTTAAGCATGTTTCATTTCTCAACCAATTGATGAATTTCAGGAGTGGTATTTTGGGGAAGCAAAACGTCAAACTTCACCTTGGACCACTTTTCGTGAGCGCAGCTATCTTATTAAACAATGCTGACAGTAAAAGTTACAAGAGCACCTTTTTGCATCTGTTTCCTGCACTCCTATTAGGAAATTTAAAGAGAGGAAACCACCCAGCATGACATCTCTAGTTACTTGGCTTGCAAATGACCATTTACGGACCTTTGGAAAGGGGAAGATCGGCAGGTCTACCCTGATGAACAGATACTAGTTTAATGCAATGCAGTCATAATCAAACTTTAAATCTCTAACAGTTCTGGTATTGTTTAAATAATTTTCTTACAGAAATCTAAAATTAAATTTTTATTACTGCTCTATTCTTATTTCCGCTGCTTCGTAACATGAACCCGTAGCATTGCGTGTCCGTTTCGTTTTTCCTCGAGACTCGCATTTCTAGCGTGTCTCTCTGGGTGCAGACATTCGCCCGTTGGGCCTCTCTTCGCCCCGTACTCTTTGAGAAGGCCCCTGAATGAGATACAAGAGTAGCGCGCCTTGCCCATAATCAAAGCATGCACGCTCTACTCAGGGAGGGTAATTAAGATACTGCCTGCCCGCTCAGAAAACTTCCATTACCAGTCACAATAGCAGCGTGGCGTGTATGCTTGTTGCCAAATTATCAAATGGAGAAAGTTGTTATTGCTATTATTATTAAAATTATTTTTGTTTAGAAATCGTTAGTTATTTTATTTTAAAATAAGTAAGATTGATGAGTATTTGTCACTTTTTTGTGATATAAACCTACTTCATGTCAATACTAGAATTCTCGCAATTCTCACGCAATTCTTCGCTACTGCAGTGTATTTCACATCACACACTACTAGCCAAATGATTGTTATTCACCTTCTACGCCACGCTCTGCAAACATTTTTAAGACTTCTCGCTAGTATGGGTTTGTTCTATGTTCTGGTTTGGACATGGTTATCATGAATCCTATTGTTGAAACGTTATCCCCCAAATTTGGGCATGCGTTCGCTATGACAATATCTTGGAGAAGTTTTATTTTCTTGGCCGAGATTCAAGTAATAATTCCGGCCATTATTTCACAATCGCAGGGGCAGAATATACTTGTATGCAATAAAGACGCGTTTAATCCTTGACTGTGCGGTGGGTTGCGTCGAGTTTAGGAACGTTTGAGTCGTCAGAAAAACGAATAAATTATCAAGAACGCCCCCACACATCCGATTAAATTTAAAACACTCTTTAAACTCTCCCATTATTAATAAGAGCTGAGTGTAAAAATTTTCTGTGAAATCGGTCGAGTAGTTTTTGGGTCTACGTTCGGTACACATAGGCACATTCCCTTTCATTTATAGAATACATTATGACTGGCAGAAGAATGAAATACTACGTATTCCGTTTTCTCAAATGAATGACCTCCTTAAACGCTAATTTTGAACATTATTATCGGGCTATTATTTTCAGTGAAGTTGTACATTGTGCGAGCACGAAAAAAGGAACATTTTAATTTTGAAATTGGTGCATCCTGAAAGTTTTTCAAACAGAAGCCAATTATATTTCTGACTCCCCTCCCTCCACAAATTTGTTGAAGACTAATTCCACTTCTTTACAATGTAAATTTTTCCATGAAAGTTGCTAGTCAATATATGTATATGTGACAATTGTTGTGAATAAATTTAGTGAAAATACCGACAAAAAAATTGAATCAAAGGGAGTCAAGAACTCTCGCCTCCCCTCCAACTGGATTCGCCAATGTTCGGTAATCTGTTTTGCCTACCTCCAACATTTGTTCATAAGCCAAAGTTTTAAATACCATACGCGATTCTTAAAAGACAAAAATTTTCCTTCTTAGAATTGGACATTGAAATATTCTATTTAAGAAGCTTTGAAACACATGAAAGATTGTGAAAGCTAAAAATTCATTTCATTCTCTGTCCTCCGAATGAACCGAAAATGCATTCGAATCCAAAAGTCACACGCAATATGCTGCTAATCAAACACAACAAACGTTATCAAGCTGTTTCTAAAGTCGTCCCACAAGATAACCTTTGCAAAAAACAATGGGCCCATAACTGCATACAATGAAAAATACTGACACGCTGGTGGACAGGTGGGCAAGGAGGTGGGAGGGCGGACGGACCGACAGACAAACACTGACCGACAATGCGGGCTGACAGGAATACCTAATACCTACCAGCAAACAATTTCTTCAAACAAATAATGTTGAATCGATCGTACCAGATACGTTGCCTTTATTGTTCGAATCAGGGATTTTAAAACTAATGAACGGTGCAATTGACTCGTAAAGGAAACCAATGTATATCGTTGCGACATGCCGCCGTATCGGGAGTTCGATCTGCCTTTTCTCTCTTCCCTTTTGACAGAATTAGCGCATATGTATACAAGAAGTTTGGAACAAAGCTCGTTACCGATACCTTATTTTCTAATTTTCGACAGGATTCACTTCATCGTACTTTGAAAATTCATTACTTGAAACGTCTTACATTCTGTTAAATTCTAAAAAAAATGAAGCATTCTTTCAGTTCGTGTTGGAGAACGTAGATAATGTGAACGCACTGGATGGTCTAATACTTTCCATGCCACGGGAGGAATAATGACAATAAATCCCCAATATGCAATCGAGCTGCTGCTTCTCCCAAATCCTCCTCAGCAATGCGTGTTATTTGCTGATCTCATTCATATTGACGGTTTCCAGCTGCATTTACAATGATATCAAGAAAACTTCGTCATTTTGTGTACACAATTTCCGTGTGTAGGACAGTCCTTTCTGTGATTCCATAAATTCAGTCGCCTTCTCTTTCCACATAGGAAACGATAGGGTTTAAAATTGTATATATGATATAAAAGCCGTTTATATACCTGGCTGAGACAGCTCACTTTCCCTTCAAGTTGATGCAGAAATCAATTATGTCACAATTTCCTTCGCTTGACAAGGTTTAGATACCACGAGCAATTTTTGAATTGATGCGATTCCTTTCTTCTTCACCACAACCACCGCACCTTCGTCCAAACTCCCCTCACATACAAATCACACTCCCGATATGCATATATGCATTACTTTACTTACGTATACTTAAACGTTATTTATTGGAAACATTTATTGCGAACCTTCCATTCTAGAAGGGTCAAGAGGCAAACGAGCGATAGAGCAGCGATGTAGAAGCGCTATTAGTAGTGATATACGGGATATGGCGTGGCCGAGATTTAAGATGTCAAAATGTTGTAAATAATTTTCACAATGTTCTTTCAGAAAAAATTGTATACTTCGATAATTATGAAACGCGTCATAGTAGCATATTTAGTACTAAATACGGATTTTCCTTCTAGAACCAGCATTATATTATTATATTACATTAAGTATTATATTAATATAATAACAATACTAAAAATATAAAAAGAAATAATGAACGTCATTTTATTCCATTGAAATGCTTTTGATCTAAGTAAATCGTGTTAGTGGGCAGAACTTATAGGCCTACTGTTACTTTTACCACTACTTCCAAACCAGAGTGTAACCTTAGTAAATATTAAACACAGTATTTATTCACTTTTTATTTATAATGACCTTATGAATTAAAAAATACTATGTAAGAGAGACTATTAGTAACTTTGGGCACCAGAATATTAAGGAAAATTTGGTGAAATTTCAAAATCTCGTAGCTCTGTTACTATTTACTTGACAAACATTTTTATAGACCAAATTTTTAGAGAATTTTACGTTCTTTAAAATGGTACATAGCTATTTTTGCGCTAAGATCAACCAATAAAAAAGTTATTATGCAAAAAAAATTGCCTTTTTTGTTTTGTTTTTTGGCTACCAAAACTTTTTCCGAAGTATTTCCGAAGGGTTTCCTTACTATTAACGATATAAACAAAATTAAAAAAATAAAATCTTCTACCTCACCTTTTGCCAGGTAACCCTCTTTCGGCTCCCCATCGACTGCACGAAGTTTGTACACCCTCGAACGTTTTAGCAATATCGATCTTCAGCACATGCGTAGTTCAAGTTTAGCATCACTTTAGTGCATGTGCGCATGCGCAGAAAATAGAGACTGCTGTACGAAACTCTTTGTTATTTATTGTACAATAATGAATTTCCTAGTATTTCCCAGAGCGTATTTTATACGAACTAAATCTAGAAAGTTGAATCCTATCTTTTGGGGGACGAACTTTCTCGTATTTTCTATACATTCATCTATGCATGTTTCTAAGCAACCCGTGGCTTGTTAAAATTAGCATTTTATTATTGTAAGAAATATAAAAGCAGTAAAACTAACATTTCTGGAATTCTATTCCCTAACATCATAAAACACCGTGAAGATGTCCATCCCACAACATTACTCTCCGCACACCCTGGCGGATGGAGTGAAAAGTTCGGCTGACGATAACCTTCGAACCCTGCCACTGTGCGCAGTTCAAAGCACGTGGAAGAAGAAGAGGATGTGAATGAAAATAAACTCATCCACTTCGAACAGTTTTCCTTGCTTGACTATCTTGCTTGCATTGCATTCCTACACTTGCTTGCATTCCTACACTTGCTTACAGTATTCCACTTGCGTTATTATTAGTTGGGATGGGTATATATTAAATCATTTTTGCCCATTAAGTACTGGCACCGGCTGTCAATTATTTCGTCACAAAGTGACGCCACGTGAATATTTGCGCCTTGGGTAAGAAAGTGCTGTGCGTCTGAAGACCCTTACTCGCCGCCAACTATCTACTTACTTAAATAAAATGAATGCAATCAAACAATCCGCCCACAAACGACATTCTAAAATAAGTCAGCAGACTCATTTCACACTCATTGACAAATCGAGAATAGCAAAACTAATTGAATGTGTTCTGCGATTCGCAATCAAGAAACAGGAAATAAATCTATAAATTCACTGTCTTATAACTTTCAAAGTGATTCCTAACTAGTGGAGCTACAACATTACATATTGTTTCGCATTACTTGTAAATGCTCGTATTAATTGCAGCAAGTTATAGTGGATAGACAAATAAGGATAATTTCGCATACAACTTCACCATCCAAAACTAAAAGTAATCCAATATGTCGCTTTACGAATGCATACGAAACTACGGTATCATTACGTAAAGTCCAGCTTATACATAACTCTGCATGTACCATTGTACCATTTCATTGAACTTAGAGATACTACAGCATTAACCTTAAGTAAATAAAGATCCCTCCTTTTGTCTCCCAACCATGTCGCCGTCCAACAATGAAATTCTCGAAAAAACTTCTCAAATATCCATCGGTGCATTGTATACCACGTCCGATAATAATATCATATTTGAAAAATAGAGTTGGCCGGAAATACGAATAGTACCACTTTTTACCGTGATACATACGAGGAGAAAACTTAAAGAAACAACATGGGTACCGTTTTTCAGATTAATATGTTTAAAAAATTAAAAATTGCCTTTATTTCACGCCAAAGTACGCGAAAGCTATTCAAATTTTCGAAAAATTGTACATGACCTTACCTTATCTCAAGATGTCTTTAAAGAACAGATTTCATTACGGAAAAAATCTCTATCTTAAATATTTTAGAAAACGCCGATAAAAAATTGAACTTTTGCAATTTTCGTAATATGAGGACCTTCAACGAAAATGAGTTCTGTCCCATTCTGTGACGGGGAGAAGGCCATGAAAAAATCGGGAAAAAATTTATTTTTCATATTTTGCGCCTTTTTATTATCGGTTTCTCCTGAACATTTAGATATATAGTTTATGCATGTTTTACAACGTTTTGACCTCTAAAAAAGTATTTAATGGAACTACGCAGTAGTCATTTAAAGGGCGGGCATTTAAAGAGCGGGTGTAACCCTTTGAGGAATGTAGAAAGGAGAAAAATATTATTTTAGATATTTGCGAAATTTCATATATTCTTTGCAATTCATAGCTGAACTATTAGTTCACGCCTAGCGTGTTTCCTTTGTTTATTCTCAATAAAATGCATACGGTTGTGAAAAAGAATAGAGGTAATTGCATTGTTGTAGTTGATTGTTGCAACTTTGTGCAGAAGTAATTGTATTGAATAACATTAGAAGTAAAGTATTGTTGTGTAAATAAAACTCCATTGTAGTGATGAAATAATTATTGGAAGAAATATCAAATTTACCCTCGAACGCAATGCCAAACAACGTGCAAGTGCAAAAAAGAAATACAATCTCTCTTGAAACAAAAACGGGAGAATAATCAGGAAGCTAAAAGAAAAGAAACAATTAGTTTTCAGATGAACATGGAACCGGAATGCAGTGAGTAATTGAGTACAAGCAAAATTTACCACAAAAACTTTTAAGTCAATTTATTAAAATTCTAGGTTTTTTTCACTTTAGGAACATTTATCTCTGGTAAAAATATTAGCACATGCTTACTATTTTACAGCACAATCTACATGGTTTGTAAACTCATAATCAGCATCAAAATTACCAAAAACGTCATTCATCTAAATATAAAAAAAATATTATAACTCAAAAATTTTTATATATTTTTTCCATAATTTAATAACAATTCCTATTCAAAAACGAATCATTGTATATAAGAATTTCAGGCTGATTTGCATTAACAAATGACTAAATGTTAAATATTAAACAATTCAACACTGTGAATAAAATAGTTTTTGAGATGTGTACCTAAAAACCATAAAATTAACATGGGCAAGATAGGAAAATCCTTCTCCCCTTAAACGCTACCCAACAACATTTAATACGGACGGACGGACAGGGAGACGGACGGACGGACAGGGAGACGGGCGGGCGGGCGGACGGACGGACAGGGAGACGGGCGGGCGGGCGGACGGACGGACGGACAGGGAGACGGGCGGGCGGGCGGACGGACAGGGAGACGGGCGGGCGGGGCGGACGGACAGGGAGACGGGCGGGCGGGCGGACGGACAGGGAGACGGGCGGGCGGGCGGACGGACAGGGAGACGGACGGACGGACGGACAGGGAGACGGACGGACGGACGGACAGGGAGACGGACGGACGGACGGACAGGGAGACGGACAGGGAGACGGACGGACGGACGGACAGGGAGACGGACGGACGGACAGGGAGACGGACGGACGGACAGGGAGACGGACGGACGGACAGGGAGACGGACGGACGGACAGGGAGACGGACGGACGGACAGGGAGACGGACGGACGGACGGACAGGGAGACGGACGGACGGACGGACAGGGAGACGGACGGACGGACGGACAGGGAGACGGACGGACGGACAGGGAGACGGACGGACGGACAGGGAGACGGACGGACGGACAGGGAGACGGACGGACGGACAGGGAGACGGACGGACGGACGGACGGACAGGGAGACGGACGGACGGACGGACAGGGAGACGGACGGACGGACGGACAGGGAGACGGACGGACGGACAGGGAGACGGACGGACGGACAGGGAGACGGACGGACGGACGGACGGACAGGGAGACGGACGGACGGACAGGGAGACGGACGGACGGACGGACAGGGAGACGGACGGACGGACGGACAGGGAGACGGACGGACGGACGGACGGACAGGGAGACGGACGGACGGACGGACGGACAGGGAGACGGACGGACGGACGGACAGGGAGACGGACGGACGGACGGACAGGGAGACGGACGGACGGACGGACAGGGAGACGGACGGACGGACGGACAGGGAGACGGACGGACGGACGGACAGGGAGACGGACGGACGGACAGGGAGACGGACGGACGGACAGGGAGACGGACGGACGGACAGGGAGACGGACGGACGGACAGGGAGACGGACGGACGGACAGGGAGACGGACGGACGGACAGGGAGACGGACGGACGGACAGGGAGACGGACGGACGGACAGGGAGACGGACGGACGGACAGGGAGACGGACGGACGGACAGGGAGACGGACGGACGGACAGGGAGACGGACGGACGGACAGGGAGACGGACGGACGGACAGGGAGACGGACGGACGGACAGGGAGACGGACGGACGGACAGGGAGACGGACGGACAGGGGGACGGACGGACGGACAGGGAGACTGAGTCCAGTCTTTTTAAGACCAGTTATGTCCAATTTTTTTAAGACGCTCTTACTATAGTTTAAAAGTTAAGAGGAAAGAAAGAAAGAAAGAAAGAAAAAAATGATGATCAAAAGGTTAATAAAAGGCCATCTATAAAATTTGGAATTTTATTTCTCTCGACGTTTCGAGAAGCACTTATCCTCTTCTTCAGGAATCTGACTAAATACAGAGATACATATATGTTTAGTTACAATTGAGGTAATAATAGAATTTGTTGTAAATTTAATAATTTACAATAACCAAACTGAATAGATGAATGGGGAAGGGAATATGTGGTAGATATTTGAATTTTTGAATTTGAATTTTTGAGATGAATGGGGAAGGGAATATGTGGTAGATATTTGAATTTTTGAATTTGAATTTTTGAAGTCAAATGAGAAACAAAAATATACCTAAGTTGAAATTTTTTGTCTTCAGTTTGGTCTCTGACACCATTGAGAGTGGTGATGTAACTTTGTTTTTTTACAAGATGTAGTTAGTTATTAAATACTACCAATAAATTTAAGAATCAATGGTTAAGGTGAGTTCATTTGTACCTGGTACACAATTATTAAATTTACAACAAATTGTATTATTACCTCAATTGTAACTAAACATATAAGTATTTCTGTATTTAGTCAGATTCCTGAAGAGGAAACGTGCTCCTCGAAATGTCCAGAGAAATAAAATTCCAAATTTAGAATAGATGGCCTTCTATTAACCTTTTGATCATCAAAATATAGTAAGACTGTCTTAAAAAATGGACAAAGAATATATTAAAAATCCAAAGACAATCCGAAGATATTGGAATCCTCGTACATTGCTCGCCGGCAGTGCAACTTTTTTCCCCACTTATGGACGACTTCTATATTTGGAGTATCTAAATACCATTATTTTTAAAAAAACTGTTTTATTATTTGTCTATTTAAATTCATATTACTAAAGTGATTTTGGATATGTATTACGTATACTATTACTTAGGAATTGCATAGAACATAATTAATATTAAAAATAATTTCTGAGAATTTCACTTTCTCCCTACGGAGTAGAGATGGCCCTGGTCAACGGAAAAGTGGATAAATCCAGTTGCTAAATTTAGAGAAAAAAATCCATCATCTAGTGCAGCCAGTATCCAAGTTTTATGAGTTCTTCGATTAGCGAAAAATCGAACGTCGGCAAATCGTGTCCGTCCGTCTGTGAGCAACGCTACCGATCTTCTTTAAAATTGATATTCCTCAATCGATCTGGTCGATGACAAGGCCCCTTGGATTTGAAACCGTTATTTTAATTTTCGGGGGTACATTACATGAAGCCCCTGGATCATTTTCCAATCTTTCAAAAAAAATGGCTCCATCATTTGTTATTAAATGTTTTTGTTGGATAGTGTGAAGGACGTTTTAAGAGAATGGTGCAGGTTTCATGTTCGTTGAAATCCCTGATTTTCGAAGATTGCAAAAGTTCAAAATGTTTTCGGAGTCTTCCTACAACTACAATATTGAATATAGAGATTTTTTCACTTTATGAAATATGTTCCTTAAGGATAGCTCTTCAAATAGGGTAATATACAATTTTTCGAAAATTTGAGTACTTTTCGCGTAAATTTGCGTGAAAATACGGGGGAGAAAGTATGTGTTGTTTCTTAGGTTACATGTTTATGTGTTTGTATGAAATGTTCAATATTCCCCCAGATATTTTTACTTTCTCGCATACTACATGTGTAGTATAGAGAAAGTTATGAACTGCTGTGGCGAAAAACTGCTTTTTTCAGCAGACAAAAGCCGTAGTTTAGGGCCCTTATACCGAAAAAAATCGATAATTCCTCTTCCCCCCCCCCCATATGTAGAAAATGACTTCGTCTAATACGTTCTGTATTCAGACTCCACATTTTGTGGGTCCTTGACATCAAAAAATTGACTGGCGGCGAAATGTATGTACGTATTTTTACTTACATTTTTACTACTTTTTTTACAGTCCGTCCGTCCGACTGTGAATGCTAGTAACAGGTAAACCATACGCAATATTTTCATTGTAATTGGTGTTCCCCAATCGAACTGGCTGATTTTACGGACCCTTGAATTTGAAACCCCTGTTTTAATTTTGGGGGGTACTTTACTTGAAGCCTTAAATACTTTTCACCTTTCTCTCAAAATTGGCTCCAATTTTCTTTTATTAAACTTTCCCCCGGGCCAGGATGACGACAAAATCAGTGCTACTGTAAAGAAGTGTGGGCAGCAAGATAGACTTTTGCATACTTTCCCACTTCAAAACGGCTCTTGTAATCATCTGATACAAGTTTGCCTTGCCCGGTAAAGGAGATAACGGTCGAGAACCAAGCGAAGTTATGCAGTCACTTCTAGTGAATACTTTCCTGAACACGAGGCTTACGCCAGGAGGATTCAAAATAAATTTACTGTGTCCAAAAATAAATTCTAACCCTCACAGAAGAGGAATGAGTTTAGTATGTGAATTCATAAAGCTACAGCAACGCCTTGAAAAGTATTTTTAGCGATGGATAAACTGCTGACATTTGATTAGCTGCTCGTAAGGACTCGAATATTGACCTCTACCAGGTCACCGTTTGGGGCAAGCGAGGCCTCAATCATCGCGTCTAGGTCTGCTGGTGGAGAATGACATTTCCCCCGTCCTTTTATTCTAATATTTAAAAAAAACTAATTAATATGAAAATACTTTCAAAACACTTTGAGGATTGGAGCCTCACAGTAACCTAGTGCACTGTAATTAATTTTTTTTCAATGTATTGTTCGTGTTTCAATTTAATATTCTTGCGCTGGCACAATTGTAAATACACAAACAAATAAACATATCATTACGCACACCTACTATTACATACATACTCAAATGCATGGAAGATTCTATCTGTACTCAATCTACATTGACCTTGAAATATGTACTTAACACTCCCAACAATTATGTGAAGTAGTGGTGCTCGTATCAGACTGCATTTCCTATGAGCCATCTGCTCACCCTGACATTCAGTAACTTATCTCCAGATATAAGCAGAGATGAGTGATATTCTACTCATCTCCAAGAAATAAGGTCTATTCCGTATAGTTCGCAAAAACATAAAGGGATGGCGCCAGAAGTAGTAAAGTATCAAGCTGTTGCATGCTTCGTACGTCGAGCAAATATATTTACACACTAATCTCATTCGATTATAATCAATAAGTGTATTACGTAAATTATAAATGTTATAATAAAAATAATGCTTTTATTAAAATATTTATCGAATAACAGATGTTTTAAATAAATTATTATTCTGGTTTAAATCCCTGGGAACCAAACCATAGAATGTTACACGAAGGTACTTTTAACTGTAAGTATTGCGAACCAAGTAATGAAATGATGTGAAATATGTTACTGAAAAGAAAAAAAAAGAAAAAAAATCCAAGCAGTTCTTGCTTGTGGATAGCAGTGTCATCTTAGAAGGTACATATTAGAAAGAGTGAAAACGGTGGAAATTATTAGCAATGAACAGAATCTTGTAATACGCAATTTACCACAAAATTACTTTTTTCAAAAATCTTAAAGAAAATAGCCCTAATGACGGTGGACCTTTGAAGTCCAGGTAGTCATTTAATTCTACTTAAAAAGAGTTTATAAACACTATAGAATTCGCATATTTTATTTCTAATACTTCAAAATGGGTAAGTAACCTCAAATGCTGCATTTTCAGTTCAAGGAACAAAGCAGGCATATAGGCAAAAATTCGCAGCTTAATTATTACTACATAATTTTACTCGTGAATTGCAGACTAACTTTAATAGAAAGTAAAAACACTGGCACACAAAATAAAATAATTGTCAGACCCAAAATGTTGACATGAATGTTGACGCGCTGAATCCGAATCTGAAGCCAAAATTGCGCCACCACCCTCCAGATATTTAAATCGCGAAAAACGCATATGAATGCTAGATTTTGGTGTCTTGAAGCGTGTACTCCACAGAAGCCAAAAGTCAGATCCAAAGACTTGCCACAAGTATCTCTACTGAAGTCGACGCGCTAAATCCGAATCCGAATCCTCAGTTGCGTCACAATCTTCCAGTTTTTTAAATCTCTAAAAAAACACTAAAAATTACAATTTTCGTGTTTTTTCGCGATTTAAAAAAACTGGAGGGTGATGGCTCAATTCTGGCTTAGCCGTAAGCGTTGTTCTAGCAGCTAGCGCCACGGTTTAGCCGCTAGCATTGTTCATGGACGAACGGGCAGACATTTTGCCGTCATTCGATTTTTCGATATCACGGACCCACAAAAGATGGATACTGGCTACATCAAGTGATAGATGATTTTTTTCTAAATTTAGCAATTGGATTTATCAACTTTTTTGTTACCAGCACCCTGTAATAAAGAGTTGTTTTTTTTTGTTTTGTTTTGTTTTTGCCGAAAATTCGGGCGCCTTTTTTTCGGGCAGCATTACATAACTTTCTCCAACTCCCTAGGGAGAAAGTAAAAACTGATGTTGGTATGTCCGAGATCCATGAACTCCGACACCGTTTGACCGATCTCCATGAAACTTGGCATATCTTAAGTGTTTATTCATGGAGAATGTTTTTATGCTGTTTACTTTGTTGTAACTCTCCACTGAATGGCGCTGCAGAAAAAGATGGTGCTTCTCACATCGCCGCACGTCGCATGAAGCCCCCGGGACATTTTCAAAATTTAAAAGAAAAATGCAATTCCTAATCCACCTGGGCTTTTTTTATTTATTTATTTATTTATTTATTTACGTCAAAAACAGTTAAAAACTGCGTATGACGAGCTATGGGGAGAAGTGAGAAGGCTTCGTTGTTGCTGGGCGTTGCCGGGTCACGGGGTGGGTTTGAGAAGGGGGGCGCGGGATGTTGACGAGACGAAACGGGCTGAGCTAGGAGGCGACAGCAAGGGTGTTTTTACGGCACGAGAACAACAGGTCGTAGCAGCTCAACGGAGCAGGTAGAAGGCGGCGGAGCGTAATTCTGCTAGAGAAGGCACGGGTCCGATTTTTATTGTTAATTCTGAATTTTTGAAAATGGCGAAAGTTTGGATTGTTTCAGCGCCTGCCTACAACTACAATATTGAAGGTAGAATTTTTTTTCAAATAAAATTTGTTCTCCACAATCAGTTATTTTATTATCATGTACATTTTTTAATATACGTATGCTTTGTCGCAATTTTGAATGAAATATGGGCAATTTTAAACTAGTGCTCCAGAATGGCATAGAGTTTCTCATACTAGTTACTTTCCTAATTTCCTTTGTCTGGGCTAGCGGTGAGGTTTTGCTCCACCCTCTTCCCATCCAATCACCTGGCCATCTTTTGGCCCTTAACAGACATTTTCTTAATTTTTCAGACCCCTATTAATAGAACTGAAATACGTCTTTATGAATATTATAGAGTAACACCTAGTCCTTAATGTAAATTTTCTTCGAAAACAGACGTTTTTTGGGAACATGTCGTGTGAGTGTTTCTGAAAATGGGCAATACTGATCTCATTTTCACAAAAATCTATAGACTTTTTGAGAAACATCAAGAGAAATCACTTGAAGCATTTGTACTCACATATGTAATATTTAAAAATGACCGTAAAGTAAATACGCAACTTCGAGTTCATTTTCACTGAAAACTTTTGAGTTTTCGAGGAACTTTGTAAGGTATCACTAGAACAACTTTTACTCAAAAATGCAATAATGTATACAAATCGCTAGTAATTAACGAGAAGAGAGATATCAAGAAAATTACATTTCTGTAATATTTACATTACTAGCAATTAGTATACATCATTCCATTTGTGAGTAGAAGTGCTTCAAATGATTTCGAATGAAGTTTCTCGAAGACTAAGTTTTCTACGAAATTAAGCTCAAAATTGTGCAATTTCAGAAACGCTCAAACGATATTTTCTTTAAAACCGTTCCAAATTTTTAGGCGAAAATTAGCATTTAGGATAATGTTTTACTCTCCAATACTCTTATGGTTATATTTTAATTCTACTGTAAGGGATCCACAAAATTGTGAAAACGATAAAAATTGTATTTTAGGCACCATTAGTTGGCAAATGAGAAGACGGCGGGTCAAAACTGAAAAGAAACCCGACCGAAGAGAAAAGGAAACTAAATAGTACGAGAAAGCCAGTGTCATTCAGTAGCACCACTAGTTCATATGTGCTCGCGGGAAATAGTATATCGATAGGGGTTAACACGTGACATTCCGCTGGCATGCCGCCGGGAGAAAGTTGTTTTCTGGTGCGGATTGTCAATGGTGTGTGGCCAAAGTTGGGTCAATCGCTTCTACAATCATAAAGCGAACAGATACAGAAAACTTCGTACGATGAAAATTTACGTCATTTACTTTTGTTTTTAAATACATACTGGAGAGCTTGGTTCAATGTATTATTATGAACAATTGGTAAAAAACTGAAAGATACAAAACTTCACTATTTCTTTGAATATTACAGCTTTTGTTCTAAAATATCACATATATTGAATGGTAATATTACATCAACATGGCAAAGTTAAATCAATATTTTATACATTGTTAGAATCAGCAGTATCACAATTCATAGTCTAATACTATTTTCACCAAATAGCACAAGAGCTCTTTTTTTTCAATCTTCAAAGAATGGATAAAAGAACAACAAAACAAACTTTTCAATTTCCATTTACAAAGATCTTTCAATTTACTGGCAAAAAAATTAAATTTTTAAAATTATTCATAAATCAAGTTAATTACAAATATTTTATATTAATTTCATAATTAATTATATTGTTATTAGCTTGAAGGACGATGGTAAAAATGCAGGTTTAAAGCAACTTATCCCACAATATTTATGAACCCCTAACAAGAGAAACTTCGAAATAAAACCAACATAATTTTTACCTAATCGTAATATATTGTTCGCATCACTAATTAAAGAAAGCTATAACTGCCTGAAGTATTTAATAAATTCATCTGTCTTTAGAACAAGAGAATCAACAGTTTCAGTACAAAGCCAAGATGCCTGTTACCCTCGTACAATTAGTGCATAGCTCATGGTCCTAGAGAATTTATCATTTGCCCACATGAATTCACAGAAATAAATCAACAAATCCAACAAGTGCATTATAAAACTTAAAAATTATTTTTAGAGTAAACTTTTTTCTTCCTTTTTTGAACTTCTGAATAAACGTACTCATAATAGGATAACATACTTCTGAGCGAGTTCTACAGAGCAACATCTATGCCAATGCAGCCAATAATAATGTAGTCTGGCAATATAACTAAGAGGATAGTACAGTGCACCAGGAAAGTCCCTCTGCAGTGGAACCAGTGGCTAATGAGAGTGCTAGCAATAGAAATTATATTGGTAGCATGAATTGCGGCTTGTAATAAATGAAAACTTAAATTGCGTACTACCACAACCATAACAGATGCGAGAACTGTTGACCCCTTTACTTGTTTTCCAGTGATCGGGTATCCGATTGCTATGAACATAAATGCAATTGCTAGTAAGAGTCCATAATTCGACATGGTGCGGAGAGATTTTCCTGGCACACATTATATCTAAGCACTAGCCAAGTTTCTAATACCGTTTTTTAAAATAATCCTGAAGAAGGTTCTTATTAAGAGTGGGTTGTTTTGAACACTTAATTTACGTTTATTCAGAAGTTCAAAAAAGGAAGAAAAAAGTTTACTCTAAAAATAATTTTTAAGTTTTATAATGCACTTGTTGGATTTGTTGATTTATTTCTGTGAATTCATGTGGGCAAATGATAAATTCTCTAGGACCATGAGCTATGCACTAATTGTACGAGGTAACAGGCATCTTGGCTTTGTACTGAAACTGTTGATTCTCTTGTTCTAAAGACAGATGAATTTATTAAATACTTCAGGCAGTTATAGCTTTCTTTAATTAGTGATGCGAACAATATATTACGATTAGGTAAAAATTATGTTGGTTTTATTTCGAAGTTTCTCTTGTTAGGGGTTCATAAATATTGTGGGATAAGTTGCTTTAAACCTGCATTTTTACCATCGTCCTTCAAGCTAATAACAATATAATTAATTATGAAATTAAAATGCTGCTTCATTAAAAATGGTGTCTATCTCTATCTTTACATAGTTAAACAAGGAGAAGAAAAGGGCTTGCTCATGGACCTTTAGCCCCCTCCCCCTCCCTCCCTCAATGATGAAACATATTCACAAATCTAATTTTTACTGATTTTCTATAGGAACAACATTCAATTTCTCAATTGAATCTGTTATAAATAAAGATAAATCAACATTATTTTTTTTAATTTAGCATGAATCAACTTTTCTTCATATGAAAACATCAAGTCAGTTAGACAATATAGCGTTCCCCCTAGCATAATCCTGTTTGTACCATTGACGGTCTGTATTGCTTGACACGTATAAGGGAGGTTAGTTACTTGATTTGTTTATTGAAATCGGACTGTATTGTAATGGAACGAAAAACTTGTGGGCAATCACTCCTTAACCATGCAACCTAGAACTTCGGAAGGTATTTACTAAAAACCCCTTCAATTACTGAACATTGAGCAGAATTAAAATCCAATTTTAATTTGTAAACAAATAGTTGTAAGTGATTTTGTGAAAACTAACACTACTCTGCACAGCACTGACCCTTGAGCAATTAAGAATGAGAATTGAACACCATAATTATTGTTATGATGAATATATTTTTAAGTTAATTTAAAATTTGATGTTTTAAATTAGTATAATTAGGTTAATATAAGGACTTAATCTAAACGTCTACCTGAAGTAAATTTTGGAAATAAAATTTGACAATATTGTGTTCAACTTCTTAAAACAAAAAATTTTTTGAAAACTGCATGGTTACGATGATTTAATTAAATCTCCGATTTAAATCACAATCTAAATCGAACGACTCTTCTTTAAATCACTGATTGAAATCACATTAAACTAGTTGTTAAAATAAATATTTATTTTGTTGTTTCTTTCAAAGAACTAAGAATTATGAAACGTATTCGGAAATATACGTGCAAATAATATCGATTTGTAGCTACATACGTAACTTTTATTCAGAACAATTACAATTTCATATGTGTATTTGAAGATCAATAAAACAATGAGAAACTTTTTCAGATTATTCTGAGGATTCATATTTTTTAATAAAAATACAAGCTTGGCATACTTTTCATGTTCCTCATCCTGCATTCCTCAAGGTGTATCGCAGTTGTCCCTGGGAGAAGAGGGATATTGCTTCGCCACACCTCCTAAGTTAAGACAAAGCATGTTGGCATGCATATGAGTGAGTTATGGTTAACCAATGCCCTAGTACTTCCTTGCACACATCTCACACTTAATTGTCCTAAGTGAATGACATCTTTAGTATAGTTTTTGAAATTTCTTCATGACTCCAGTTATGTGAAACACAGTTTTCAGACTTTACCCCCTAGCAGGATATTTACAGGCAAAACAGTAAGCTTAATAAAGCCAAGACGTAGTCCAGAGATTCTCAAAACTCTAAAAAATATTAAGATTTAAAAATTCATCATAAATAACCAATAATTTAAATCAGTTTTTTATTTTAGAAAAAATCATGTGTTTTAGAAACCCCAACTGCCACATTACATAGAAAGTGCCACAGGCTGCCAGCTGAGTGCGCTGGAGACCTCATCAACAATCACCCTTGAGAGACACGGGGGAAAACCAGTTTCCTGTCTTCATGTAATTATCACAGCAGCTAATAATGACAACTTAGTAAAAAATAATATTACAAGTATTTGTGTTTAATTATTTAAAGAATAAATTCAACAACAGTATAAATGTTTTTCACCCACCAGTTGCTGATTGTCTTTAAAAATAAATAATAACAACAAGCCTTGCAATACACGTCTTAAAAATAATTGTAAGAGTAAGTTATCCTAAAACATGTGATGAGAATAAAACGAGACTACTTACGTAGAATACATTGCACTGATTAAAACTAATCAAGATTTAAGATGTGTCATGTTATCGAATTACATCTTATTCAAATTTTTAAAAATTCATTTTTTAAACCTTTTTTAATAAAATCAAGATTTTTAGGAACTCTAGTAAACAGACACCCTACAGGGTTAATTATGGTACCGAAAGACAATTTCAGAGCTGGTAGAAATCAACCATTACTAGATATATTCATGGGAAAAATACATATAAGAAATCAAGAAAGTTTTGTATTGTAATGTTTGAGTATGTATGAAATGCACTGCTTGCAATAGGAAATTTCATACTAACCATTATTACTGAAAGCAAATAGCTGATCCAAAATACAATTTAACACCTGCTTTCTAAGCCAAATTTTCAACGCAAGATCACACCCCTCTATTTTAATTTTTCTTTTATATTTACTCACAAATTATGCCCAATTTACATCACCAAACTTCTACAACAATACCACTTTTATTTCTTGCTTTCTGTATTGGGCTAAATCATTAAAACGTTCTGTTCAAGTTATTCCAAATGTTATATTTATGCATCATTGTTTTGTGTTGCAAGTACTTTAAATAACATATATCATAATTCATCAAATTGCTGCATCTTTTGATCACAGATTACAGAACAAATTCTGAACAATTAGGAATTTGACAGTGATTTTTGAAAAAAACAAATAAAGAGATGATGCACTGGTCTTGTGAACAATTCAAATTAAAGTTGCCATCCTGTAATTTTTGTTTACTGTGGAAAATAGTTTTAATTACTTACATAGTGTTGATGATCTAATAAAGAGAATATCATTTAAATTATTTTGACTATCAAAACTAAAATGACTGGCAAGCTATCAAAAACTCTTTCACATTCAAATACAAGCAAACATAAAGGTTGAGAATTTCTTTCTTTCATAACTAAAACAACTTCAAGAAGTTCAGGCATTTTAATAAAATTTTTCCAAATGACACTTCTAAAAACAACCAATCTGAATCACAATAATCCATTTTCTCAATACACAAATTGCAAGGCGTGTTATATTTAGAAAAATTCTAATCTGACTGACAGGAGCCAATTCCCTGACATTGTTTAGAAAATGTGATCTGATGACTTGTCAATATTAAAAATGAATAATGGAAATATGCCTGAGATTTATAATCTCAACAAAAATCATACCAGGATCATAAAATTATTCTTTCCATTTATGCAAGTGTAATATTCAGAGAAGCATAGTGTTTACATTTAGTGATAAAATTCATAATGATAATGTTTCTGCTTATTTAATTCTGAACTTTTAAAAGTCATAAGCACTCAAAATAAATATTTTAGTGATCCTTCACAAATGAAAAAACTTGGTTGTGTAAGTAAAATACCACTTACATAATGCTGTGCTAAATTAAAATTTTTTCAACTTAGAACATTCTGATAATTAATTCCAACTCACCAAAAGAAGACTTGGAAACTATAAAAACATAATACTCACTTCTTTCACTTTTGCTCTGCGCTCTCTTGCCACTGGATCTCTGTCTTCTCCGTCATTTGTATCTGGGTAGTGATTACTAGGAGCAGGAGGAACTGTGACAACTGAATCTTGTTTGGGGACACCAATTTCTTCTATAGCTGTTTCTACTGTCTTTTCTGTTTTCACAGGGGCAACTACACTCATAAGGGGAGGGTTTGGTCCTATGACATCTGGCTTTTCAAGAACTCTTTGATTACGCATTTTATCCATTTCGTCAGCTTCTTCTATTTTTGCAAGAAGCATTGCCTTGTCTTTAATTTTATGAGGATCTGGATGATCAAAATAATCATGTCTTATCAACTTGCCACCTCCAGGGATTTCGTTCACTTCATCTGCAGGCGGTGGCGCTGGAATTAATAATTCTGGTCCTGCTTTCTGCATATGTTTATACACGCTATACACACTATTCACAGTCCCTGAACCTCCTCTAAATTCAGGGAGGAAAAAGAAAGCTCCTACACAGACAACACCAAACGTGAAGAACACTAATAAAATTAAATATTTTTCCCTCGGCCTAAAAGACCGTCGGGAAAAAGACGGGACTGGTACACCATTCACAAATCGTTGGTATGTCGGTATAATGCCTGTAGAAGTCATTTTCACTAACATACAGTAAAATCTTGCATCAACCACCACAACACATCACCGCCATTCGTCGTACCACAGACGAAATACTACAGAGCCCACAAGTCCTGGGCCTGGCCTCCGAATGACGGGTCCCGTTTCTGCTCTACTGTGCCCGGATGGGGAGGAACCACGTCAACTTCACAGAGAAGGGTCAACTGGGAAAAGTTTTACGTGTTTATTTATGATATTTCTTGAAAATGTCGAAAGAAATATTTTTCATCACTCGATTTTAACAGAAATACAAGTCATTTAGTAAAAAGAAATTTCTCACAAGAATCCAAAGTTGAGACAGCACTGATTTCTATAAGAACTCTTTGGTTATTACTACAAAATTCAATTTCCTTTAGGAAGTTCTGCTGCAAATTCTTTGATCCAGATTCTTTCGATTTTGACAGAACCGAAAGGAAAGGAACTAATTTTTCACAATCTGATCTTTCATTTACTTCTGGAAAGTGTAGAGACGGAATAACGAACAGGAAATCAGGACGTTATTGAAAGCTTATTATTGTGTCGAAAGTTATCGATATGTTTGATAACTTCGCCGGTAAATTCAAATATACATTTTGTACGTCACGCGTTATTAATACAATGATCAACTATGTATTAAATATGTTGTAAATAATAAATTACATTATAAATTATAGTAATATAATATAGTAAATATTATTCTCCGATTGAGGAAAGGCTGTTGATTCTGCAGTTACAATAATTTGAAAAAGAGGTCACAACAAAAAAAATTTCAATATTATGTATAACATAAATGAAAGATACAAATTTAAGGTAGTATTATGTCAACAATGAAATTCTATCATTAAAGTAACATCGGCGAAATTGTTATTTATAATAAAAACGTTAAATGATTTATTTTAAACGATCGATATTTTTTGTTTTGTTATATTCGTGCAAGAAGCTAACATTTTCCTTACGAAATATAGGCTACATTTATTAGGAATCATGATTTCAGGGTCACTGAGACTGGTCACATTCATCGTATGGGAGCTTACAAGAAGCAGTGGAGGTAGAGAGAGATGTGACAACTGATAGTGAGAACGGACAGAGGTCGCGCAAAAGCATAGCCTCGTGGGGGCTGTCGCAAAAGTCTTTTGTACTAAGACGACGACGCGTAAAGTTGTCTCTTTTTATTATGTTTTTCGCATGTTTTGGTAAAAGTCAGAGGCACGCTTAGCGGCGCTTACATACGCTAATTTTTACTTTTTCGCTCTTCGTAAGAAGAAAAAGTAATCTAATCGTGCGCCAGAAACTGCGCATTTTCGACCGAAAAACTCGTATTGCTGGGCCCTGGTAACGAAAAAGTGGATAAATCTTTTTCCAATAATAATTTGATTTGGAATTAAGAAAGGGTCCCAGTCAGTGGCGTAGCTGGGGTGCCATGGGCGGCCCGCCCCGTCGGCACTTTTAGGAGGGGCAAACATTTCACAATTAATAATATCTTGTAAAAATTTGAACCATTTCATTTCATATTTTTGTCGCACCTACGATTCGGACTGATTGAAATGTGCACGGAATATTTTATTACTTATTCTATGACGACTTCTTTACATGATTGTATAATAATGACATCTCGCTCATTGTAACGACTGGTAACATTTGACTGACTTGTAGGAATTATCCGTATTTAATTTTAAGCTTGGATTATTTATAACTAATATTTTGCGAGAAAGACTTCTATCATATAAAGAATAGTGAATTTAATTGACACATTTTTGATGACGAAACCAAATATGCTAACTTATCTTGTGAAAATGAGTTGAGACGGAAGCTGTTATCTTCGTTAAAATATCTGTAGAAATTCGGGAGATTCTAGCCACGGTGTATTTCTTACATCGTGATTCTAGCGCAGACTTGGTTTTGAGCGATGTTCGCTGACGTCATCCCCACCACTAGTAATCATACTGTCAACCTAAGCGTAAGAAATATGAAATGGGGATGGATAGGGAATTAATTAATATTCAACACAATGATATTAAATCTTAAATTGAATTATTTATTAATGCCTAGGGTACAATTCTCTTATATCTTCTATCATTGCCCAAAAATATCTCTATTTAGCCTTTTAGTCTTCTCTCCAAAGACATTCGGCCAGATACATCGCCATATAGAGATGTACAGAACACGTGACTTTTTGTATGTGTAGCTAGAGAGAGAGAGAGAGATTAAGAATGAATGAATGAGAGCGTGAAAGATAAAGTGAAAAAAGTAATATCAAGAACTTTATGAAGATCAAATATAAATATGTAAAAATTCAAACAAGCAAAGCCCAAAGAGGCCATGCCATTAGTTTTAAATTAGCATTAAGTTAGTATGTTTAAGATAGGCCCTATAGCTCGCTTCTTAAGCCTACCCGATTGTAAGTAATGTTTGAAGTAGTTAGTGCTTGAAGTAAAAGCGAATTTAAATTTTTGTTTTCAAAACCCGCTCCAAACGTTTCTTTAAATTTCTTTAAAAAACTAGTGGTGTACAACAGCACAAACTTTCCCGTGTTATTGAAAACAGCTACTCTGTATTGAAATATTCCACTTTCTGCTACTAACATCGTAGCTATTATTTGAAAACGTCCAATTCAACCAAGAAGCGAACATCTCACTGTTTCCATCGCAGTGTTGTCAGAACTATGTGAATTCTACAACTGCACAAAAATAGAATACAAAAGATTTGTTAACCTGTATTGGATAAAGAAGCCTGATACCCTGGACAATATAGAAATGCATTCCATAGGGTCATGATTAGACAAGCCCCCACAATGCCGTGGTCGGACAATTCAGAACACCGGATAAATTGAAGGGAGCTGTGGCCGCCATTGTAGTGGATGACTAGCGCGTGCGTTTCAAAGTTAAGGCTGTGTCCAGCTGTTTCCACGAGTTTCAGTCATGTTTTGAGAGTGTGTAACAGAAGTAAGAAGATACAATCAAACTCCACAACAAATGACCACACTGCGGCCATTGTTTTCATACATGTTATGTCATTATAACAATATTATAGATACGAACATTTTCATTAATTTCTATGTCCCGTTTTGTTTTAGACAGTCATATTTACAGGTTTATTATTAACTACATATTGCTGCATAAAATAAAAAACAAATAATTGGAGACAATATATATAAAATTCCACCTTAGGTTTTTTCCCCTTCTTATTCAAATTCAAAAATCTACCAGTTTGTCCCCTCCCCTATTTTTCTGCTCAGTGTGGCTTCTGACACCATGAAAGGTGTTGAGGGTTTGTTTCTTTAACATAAGCTCTCAAGGTAAGCTCATTTGTACCTGGTACATAATTATAATTTACACCAATTTCTTTTACTTAAAACATAAAAGGTAGAAAATATTCAATTTATTTTAGTTAATTTGTTTTACTGAAATCCTAAATATTAAAAAATTGTAATTTAGCTTACAAGAATTTCTTTTTATATAAAATAGACCTGAAGAAGAGGAAAAGGGCTCCTTGAAATGGTAATGTTTCACAAGTTACACACTACATTTTTATAAAATTCCAAATATAAATTATTTTTATTAACCTTTTGGCTTTCAATAAGTACCAATATGACAGTCTAAAATAACACTGGACAAAGAAATCTAATTATAACCCAAAGACAGAAGATAGTGGAATATGAACATTTTGACATAAAAGGCCTACTAACTGTCCAAATTCATTTTTTTTCCTTTGTGAATTCAACTGAATGAAATCTAGAACAGACTATGACTTGTTCCATACCTTCCTGGTCATGGTGGTGACAAAAACAAACATTAATCAGGATTTCAAGTACATTTTTCTACAAAAACATATTTAATATTTCTTTATTCCATTTCACAAGAAAAGATGGAAACCTACCAAATTATTTTCCTATAATATTTTTTTTAATATTTTCTGTTTGTAAGAAGCTTCACAACTACACAAATAGATTATTAGTTGATTAGATAGCTGTGTGGTTCCAACCTGTCTAGATCTGTGTGTACCCCTTATAACTTCTCAGAATATACAAGAAAGGTTACTAGTTTTTTCTCAGCAAAAAGAAGTCGCAACATGAATAGGGATATTATTATTCCTCTTTTGTTTATCATTATTTAAATTATAACATAGCACTTTTTTTAAAAACTGAAATTTATTTATTACATCTGATTGGTTCAATGCTAAAAATAAATACAACTACACTCACAGGCATGACTGAGCCGAGTTATTGGAGGGAGATGTTGGAGGAGGGGACTCTTACTTTAAATTAATGATAGTTATTATAGAGTAAGTATTACACAGCAAACACCTGAGCATGAATGCTCATTAACGTTATTCATCTTTAGTAACATCTTTTAAAATACATTTTAAAAACTTCTGAATTTGAGGGTGAAACAAAAACAACTGTACATGAATACAACTTTATTTGTCATTACTATAACGAAAGGCCTTTTATCCTTCGTAATCAATTATTAATTTAGGAACAATACTCTTTTGTTAAGCTGTTGCCTCAACATTTGTTTGTGGAGTGTCACACTGTTTGTAGTGGCTACATGGTGCAAACTAATTTTCATATAAATGTTCACTATAGCTTTGACTAATAAAATATATAAATATGGCTTTCAGGAAACAAGTTGTCACTGGCATGCATATAATAAATATGGCTTTCAGGAAACAAGTTGTCACTGGCATGCGTTTCTAGTTCTTGAAAGACACAAATGTCCTGCACTTTTTCCAGTACTTGCATTTGCGCACTTAAACTCACATTGTCTTGGGGTGGCATTCCATTTTTCATTACTTTTTTATATCAAACTTTTTACAAAGTGAACATATTTTTCTTAACCATCTTATTTCACGAATGTTTTCATACACTGAAATAATATATTTATACTGCAGAAAACAGCCAAAGACCAATTCTAACTCGCTATCAGTGGCAAAGAACTCCAAATGATACTCTTTACCCACGTTCTAAGCATGTTTCTTCCACTACAATGGCGGCAGGCAACCCCTTCAAATTATTCCGCGACAGCAGCGCTCTCAGTGAGTCTAGTTTATTTCCAATGTCTTTGTGATTAGATAAGAGTATTCTAAAACCATGTAACAAATACTGTATTCACTACAAATGGTACAGTATTTGGTGCGAAAACTAAATATTTTCATGCAAATATCAACATAAATTAGACAATTATAACTCCTTTTCATACAGCTCCATCAGGTAACAACAATGAAACGTAATTCATACAAATTCGCCAGCGCAAACGGAATTCTATTGTTGCAGACTCTGCATTGTCGCTATTCTGAGAGCTATTATTTTTTTCACTTTTTATTTCAAATACTTCAAAATAAATAATTAATTGAAAATGAATAACAGAAGGTCGAACGTAAGAAACGAACAAAGAAATAATATACAAAATTGCAAATTCTAATTTAAGACGCATCCAGATGTCTGAAGCGCAGTAAATATGCAGTGGGCTATTACGTTTGTCAGGAAATTATAGAAAAACTACTCATAGACTATATTCAAAGAACTCAACATGACTTTATTTGAAGATCTGTTTTTGATGAGCATATTTCATTAGAAAAACAATTGTAACTGCCCAATTGTAGTTGTAGAAAGACGCAGAAATTTTTTAAATTTTTTGCAAAATCAGGCATTTTGACGAATACGAAACCCGCACCATTCTCTTAAGCTTCCTTTATGCTATCTCAGGTCCCAATTTAATAAAAAAATGTTGTGCTGTTAAAGTATTTTCTTAAAATGGGGGTTTATTTGCAGATAAACATTCTTTATGATGAGGTTATTTTTTCACACACCTTTTCCGTTGTGAGTACATTGCTTAGGAAGTTTTAGCTCGTGAATATTAATCAGCCAACATAAATTGTAACGATAATTATTGAAAGTCTTCATGTATTAAGACATTAATTCCATTTCTGGTGAACTGAAATATTGGAATTTCTTAAAATATCTGAGAAATTTTATTATTCTGAAGAAACTGTCAATAGTTTTTCAGTTTTTTAATCAAATTTCAGTGTAATATTTAATAAGCAGGTTCAACATACGTATTTGCAACGAAAAAAATGGGGGATTAAAATAAAACATTAGTTTCTTTTGCAATGACATTTACAATAGTTAATTTACCATCCTCAGCAAACATCTCAGAAACCGAATTTTCTGAGTTGTCAGTCACGACGTGTACTGAAAATGTAAGCAAATAGCCTTTACAGGTTTATCTGAAAACACTTATAGTAAATGCTGAATGCACGTGAATTTTAGAAATTATAAAATGTAAAATATTGTAAAGAAAACGCTTGAAAATTAATTGTATAGATATGAATTTCTTGTAGTGTAAAACAGATATTTCCAATTCGGCGCACTCGTTTTAAGAATAAAAGAAATACTTTCTGGTGTACGTCAACTAACGATTAGGTTGCCAATTACTTTTAGTTATATGTTTCACAGATATTTCAAAATTAAAATGAATTCAAAGAAATGTATTGTCACACCCAAGGTTCGTTATCGAGCCACACGGTGGCGTCGATTGTCAACCACAGCGTCGAGCTCCGGCGGCGTGGGTGTGCGCCGAAGTCAACGAGGGCGGCCCGGGCCTAGCTCAGTCGGCCAACATTGTCACCTGCTTAGAATCTAACTCGGATGGAAGGAGTCGTAAGGCGTTTGCTAACTACAGAAACAATTCAGTGGTTGGTAAAGCAAATAAAAAGGTTTATTCCCGCCTAATAATAGGCCGGGGAAGTTACAGTGATTCAAAGAGTTAAGAAAGGCCCTACCTGATGAGCTCAGTTAGAAACGAAAGAAAAAATGAGATAAAACTTAAATCTAAAAAAAAGTAAAGAACGAGAATTACAATCAAATTCCTTTACAGGCCCCAACAAACTCTAGGCCATTCGCCTTCTGGCTGACAATAATGAGGAAACAAGTGCCTAAGCGCGGCACAGCAATGCACAATAGTTCTTTGGCGGTCGTTGACCGAAGTTTATGCCTGAATGGGGCGGCGTGTAGGCGGCCCTCGGCGGCGGCGGGGGGGGGTCGCGGCGGCGTCGGCTTCTCTCCGTCTGGGTCGGCGGCTGAGATGGCCCTGCCAGGCCGAGAAACGTCCTTCCACAATAGCTACCAAAGGAGCGGCGGCGGCGACAGCGGCTGCGGCGGTGACGGCGGCGGCGGCGACGGCGACGGTCAGCTGGCCCGGATCGTGAATGATCGCGAATTCCGTTCACACAAATCAGCAGTTCTTACGGAAAGTTCTCTGGAGTTTTCACGGTCACGAATCTCGGAGAAAACTAGTCACCGGTCACTGCCCACGGCAGAGCTCAGAGTCCACGAACTAAGTCCCAAAATAATAATTCTCCCTCGAACGCGGCGCCGGAGCTATCACTTACTCCGCGGCGCTCGCCACCCAAGACAAGTCGAGTAAACGTAGTGTTCGAACGCGGCGCCGGAGCTGTTACTCGCTCCGCGGCGCTCGCCCCCCCCAGCTCAATCGAACAAGAAGAAGTGATCTTCTCCCCTACGCCGCTAGCGTGGAGGTGTCCTCGTTCCGCCACCCCGAAAATTCAAAAGTGCCCCAAAATCGCTCCCACCCCACGGAATTTTGCCCCTGATTGGCTAAGTGCTACTACGCCGTAATTTTGTCCTCGGCCAATCAGGTCCGGTGATTCTAGTAATTTTCCGTAGCCCTATCTCTGTCTGGAAAACGCTCTCCGTCTGACTTCGGAAGTAGGTCAGTAAAGGGTACGCGGAATGTCCGTTGGGACCCCTGGAGAAAGCTGCGAAGAACGGCCTGGGTACTCAGTGCGCATGATACCCGGAACGGCGGGATCGGCACACGTCTCTAATCTCTTCTTCGGCGCCCGGGTGCGTGACGGGATGAGGGTCGACTCGCGGACGATGGCCATAAACTTTAGAGGGGCGCGTGCTGTCATCCCTTCCATTAGCGGAGGGGGCGCGCCGACCCGGCTGGCGGCGGCGGGAGGTGGACGCCTCGCATCGACAGTTATTTGTGAAATTTAAAAAATATTAAAAATAGCGTACCGCTACAGTATTGTCATTAAAATCTACCAGCGTGTGTCAAACTTCTATGCATTGCAAATTTCAAATCGACATAATTTCCTTTATAACTAGAGATGTCACATTATTGTGTTCTGAGCATTCTTTTATAACACCACAGCTTGAAGAAGGAAGTTGTTCGACTAAATCCATTATCTATATTCACTGACGCAACGATGTAAATGAAGCATAGACAAATAGTTTTGTCTGATAGTGCGAAAGTTTATGTAGGACACTCATATTTTATGTTCTAATGTGGGCGCGCCATGAACGACAAACTTTGCATATAATTTTAATATTGTCGTAAGGAAGTCTGAACTCTACATTTCCCATGTTCTTTATTCAAGAGCTCTTTCTTGTATCAACAGGTGAAGATAGCAGAAATACATTAGAATAGTAAGTGCAATTTAAGAGCCTTTATATAAAATACACAATTATTTTTAACGTGCTTTCCGAATAAGTATTGGCACTGAATTAGAAGAAATCGTATATTATGAAGGTAACTTTGGCAATCAAATTATTTGCTGCTGTTAAAACAACAATGTTTGTTGGTAATAAAACAAGCTTCCGAGAAGATCAGTAGTACATGTATCAAAACCACAGGAAATGGGTTCGTCATAAAATCCGTTCCCAGTTGATGCTCAACTCCCAACTCTGGCATAATTAGGTGTCTGTCATAATTACAGTTCTCTGACCTATTGGTCCACTAAGGAGATATTACTTCAAGCCGATTCAGAGCATTTTAGTGAAACTAATACCTATCTTGGTGAAGTATCACAAGCTTATTTTAATTCAAGGAAGTCTCTGTACAAAATATTACTTGATAAAAGTTTTCGCCCGGACAGGGACTTGAACCCTGGACCCTTAGGTTAAAAGCCTAATGCTCTACCGACTGAGCTATCCGGGCTGACGTACAGTTTTCGTCTCAGTGGTTGGCGGACAAATGAAGCTGCCTTGATTCAACCCCGTCATACATCTTGTTTCCCAATGCTCTTAAGACCCGTTGTTATCGTACATCTGTGTGTCATCAGGGACAGAAATGAAGGGACATTCTTTCCTCACAAGGCTAAACGGCACTGTGTGTGAAACGTGATCACAGACAAATGGAACACTGAGAACATAAGTTGCCAGTTACATGTGTAATTCTATTCCGTATTACCTATAAACGGTAAATTGCTTCTGAAAGTTAAACGTTATGACAGTGTAAAAATCTCTCCAGGTGCGCTTGAACTTTGAACTCAGTCATACTGCAGTTACTGTCCTGTAAGAACCGGACGCTAATCAGATGTGGTGACATTGGTCTTCAATTGTCATGAGATTACATGCGTACAGAAACTGTTAAAACTGATCAGCAGTAATTTTGATTCAGATGATATAATAATAATTATTATTATTATTATTGTTATAAATTAATGTCTGAAAGGTAAATAACTACACCGCCGGTTTATGGCAACGTTGACTTCTGATGACCTTGATCTGAAATAGTCTACAGAATGGCTGCGAACAGCAGATCTTCCGGGGGGAATCCTGTTCTCCATACAAGATCAAGTGGTTAAAACCAGAGCCTATCAAAAATATGTTATGGGTCAAAAGACTGATAGAAAATGCCGATTATATAAAAGTACCAATGAATCAATCCAACATGTATGCAATGAATGTCATTTTTTGGCACAAACTGAATACTTGCAACGTCATACAAAATGTAGCCAAAGTAATTCATCTGGCACTTGCAATGATATATCAACTAGTAGAACAAGAGCAGCCCTATTATAAGTGTAAGACTGAGAAGGTATTCAGTAATCACCTGGCACGAATTTAACAGCACAATAATTATAACTGTCAGAACGATCGAAGAAAACAGACCAGACATAGTTTTATTTGATAAAATAGAGAGAACAGCTATGATATTGAAGTTGGTTCCTAGAGACGACAACTAGCTATAGAGTTGAAGGAAATATGCAGATTGCAGAGAGTGGAGGTAGTGCCTGTGATGGTATGAGCAAATGTAGTCATAAAGAATTGGCAGAAGGCTCGAAAAGGTCTACAGTTACGACAAAAACGCCTTGGAACTATGAAAAAGGACGCTTTACTTGGTACGGAAAGCATCGGCAGAAAGTTTTTGAGTCTTGAATGAGGTGAATGAAGGGACAAGGAAATGAAGACATCGCCATAATAATCATTAATGGAGGATTACACATAGGTTCTTTAGAACACTGTGTGAGGAAGCTCTACCACTAATGAAGTGCCAGAGATAACTGTCAATGTTGTGTATTTGAACTGACTTTTAATAGTTATGTATGTTCTGTGCCTATGGTCCGTTGTGGTAAAAGTATGGTGACTAGGTGAGATCGTGTTATGCTTGCTGGCAGTTTGTTGTTGTTACCGCGCGAGTACATGTAATATGCCATGTGTTGTAATCAGTAAATAAATACGTAACATTCAGATCTTAAAAGTGTGTATTTAGTTGAATACCTAACAATCTGGCGACGAGGATATTAGGAACGGTATGGAAGTGTAAAAGTGTGGAATGTGAAAGTGTTAAATGTGAAGTGGTTAACAAAGTAATATAACCTCAAGAAATACAGCCATGGCAAATGAAGAATCAGCAGCAAACCAAGTGCAAATACATAATTATTTACAAACAATCGGGCATGTGGGGCCATTCGACATTAATGCGTCGTGGTCCAATAACCAGGAAAGGTTGGAATTTTTTTCGAAGCAAATAATGTGACAGACGAAAACAAGAAGCGGGCTATGCTGCTGGCACAATTCGGCGAGGCGGCTTACGAAATCCTGCGTTCACTGGTAACACCGCAAACACCAAAGGACTTCACATACACACAGATTATCAACAAATTACAAGGACATTTCAACCCAACACCGAATGAAATTGTGGAAAGATTCAACTTTAATAGAAGAATACAAAAGGAAGACGAATCTATAGCAGATTTTGTTGCTGACCTGCGAAAATTGAGTAAATTTTGCAATTTCACAGAACTAAATAAAATGTTGAGAGATCGAATTGTATGTGGAGTGGCCGACGAAGGTCTACAAAAAAAGTTGTTTTCGGAACCTAACCTTACTTTCGAACGAGCTTTAGAGCTGGCTATAGCAGCGGAAGCGGCAAGAAAAAATGTTGAAGACGTAAGAAATGTGGCAGGAAATTCGATTTCTAAAATTTCGAAAAACAAAAATAATCAAGAAGTTAACCCTACTAAAACATTCAACCCTTGTTACCACTGTGGGGAAATGCATGATGGAAAAATTGTAAATTCAAAGAAGCTGTGTGTCATTATTGAAGGAAGAAATGGCATATCGTCAAAGTATGTTTTAAGAAGAAGAATGAGAATCAAGGACAAAGAACTCAAAGTAATTCTAAAAGTGTAAATTGCAATGCAGTGGAAGATGAATGCAATTTTTATATACTGAATGCGATACATGCCGTGGAGGAACAGGAGAAAATAGTGGCAAATTTAAAATTAAACGACATCAGAGTCAAGATGGAAGTGGACTCGGGTGCAGTTTGCACAATTATAAAGAAGCAAACATGGGAGAAAATTCGTCAGGGGAATGAAATTCTTCAAAAATCACCGCTCAGTTTGCAGACCTGGACACAACAAAAAATTGATATTTTGGGAGAAACAGTTGTCAAGGTGCAGTATCAACAAATCACCAAGTATTTGAAGGCTGTGGTTTCAGAAGGAGGTGGTTGGGATTTGTTGGGACGAAATTGGTTTCGAGAATTGGGAATTTCAGTCCAGGGAGTGCACCACGTGGACAGCAAGACTCAAGCACTACGACCGAATCATCTTCCATTGTTTCAACAATACCCTACTGTGTTTCAAGAAAAAATAGGTATGTTTGTAGCAGATCCTGTGAAACTAGAATTGAAAGAGGATGCAAAACCATTTTTTTTTAAAAAGTAGGCAAGTTCCTTTTGCATTAAAACCAGCGGTCGAGAGGGAGTTGGAAAAGCTGATTCAACAGGAAGTTTTGGAGCCAACTGACTACTCAGAGTGGGCAACACCTCTGGTGACGCAGAGAAAAAGTGACGGGAAGATACGACTCTGTGGGGATTACAGAAGTACAGTAAATCCGGCATTAAAGAAGAACTCATACCCACTACCTACAATTACAGAGATGATAACGCTCTTAACGCCAGCTACTGTTTTCTCAACGTTGGATTTATCTCAAGCATACCAACAGGTCAGAGTTGACGACGAAACAGCAAAAATACTTACCCTTAATACACATCGAGGGCTTTTCAAAGTCAAGAGATTACCGTTTGGAGCATCAGTTTGTCCTGGAATTTTCCAAAGAATCATGGACTCGTTGCTGGCTTCGATTCCCGGAGCAAAAGCATATCTGGATGATATTGTTTTCGGAAGGAATGAAGAGGAACATGAAGCAAATTTAAGAAGAGTTTTGGACAAACTTCGTGAGGCAGGATTAACGCTTAAAAAGGACAAATGCAAGATTGGGTTGAAAGAAATTAAGTTTTTAGGTTTTCTTATCGGCGAACAAGGAGTGCGGCCTACAGAGGACAGGGTAAAAGCAATAAAACATGCGCCAAGGCCCACAAATAAAGAAGAGTTACAATCTTTTTTAGGAATGGTAAATTTCTATAACAGGTTCCTCAAAGATAAATCGACAATTATTGAACCATTGAACAGATTACTCGAAGACAAACCCTGGAAACGGACTGCAATTCATGAAAATTCTTTCTCCAAATTAAAAGAACTGATGAGTTCGGAGGTAATCCTGGTACATTACGACGAGGCAAAAGAATTGGTTTTGAACTGCGACGCTTCTCCCTACGGAATTGGAGTGGTTTTGGCACATCGAGAGGGGAACGGGGAGAAACCAATCGCTTATTGGTCCCGCACATTGGGGAAACATGAAAGGAACTATGCGCAAATAGACAGAGAGGCTTTGGCTGTCGTTGAAGGAGTTCAACAGTTTCACCAATACGTTGCAGGACGAAAATTCACAATTATAACAGATCACAGACCTCTTTTGGGGCTGTTGAGTGTAAAGAAACCTATCCCAGCTGTTTTATCGCCTCGAATGCTACGATGGTGTCTAATTCTGAGTGCTTATGATTACAATTTGGAGTACAGGAAAGGAAAAGAAAATGGAAATGCAGACTGCCTTAGCCGCTTGCCAATGACATCGGATATAGACGAGTTGACTCCTCCAGGTGACATCCTTTTATTGGAGTCTGAGAAAAGGCCAATTCCAATAGAAGACATCCGTGAGTATACAACAAAGGACGAAATTTTGTCAAAAGTTCGGTACTGGACTTGGCATCAGTGGCCAACCACGGAACTTCCTGAAGAGTACAAACCATTCCAAAGGAAGAAAATGGAAATTTCAGTACACTAGGATTGTCTGCTGTGGGGCAATCGGTTGATAGCACCAAAGGTAACTAGGGAACGGTCTTTGGAACTACTGCATGCAAATCACCCAGGAATCGTAGCCATGAAAGCTTGTGCTCGGAGCTATGTATGGTGGCCAAACATAGATCAGGACATAGAAAACTGTGTAAATCAGTGTAAGACGTGCCAAATTCATGCAAATAATCCACCTAAAGCTCCCCGTCAGAATATCGAAAAAAATTTAAATGCCTGGTCTACAATGCACGTGGATTTTGCTGGCCCTCACAAAGGAAATGTGTACCTGATTGTAGTCGATGCGATGTCCAAGTGGTTAGAAGTGGACATTATGAAATCGATGTCATCTGCTGAAGTCATCCAGAGTTTCCGGAGAATATTTGCAAGAATGGGAATACCAGATGTTATTATCTCTGATAACGGACGTTCATTCGGTTCGAAGGAACTTCATGAATTTTACGACCGGAACCTGATCAAGTACAGTACAATTTCTCCATATCATCCATCGAGCAATGGGCAGGCTGAACGTATGGTCCGAACTGCGAAGAAGATATTGACAAAATTGGAGGAAGGAGATGTTGAACTGCAGGTGCAGAGATTGCTTTTCCGACAGCACACAACAGTGCATGCAGGTACCGAGAAGACGCCGGCTGAACTTTTGATGGGAAGGAAGCTGCGAACTGTTCTCGATAAAATGCATCCATATGCATTGCAATGGAAAAACAAAGGAGACAAAAATACGACGCAGAAACTGCGCTCGTTTGAAATAGGTGATTTGGTGTATTTCCGGAATTACAATCCAATTGGTCCAAAGTGGTTGCAGGGCAAAGTTCATGACTGCACGGGACCAGTCTCTTATACAGTGCAACTACCCAATGGAAATATAATCAAACATGTTGATCAACTGAGGAGAAGAATTGAGAATGCTGAAGATGACCAGAATAAACAGATCGTGGATAAACCACAAACTCAAAGTAACCCGCCAAGGATTCCTGTCCCTGCTCAAATCATTCAGTCTCCTGAACCGGAATCACCATCCTTTGCACATAGTCCTGATCAAAATGTGTCAGAGGGTTTGGAGCGATCGCCGTTCAACGAGGATCCCGAACTTCGAGCTGAGAGAACTACGAACCTGCGGGAAGTGGCTAGCCCGAGAGGAGCTGAACTATCGCCGCGAGTGGATCTGCCCGGAGCACCCAATAGTCAGTCGCGGCCCAGTCGAGTGATTGTGAGGCCGTCACGTTACAAGGATTATGTTTCATATTGAAGGGGGAAGAGATGTTGTGTATTTGAACTGACTTTTAATAGTTATGTATGTTCTGTGCCTATGGTCCGTTGTGGTAAAAGTATGGTGACTAGGTGAGATCGTGTTATGCTTGCTGGCAGTCTGTTGTTGTTACCGCGCGAGTACATGTAATATGCCATGTGTTGTAATCAGTAAATAAATACGTAACATTCATATCTTAAAAGTGTGTATTTAGTTGAATACCTAACAGTCAACACATGTTCTATGGTCAGAAAGTTCATGAGAGCGAATATTTAATAAAATTTTAAATTCAAACTTTTGTATTTTCTGTTTGGAGAAGCGTTGGAGGCTCGTAATTATGAATGAGTGTATTAACCTTTATGCACTATGTGATGTAATTATTTTGTTTTATAATAATAACAATAATATCCTCGACAGTTGTGTTTTCTGTATACTCATTTATGGCGCTCAGACATGGTCAATAACCGAGCAACAAAAGAAAGCATTACAAGTAACGCAAAGAAAAATGGAAAGGAAAATGCTAAGAATATCGCTAAAAGACCACGCGAATAACACGTCAGAAGAAAATAGGAAGCAAAAGATGAAGGACACCGCGCCCAAATACTGAAATGGAGATAGGCAGGGCACCTAGTAAGAATGAGACACGACCACTGGGCTCACATTACCACGGTCTGGGATGAAAGGAATGTCAAACGGCAGGCAGGAAGGCCTAGAACACGATGGGCAAACAAAATGAAGAATGTAGGTTCTCTGTGGACCCGAACTGCACGAAACCGAGAAGAATGGAAGAATTACGAACCATCAAAGGAACCCTAATATTAAAATTGTGTGAACTTAGTGTTAATCTAATAATCCCACAATCATGTAACTCAAATGTGGGCCTACAAATTAATGTAGATTCGTAGGCTTCCGCGGCCGGTGTCATTATGTTCTTGGTTGTCTGGGATGAGCCGCGTCTCAGACGGTTTTGCTGACGTTTCGGCCATCTTGCTGTGGCCTTCTTCAGAGCTATACTGCTGCCGAGAGGCTAGCGTGTCGCATAGATAAAGGACGGGGTGCAGGAGCTGATAGGTCGCAGCGGCGACCAATGGGAGGAGGGCAGGTGGCCCGCGATTGGCGGAGAGGAAATGGAGCGATACCGGGTGACCTGATAATGTGGGGGGAGGGAGGGTGGTAATAACCCGCTTCAAGACGCCGGCGTATATGAAATCCCATGCAGTTGTGGGCTTGTTTACATAGGTCAAACCGGGCGCACGATAGAAGAGCGGATGCGGGAACATATACGACATGACCGGCTACGAAACACCCACAAGTCGGCCTTAGCCCAACACGCCGCCGAAACCGGTCACCTCGTCAATTACCACGAGACTCGTACTATATCTATTGAAGACCGGTGGTGGCCTCGTTTGATCAAAGAGGCTTTGGAAATCTCCAGGAGGCCCGAAAACCTCAACAGAGACGATGGGCTCCGCCTTAGCAACACCTGGAGACGGGTCGGCGCTCCCCGCCAATACGGTCGCGCCCCACGGAGAAACCCCAAGAAGAAGCAAAGAACAATATCATGAACTATTATATCAACAAAATTAATAACTTGTAGTAAAGCTAGGCCAGGCCCAAAGCGGCTGGCTAATTAATAGTTTTTAAGTTAGCATTTAAGTTAGTTATAATTACTCTTTTTAAGATAATCGCCCTCCCCTAGCTCCATAAGCCTAGTCGGTTGGAGCGTAATGTAAAGCCACTAAAATGAATAAATTGGGGGGGGGGGAATATACTGGAATAAACTGGCGGGAGGAAAATCGAAAAAAAACTCTCTGCAGCAGTATAGCTCTGAAGAAGGCTACAGTAAGATGGCCGAAACGTCAGCAAAACCGACTGAGACGCGGCTCATCCCGGACAACCAAGAACATAACTACAAATTAATGAGCTATCCTCCATCTTGGAGAGGTCTTGGCCCTGCATGCAATTCTACTGTTTTCTTCTTCTTCTTCTTCTTCTTCTTCTTCTTCTTCTTCTTATTATTATTATTATTATTATTAAACATAGAAAAAATTGGGGACGTATTTGGAAAATTAATTGTACAAATACAATTGTGTCAGAAATGGCTTTGTATCCTATACAACTGTCAACATTATTTTGTTGTCATCGTCAGTTTTAAACTTTTAAGAATAAATTTTGGGTTACATTATCATATAGTTACAAAACGATGATTCGGAAACACTATAAACATATTTTAATACATGTTTATGCAGTGAGTTAAAAAAACACAACCTTTTAAGTGTCAACAGTGACAAATCTGCGACCGCGAGTTGTATGTAATGTATATCACAGTGTTGTAGTTCAGTCTATCATATCAAGATGTTCCGAATGTTTCTCAGATTCGGCGTTGACAAGTTTTTTTCCTTGTTTCAGCACACACCAAAAAACTCACATACGGCCATTCTGTAAACATCATAATGTACGTTGTTATTTGCTTATTCGCCAAGAGCGATTTCTCTGAATTAATATTAGCAAAAAATGTGAATAATGCATAACCTTTCATTTTATTATAAATTTCCAACAACTCTATGTCGCTCCTTTAAAATTCATATTGGTTATAAAGCGGTGGCATTATGGAGTACTACTTTGTATTTGCATATGAGGACAGTCTTGAACCAGTATTGTACAACCTTTTTCCTTTGTCGAATACATACTTATACATGGAGTAATATACGTAGTATAGGGAATGTTACGTAATGCTGAGAAAAATCGATTTCAAGATTTTAATGGAAATATACGTTTTGGGGTCCCCTCATACGGAAAAAGTTTTTTTTTTTTTAAAACGTCCGCCCGTCCGTCTGTCCGTCTATGTGAACAACACTAGCGCCTAAACTGATTACGATTTTTTTCCAAACTGAATAAACCCCTGTCGATCTGGCCTGAGTCGAAGCTCGGCGAATTTGAAAAACATTCATTAATTTTTGGGGGTACTTTACATGAAGCCCCACGGACATTTTCAAAATTTCCTTAAAAACCGCTCCAAATTTTTTCTTTAAATTTCTTGTAAGAGTAGAGTAAAATACACTTATAGAGGTGGAGTAGGTACGATTTTCACGATTTACTCTGAATTTTCGAAAATTGCAAAAGTTTTAATTTTTTTCGGCGTCTTCCTCCAAAATACAGATTTTTTCTTCAAATACAATTTGTTCTCTAAAGTGAGTTCCATCATCAACCTCATGTACTCTTTTTGAAAATGTTAGTAGTTTTCGCTCAATATTGCGTAAAATTTTGGCAATTTAAAAAAAATTACAAAAACAAGATTTTCTCAAAAACGGCTCCAAATTTTTTCAAACTTTTGTTTGGGATAGTGCTAAATGTACTATATGAGATGATATAAACGACATATTGCTTTATTCTTTTGTTTTTTTAAATTACAAAAATTAAATTTTTTTAACTTGTCTTTCACGTCGTCAATATTTACATTAGTGGCGATTTGTTCACATTAGTGTATTTATGAGTACATGTGCTTTAATTAATGTCATATAATGTTTCTCGAAAACTCAAACCGAATTCTGTAAAAACTCGCTTAACATTCCGCTTTTTCAGAAACGCTCAAACGCATTTTTTTCCTAAATGGTTCCAAATTGTTTGTTCCAACTTTGTATTGGATACTGTTATTTGATACTCTTTAATACGATGCAAAGTTCATTTTGGTTTTTTTTTAAATACACAAGTGTAATTCTCTCACACCTTTAATATGCACATTTCCAGCAATTTGTAAACACGATTATATTCGTGAGTTAAAGTGCTTCAAATGACTGCCAATGAAGTTTTTCGAAAACTTAAACATTTTTTGTGAAAATGAACTTCAAATTTCGCATTTTTCAGTAGCGCTATCTAGCGGCAAAACTGAGAAAGACGCGAAATGCCGTGTGATATTCCATCGTGGCCACAGGGGCTTAAGAGGCAGCTAAGTAAAAATCGCACTATGAGTGGCAAGAGGTCATCAGTATGGTCCCTAATTTCGGGCCCGCCACCTTCACCTGAGGGGAGACTTGCTCGAGATGAGACTCAAATGATAACTTTTACGTAAGAGAGCAATTACGCTGCTGGACGATGAGAGCTGTACGATTCTTATGGAATTCGAAACAAATTGACGCGAAAGGACAGCATGATACTACCACGGTGTAAGAAATATAGGTGTGTCAACTATATCCGCCTTTGGAGCAAATTTTCTGAAGCCAGTTTGAGGCTGGTTCCTCGCTTGTCCGTACGGTGAGCACGATCAGTTGGGTCACGGTGTAAGATATACATCTTAAGATGACATCTTAAACTGTGGCTATTACACAGTTTTACAAAAACATTTCCTAACCATTTTCTTAACTGTTCACTTTATACTTTACCAATTCCACCGCGAAGTGACAAATCACTGACTTGACATTAGAAATCAGCTGGCCACAGAGCTGCGAATGGATCACGATCAATCACGACCTTGCCAAATGAGACCCAAAGATCGCGGTGCTTATATGGGAGAACTGTGAGAACTAACCTCACTTAAGCTTCAGTTTTAGGCTGGGGGTGAACACACCTATATACAGGATGTCCAGAAAGCTCCCGTCACAAAAAAAATACCACAAATTCTGTGTTGCCAGACATGAAGAATGGCAGGTCCAGTTTTTCCGAAAAAAATTTTGTCTTTGAGAAAATTGAGTTTAAAAATCACTTCCGGGGCGCGAAATTCAAACCGGGCCGCAATGACACGAAAGCGGCGTCGCCTTTTGCGCGGAGCATTTCCTCGTTTCTCCGCGTAAAACAGTGAAACAGTCGAGTAATATTCTGGAAAGCATCGCGTTTCTTACACTAGAATACCTAATAGTATCAAGTATTTGCAGGATCTATTCAATAAATATTTTAAATGTACGTACAGAATATTGAGTTTTGTTCAAAATGATAGCCACGGTACACGGCGGCGTAAACACAAATTATGAACACGATCCAACATTTATGAAAAAGATTGAATCTCCTGGAGTGCTCGAATTGTTATTTTTAGCACATATTAATATGAACTAGTGCTTTGGGTTTAAGATTGCCACCTAAATGATAGTCTCCTGTAGATTATTCTAAATATCGTGATACACTAAGAAGCATTTTGGAGATAAAATATTCGTTAATGAAAATACTGAGTTTATTGATTATCTTTGGAATTTGAATTGATTCTCCCGGCTGTCATTTTTTGAATTCTCAAACTAACGATAGACAGCTTTAAACTTCTTAATAACCGCTGGTTTATGTAAGATGTAGCCCTAGTTGATGGATATCAATATTTCCCCCCTCAAAAATATTGCATATTTCCTAAATAAAAGTATCTGTTCATGCCGTAAAAGATCCATGAACTTCAATACCACCCGTCAAATATTATTTTAGCTTAAGTAATATGTGGTACAGTAAGACCACTTCCTGCTCCCGCAGCGAAAGCGTTCCGAAATAACTGCTATTGCAAAATATGTTAAACTGTTCTACGTGGAACATCGAAGTTAAGGCAAAGCGGCCTCGATTATCCATTTCTCGAAGTTGAATGACCATTCTACCCGCCGCTTTTCTTTTCCAGATGCAAGATGAGAGCATGTCTTTCTCCCAAATCTTGGAGTTACTTCGTGAAACCATTTCATAAGGCAGTTGACAGCTACTCGGGAAAAGTATTCTTTGAGTTGTTTTGTTTCTTTGAGCTTGCATTGTAGTTAGCAGATACGTACACAAATGAGTAACGACCATTTCTTCAATTTAATTCTTCGAGGTTACTACGTAGTACAGAATGTAAGGGAGTAGAAACAGTTTACTACTACACTACTTCAGTGTTGTAATTTTTCAATTTTTTTTCCTTTGATATTTTCATAATGTACAACAAAAATCGACAAAGAGGAAAACAAATTATGCAGTATAATCAATTTTTAACCCCAAACCTTCTTTTGAATTATTTAATTTTTTAAATTTATTTTAATGAAGAATCATTATCCTTACTACTTAAATATTTTAGAACACGCATATTTTGCTACTTTAAATTAGTTACAAATACTTTACATGCAAGTTCTAAATCTTTCAGTTATATCTCTACATGTTCAATATTTTCATTTATTTAAAAAATTAATCAATTTATAACTTTTCTATTTAATAATAGCATACTTTTTTGAACTGAAAATATTAATTGGATAATTTTTGTAGATTTTACATAAAAATACCCTAATAATTACATAGTTTTATGTTGGTTATATTTTTACTTATGAGGGATTTATATCTCAAAAGAATATATTATGGAAAACAGGAATAAACATAAACAATATGTAAATTAAATCATAACTGCAACACTATTGCTCTGTATATTTTTTCTCCAAAACATATCTGATAATACATAAAATTATTTCCACATTGAAAATTGAATCCTTTTAGTTGTAAGGAAAATATTTAATATAAATAAGCCATTCGCGCGAAATCTAGCACACTGCTCGAAGGCTCCAGTTCGAAATGTTCCAATACTGCTTCCTCTGTAGCGACAGATGAGCGAGACACACCTGCAATCGACACTTCCGCCCGGTAAAACTGACCCCGACGCACGTATTCTTGAGTCGAGGTGCAGAAAAACGCAGTGGGAAACGTGTCTTCTGCTCGGGTATCTCTCGGCGTACACTCGAGCTGCCGCACGAGCGTTGCTCCGGCACTCGCCGATGACCTTGTCGCAGTACTCATTAATTGAAAACATGCTTATTCTGGCCTCTCGCACTCAAACTCGATATTTCTACTAATTTGCCTTGACGGCACATAGCTTTTAGTGTACACTGCTCGCGGCGGGACGCTGGGGGTGGGAGGGGGGAAAGATGACTCCGTACAGGTGCTTTTTCAGCCGTGACCACTGTGCAGGCCGGGTTTCGAACTGCGCAATCTGTTGTTTTGAGGCAAAACTGACATGCGTCTAATGGGCGAATCACTAGGCGGCGGTGGGAGGTTCGTCATACGATATAAACCACGATGTGACGCGGCCTAGCAAGTGACAAATGCAAAGACACCGACTATAATACGAGCTGCGAATGGCAGCGGACCGATAACCTCAGTGAATCACGGTCGAACTTTTGCCTACTACAATGTTTGAGTTCTTTTGAAGTATTTGTATATCACGCAATGCAACATCACAGTTTTTCTCAGTCTTTTATCCTTTCACACCAGTAATATACTAGTTTTGTATTTTTTATTCATTGCTGCATGGCACATACGCCGACGCTATTTTATCTCTGTTGAGATTGACCTGTGGGTTAGGTTAATGGCCTACGTGCTCCTACAAAGATTCATCAATGCACTGTTCGGTCTGCATCACCACAAAATGACTGTAAAAAGCATCAATTCAAATTCCGCGCCCAGAGATAAACTCAGTATTTTCATGGAACGGGAATTCAGGAAACGAATATTTCATTTCCAAAACGCTTTTAGTTTATCACGATATTTAGAATAATCTTCAGGAGACTATCATTTAGGTGGCAATCTTAAACCCAAAGCACTAGTTCATATTAATATGTGCTAAAAATAACAATTCGAGCATTCCAGGAGATTCAATCTTTTTCATAAATGTTGGATCGTGTTCATAATTTATGTTTACGCCGCCGTGTACCGTGGCTATCATTTTGAACAAAACTCAATATTCTGTACGTACATTTAAAATATTTATTGAATAGATCCTGCAAATACTTGATACTATTAAGTATTCTAGTGTAAGAAACGCGATGCTTTCTAGAATATTACTCGACTGTTTCACCGTTTATGCGGAGAAACGAAGAAATGCTCCGCGCAAAAGGTGACGCCGCTTTCTTGTCATTGCGGCCGGTTTGAATTTCGCGCCCCGGAAGTGATTTTTAAACTCAATTTTCTCAAAGACAAATTTTTTTTCGGAAAAACTGGACCTGCCATTCTTCATGTCTGGCAACACAGAATTTGTGGTATTTTTTGTAACGGGAGCTTCTGGACACTGTATATTACACCGTGATACTACTCTCGTTGTGTCTGGATCAGAACCAAACCTACACCTATCGGCAGTGTCATGACAGATACACCGCGCATGTAGTAACTAGGTGGGGATTGTTGTGAAGGAATAAGAATTGAGTATTTAATTCGTTCCAGAATGCTCTGGAAGCTTTGGGCCGTTAATACCAGTTATAGAAAACGGTTTGCAATCATCCCATATAAGATACTGAATATTTGACGTGACATCACTTTACTCGCGGAGCAGCCGCGCACGTGCGGTAGCAAAAGATATCGTAAAAGAAACGGTACTTCTAGGTTATTTGCGTCTTTTACCGAAAGCTATATAAATCAATGTTATTAAGAAACATGATTTCGAGAATGTAAGCCGGTGTGCCTTCCAGTGGCGTAGCGTGACTCACACGTTTGGGGATGCTCAACAATAACACACAAAATGTCACTATCAACTACTTCATCTAACAGGCGAACGCAACACAAGGCAGATACACTGGGACTCTGCTGGGACTACTTCCACGATCTCGATTGCTTACGACGGTGTAGGCGCTTCCCACAAAATCCTCACAGCAGTCAGGGCTGCCGATGTCTTGAAAGCAAATTATACAATGGCTCAGCTTTAATTCTTATACGCGAATGGCAATAAGACCATTTGTTAATTTATACATTGCAGACTTAAATAATATGTCATCTATTTAAGAGATAATACAATTTCTTGGATATTAATTAAAAAATAGTAGTCAGGCACTATTTCTACAGTTTGTACCCATGACCAAGTGGGGACTCCCGAGTGAGAGAGAGAAAGATAATTTACTGACCGCCTGAAGTGTGCTGCGCTCTCGTGCACAAACGAGCTTCTTTCCGCAGTAGACGCTAGCGTAAAGCAGTCGGGTTTCTCTGAGCCAGGGGTGAAGAGGGGAGAGGGGAACCTCGCCATCTGCGCATGCGTCATTGCTCGTCGCAATCTGGCGGCAGACGCTGAAGTATTTTAGCTTCCAAGCAATCAGAGGCCAGCTTCAACAGCCCGCCGAATTCAATCATAGGAAATCAATTTAAAATTAATACAAAACGTGTTTCGCTCAACAGACCACTTGTAAGATTATCAATACAGTATTTAAGGTTCTTATATACGGGGATGCTCAGCACCTCAACGTCCCCTGACGCTACGCCACTGGTGCCTTCTACAACTACAATCGACTCCGGTTATAGTGAACTTCTGGGGACTAGCATTTGGGGTTTACTACATCAGTGGTTCACTATATTCGATGATGTCAAAATTAAATAGAATTTCTCCACAATTATTGATTTTATTTATACAAATCAAAGCATTTTATTACTATAAAGCAAAATATAATAACAGCAAGAACTCAAAATTTCAATGCCTTAACCCGTCGATGCACTTAAGGGGCCTCGGAGGTCCCTTGACATCTCATCGCTGTAACTCTGTTGTGTTTTGCTTGTGGCTAATAATACTTCCTGACAACTTAAAACAATCATTTTTGTTACTAATACTACAAGGAGAAGAGACGGAAACTAATCGGTTTTTAGAAATCTAGCTTTTTCTGTAGATAGTCGCACTTTCCACTTAAGGGGCCTGAAAGGCCCCCTATTTGTTCTGTGGCTTCGTTGAAAATATTTCTATAAAAAATATTGCACGATCGACAATGGACTACGACAGTGAAATTCCTTTATACTTTCACTTTTCGACACTATCTTTTTTGAGTTAGCAGATCTTCAATACAAAATTTAGCTTTGTATCAGTCACAAGTGTGAATACGTTCTCTAAATTGTGCGGGAAGTAGCGACCTTCAAAAATTAATCTCACTTCAGTGAATATGTGTGAAAAATTGTATTGAAAAGAGCTTAATTATATACAGAAGGGATTTGTTTTTGAGTAAAAGAAGTGATCCGTTTTTTACAGCAACAATGAATATTCGTATTTTCGAAAACATTCGAAGGTGCATGCACTTTGATGAGAAACGAAAGGTGGTGATCTTCCACAACGTCTATGAGGAATAATAAATATGATAAATATGCCTGATAAATATGGCATAAAAATATTCTGGTGTTGTGATGTGGAGAACGGGTTTGCATTCAACTGCAGTATATATTTTGGTAGATAAAAGGACGAGCCCTTGGTGAAAGATTTGGCTGCAAGTGTGAAAGAACGGACCCAACCCTTGAGGAAGGGAGAATGCAACATTTCTGTGGATATTTTTTTACGTTCTTAATCGCAGAGTTCTTGTTACAAAAAAACTTACACTGCTAAGAATTCCATGTCAAAACACAAAAAAGATTCCAAATGAGCTGAAAACATAAAAACATGCCGATGACCAATGCATCTCTCGTACAATGTAAACGATATTGCAGCACCGACGCAATATTTATTACACCAATATGCCCAAAAACTAGAACGAAAATGTCACTTGGTGGCGACGGATTTCCTAAATGAACTACCGAAAAACTTTCAAAACGAAACCAAATCAATGATTAACAATCCCAAAACACAGAAAAGAACATTGAACTGCTTAAATGTTTTCGAAATTCACAAAAGTGTATCCATAGGAGCCAGCAATAGAATTTCCACAAGTAAACGGGAAAGGTTAGTGATTTTTCAAATTAAATTATTAATAAAAATGTAAAGAAATATTTTGGTTTATTACTATTTATATATAATTTTTTGTTCTTATTTATGGTCGCACAAAATGGGCTGAAAGAGTGTGTATGTACAAAATGTGATAGAAATATTTGAGGAGATCACTAAATATTTTATTAATTGGAATAATTGCAAGTAAAAATTACATCATAATCAAAGTCTTACTGTTGTAAACTACGTGAAGAATAAAATACCATTATCATTAATTCTACTAAAAATTACCTCACTTTTTCCGTCGTACGTTGTAAATTTAGGAGGGGGGCCTCAGAGGCCCCTTACGTGTTTAAGTGTAATATTCTTCATCGGTGCAACGACGGGTTAATTTGCCTTAAAAAATAAATTATTTTCAAGTGTTTACTTCGTACATTCTTCTGTAGTAAATTTATGTAGGTCCTTGCCCAGAGTTCGTGCTCTCTCCATACTTGATTCTGCATTGTCCACTGTGACTAAGTGTGATATGCAATCTTGACACCCATCACTCCCTCAATTGCACTATTGGAATTCCAACTCTTCAAAGGCCCTTTTACTCGCCTAATAACATTAACGATCCTTTCAGTAGTGGGATGGCGCAAGCAGCTCATGAAATTGATCGCTTTTCCGCGGCATTTCGAGTCTCGCCAGGCTGTAGGGCTGTGGCAGTCGCGCGCCTTCTGTCGCCTACGAGAACACAATGCACTTTGTCCTGCGGAATATCAAGTAACATCAAGCTTGAAACAGTAGCAAGCAATTGCGTGTCGCCGCCGCCAGTTATAGCCCACGCAGGACACGGCCTTTGATTTTGCAGTGATGCTGAGTGGCAAGAGGTCATCAGTATGGTCCCCAATTTCGGGGATTCACCTGAGGGGAGACTTATTCAGTGGCGTATCTACGGTATGACAGACATGGCACGTGCCATGGGCGCCACACACAGGGGGGCGCTATTTAGAATATATACGCTAAAGCAAATACCACCCCTAATTTGAAGTATCCTTATAGGGGCGCAGATTCTGTGCTTGCCATGGGCGCCTGAATACCTAGATACGCCTCTGGACTTATTCGAGTACGACCTTTGGCCAATATTTTTTTCAAGCTGCCTAATGTTGGAATTTGTGGCCCGGAGGCGATATATTCTTTTCCAGAGGGGAATTAATTTCCAGGTCGTTGTATTTTCCGTAACCGAGGTTCACTATAACCGAATCTGCTTGTGCTTATTTGTAATGTAAGTGAAACGGGACCAGCGACTTAAGTTCACTATAACCGACGGTTAACAATATTCGAGTTCACTATAACCGGAGTTAACTGTGTTACAAGTAGTATTTCTATAGTGTGATTTTATGACTTTGCCCCTCAAGGCCTGTCTTCACGATGGAATATGTCACTATTTGTCTTTCTCAGTCGTGCCACTAGATGTAGTATGATCGTGACCTTATCAAGCGGGGCTTGCGATCATGCGACATCTAGCGGCAGGACCGAGACAGACGCGAAATGCAGTGTGCTATTCCATCGTGACCATACGAGCTTGAGGGACAGAGTTATAAAAATTGCACTTTACACAAGATGTATCTTTGTGTACCATGAAAATGTAAACGTAACGCTGAAATAAGAGTGAGTGAAGCAAATTTGACATTCACGGGAACATTCCAAAATTGCATTTTTCAAATTCAACAAAATGTTTATATCGAGTTATTATTCGCACTTGGGATTTGTACAATTTATTTATTTATTTTCCAGTTTCTCAGATTTAATGAATCGAATGCATGCACTTGAGGTGCTTGAACATTTTATTCTTACATGCTATTTTCACGGAACATTGATGGCCTAGCTTGCAAACTAGATACTTACGATCTTATATATCTACTTTGTTTTACTGTAAACAAAAGGAAAAACTTAGCATTTTTTCCAAACTGAAGCTCTTTTTACAGAAAATTTTTGAGTTTTCGAAAAACTTCATTTGAAGCACTTACACTCGCAAATTCAATAGTGTTTACAAATTGCTGGAAATGTGCATTTTAACCGTTTGAGAGAACTTAAAAAAAATACATTTTTGTAATTTTTGAAAAAACAAAAAAAAATACCCCAAAATTAACTTTACGCCGTATTAAAGAGTGCAATTAGCACTATCCGTTCGAAAAGTTTGAACAAAAAATTTGAAACCATTTTTTAGAAAATGGTGTTTGAGCTTTTCTGAAAATGAGCAATTTTGAGCTATTTTCACAGAAAACTATTCAATTTTCGAGAAACTTTATTAAATATTATTTAAAGCACATGTACTCATTAATATAATGTTAACAAATGTATGTTCACATTATTATATTCACATTCACAGACGGACGGACGTTTTGAAAAGACCCACTTTTTCGGCATCAGGGGACCCTAAAACGTGTATTTCCGTTGAAATCTCGAAATCGATTTTCCGCAGCATTACATAACTTTCCCTATACTATGAATATTACTCCGTATATACGTGCGTATACGGGAAAGTAAAAAGTACGGTATGGAAGATTTTCTTAATTGTATGAAACTCTGTCATAATGAGCGATACAACAATAAAAATTTGAAGAAAGAAACTTGAAGGGGTATTTTGAAAGAATCGAATAAGTTCATTATTTTTCTTAATTTGTATTTATTAGGTATTTATGAATGAATTTATTAATTGTGATTTTTTTATGAATTATTTTACCATTCACCGTTTATTGATAATCTAACCAACAAATATAATAAACCACAGCGGGGTAAAGATTACAGAACTCAACAAATTTGCTGATGTAGGTACTTCTCCCTTACATGTCACATAATTTCATAATGATTTGTATGCAATGCAGTAGTGTATTTTTCTCTAGGCAATTCGAACTCGTTAAACAAATGGTTTACGACTATTACAAAGGTAGCAAAATAAGGATTTCACGGGTTAAAATTACACTAGAGCATTTAATAAAACAAGAAATGGAACTCTCATAGTTAACTGCTACCACCATTCTCGGCATGTGGCACGTAAAAGTCATTTCGAGACATCGAATTACCTATTTCTAGTGTGTGGATGCAGCCTCGCCGGCCTCTTTCCTCACTTCTTGTTGGAGGAACGCAACGCATTTCTCATTGTTGTCTGTTGCGGGCCTTGCAGAGTGGCCAGCAATCTGGCGTATTTTTTTAATTCAAGTTTTTTTTCGGTTCTCCAGTTTTGAGAATATAAATTTTCCACATTACAATATTTTTTCTGTTCATTATTTAACCATACTGTTTCTCACGCCCTTGTCTCTCGCAATCGAGTACTATACTTGGGTTTTTATTTCTTGGCACGGGAGGGCCTGTCTTCGCGATGGAATATCTTATGGCATTTCGCGGTTTTCTCGGTCATGCCGCTAGATGCCGCATGATCGCGACCGCATCGAGCAGTGCTGGTGATCATGCTACATCTAGTGGCACGACCGAGAAAGACGCGAAATGCCGTGAGATCGTGAAGACAGGCCCTCACGCGCCAAGAAATAAAAACCCAAGTAAAGTATGTGGATAAAATTGATTAGTATTTATAGGGTGGTTTCCGCATGGCGTGTAGAATTTTCTACAAGGGCTTTTAAAAACTTCTCCCCACCCCGTTTTTCTAGGAAACATTTGTTACCGATTAATATTCAGACTCATCTTAAAATGTTAAGAAAGTGTAACATAGCTACGCTTTTATACTTGGCAGACTTCCTCTTGTTCCTGGTTTGCCGTTAAAATTATATTTTGCTTTTTCATCAAAAGCACACAGCACTAATGCTAATTATTGGATCATATACGACACATAGATAAGTAGTACGTTCGTAAGTTCACTGATATTTCGTTGATTTTCCTTTATTTAATTCGTATATTCGATATCACCATTTTATAAAATGGGCACTCAAATGAAAACTAGATTACACATACGTATTTATCAGCAACTCATCAACTGAACACGGTTCGGAGGCACTCAAATTACTCTAACGGCCGATTTCATCAATCTGAAACAGTAGCTTTGACGGAAGTCAAACTATTAAACGCGCACGTTTTCTTGAGCCCCGGCATACCTACCCCCGCTCTTGTACTAACACTGCGATTTTTCTTATTTTACCACTCAAGACCCGTCTTCACGATGGAAAATGTCACGGTATTTCACGACGTTCTCAGGCGTGTCTCCAGATATCGCATGATCACGATTGTATCAAGCAGTGCTTGAGATCATGCGACTTCTAGCAGCACGACGGAGGAAGACGCAAAATGCCATGCGATATGGCCATAGGGACTTGAGGGGCACACCCCCATGCGCCAAGAAAGAAAAACTGAAGTATAGTGTGTGGATGCAGCCTCGCCCGCCTCTTTCCACATTTCTCGCAACGCATTCCTCGGTGTAGTCCGTTGCGGGCCTTATGCTGCATTACATAGGATAAGGGGGGTATTAGATAAAGAGTTACGAAACTATATTTTTTTTTTACATTTTTCAATCTTTTGCTGAAATAATTCCGTTATTGAGTCCTGTATTAAAACATTAACTAATTAGTTTTAAAAACAGAAAGTTAAGTTATTGATTGTAAATTGTTACAATAAATGGAAAAAAATTCAAAATTTTTTCGACTCCATGCGACTCCTAGCGGCACGACCCAAAACGACGCGAAATACCGTAGGATATTCCATCGTGAAGACAAGACCGCCACTCTTGCATCAACGCCACCACGCACCACGCGCCACTCTTGCATCAACCATGACAGTTTGCATAGCTTGTGATCAACCATTTCTCGCCCAAGAATTCTTCCTTCACTCACAACTTCAACTAATTTCTACTTTAATTATCATTAATTTTAATATACAACACAAGTAAAATAAAAATTGTTTTACTATGCTATAATTCATTTCCACTTCTTCCATTGACAAGGGGGGAGGGTTCGCCAGAGTTACGTAATTATTAAGGGGGGGTTCAAGTGCGCGTTACGGGTGCATTGCAAGGGGGTGAGGTGGTACTGAAAAGACTCCACATTTGCGTTACATAATTTATGGAAGGCCCCATAGTCCTGTCAACAAAATAATCAAATCCCTCACTTCCCTCGCATCTAGCGAAATGAAGGCTCAAGAAAACGTGCGGGGATAATACTGAACATCATATATTCACGTTTCACCAAGGCCGTTCTACATTATAATATTACATAACTATTTACAATATCGCGAGAAAGTACGTGCTGTTGTGGCACTATTTTATGTTGGTTCATTGACCTATCCACAAATTTGGAGCCACTGTTTAGAATACTTACATTATTAAAATTGCCCATGTTTCATGCAAAAACTACTTAATGCCGAAAAATTGTAAACGAGCTTATTTGAATATCTAACTTTCAACCACAGATTTCATTAAGGGTAGAATCTCTATCTTTGATACTGTAGTTGAAGGAAGGAGCCAAACAAATTTAAAATTTAAAAGTTTGCAAATTTCAACAATTCAGAGTACTAGAAAGAAAATGGAAGCTGTGTCTTTTTTATACATTTCTGTAAATAAAGACATTTTTGAGACTTAACACCCTGAAAATCAAAATATGTTTTAAATCCCTGTAGGGCCTTCTGTTAGGCTAGTTCACTTGGAGTATCAATTTTGGAAAAAAGATGTGAACAATTTTATGCCTGTGTTAACCACATATAGTCAGATGTCTTGCCATACAATAGTTTTTCGAAGTCAAGAACCCCTAAAAAGTAAATTCTGTATACACATTTTAGAGGTGTTTTAACTAATTTACTACATCTATAGGTAAGCAAAAAGTATCATTTTTTCAGTATAAGGGCTCACAAAATGAGTTTTTCTGTTGAAACATTGCTGATTTGGGCTGCAGCATTCAGATGACCGCTGAATACTGTCTCTTTACTATGTAGTTAGTACACAAGAAAGTAAAATTGACTAGGGAAAAAGAAAGAGAAAAAAGGGAAGGAAAAATCATATTAGTACCCTCTTATGACAGAAAATGCACATAAAACAGAATAAATGAAATTATAACTAATTTATCATTTCAGATTCCTTCTCAAACTGAAAACAAAAATTCCACAAGTAATATCACAATAATGACAAGTGAAGTTTCATAAAAGATATTTATTTTCAGAATTCAGTAACGAATTCTCTTTCTAAATTAAGTACAAAATACCACGGTATAAACACATATATATATAAAACACACGTCTTGATTAAAGGCACTCAGTAATATGAAATTCATCTTACTATAAATGACTAGTACATCTCACAATACATACGTGGTACTACAAAATTACTTGCTTGATTGTACAGGATGGCCACAACTTCCCTTAAATAATAATCTAACCTTTCAACTCATAAAACACTTTTGTCCACCCTTATACTTAAGGGATTATTACACCAAGAGTTGAAATGCACTCTACAAATTATATACGTGAATTACTGTATACATTATTTGATCATACACAACTAATGTATAGTCATCATATTGGAAAATTTAGAAAACATTAGAAAATTTATTATTTTTCAGTCCAAAACTAATGCCTAATGACAACTACTTTAATGTTACACTTTTTGACAAACATATTTGAGATATCACTTTTCAATTTTCTTGAGATATTCAGGTGGTTCTGTTGTACTATAATATATTGTTATTCACCACATTACTAAAATATCAGAACTATTTAAAATAATAAACTCCAGTGTTCAAATACAGTCGACTCTTGTTATAGTGAACTTAATTCACTGGTCCCGTTTCACTTATATTATAAATAAGCATAAGAAGATTTGGTGATAGTTAATCTGAACCTCAGCTATAGTGAACATAGGAAATACATCATTCTCGAAATACATTCCCTCCTGGACAAAAATATATTGCTTAAGTGCCATATATTCCAACACAAGGGTTGCCAGATTGGGAATTTTTGTCCCCAAAATGGAGATTTTTTTTATGTTGAGGGAAAGAATGGGCAACATAAATAGATGGGGAAATGTTTGGGAATTTTTTGGAGAAATTATTTTCACCTGGAGTCGAGGTAGAAATATTATTTTCTCAATCATTATGAATAAATAAGAAACAGTAGACAGTACACAGTTATTCTCTCTCATTTTTATGTATTAAAAAGACACAAACGACAGGCATACAGAAAGAAAAATATGAGAAAAAGAAAATAGTGTAGGCCTTGGAGCGGCTCAAAGGATGATGATTAGTTGATTGAAAGTATTTGAATTTTAGGGGACTGCCAATGGAATCGTCAGTGTCATTGGTCCATAATTTGGTGAATACTTTTCGTCTTACAGTTAGGGAATTTTGTTTCATTGGATAGGTAATTTGAGGAAATTTTGTAGAGGTGATGGGAAAAGAACTCGCAACATGTCTGACAACCCTGTTCCAACATTAGGCAGCTTAAAAAAAAAACAAAAAAAACGTCAGCCAAAGGTCATAATCTAAGAAGTCTCCCCTCAGGTGAAGGTATTAGACTCAGAATGAGGACCTTACTGATGATCTTATTCCACTCAGTTTCAATGAGAAAACAAAAGCAGTGTCCTGCGTGGGCTACTACTTGTGGCAGTGACACGCAATTGCTTACTTCAGTTTCAAAGCTTGGTGTTACTTGATATTCTGCGGGGCAAAGCATGTCAAGTTCTACATAGATGACAGGAAGCAGGCAAATCCTACAGCCTGGCAATATCCACCGTTCCACTCGGAGAAACAATCAGCTTCATCAGCCGTTTGCACCGTTCCACTACCGAAAGCATCTCGTATGTTATTAGGCGAGTAAAAGGGCCTACGGAGAGTGGTATGGCGTTCCAATAATGCACAAGGCATTGAAGGGTGTCAAGACTGCATTATGATACTATAGGGACTATGCAGAATCAAGTATGGAAAGAGAATGAACTCTGTAGAAGGATCTCGAGAAATTACTTATGAAAAATGTATGAAGTAATATCTCATGAAATGTATAGTGATTGTCATATCTCTATACTAATAGAATTAATCATAGCGGAGAAATTCTATTTAATTTTGACATCATCGGCTATAGCGAACCTCTGATATAGTGAACAAACAAATGTTAGGTCCCTAGAAGTTCATTATAACCGAAGTTGACTGTAGATCAAAGGTTTATTTACATTTAAGAACATTTACTGATAGAATTATATGTTCATTTGTAGCAGCAAATGAGCTTTTGTTGTGTACTTACTCAACACTCACTCCCTTACCTGAAAATATTTACTATACAAATTACAAATTAACATTCAATGACAGAATTTGTTTCATTGATACAAGTCAAAATACAATGTAATCAAGAAATTTAAATCTCACAAAATTCAGACAATTATATTGCATACAAAATATTTTTAATTAAAATAATGGAGCAGAAAAATTGTACAACTGTATTTTAATGTACATTGTTGGGAGTACTATCAAACTTCCCGGGATTTCAATAAATTTCTGATCTTTTCCCTGATGAACCAATTTCTCATCTTTCCCAAAAGCCACCACCCTGTACTTCTTTAAAAAAAGTCATTTCCTGATTTTTCCAAGCAAAAGCTCCACTAAATCTTTTCCCAAAGCCGCCACCCTGTACTTCTTAAAAAAATGTCATTTCCTGATTTTTCCAACCAAAAGGTCCACTAAAACTAATCAAAAATATTTACAAATACAAGAATTTTACAATTAAGTATTAAATTCATGAAAGAACGCAAGCATTAAAATACATTTAATTATCACACTTGTGGACGGATATGTACAAATATAAATGCAATGTGAAAATTCTTATGATTACAAGCAAATTGTGCATCACTTGTTAAGTTATTAATTAATTATTTGGCCTTGAAAAACCAGATAAGTAAATAAATAGAATCTCTTCTTTAAAATGTTTCCTTACATATTGCAATTTTCACTATCAGTTGAGAACTACAAAGTTGTTTCAGAAAATAGAAATATTTCAAAGGTCTGCAGTGAAATAATTATTTTCTGAATTGCATTTTAGCAAAATTATTTGCTTAACATCGCTTAATGTTTTTTACATCCTATTAAAATAAAATCAGCATTTAAGTTATGGAATATATTTTATCCTGTAAATAAAAGAACTTTTGTAAACAATTGTTATGTGTACAAAAGTCAATTGTTTAAATTTAACTTGCACCATTCATTCCCAAATTTCCATAAGATTTTCAGACATCCATTGGAATGTATCAAAAAGGTATGTAGAAGTGTATGTGAATGATGTTAAAAGGAAAGGAGAGAAAGAAAGTTAAAATGGGGAAAAAAAGAATACATTTGAAGGTTGTTTGTTGACAATTCATCTGATCTGTCATTAAGAAATAAAATTATACTAGTGAGTATATTAATATACCAAAATAAATTCCATAATACTTCTGTAATTTAAAAACACCCTAATAAATTATTATTGCCAGATAGGAACATGACCATTGAGAATTTTTTAGCTGAGACAAGGCATTATAAAGTTTTGATACATAACAGTAACAGCAACGAGCTGATTGTGTGTTATTCAAAAGAAATTCTTTTATAGCTAGAATAAACAAGCTATGGCAAAACCATGTTATAAAAGAAATCCCCTTTTTGAAAACAATATTCTCAGTTAATTTTAAAGTTAACCTTAAGATTCTACATATCTTAATATATAAAATGGATGTACCATATAGGTGTGTATGATTGTTCCATAAAACATAAATTAATTTTGTTTGGAAACATTGTATGTTCTCAAACTTTGGAGGAAGGATACCAATGAAAACAATGATATACGGGTTCGTAACCCTAAAATTGGTTCCATCTTAAAATTTTAACAGGAACTCGCTAAGGAAATTCTGCAGAGCACAGCATGAAGAACGGACAAAAGATAAATAAATGCCCTGGAAATGCCACATTACTTTCGCAAATAATTCAAGATAAACTGCTATACTGTATTACAGATGTATTGGTTTCTTAAATATTATCAATATTATAGTTTTAATAACTATATTAATATATTAGCCGAACAATTTTTTGACATTCAGATAATCATTTAAAGACAAAAAACAAGCCTATATTGATGAACATAAATAAAAATACCAAATGGCCAATAAATTAATTCCAATAAACTATATTTTGTAATATGGCAGGTCCTCCTTATATTGAAGTTACTATTCAAATGATAGTTGCTATACAGAAACTCTGGCATGTAGTAATAAGACATTAAATTTTTGCCAACACTTTCAAAGTATTTTCTAAGGGTTTGTTGTGAAGGTTTCTTGGAGGGAGGAGGCAATTTGTCGGCATAAGAACTCTCTGTGCATTGAAAATTAAGTCAATATAACTGCCATTACATTGAAAAGAGGTTTCAGTGAAACAATACAAAACTTTTGGGCTCTGTCACAAACTTTCAGAAGGAAATGATCTTTTCCGTAGTAGTAGTACTAATAAGCATGTCTCAAATTAAATAGACAAGCAGTAGTAGTTTATTTCATAAAAAATTATTTATCAGTTTACTTCTTAGAAAATAATTATCACGCCAAGATATAAGTTCGATACAAAGAAGTCATTCTAAATGGAATTTTCAAGGGACAATAAAATTGACATACAAATAAATTTCCACGTAGACGGCCCCAAATGTAATTATCTACTACAAAAACTATTAAACAATAGTATATATATAAATATATATATATTTATATTGGATCAATTTAGGAATGTTTATCGAAAAAGAACTTGTTAAAAAAAAGATGTGATTTACATTTTTTTTTTAAATTCTAAAAAAAGTCTGTTCTCATTAATTCTAATTTTAAGTAAATGCTTTGTATAAAATATATTCCATTTCTATATTTCACGAAATAAGCTGCCAATCTGGACTACTGAACATACAGAAATTGCATGTGTGTGTGTCTATAAATATACTATGGCATAAAGAAAAACATTACAATTTATTTAAATCATAAGCTGTAAAGAGCAGCAAAACTAATGCTGCTCAAGACATTAGGTAGATATTAAATCTGCCCCTATATCCAAGGGTTCATATTCATTGAAATAATAAAATACCATATTCATGCAAAATGCACATTTTCACATTACAGATGGTTTGACATTTTTGAAGCAGCCAATTTCACAACATTCGTTGACTGCTGCACTGTTCATAAATACAATACTCAGAACTAGTCAATCACTTAGGTATGGAATACATACCATCCTCATCTTTAATACATAACACTTAAAAATGTAATGAAACCTTTTCAAAAATGTGTAAGAATTGTCAATCTACTTTTTTGCTAGTTAAATTTTATTTCAAAGCGATCTAAACTTTGTAACATTAAATACAGTGATATTTGTGATACAAACATTCATTGTGTATATACATTACATAAATCAAATTATAAATTCTAGAGCATACTTCTCACTTTCTTAGTTGCTGTTGTCTGTATAAATAATATAATGCATGCATAATTTAAAAAATCCATATTCTAGGAGACGTTATGAACTCCTATGTGCCCCTCCTTGTAAACAATCATCTGTGCATAGGGTTGCCATACATCCTGAAAAAGCAGGATATGTTCTGAATAACGGCTTGTGTCCCACTGTCCTGCCAAATTTTTTTTTGTTACTGTCAAATACTGCGTTTTGGAACAACTTATCAACATTAGAGATTCATGCATTACACAAGAGAATGCACAAGGCAAATTCCTCTATTGGGCATCTGGCATCTCTGCCTACCAAACTTGCAACACACAGAACATGCTGTTTTGGTTATTAGTTAATGGCAAGCCGACCTTGTGAGGCTGTGATTGTAAGAATATCATTGATTCTTATCCCTCAAGAAGAAGTAAAGTCCAAAAGAGACTTTCAAAGTTTAATGACTAATGGTCAGAAGAAGTTCCCTCAATTAAAAAAAGAAGAAATGAACATGAAGCACTGTGTTGTGTTTGTAATGTTTGCAAAAGTGTGTCTGATACCTAGTATTGACAATTGTCTATTTTTTATTGTATGTACTTTTTAATGGATTTTCTACTTCAATCTTGGAAAGCCAGAGAATTTTTTTGACAATCGTTACAAGTCAGAAAAATTTCTGAGGCAATATGAAGTATTCTCCTTCAAATAATGTGAATCCAATGCTATTTTGGGCACAGTTTTTATTTTTTACGCAAATATTGTTATTTTTAACTCTTTACAGTGCAATCAGAGAGCTGAAAAATAAAAAAAGAAAAGGTTCTGCGTGTTTTCAATTGAAGCGCCTCTGTCTCTCTTGCAAATTGTTCAAGAGGATCTGGAACGAAAAGGTGCCAATGGCTCAGCCAATAAGTGATTAATATCAACCAAAGTCATGTTTTAGATAATATTTTATTTAAATACCCTGAATTACTTCCCAAATTTTGTCAGGGAAAAAAGGAAAAAAACAAACTAACAAAAAGAAAATGACTTGGCTAAACTGGAAGAGTCAGGGAAATTCATCCCAGAAAAGGTGGTCACCCTGTGATACTCGAAAGTGCGCAATGCAATTTGTCTTGATCTACCATTTAGTTGTTTACTTGATATACTATTTCCTTGATATATTATTTAATTGTGTAAAATTAAACGATCTGCTCTGAAACATATTTTGGATGTCTTTAATTCTATTGTTATCCTCGTGGCAACCCTATCTGTGCACCTATGCACTTCACAATCATATCGTTCTCAAAAGGCATAAAAAAAATTTGTGTTCATTTTATTTGTCTTTAAATGAGTTACTGAACTGCTCTCAATAAAAGATTCAATGAGCATTGACTGAATGTAATTATTAAAATTGTTCAAAGATCCTAAAATATTACTTGTAATTAGTAATTTCAAATTTCCCATAATAAACAGAATTATATAGATAGAGTACAGAAATTAAACAGAGTGCTTGCTCTTATTTAAAAAATTTTGCATTTTTAGGGTGTGATTCATATTATTTGTGCCTCTTACAATTCATTGAAATTACTAAAAATTCATGATTTTGAAATGTGTCAAAATTCAGGAATGATGATGTAGTTTCATTTGATTATTACACAATTTTATAATTCCCAAAAATTTTCAAACAGTTTGATTAAATTCCAACCAATTCACTGGTTGATTTCATGATCTGCAACATTCTCTAATCTACTTTGTTTTTAAAATATTTTTTTATCAAGTACTTCATTAAATTATGAAATTGTAACATAATTACTAGTTAATTATGTTTGGTATCAAACAGAACTCAGTTTCTAATTTGTTTTTAATTTTTATAAATATGAACTTCACTATGAATAGATATATTTATCTCACGTTTTAGCCAATGTATCTCTCAGTCCCTACATCTCAAAAAAAATAAACAATACATCTCACAAACTTGTCAGGCATTGATTAAACAATATAAATAATCTAAATACCTCTATAATAAAAAACAGTAAAAAAATAAATTATTGACTAGAAAATGATGGAAAAAAAACTTGTGACAGCAACTACTTTGTTTTGGGTCAGGTAATTTCATCATCTTTTTGCATTAGCTCTTCCGTGTCAAGGTCACAAACAGGAACAACTTCAAAGGCTTTGTGTAAATCCCAGGCACCATCTGTGAAAAGAAAATAGAAGTATTTATGTCCACAGGGCATATAATAGGGTAGAAAATTACCAAAAATAAATCATATCAAGGCAACACCATAACCATGGTTATTAAATTGGGAGGAAATTATTACATTTTGGGGATTTCTGCTCATCTGAGCACTCTAGACCAGAACTTCCCACTTAATCTACATAGGGAGCCATAGCATTATCCTCCAGCGCATTACACCAGCATATTACAACATTAAATAGGAGAATCTCATAATAAAAAACAACTTTTTAAAATTTTTGAATTTTCAGTTTAAAGGGAATTGAGGCTCTAAAATCATCTAAGGTCAAATCCACGATGGCAATTTAGCAACCTCTAAATCAAATTCGATGAAAGATGAAATTGTTAATCTCTCTGGTAAGTTGACGACAGGTTAAGTACAATGAATAATATTATAGTTTGTAATTCACCGGAATCTGATCAACAAAATACAGATAATGAAACCATCAATAATCACTGGAGCCTTTCTTCACTACTGAAATACCTGAATTTAAATCTTTTCCCTTTGGCAAAAAGAAGAATAAACAGAATGACTAGGAATGACCATTGAAATTAGTCTTTCAAATCCATAACATTGTGTCTCACATTTTGCTGAAAAAAATGAAAATTAAAACATCCCATTGTGAAAATAGATGCATATTTGACTCTAGCGCAGAGATATCACCTGCAAAAAGTTTTGTCACAACTGAAAGAATTTAACGAGGATTGAGTGATTCAGAGATTGAAATATGTAAATAGTTCTCCTACAACTGTGCTTGCAATAAATTCAAGCCAAAAAACAAAAACAAAAAAACAAAAAAAAAACAAAAAAAAAAAACACTAATTCATTATGTCCATGGTATAGAATTTTTATTATCAAAATGTTCATGGCTTGAGGGCAAAACTTAAATTATTATAACAATCCTATTACTTTCTGAATAATTTTGATGTCCTGGTTTTAACTGAAATGTGGCTTTAATGAGATAGGAAACTGAACTTTGTCTTCACAACTTCAACATTTTTCACACAGACAGGAATTCTAATATTAGTCAATTTGACAAGAGGAAGAGGAATCATTCACTAAATCATTCACCTGTGGTTCAGGTTACATTCCTCCTAATTCTGGAGTCAAACATTTTAATAAACACTGTATGGAGCTGGAAAAACTCTACTGTGATCATCTTGATTCTGAATTTTTCATTCTTAGACTATAATATACCTCAAGTCAATTGGCACTGATAATGAGTCACAAGTTTGGGAGTTATTGCATTACTACACAAAATACCAGATTCAGGGAGAAATTATCTGCAGCTGCTCTTTCAGAAACAATTCGACTTTTGAATTTGTATCCAATAAACATAATAGTGCAGCAACAATGACTGCTAATTCGTATGAGATACACATTTTGCCAATTAGCATTGTTGATATCGCTAGCACGAAATTGAAAATGGATAGAAAAATTTAATATATGTAAAAACAAAGCCAGTTACACCATTTATAACTCAAGAACGGCTAGACCAATTTTAATTATCTCTGTTTTGTTGGATTCATCTCCACCCTGAATAGCAGAATAACTATTAAAATATCAGGAAAATGGTGCTCGATGGTGCTGTAGAATAAAAAACTAAATATTCTTGCCAAATGTAATCCACTACCCATGGTAGGATTTTTGAATTTATATACAAATTTCAACTTAAATAGCATCCAACTGCCTAGCATCACCATTCATTTCACATTCATGAAACAGAAAATTAGGAGCAGGCAACTGTTTGTCACCAAATTGCACAAAAAATTATCATATTTTCAAAAACATTCAACATGACCTTATTTGAAGACTTGTTTGATGAACACATTTCATTAAGAAAAAAAACTATCTTCATAATTATAGTTGTAGGAAGACACTGAAAAAAGTTTGAATTCTTTCCATTTTCAAAAAATCTGAGCTTTCAACTAACATGAGACCTGCACTCTTAAGTGTCGATGACTCTTCGAATCATGGTTTGTCGCACCCTTTCAAATACTCCTAGATGATGTCAAATGGTTTTGAAGGCTTCCATGATACGTAGATGAAGAATTTCTTCATCTGTGGTGTCTGCTGCACAAACCAACAGTTTAAGCTGCCCCCACAGATAAAAATCCAAAGGATTGAGGTCCGGAGAACATGCAGGCCATGGAACTCATCCTCCTCTATCTATCCATCTGTTGTGGTAGATACCACCCAGAGCACCTCAAACAATGTGACCAAAATGTGCATCATGCCTATACTGCGATTTTCGTAACTTTGTCCCTGACAGAAGTCAGCTGTTCACGGTTTCATCCAATCGGGAGCTTGAACGTCACCATAGTAATGTCACTGTCGCGAAATATTGTGATAAGCCATAAACAAATACAATTATTATAAACTATTTCAACGCCATAACAAGTACAATTATTATAAACTATTTCAACGTATATTTCATCATCTTGCGGCCCAAGCAGAAGCATCGGGAAGTTAGAAACGATGTTGACACCTGCCTGGGGAAAATCCACTTTCTAAAAATGACGTTCGCCAAAAGATTCCCTCAAATTAGCGAGCGCCTATATAAACGGCCCTCACAAAACACCGACAGGCCAGTCCTACCACAGAAGCGACACCACGCCATCACTTCGCCAGGAAACCAGCAACCCACGATGTCGAACGACAACATGCCCGCCGGAGAACTGGAGGCTATGGTAAGCCAGCGGACGCCGACATGAGTGTGCTCGACATTCCTTGTCATACTCCATTGCGCTCCTTCCCTCTCTCTCATTACTATACTGCGATTTTTGTAGGAAGAGCTCTCAAGATAACTCAAATCCCATCTTCGCGATGGAATATGTCACGGCATTTCGCGTCTTTTCTCGGTCTTGCCGGTAGAAGTCGCATGATCGCAAGCACTGCTTCATACGGTCGCGATCGTGCGAAATCTAGCGGAACGACTGTGAATGATACGAAATGCCGTGACATATTCCATCGCGAAGATGGAATTTGAGTTATCTTGAGAGCTCTTCCTACAAAAATCGCAGTATATCCTGTGTACCTTCAAATATGTATATGGTGATCTTCAGCATGAAACAATTAATTAAACTCATATATTTCACAATTACTATGATTGTATCTCTTCCCACTTCATAACCCCCTCCCGCTCTTCCGGTCACTCTGATCATTTCTCACGTGACAACCCCTCCTACGTGAATTACGCTCATCAGTTAGCATTCGCATAGGAAGGGGACGTCACATCTGGTGGCAGCGGTTTGCACTAGGTTTCATCTCGGTGCAACGAACCTACGTCTACGTCGTCTTACCAGCGGCTACGTACGTTCACTCCAGAGTGGCCATTCTTCGCTATCCTTTCTCTCTCTCTTCGTAGTTGGATCTCTCTAGATTCTGGCTCTTTGTATTTAGAAATCGATTAAGAAATCAAAACTTTTTAGCTTCATTAAAAACTCTTTGAAAAAAAAATTGCTCCCAATTCTTTGATTTCACCCTCATACTCCATCCCCTTCTCACTAGTCGTAGTTAGTATTAGTTATTTAATGCAGAATAAGTAATCATTTCAAGAATATTAAGTAATTATATGAATTTAGATTGTTAGCCATCTCATTTAATATAGAATACTAGAGTTATTTTTCTCAACAGGCTCGCAACTCGGACGACAGAAGCACCCTTCACTTTGACTCCTTGCGTAACGGTCCCGCAGGCAACATGCCTCTCTCCTCGCCCGGCTCCGTCACCACCCCCTCCTCTGACGCCCCAACGACGACCATTATCCTCGACGACAAAAGAATTGCATATCATAACTACATCGAAAAATTTACTGGTGAAGCAAATCAAAATGTTAATGAATTCATTAATACGGTTAATGTCATGTCAAAAATCGCTGGATGGGAAGATCCTGAACGGCTGGTATTTGCCCGAGCACATATCGAGGGCACCGCCAAGCGTTTAGTATCATTAGCACCCGATTTCGCCAATATCACGACATGGAACAATTTCCAAATTGCACTTCGCCAACTTTTTACGCCTCAATCTGACTTCTCTAATGCAATTCGTCGATACTCTAACTGCACCATGCTTCCCACGGAAACTCCGAAACAATTTTCACTCCGACTATACGAGCTTGCTAACTTATGTTCCTCATCCACCCCATCATTTCCCATTAATGAGCAATTATTAATTAAACAATTTTTATTCGGCCTTCCTTCCCACTTAACTAACACCGTAGAAAAATCTAACCCAAAATCTTGTTTTGAGGCAGCGAACCTTGCTGAAACTTTATTTATGGAAAATTATTCCAAAACTCCTTCGCTAACCAAAATCGATAAAACGCTAGAATCAATCTGTAGCACTATTAACAATTTATCCAACGCGCCTTCCCCTACTCCCAAAACAGGTCATTCTCTATTTTGCTCTTTCTGTGCTCAATCAGGGCACCCCGCTATGCATTGCCCGCACCGCACACCCCCTTCCCCTTCCTCCTCTTCTTTTTCTTCTTCCCCTTCCCCCACTCCCAAACCATCTTGTACCTACTGCGGTTTAATGAATCATACGTCACAAAATTGTAGACGCAAATACGGTCAAAGCAGTCAACAATTATCTTGCGGATTTTGTGGAAGATTAAATCATTCAATAGAACAGTGCAGACAATTGCAAAATTCTCGTTCACAAAAGAAACAAATAATCTGCTATTTCTGCTCTAAACCAAACCACACCATTAAAGAGTGTAGATCTTTCCTCTCCTTTCGTCATAATCAAAATCAATGCAATTTACTCCACAACCTCAACAATTTCTAACCCCACCCCCACCCCTTCCCATCACATATTACCCAAACGTGAACAACCTCTCGAGAATGGCCCAGCCGGGAGGTTCCCAATTCAACAATCCCAAGGGCCACATACCGGACTCATACAAGAGAAATTAATCCCCTCCCCCTGCATTAAAACAACAATCTTTGGCAATGAACTTGTTCTTTTGATCGACAGCGGAGCCCAAAAATCAATTTTATTTAGAGAATTCATTCCTAAATCAATAAAAATTCAAAAAGTTCCACATAAAAATTTACAATCTGTAACAGGGCACCATCTCAGCGTATTCGGTTCGACCACCGTTGAGATACATTTTCCTTCTGCTTCATCTTTCTCTACTTCTCACAATTTCATCATATGTAACCGACCCGCGCATATCCTGGCTCATGGAATTATTGGCAATGACTTTTTACTTTACAAGCACGCCTTACTTGACTATAGCAACGCAACATTACGCATAGGAACCGTGACCTTGCCATTGAGCGATCTTACGCCATCTCAAAAGCAGACGCCCGGCACAGCACACGAGGAAATGACTAACGACAGCTTTCACTCCCCAACGACCACAGAGGTCACCCACCCCAATCCACCCCCAGCCCCCGCGGACGATGAGCGCACCAGCTCTCAACTGGCACCCCCCTTCACCTCACCGCCCCCAAAGCCCAGTTTACCTGTTACCTCACACCCAACGCGCTCCACACCGCGCTCACCACCGACAAACCAAAATACCGCCCCTTCCTTTCCTCTCGTACGACTGCGCGAAACAATTACCATTCCTCCTAGAAGCGAATATTTTTGCAATGCGTACATCAACGACATCCCTGCTCCCTTCGCGGTACTTGAACCTGAAAACATGTACCATCACGGAATTTTAGGCGCGAGACTACTAGTGAAAATAATTAATAAGACGGAAATACCTGCACGTTTAATTAATGTCACTTCAGCGCACATTACAGTGCCTCGTAATACTGTCTTAGCACAATGTATACCGGCACAACTCAGTTCACCTGAGGAATCGTTAGATTATCCCTGCAAAGACAGGACGATAATTAACAATGAAATTAATTCTTCCAAAGAGAGGAATAATTCTAATTTAAATGTAAATGTCGACAATGGAAATGTGAATAACAATAATAATGGAAATATTGGAAATCAAAGATATAATGAATACATATATGGTGATAGTCACAAAGATGACTACAACAAAGATAATTATGGTAGCAATTGCAATAATAATAATAATGTATATAATGTATGTGTTAATGATAAAACGCAATCAAATTGCGAAACTTTCGAGTCCCAAAATAATGATCAATGCAAAGAACACGGAAATCCTCCTACGGTATTAAATAACAATCGCGAAGAACAAGGAATTATGACTATAGGCTTCGGAACAAATATGAACCCTGACGTACCACATACAATTTCAAATCAAGACTTAAAAAGCTTCAGTGACTACTTCGACCTTTCGCACATGCAACCTGACGACAAAACGGCAATTCTCACTACGCTCGATAAATATCGTGATGTTTTTCTTTTAGACGGTGACAAATTAGGACGGACGCATCTCATTAAGCACAAAATAGATACAGGAAATGCATCTCCCATATTCAAAGCTCCATACCGCGTCCCACATTCTCAAAGACCTGCAATGAACAAAATCATACAAGATTTAATTGACGACGGCTCCATAGAACAATCATCATCCCCATGGAACGCCCCTGTTATTTTAGTAGAAAAGCCCCATTCCCCCCCCGACAAACCAGAGTATAGATTATGTGTAGACTACCGTGCACTTAATTTAGTTACTAAACGAGACATCCTTCCCCTCCCTAACATTCACGACATACTCGACCAATTAGGCGAATCATCATTATTTTCTGTATTAGATGTTGCTAGCGGTTTCTTTCACATCCCCATGCACGAACCTGACAAAGAAAAAACAGCATTTTCAACATTGACTGGAAAATATCACTTTAATGTTATGCCGCAAGGACTAGCTAATTCACCTGCAACTTGGACTAGACTTATGTACGCTGTACTTTCAGGACTTACAAACGAAAAATGCCTTGTTTATGTAGATGATATAATTGTTCATTCAAAGGGTGGATTAAAACCACACTTAGACACACTTTCGGAAATACTCGACAGATTTCGTGACGCCAACATTAAACTCAAACCAACAAAATGTCAAATTGCTAAAAAGGAAACGCACTTTCTCGGACATATCATTTCGACAAATGGCGTTAAACCTGACCCCTCAAAAATTTCAGTTATTCAAAACTGGCCAAAACCAGAAAACGCCACAGACATTAAAAGATTTCTCGGACTTGTACAATTCTATCGACGATTTATTTCAAATTACGCTCAAATTGCAGCACCTCTCAACGCTCTCACTCGACTTGACTCGCCTTTCATTTGGACAAAGGAAACAGACACCGCATTTCAAAAACTGCAAACGGCTCTTACAACAGATCCAATTCTAGCATATCCAAATTTTCAAATCCCCTTCACTTTAACAACTGACGCCTCCAATCATGCACTCGGCGCCGTACTTTCGCAAACCATCGGAGGTAAAGAAAGTCCTATTGCTTTCGCTAGTAGACAACTTTCTAAACAAGAGCAACGTAGAAGCGCCACAGAACGTGAATGTTTAGCAATAATTTGGGCAGTCAAACATTTTAAAGTATATTTATATGGCCGACATTTTAATTTGGTAACAGACCATAAACCTCTTAAATGGCTTTTCACAATGAAAGACCCAAGTTCAAAATTATCCCGATGGGCACTCACTCTTTCGGAATACGATTTCGAAATTATTCATAAAGCAGGTAAAACTATTTCCAACGCTGACGCTCTCTCACGACTCCCACCACTAATCTCTACTATTTCAGACCCGTTTTTCGACAGAACGCAAATACGACATGAACAAAGAACTGACAATCACTTATCAAAAATCATACAACATATTGAAAACCATTCGAAACACCCAGACTACCCTAACTACTACCTTGACAGTGATGGCCTCCTTTTTGAACATGTTCTGAAAAGAAATCGACCAGACAGGCTTGTTGCACCAAAATCAATGCAACACTCAATAATATCCGCATATCATGACGCACCATTTTCTGGGCACCAAGGCATCTGCAAAACCCTTCATAGAATCACGCTTAAATTCATTTGGACCGGAATCAAAAAACAAGTCATTGACTATTGCAATAAATGCCCCTCATGCTTAGCTCGTAAATCACCGAACAGGAAATCTGCACCATTGCAAATTTTTACTTATCCAACAGCTCCCGGACAACTTGCTTCTTTAGACATTGTAGGACCATTACCAAAATCTGACAACGGAAACAAATACGTTCTCACTTTCGAAGACTTATTTACAAGATACGCAGAAGCTATCGCAATACCAGACGATTCAGCGCTGACTGTCGCAACGGCTTTCGTTACGTACATTCTTCCTTCGCACGGAACACCTGAAAAACTACTTACGGACCAAGGCAGAAACTTCCTCTCGGACTTGTTTAGGAACATTTGCAACTTACTTCAAATAAAACGACTATTTTGCACCGCTTACCATCCGCAAACGAACGGGATTTTAGAACGATTTCATTCCTCCTTCAAAACAATGATTTCCCATTACGTAAACAAAGACATGAGAAACTGGGACTTAATCATTCCTCACGTCCTAACCGCTTACAGATCGACTCCGCATTCTTCAACAGGCCATTCACCCTTCTTCCTCGACAAAGGACGTCATATGACAATGCCATTTGAAACAATACTCACTCCTAAACGACCATGTTACAACTTAGACGAAAATTACGCAGAAGCAACACGAGAAAGACTCAGAATTGCCTATGACGAAGTCACTAACTTAAATCTAAAAGCAGCTGAAATTAGGAAAAAATACTATGACAGAAAAACTGCTCCTGTAACATTAAAAATAGGTGGCTATGTATACTTACACACGCCAGCAATTAAAAAGGGACTAGCCCGGAAACTCGCCAAACCATGGAAAGGGCCATTCATCGTAATCCAAAAACTAAGCCCTGTAAATTTCATTATAAAAACTCCAAATGGCACAAAAGAACAAATTGTTCATGCCAATAGATTAAAACCCGTTCCTCCACCACAATCAGTGACGCCATCTCCATCGACATCCCAACTACCCGCACCAGCTACGCCACAACCATCACCACCACCAACATCAAAACCAACACCACCAAAAACACCTCAACCATTATCACCACCACCCTTTACCTCCCCTTATGAAAAACAACCTGCAAATCGTAAAACCCATAATACCACTACTCCACACGTCACCCGCTCCCTTCGCCAAAATACTAATGTAACGAACGTCCCTTGGATAATGCAAAAACCCCTAGAATATTCTAGCAGAAAACGTAAAAAATAATTTCGATATATTTTTCTCTCTTGCAGATAAAAGCATTTCTCGTCCTCACCCTATGTATATCACCCACATCCTCTCAAATCGAAATTTCTAAAATTCCATACGACCAAGGCCTTGCATTCGCACATGAAGGAACATTACTCCTAACCGGAGATAAATGGACAATTGCACAATTATTTCGAATAAGCACATTTGACAAACCAATTGACAACGCACTAACATCTCTACTTACACTCCAACATGAAATTAACAAATACTCACCTTTCCCAAACACTTCGCAAAAAGCTCCTATCCATACGCTTAGACGCAACTCTATCCACCGGTACCAGAACGAAATCTCACGAATTAATTTTGACTTAACACAGTATAGAAGAGACCTAAATGACATCAAATCTTGCATTCAACCCTCCAGAACAGACAAAACACACACCGTCACAAAACGCGGACTTATTAACATCGGCGGAACTGCACTTAAATGGCTATTCGGCACCGCAGACGCTTCTGACCTCTTGAAACTAAATAACATTATTGCATCCCTTCAAAATAATGGAAATCAAACAATTCATTTAATTCGCGAACAGGCCACAGTACTCAACCGTACCCTTTACAACACTGACTCAAACGGAAAATTAATCGAAAAACTAGCTACTGCTCACAACAACCTATTATCATCCTTTAGACAATTCCAAAATTTTGTAAATTCGACAGACGACATGATACGAGAACTACTGACAATAAATACAATCTCCTCCAACATCAGGACTTTAGAAGTTATCACACAAGAGATTGGTATCAACATTAATCAATTTCAAACTGCATGGTCAGTATTACAACAACGCCGCCTTTCCCCCTACTTTCTCGCTCCACAACAACTCTTTGCATCTCTCCTCCAAATTGAATCAAACCTTCCTGGTGATTTACACTTACCAACACCACTTCAAAAAGAATTCCTTTTTATTTACTATGACATTTCAAAAGTTACTGCATCCATTGACTCTGATTTCCTCCACCTATACATAGAAATCCCACTCCGTGCACCAAATCGATTCTTTCACTTATACCGCGCCGTACCCCTCCCTGTACCTCTGAACGATAGCTCTCTAACAATGTCTATCATCCCATCACACTCTTACTTAGCCATTACTGAAAATAAAGAAGCATTTATGGAACTTGACCTCGAAGACATGACTGACTGCACAACTGACTACTTTAAAGCATGCCCCCCTCGCAAGCACACCTCTAACCCACCTTCTTCATCATGTCTATATGCTCTTTTCACTGGTCATACCGAAGACGCTAAAAGCCTGTGCAAAGCTAAGGTATTAAATAAATCACCACCAACATTCTTTTGCGCTAGGAATTCTAACTTGTGGTTGTATAGCACTTCAAGCCCCCTTGAATTCACTTTACATTGCCCAAACTCGAGATTTTCTAGTAATACCTCAGCAATTTCCCATTTCCTCATCGATGGTACAGGACAAATTAATATCCCAATGACATGCTGGGCATCCAGACGCACTATCACGTTAAATCCACACTCCAATAGATTACTAAATATTCATGACACCTCAACTCGCTTCCATATCCCACCAATTTCCAACTTGTTAAACCATACTTCTTTCCCAAACATAAATCTCACCCGCATCTCCACATTTTTAGAAACTGAGGACTACAAGTCACATTTCTCTCTTCATAATCTAGGAAATGAATTAAATGATATTGACAAAAAGGCCAAACTCTTAGAGCAATCCAGTTACCTTATACCCCCAGAAACCCACCAATATATACATTTAATTATCACTGCTCTCCTTGCTGCCTCGGTATACCCCTTATATAAAACTATTCGTCCATACATCCGCAATATGTCTTGCCATAAGTTATTTTCCAAAAACCCACAACAAAATAACCCTTCAGTACAATTCTCAACCTTACCTTCTCACCCACCTGAACCTATCTACAACCAACTCCTCACACAGTCGACACCAGCACCAACGGCTCCACCTCCAGAAGGCCTGCCGTCGAGCTCATCTAGTGTCATCTTCAACACACCGCCAAAACTGCTGTATCCACGCCAAGATCGCATATTCCAAAGTCAATCCAAAGGACAAACATTCCCACAGCAACCCTAAAAATCACTCCCAATATGCAATACCCCCCCCCCCCCCCCCCAAGGAACTCAAGAACAACAACTACAACAAGTGCGCCCAGTGGAAACAAACAACACAGACTTCAAGAACGTCCCATACCTCTCAAAGGTATGTACAACAACAATCAACACAAGAAACAGTGCAAATGAAATTTAATAACATACGACCTAAAACAAAATATTGAAAATCATAGTGTAAGTGATATACAATGTGCAAACCTCTAGAGACACTGCGTAAGTGATATTCAATCTGAAAACCTCAAGAAATACTGTGTAAGTGATATTCAATGTGCAAATTTCAAGAGATAATGTGTGAGTGATATTCAATGTGCAAATCTCAAGAAATACTGTATAAAACCATAGTGCAAGTGAATTTCTACATATAAAACATAATAGAAGTGGAATCCAATGCATAAAATCTAGACAGGTTATAAATATGTAATGTGAAAACTAAAAAGTGGGAAAATATCCAAGAACTTTCAGTAACAAAACTCGTGTATATATCACAATCACGTCCTTACTGTGTTTCAACTTATAATGCCTTTCATTTTTAGTGTATTGCATTTATGTTCATCATAGTGTATTTTATTAATTTCCATAATGTATTTCATGTGTTGTGTATTTCATTTATGTTCATCATAGTGTATTTCATTCATATCCATAATGTATTTCATGTGTTGTGTATATCATTTATGTCCATCATAACGTACTTCATTTTCTTCATCTTAGTTATTTCATCTCATGTTCATCTCAATTCACCTTGATATATGTATTGGGTCATCACTACATACTTGATTCTTCCATACCACCCTTAATCAATCCCCCTCTTAATTTGATTTTCCTATCTCACCCCTTTAACCATTGTCAAGAAATTGCACTCATACGTAAGCCAAACAACAGCTCAACCAAAGGAACTCACCAACACATCAAGACCGACCCCTAGAACACTCCAAGACCATCGTAATCAACATCAACACCAACGACCTCCACCGCTCACCCTCCTTGACGAAAAACGCAGCCAAGTGGCATCGTTTTTCTGAGAAATAAGGGAGCCATGTGATAAGCCATAAACAAATACAATTATTATAAACTATTTCAACGCCATAACAAGTACAATTATTATAAACTATTTCAACGTATATTTCATCATCTTGCGGCCCAAGCAGAAGCATCGGGAAGTTAGAAACGATGTTGACACCTGCCTGGGGAAAATCCACTTTCTAAAAATGACGTTCGCCAAAAGATTCCCTCAAATTAGCGAGCGCCTATATAAACGGCCCTCACAAAACACCGACAGGCCAGTCCTACCACAGAAGCGACACCACGCCATCACTTCGCCAGGAAACCAGCAACCCACGATGTCGAACGACAACATGCCCGCCGGAGAACTGGAGGCTATGGTAAGCCAGCGGACGCCGACATGAGTGTGCTCGACATTCCTTGTCATACTCCATTGCGCTCCTTCCCTCTCTCTCATTACTATCCTGTGTACCTTCAAATATGTATATGGTGATCTTCAGCATGAAACAATTAATTAAACTCATATATTTCACAATTACTATGATTGTATCTCTTCCCACTTCATAACCCCCTCCCGCTCTTCCGGTCACTCTGATCATTTCTCACGTGACAACCCCTCCTACGTGAATTACGCTCATCAGTTAGCATTCGCATAGGAAGGGGACGTCACAATATAAGCTCCTGATTGGATGGCAGCGAAACAGCTGATTCCTGTCAGGGATAAAGTTATGAAAATCGCAGTATAAATGTTTTATTTTATTTGCTGAGGCACATTTTTGTGTAGAAAGTCTGAGAGAGTGTTCTCAGTAAAGCCGCTGTAGACAGCACCAGTCAGATGTGCTGGGAGAATGTATGGACCTACCAGGCAGTCACCTACAATTCCTGCCCACACATTAATCCTGACCTGTTGTTGATGTCTAGCCTGAAATTTAGCTTGATGATTACAATCTGCTCATATGTGTTGGTTGTGGAAATTGGTAATTCCATCTATTCCAAACGCTGCCTCATCAGTAAACAAAACTGACAAGACATGCAACGGATTGACTGTTTGTGCTAGAAACAAATGACAAAAGTTCTCTCAAGGTGGGTGATCAGCAAGTGAAAGACCCTGCACACATTGAAGATGACACAGATACAGTTGCTGCTCTTGGAGTAACCTTTGTGCTGTACTTTGAGATATACCATATACCATATCCACTTGGGCTGATTCCTGGGTTGTCTTTCGCGTAATGTAGAATTTGTTCTTCACGGTCAGGCAGTACCAAAGGTCGGATGATTCAGCTACCTTTGGTCTGGAAACACCATCTGATAGAACCATGCAACCTTGCATCCATCCATAAAAATCATATCTGCCTGCTCCCAAAAAGAATATCCTGTCATGGTTGAATGACTGACATGCAGTTAACTCACTACATGTACACAATTGAAATGCCGTCAGACTAAGGACAAATGTAAACAAGTCTCCATGGCAACATATTGTCATCTACATAGAACACAATGAGTAAAACCTTCTTTGAATGAGTGTGTAGATGGATGAAGTTGTGGAGCTGGACCTGGAAAGGTGCTGAGCATAAGAGAGAGAGAAAGAGAAAAAGAGAACATCAACATTTAACTTACCTTGACTTAACTCTGTCCTTGAAGACACATTAAGGGGAACACGAGTCCAAGGGGCAGGATCTACTGACTGACCATATTTGGGCAATTGCAAAGGGGGCAACAGTTGTTTAGGTGGACTTGCAAATCCCGAGTCTTGACCCCCAGATTCAGGATCACTGGCTGATGATTTTTCAGACGTGGAACCCATTAAAGGGGCAGGACCAGTTTTATTTGCACGCCGGAAGAAATTAGTCTTCTTACTTTGAGTCTTCTCAAGTTCCAATTGTTCTGAAATAACATTTTCGTACATCTTAACAACAAATTCTAATGACTTCAAAGGGTGTTTCCATTTAAGAGATACCTATATCAAATATCCACCTGTTTTCAAATACAATATTTATTATGTAACATATCAATGGGCAGGGGTTGTTCGAAGATTGAAACCAGCTTAGATATAACTTTTTTGTCTACTACATAATTATGTTGTCAACAGAAAATATTGTAAAGCAGCAGCCGCAGCAGAAAATGGAGAGATTTTGAGAGAGAAAGTGGATGAATGTTGAGCCTATATGGGGTACACTACTTCTAAAAGTAGAATCAGTGGTAGTGTGGTTCCTCTTGACACTGAACAATTTGTGTGCGAGTGTGTGCGTGCGAGTGTATGCGTGTGAGTGTGTGCGTGCGAGTGTATGCGTGTGAGTGTGTGCGTGTCCATGTTCAACACTAGTGCCTAAATTGTTCTGATGACTTTCTCCAAAACAGATATTCCCCAATCAATCTAGCCAAACTCAAAGCCCTGCGAATTTGAAATATTTTTTGATTCTTGGGGGAACTTTAAGTGAAGCCATAATATTTTCAATTTTTTTTTCAAAAGAGACTCCAAATTTTTAAATTATTTATTTTGAACTTTAGTATGGGATCTGTGATTGACACCCTCCCTCCTTTCCTCTTTGGTGTTGGCTGTACCAAAATGGCATTGCTACGCAACATTACATAAAACTTGGGAAATACTTCTGACATCACTAATATTACTTATGCAACATTTCTTTAAAAAAGTCTTGGAGGAATGCAGGTAGAGTGGGGATATTAAATCACAATGCCAGCCACTAGTTTTGGAAGCAATGCAATCCATTGTAAAATCTGTCAAAGCAACTATTATTGGAAGACATGTTGATACCAGCTTCTGTGGATCTGGACCTGCCTCATCATTTCCTTACATTTTTCTGAAGGGGTGAAAAGAATAAGTGGGAGAGCAAGCAAAAGAGAGGGAAAAAGGGAAGGGTGAGAAGGAGAACGGAGAGAGACGGGGAAATGGGACGAGAAAGGGCGAGGGGAGGGGAGGATTCTCCTCTCCAACTCCAAATGGCTTGTTTCATATCAATGAAAATATATTTGGAATGATGTTTTATCAGAGCTCACTGTGAGCTTTAACTTCCAACTATTTATTTAACCAGGAAAGGGAGAAGGCAGGACATCAGTCAAGAAAAGCTGTTTGGATAATACTGAACATAACACATTCCATAAATTTATTCAAATACCTTTAATTAAATTGGTAGTTCCAGATAATGGACGGTCTTCTTTACTATCTCCAGCACCATGATTTGAACATTCAACTGTTTCTTCTGGCTTAATTTGAGAATTGGATTTGGAGAGATTTCCATTGCACACCATGTTCTTTGAGTTATTACCCTGCAAAGTAGATCATCAAACTCTTAGCATCAAGGAAGGAATCTTAGATCAACAGGCTGCCCAAAAGCAACACTTAAATTTTTATATGAAGAAACATTAACCAGTTATTCTCCCTTTGCATGTTATTCTGCTATTCTCCCTTTGCGTGTTATTCTGTTATTCTCCCTATGTATTATCCTTTTGCACTCATACGGCATCCTGTGATGAGATCATGAAATGCTTTCTCAGCTTGTGGGCCTCAGAGCAGTGTGTTGTTCAGCAAGGCAGAAGGCATCTTTGAAATGACGAATTAAAATGGCAATCTGACTCGGAGGATTTGCACGCTCCATACTTCCATTAGCTCAGCCTTTATTTTGCGCTCTCGTGAGCAGACACCACATTTTAGTGTATTGGCATTGTTTTTAAATAGTACTGAACTCTTCCATAATTATTTTTGCAGGAGCTTCCTAATGAACTAAATATTCAAATAATTTGTTTAAAAAACAATAGAATCTTTTCTTTGATTGTGAAAATCAAATTCAAAACTACGTTAGAAGTTAAATTTATTACGTATATATTTTAAAAAACTAGTAGTGCTACAATTGGAAACAGTTATGTAATATTGAAATATTGCAATTTTTGAAAAACCGAGCAATATCCAAAAATGAGTCTAGCTCCATATTCCTTATCTTCCCTTATTACATAAGTGGAGAAAATTTTAAGAAAAACTTTGGAGCAGTTTTTGAGGATTTTTTATGTGTAAATTTCAAGCGCAAATTACGCAAATACTACTTGTTTTAAAAAAAAATTGTACATGTACACCTATTTTAATGAGCAAGTTTTGTACAACAGACTTTGTCTGAGGCAAAAATTTTTATCTTCAATTTTGTATTTTAATTTTTTTTTTCTTTTCTTTTTTTGCAATTTTCCCAAAATTGGGGACTTCAATGAAAATGAGACCTGCACAATTTACTTAAAAGTCCTTTGCCCCATTTAGCAACAAAATTTAATCAAAAATTTTGGAGCCTTTTTTGAAAATTTCGAAAATGTCTGAGAGGCTTCATGTAAAATATCCCTAAAATTATCAGTTTCAAATTCCATAGGCTGTGACATCCGCCAGAACAATTGGGGAAAATCAATTTTGGAGAAAATCTGCTGAACATTTCAGGCAGTAGCATGACCACAGACAGATAGAAGGACATTTTGCCATCATTCGATTTTTCATTATAAATAATCAACAAAACACGGATTCTGGCACCAAATGTTGGAGGATTTTCCCTCATATTTAGCAACTGGAATTATCCCTCCCCCCGCCTAACCTGCGCCTGCCAATAAGAATTTTGCTGGTGAAAATTTGCAATTTTCTGGCACACAATTATATAACTATCTCTTCTTAAGAAGTTCCTTCTTAAGGATGAGAAAGTAACTCAATACAATGCAAAAAATAATTATTTAATTTTTATCATAAATATTAATATATTTGGAAATCATTTTTACACTTAATCTCTCTTGAATTTTTTGGTCTGTGTGAAACAGCTTGAAACATTCACCTGGGTGGAGGGCCTGATTGCCCGCACATGTTCCTCAATAAGAATTAGAAGTAATAGTTAGTTTTTCCCTCCTGTATTCTGTCACTCCAGATAGCACCCTATTTAATTTCATAGATCATCTCTTTGTGATTCAGGTTACGGGCAATTTTGTCTAGAAATACGAACAAAACGCATCTGGTATCTCTGAGAATCCCTCCAGAGAAAGGGTGGCATCACCTAAGAGATGTCTTTCGACCTGGACGATGAAACTCCTTCGTGAAACCTCTGAGCTGGAAGCCTTCAATGCTGTGTCATCTTATGGATGCCTTCCAACATGTGTGACATTTAGGTTAACAAATGCATTTGAACACAAAGGGTTTATGCCAATTTATGTCAGTTTCACCTCTGAGCTCAATTTCCCACTGTGGAAACAATAGAACTCACATTTAACGCAAAGAGCCAATAACAACATGATACAACTCAACTTTCAAATAAAATTTACTTAAGACTACCAAATTAATATCATCTTTCCAAGAAACCATCATCTGAGTCTTCACACATTTTCTGACCTCTTAATTTCAACTCATTTCATTTCTTTCTCTTACAAAAATCTACCACAAAATATGACATAAAAAATGCAAAAGTGCAATACATTTCTTTCCTGTGTGTTCCATAATATTTGACATCATCTAATGACAATCACTGTATAAGCACAATTTATAGGATGTCCCACCAATAACCACCTCCATAACTTCTAAATGGTTCCTGATATCGAAGAGCAGTTTTCACTCAGCAATACGAAATAATGATGCAAGTATTACGCTGTAGAGATATTGTTCGCAACATTTTTCGTTTTTGAGAAAGTGAATCATCTTTGATTTTTTAAATGTAACTATACATTTTTCTCATTAACAACGAATAGACCATAAAAAGAGGAATATAGTTAGTATTTTGAGTATAAAATTAAAGTTTCTGACATGTGATTTTAAATTAAATGGACAATATTTCTTGTAGCGGCTCTCATGTCATTGCCTTTGGGTAGGTGACCTCTGCATCGCATAGCCAAGACTCTTACAGGGAGATAAGTGACTGAGAGGGGTGGTAGCGGAAGCAGTCTTGACTTGAAAGATCCTTAGTCTTAACTTGAAATTTTAACAATTGGAATGAAAGATTTTGCATTGATTCATCAGAACTGATCATTTCTTTTACTGATTGAAATTCTGAAGTATTGATCTTTGGTATTAACGATATAAAGAAATTGGGTGTGTACGGGATATTCTAACAAACCTCAATTTCAAATTTAACAAGAATCGAGCTCAATGTCTAATGGCTGTACAGACAAGCCAGCATTTAAAAACACTGCAAACACAAGCAAAGGTAATGAAAAGTGGAAGATTTTCATAAGTAACATCACAGCACTTTGAGTGGTATTTAGTGCGACTATTTCACGAATTAAGACATTTCATGAATCAAACGGATAATTAAAATCACAGGAATTACAAAAAAGAGATATATTACTCAAAATTGCTATTGGAATATATGAAACTTGCATTCAGCTCCAAGTTACCACTGCCTCCTGGAATACCTCAAAGTCAAAAACGAATAACAGTTTAAAGCAGAAAAGATTTCATATAAGTTTCGATTTTATGGTAATTAAACATTTATAACAAAGCTTCTTACAAGAACGTTTATTAAAAACACAATTATTAAGGTTGTAGGAAGTTGAGTTTTCCATGTCCTGTCCATTCTGTGGATGCATTTGAAATAGAAGATGTACAAGTTGAATGAGCAGTGGAATTCGTCAATTTCGAATGGATTAAACATACGTCTGTACTCATTAAATTATTTTTCTGAATAATTTTGGTTGTAACGTTCCACATCATTTTGATAGCATATTCTTTGTACTCTTCACAATCAAATCTTTGCATATTAATTACCTAAAATAGGTAAGTATAGTTTCTTCATTTGTAGTTTGTGCTGTCTATTTGTATTTTCTTTCTTCACAAAATTCTTGAAATTGCTTCCACACACCTTCTATGTTTCTCTTGCTATTTTTGTGGTGCAGAATCTTTAATAATAGATTCTATTTCAGAGTTTTAATCATTACCAAAACACATTTTAATATTATATTGATGCTCACAAGCTATTAAGAACCTAAAACAATTGCTATTTTTATCTTAAATAGGTAAACAAAGTGATTACAGTGGAGTGCAAAGGTAAACAAAGTGATAATCATATGGCGATAGACATCTGGGATTGGTTTAACTTGAATACGTTCTTGCTTAGCATTGGTTACCTACAAAATGGGCAGACGTGAGTGAAATAGTCACTATAATATCTCCAGAACATCAGAGTATGCAATTGTACAAATTTTGTTATTATTGCCATTAGTCCACTTCTCATTGTAAATTTACAAAAATAAAATAACACATGGATGACTATAGATAAACAGAATAATACATTATTTACTTTATCAAATCACTGTGTCCTCCATCGCTTGCAATGCTCCTCTGCAGTTGTTTGTGCAAGGGCTGATAAAATACTACAGTTACTGGTGCACATACTGCAGACTCCAGAGGGGGACTGTAACTTCTGGGGACTAATATTTTTGGTTCACTATAATCAATGTTGTCAAAACTAAACAGAATTTCTCCACAATGTTTGATTTTATTAATATGGAAATACAGAATAATACATTAACAGCACAAAATGAAAATTTCAATATCTTATTTGTCCTTAAAAATTCAATTGTTTGCTTTGTACGTTTTTCATTAGTCCTTCTCCAGAGTTCGTGGTCTCTCCATACTTCAGTCTGCATTGTCCAGTGTCTCGTAATGCAGTCTTGGCACCCTTCAATTTTGATGCAATGTTGGAACACCATCCCTTTCTCCATATGCACTTTTGCTCGCCTTATAACATACGAGATCCAATTGGTAGAGGCATGACGCAAGTGGATAATGAAACTGATTGCTTTCCCGTGCGGCATGGCAGTAATCGCCATGCTGTGAGTCTGTAGCAGGAGCGTGCTTTCTGTTACCTAAGTGCAACTCAATGTTCTTTGTCCCGCGGAATCTCAAGTAACACCAAGATTGAAACCAAAGTAAGTAATCGTGCGTCACCACCAGTTGTAGCCCACACAGGACACGGCCTTGGTTTCCGCAGTCAAACTGAGTGGCTTAACGCCATCGGTAAGGTCTTCGTTCTAGTTCGACGACCTTCACCTTTGGGGAGACATCTTCGATTATGACTTTTGACGAGGATATTTTTTTCACGCTGCCTAATGTTGGAATTTGAGGCACTGACGTGATATACTTTTTTCCCCCCAGGAGAGAATAAATTTCCAGGATATTCTACTTCCTACGTTCACAATAGCCAAGGTTTAGGTCCACTATAACCAAATCTTCTTATGCTTATTTACAATGTAAGTGAAACGGGACTAGTGACTGAGGCTTCACTATGTCAGAGTTCACTATAACTGGAGTCGATTGTATTTATGATGCTAGAGTACATCGATGCTTTGAAATTTTAACCAGAAGAGAAATTTAATTCTGATGAATCAATGGAGAGAGATAGAAGACAAAAAGAAAAAGAAAAAAGAAAAAGAAGAAAAAAATACCTTTTATTGTCATTAATACTTAAGTTTCTTTCAGCATTACCGAAATACTGATGGTAAATTCAGCTTCCACTTATGACAAATTCAAAATTGACAAAGAATATGACAATGGGAATACATGTGCCAGATTAATCTTTTTCAATGAGAAGACCATCATATTTTTATCAATGAGAAGACCGTCTACTTCATCTCCTCTCATGCTACATCACAGATTAACATCAATTTCCTTCTTGTCTTAATTTTAATACAGTACTAACAGTATTACACAAAATTAAAATTTCTTACCACAACTTCAGAGATAGGACGAAAGGGATCAAAGACTAAATCATCAGGTACATGTTCACCAGTATCATTCATAGATGTATCATTCATTTGTTGACTTCGTACATATCTCAGTAATCGTTCTCTTCTTTCTGCATCTTCCACTTTTTTTTGTTCTGCCATATCAGTAAGTACACGGGCATTCAAAGCAGGAAAATCACGAATTATTGAATTCACAAGCCACCTGAATAGGTTACAAAGAAAAAATAAAATTTCAAAAATGAAATTTCAATATAACATCCTCATCACCGGAAAAATTAATTTATAAAACACATACTTGTAGCCATTGTGAATAGCTGGATCCAATTTTCTCTTTGAGTTTTTAGCTACACTTGCTGAACATGTCTCCACCATTGTAGGACAACGTTGCTGGTTAACTAATGCTTCTAAATCAAGTTTTTCCACAATATCCAGTTCATCCAATGCACCTTCACAATCTTGTTTATTGGCTAACCTAAAGGAGGGAATTTTTCATTAAAAAACATTGTCATAATGATGCCAACAAAAAGGTATATTTACGATAGTTCTTTACCAGAACAACTTCTCAAAACACTTCAGATATATTAAAGCTATTACTAAGTTAAAAACAATGCAAACAAACATTTCTGAAAAAACAAGTAAATAATAATCAAAACTGCAGATAGAAGATACAAAGTGACAATCAATCTTGAACACAAAAAAATTATTCTTATAATTTGTGACTTATTTGAAGGATTTTGATGCATTATTGTGCCCAGACACTGAGAGATTCTCTGTATTAACTAATTTCCTTTTCTCTCAAGATTCGTTTTATTATTTCATATCTTTAAAATATTCAAAAGGAACGAAAATTTTTAAGAACACATACTTACAACAAAACTGGTTTTCCAGCAAGTTTAGGATGAGTTAGGAGATTGTTTAAAACAGAACGACACTCATCCAACCTTGTCATATCACTTGCATCAACCACAAATATAATACCATGTACCTTTAACACAAATATTATATTATATTGAAAGCATGCACACCTTTCAGTGATGTTAAGTCATTTACAAAAAAATCATCAGATTCAAAAGGCAACTAATTCAAAGGTAATATAGTAGAAAGTTCACAACAGAATTAAATCTGGCAGCCTTCACCCCCTGACCTCAAGAGTTCAGTGATCGTCAGCCTCAGTGCAACCGAGTTTTATCAATTAGCAAACAAATACAAAAGTTTTTACCTGAATTGGAATCCCCAATATATAAATTAGAAACAAATTTTACAACAAAGTACAACCCAGGTGACATAAAATTTACTAAAATTGATGGAATATGATTAACTTGTGATCATATTGATTAACTTGATATCATCAGATTGATGTATAATTTATAGTTAGCATTTTAAGAAGATGGTAGTCTTCATTTTCAACACTTTGTGAGCAATATTCCTTGATTCTGGTACTTGGTGTTACCGGATATATTACCAAGTACGATATTGGTTAAGTTCCTCAAAGAAGGTTCTAATTTTTTTTCACAATTACATTTCTTTTGCATAAAAATAAAATTTCAATTTTTAAATTTAATTTCAAAGTTGAGGTATGCATTTTGATTGCCCATATATTTGTTAAGGTTAAACATATCTTGGGTGCTAACTTACGTACAATCTAGATCTAGAACCTAACGTTCTCCTATTAAAAATTGCACTGTTATTATTACATACTTCATAAGTCAACAATAGTCATTATTAGGGAATGGAATTCATTGTAATAGAAATTGCAAAAAATGTACACGAATTTTTATTTATTTTTTCAAAAATATGTATGATAAAACAGAAAATATATAAAATAAAAATCATGAGTGTGTTTAAAATTGCCCCAAAAGAGCAGTTTCAAATTTTTGCTTAGAGCTTAGGCCCCTGTGAATAATTCCTGAAGGCGAAATAAACCTGGAAGTGACGTGTAGGTCGGCGCCGGATCGCACAATCTAGGAACGATGGAAAACTGTCACTTCCGGAGATAAAAGCACTACACTTACAGTACAAATGATTTCACACACTCGGAAACACACTCCCTCGAGCACTGCAATAGAACTCAATTTATTAAAACCGCGCCACAAGTTCACCGCATCACATTCCAGAGTAGTATTTTCTCCTTGAGCTCAGGCGTGCGGAACACATAGAGGAGAGATACAATATATCTCTCCTCTATGGCGGAACATCATGAATAGGTTCCGCAATTTGCGACCCGGACCAGCACCCTCTCCACACCTCCCTCCACTCCACCCTCTCTCCTATGTCTGGGTGCTGCCCAGACATAGGAGTGTCAGTTTTACTGAGGTACAGAAAGCGCGATAACATAATGCCTTGAAGTACGAATGTAAGAAATATTTGACAAGTTACGATCGAGATATGTGTGGACTATGAAACATGAGCAAGCATGCGGTTGCGAATATTTCCGTTACGGAGGTATAAGAGCATTCTTTGATGCCAGTATGCAATTTTCAATGGAAGGGGGGCAAGTTTGACAATTAATGATGAGTTCAAGGTTCGGATAACGTAAAAGCGCCAATTACTTCGCTTTTTTTGGAGGGGAGGGAATCCAGGAACAGGAATTTGCAAACTCTTATCTGCGATATTCCATTTTGATTAGTAAATATAGTAATATATCACGAAAATGTAACAATAAGTAAAATTTGTAAAAATATATAAGTATACCAAAATATGTAAAATAAAAATTGTTTTAATTCATTCAGAACATGATGCAAACTCTACAAAAACATTTTAAATGCAGGTATCTTTAACCAGAACAATAAGTACTTATATGAAAATCGGTTCCCTTGTCATGATTAAATCAATGGACATCACGCAAAATAGTATACATACTTCTGTTTTTATTTCTTGGAGCGTGGGAGCTTGTCTTCACGATGGAATATCTCACGGTATTTCGCGTCTTTCTCGGTTGTGCCGCTAGGAGTCGAATGGTCGCCAGCACTGATCGATAGTCGCGATCATGCGTTAGCTGCACCAAGACCATCTTCAATTGAGAATTGAAGATGGTCTTGGCTGCACGACCGAGAACGACGCGAAATGCCGTTAGATATTCCATCGTGAAGTCAAGCCCCCACGCGCCAAGAAATAAAAAACGAAGTATAGTCCACATAAACAGTAGCATCACTACAGCTACTTAAAAATTTTTCAGAAGGATAGGTGCAAAATCAGACTGACTAATGTAACATCTAATCCATTGGCTACAAATGTACATTTCATATACATTAAAAAAAATGTCATTCACCATTCATTTAAAATAATTTGTCAAAGAGATTTTTTGACAGACACAAGTTTTCATAAATTTAGAAACAAAATTAGTCATACATTTAAAAGTTTTTATTCTACTTTAAACTAAGTTCGTTGGGCAACGTTTCGAGGACGTTTCCCCATCTTCGGGCTACAATGAAAACAACAAGATTATTTTAAAGAACATAAATGAAAAGTTACTGCCATTAAAATAAAGTCACCAACGTATAGTAAAAGTCTACTTTACTAACTTATGATTGTAACTTTTTGTTATTTTAACGTCAGTAACTGTTCCAAGTTCTTCTCGTTCCTCCCCTGAATCATTTTCGATTGGGTATCCATTCCCAACCTTTTTATGGAAGTTATCTTATTTTAACCATCTTATATGTGCTTAAATAATTGTACAAAAACCTTTTTAAAGATTTTATTTAAGACAAAAAAAATCTTCAAACTTGTTTTGCAATTTAACTTTTTCAATTTTCGAAACCACGCACGCACGCACGCACGCACGCGCGCACACACACTCACACACACATGAATAATGAAAAAAGTCCTAAGTCCCAATTAAGTCGGGCCGGGGGAGATTTGACCAGCTACCCTTCCGGGCGCCACAGCAAGAATAAATTACAAAATTACAATTATATCAGGTTATTCAGTAACATTACTCACATCTACAAAATAACGATGCCAAATTCCTCTAATCTGTGGACCACCACCAAGATCGTAAATGATCACAGAGTGTTTTCCATACACAAGAGAAACAGAAGAGAATCCTACAGTTGGTACTTCTGTATCGCCAGTCTCTGGAAAAAAAATCACAACAATTTTTTAAACATCCCCAATTTGCTCTCCATTCTAGTATAACCATTTAAAATATTTCCATTCTAGTACAACCTCCCTTCAATCCTTCCTAATAACATGCCTACATCTTAGTGGTCTTGCAATGATCCGTACTGTAACAGCACAGGTATCTGCACTGGGCTAATGTAAAAGAATGCTTCATTCGAAGAATTAAAAGCCGTTCAGCAACGGGCAAAATGAAACAATTTTCATTTTCACGTCTCACCCATGCAAAAGGCACGAGAAAGTAAATTTCAGGAATCGGGCACTTTTCTGCGTCCACGGTCCCTTAATCCGTATAGCTTTCGGACTTCGGTCTATATTTGGACGTCTGGAGAATAGGGGTGCGTCGAGATGCGACCAGGTATGCGAGAGAACGACGGCCGCCGTATTGTACCCCAGACCCACTTGAGGTGGCGCCATTTTTCAGACGAGACAAGTCACGGGACCTGCGAACGGATTGTGATTGGCGGGGGGGGCCACCGCATCATCGGCGGGAGAAGGGGGCGCAGAAATCACATAAATAAACAAAACGCCACGCTTCCTTCTTACTAGTGGAATATTTGTTCGCCGGGACGCAGCGTTTTACTTGACCAAGTGTTCACCGAGTAGCTTCATTCGCGAACAGTGTACTCGCTAGGCCACTGCTTCGGCTCCTCAGGATATCGCGCACCGGTGTACAGTTGCTCAGCACTATTTACCGCCGAGTTCGGTAATGTGGTTATCGAGAGAATCAAAAACTCCGCCAAGCTCGACATGCGGACCGATAATCCGCAGTGAGTCCTGAGAACGGTCGCCGAAATTGAACGAACCAGTGGAAGACATGCATCTCGGGAGATCGCGAAGGGAGGCGCAAGAGATACCAGTGCCCTGTGTTGCGACGACAGCCGATCAACCGGGACTGACGGGAATCACCCAGATTTCCCACCACTCTTCTGGAACCCTCCGCTAACCAGCGAGGTCAACTGGGTGAGCTCCTTCCAAACATAACTATCAATGAGCAGTGAGGGAGGAATAAGAGAGATAAGGTTAGATAGAGAGAACCGAACTAGACATAAGGGCGCAGTAGGCGTAATTAATTTGTAGAGGGGATAATTATACTACGATTTTTCTAGGAAGAGCTCTCAAGATAACTCAAATCCCATCTTCGCGATGGAATATGTCACGGCATTTCGCGTCTTTTCTCGGTCTTGCCGGTAGAAGTCGCATGATCGCAAGCACTGCTTCATACGGTCGCGATTGTGCGAAATCTAGCGGAACGACTGTGAATGATACGAAATGCCGTGACATATTCCATCGCGAAGATGGGATTTGAGTTATCTTGATAGCTCTTCCTACAAAAATCGCAGTATACCAGGGTGGGATTTTTCAAGCCGAATTAAAATTATGTTAACTCCAGATAGGCGATTTTAATGGGCGAAAACCCCAGAAACCCATGCATGGATGCTTCCTGAACCCCTGCCTTGAGTTCTCACTCCGACGGCAGCCGGGCACCGCCGCCAGAGTGTGAGGTGAGGGCAAAGGTTACAATAGCTACTTGTTTTATTGAACCCAAACACTTTTCTAGATGACGACGACGATGATGATAATAATAATAATAATAATAATAATAATAATAATAATAATAATACATTTTAAGCAAGAAATTCGAATCATCGATCGAAAAATCAGAAAATTGCTAACAATGCGTCTTGTCGCCAACCCTCGAGCTGATGTACATAGACTATGTGTCACGTAAGGAAGAAGGAAGAGGTCCCTGACAAATTGAAGTCTCCTTGCACAATGCAATTGTAGAAATGGGAAAGAATGTATTCAATCAAGATGACCCTCTAATGAGGCAAGTCATGAAATCTGACCGAAGAATGGGAAATTTGAGGAAGAATGGGATGCATTGTTTGAAGCATTGCAAAGAAAACTATGCAAGACACGCAGAATAACACAGACACAACGTCTGATGTAATTAAACATTAAATGCGAGACAAAAAATTTTAAAGAAATCGTGGAAAGACAAACCACTCCATGGACAATATTTAAAAAGAATGGACAAGGTGCAGATCTATAAAGATCAATCATTTATGTGTCTTAAAAGGGGAAGAATGAAGCCAGAATCGGAAGCAGTTCTAACTGCTGCTCAAGATCAGGCGTTGAGAACACGACATTATGATAGAGCGGTTCTCCAAATTTCCCAAGATGATAAAAGCCACATTTGCCTGGAACCAGTAGAAACCATTGATCATATCGTCTCAGATATTCCAATTCCAGCAAAGGCCGAATACTTGAAAAGATAAGGTATGTAGTTACCTCCACTGGCAGATCTGTAGCGCCCTCGAAGTTCCAAACACATGCCCCAAGTGGTTCGAACACTCATCAAAACCGGTTACGTCTATTGGACTGTGTATAGTATTGTGTGACCAACAAATTTAAACGAATCGCACGATAGCGGCAAACAAACCGGATATTGTTGTCATAGATTTGGAAAAAAATCGTGTCTACGTGTATCTTTTTACGCTCGTCATGATAGACTGAAAAAAATGTGCAGTTCCATTTGAAAAAACAAAGTTACCTCAAATATCCCGTAAACTACAAGTGATAAAATAGAAATGAATAAACGTATTAATTAGCCCCATTCCCTAACGCATTTCTGTGATAACTGCGTAGCAATAACGTAACTTTTGAACGTCACCGTAACTTTTGAACGTAGCACCTCCTGTAACTTTTGAACGGTTGACGGTGACGGTGCTAAAGTTACGTTATTCATTCTGTATATAATATTTACGCGTCGCGTTTCGTCTCGTCTGTCAGTTATCAAGAGGGCCACCAAGTAGCATCTTCGCGTGCACGCCTCTTACACCGCGCGCCCCTCCGTCCCTACCCAACAGCCACAACGGGGGAGGAATTAGGATATAGGCAGGGTTTAGGACACTTCACAGGAGTTGGACTAGCCCTTGTGAAGCAGCCAAACTCGTTTTGTTGGAACAAATTTCACTTGAGATTGTCCGGGAATCGAAAGGCGATCGACTTCGCTCTGAGCCACGAGGCTTTGTAATCAATCGACTCATAACATCTTTAGTGAATTAGAGGAATAATAGTAGTAATAATAATAATAATAATAATAATAATAATAATAATAAGTAAGTGTGAGACACAAAAAATGTTAAAGAAATCGTGGAGAGACAAACCACTCCACGGACAATACTTGAAACGAATGGACAAGGTTCAGATCAATAAAGATCAATCATTTATGTGGCTTAAAAGGGGAAGGATGAAGCCAGAATCGGAAGCACTTGTAATAGCTGCCCAAGATCAGGCCTTGAGAACACGACATTATGATAAAGCGGTTCTCAAAATTTCCCAAGATGACAAATGCCGCATTTGCCTGCAGCAAGTAGAAACCATTCATCATATTGTCTCAGCTTGTCCAATCCTAGCAAAGACCGAATACCTTAAAAGACATGACAGGGTGTGTAGCTACCTCCACTGGCAGATCTGTACCGCCCTCGAAGTTCCAAACACATGCCCCAAGTGGTACGAACACTCACCGAAACCGGTGACGTCTGTTGGATTGTGTACGATATTGTACGACCAACAAATTCAAACTGATCGCACGATAGCGGCAAACAAACCGGATATAGTTATCCGGGATTTGGCGAAAAAATCGTGTTTACTTATCGATGTTGCTGTACCTTGCGATCAAAACGTCGTTACCAAGGAGGCAGAGAAACGTCTTAAATACAAGAGTTTGGAAATCGAGATCAGCCGAATGTGGGGCGTAACAGCACAGGTCGTTCCGATAGTTATCGGAGCTCTGGGATTCGTTCCGCAAAATTTGAGTAAGAACTTGTCTAAACTCCCAGGTAATTCAAAAGACTGGGAAGTGCAAGAAATAGCTTTATTTGGAACAGCCCACATTTTGCGTAAAGTATTGTAGAGGCACTGATAGTCACCGAATCTGCTCCTTAGGTAGATGGTTGCAACCTGGAGTAGATTTTATATTCAGCCGACTCATAAGATCTTTAGTCGTGATGTAATGGAATAATAATAATAATAATAATAATAATAATAATAATAATAATAATAATAATAATAATAATAATAATAATAATAAAAATACACATTTCACACCTGGTTAGAGAAGTTTAACAATGACGTAGGAACATGTTTCTCGTTTTGCAATTGCCAACTACCGTTGCAAACCCATTGCCGTGAAATCCGTACGAGGAGTGTATATAACGTTCCGTTTGCAGCCACCTACTCACCTACTGGGATGGAACGTTCTATTTTTTACCTACACATACCCTTTCACTTGCGCCCAAATCTTTTCAATAAGATTATAAGCGGAATGATAAGGGGCAAATCACTCACTCTGTGACTCGAAATTGCTTTCGCAATTTCGTCCAATTGATCCGTCATACTGATTTCGTGGGCTTGCGTGAATTTTACAAATTCGGAGTAATTCCTTTCTGGTTAGGGATGGGTCGTAATCAAATCCATTTTTTGCAACCAATCACATATTTCTGACTTGCATGAGTGTGAAGTCTGTGCCTTATTCAAAACCATGGGACGATATGGAGCGTTGTCCATAACAATAACGCACGATTTTGGACGCAGATGAAGCAGAAAGCTATTCTTGAACTACTCCCTTAACGTCACGGCATTCATTTCCGAGTGAGTCCGCACTCTTTGAATTTTTGGAGAGGAAAACAAGTTTTTCCTCTGGTATAAATCCAGTCTCGGAGGACCCTGAGTGGCAAATAATAAGCCGCGTCCCCTTTCCTACCAGCACTTTCAATCCTTCTGCTGCGTCCCGAGTTTGCCAGAAGTAATTTCTGGAATCATTCTGATTTACCCAGGTTTCATCCACATAATAAATGCACGTATTAGGTTCCCGAGTACGAATCTCGTGCATTTCTCTCATAAACCTAACGCAATGTCACTGCGTTCCATGATGAACTTTCTACCATCCTTACATTTAACATATTCAAAACCAACAGATTTTAAAATGCGGAATATGAACCTCACACTTCTCTTATATTCGATATATTTTCGCAACTTCCGGGTTAATTTTTCTGCAGTAGGGTATTCACCTCGGTCGTAAAATTCTAATATAGTCCGCCGCACTATCGTTTTGTCGAAATCATCCATATTTGTTACCGTTCGTGCTTTCCTGCAGTGTTTCCCACGTGATTTCAGAAGCACGGATCCTGAAGCAACAAGAGATGATTTGGCAGTCTTCAAAATGCGTCTAACAGTTTTTACTGCGATGTCACAAGCTGCCGCTGTCCGCTGTTGAACTTTGGCAACGCCGAAAATAGCGTAGTCTGCGTCTGCTTCCTTCTTGAAGAATGAATAAACAGTATACACCATGTTTCGCGCTTTACCTCTCGCCACTTCACGCTTAAGTATTTTATCGTCCATATTAAACTTTAACTTTTGTTCGAAAAACACACGATAACACAAGAAACTAGTCGATATTCCTGAGGAAGCACAAGAACTCCGTTTTCCTCCGCAATGAATAGATGATTGAACCCTATTCGCTCGTGACCGTCACGTGGTTTTTCCTTGCTACTGCGCATCTCCGGCCACCGAACTTTAAAACTGACGGCCAGTATAAAGCCACGAGAAGAGGAAGAGTAAAGTTTTATGGAATCCGTGATTCTCGTGAGCTTAGAATCCGAGTTTTGCCACTCTGTTTACCATCCACTGAGAATGTGCGTTTGATGTACAGGTTGGTATCATTTATTGGGACTGAGGCTGTCTACCTAAGTTTTCATCGTGGAGAGTTTTGCAGCCTGGTCAGACATTTCATTTCCTATTATCCCCAGGTGGCCAGGAATCAACAACAACAACAAAAAGTTTTAACGACGCACCAATAAATGATGAATTTGGTGTTGGGTGTTCATTGTCAGAGGGTCACAAGAAGAAAAGGAAGAGATAGGTTCGAGCGAGCTTTTAGAATCTCTGCAGATCAATGCTTTCTTTAATAAAAGCTTCTAAACGCGCTGCACTATAGCAACAGAAGATACATCCTACTTAACCATTTTGGGAGGAACCAGTATAAATAAAGTTATAGCCGGGGTACATGGAGTTCGTCAACTGAAATTTCGTCACAAATGTATTGGAGGGAGCCGACGATTTGGGGAAGTTTTATAATCTCAAGTCTATTTTAGGCCGGGGAAGTTTCCAAGAGGGAACAAGACTTCGGGGGGCTGTCACAGGGATGGGGATTTTATATTGAGCTTCTGCAAAAGCGTATAGAGGCGGATACTAGGAGGTTTATGTTCATCCACGCCAGTTGAATGATTGCAATTTTCATAGCATATTCGTACGCTAGTTTCATTATTAGCCACTAACTGGTACCCGCTACGTTGCAGCCGCAGAATAAATAATTGAAGAAATATTCCTCTCCCCCTCTCTTTTCTTCTCTCTCCCCCTCTGCCTTTTCCTCCTCTCTCATTTTCCCGCCTCTCTGTCTCTTCTTCCCCTCTGTGTCTCTTCCTCCCCTCTGTGTCTCTTCTTCCCTTCTGTATCTGCTTCCCTCTGTGCCTCTTCTTCTGTGTCTCTTTTCCCCCTCTCTCTGTTTTCCCTCTATTTTCCTTCTTTTTCTCTATTTCCTTCTTTCTCTATTTTTTTCCTCTTCTCTCATCAACTTGCGTCGCCTACTCCGTGTTGTCCGCGACCTCGCCCCACAGCAATGCCCAGCAACAATGAAGCTCACGTGAAATGGGAATTTCATTTATCGGAAGCGCTATCATGTGCTGTAGTGGAGTTACAATAATTGCACAATGCCTATGTTCTTCCCGCAAGTGCAAGCAATAAGTTGACGCATTTTTATCACTATTGGATGCACGGTACGGCAGCGCATTAAGCACGAACCAACAAACATTGATTTTTACTTTCCCGTATACGTACGTATACACGGAGTGATATACGTAGTATAGGGAAAGTTACGTAATGCTGCGCGAAAAAATGGCCAATTTTCGGCGGAAAAAAATTAATTGCCGGGCCGTGAAAACGAATACGTGGATAAAACCAGTTGCTAAATTAAGAAAAAAAATCCCCTAACACGTGGTGTAGCCAGAAACCCTGTTTTCTAGGTCCTTGATACCGAAAACCCAATTGAAAAGAAAACGTCCGTCTGTGAACACTGCTAGCGCCTAAATCATACGTACGATTTCTTCCAAAATAGATATTCCCCAGTCGATCTGATTCTAGTCGAAGCTTTGAGATTTTGAAAAAGATTCTTAAAAATTTGGGGGTACTTTATATGAAGCCCCACGGGGATTTTCAAAATTTTCTCAAAAACGGCTCCAAATTTTTTCTTTAAATTTCTTGTATTAAGAGAGTAAAATACACTTATTAACATGGCATAGGTCCGACTTTCACGGATAACTCTAAATTTTCGAAATTTTTGAAAGTTTGAATTTTTTTCGGCGTCTTTCTCCAGCTACAAAATTGAAGATAGAGGTTTTTTCTTCAAATTAAATTTGTTCTGCATATTGAGTTCTTTCATGAAGGTCATTTGAATGTTTCTCAAAATGCTAGTAGTTTTCGTGTAATATTGCGTGCAATTTGTGCAACATTAAAAAATTACAAAAACAAGATTTTCTCAAAAACAGCTCCAAATTTTTTCTTTAAACTTTTGGTAGGGATAGTGGTAAATGTACTCTATCAGATGACATAAAAGCCATATTGGTCTATCGGTTGGTGTTTTCAAAATTACAAAAATGTAAATTTTTTGAAAGATCTCTCACATCTTTAATATGCACATTATCCGCAATTTGTAAAGATTATTATATTTCTGAGTGTAAGTGCTTCAAATAAAGTATTTTGAAAACTCAAAAATTTTCTGTGAAAATGAGCTTCAAATTTCGCATTTTTAGTAGTGCTAAAACGCCATTTTCTCTTAAACGGCACATAATTTTTAAAAGAAAATTGCCATTTACGGCTAGGTTTTTGTGTTCTTTAATATTCTAAAATTAATATTTTCGTTCTACCAATAGGAAACCGAAAAATTAAGAAAATGACAAAAAAAATGTATTTTTAAAAATGTACTTATGATAGATGGTAGCTGGCAAGAGTATGTGGCAATTCCGAATAGCTAGGGAAGACCCAAGAAAACAGAAAACTAATACGGAAAAGTCTGTGCCATTCTGTAGCACCACTAGTTAAATATTAGATTACTTTTCTGTATACTTGTTTTTCGTGGATTTTCCCGATATTTTAATAGTAATTCTACTATTCGGGGCGGAGATGAATCCAACAAATATAAGATAATTGAAATTGATCTAGTCGTTCTTGAGTTATAAATGGTTTAAATAGCCCGACTTTTGTTTATTTACTTAGATTCTGCACGTCTTTGAGAAGGAGTAATATTGAGACGCGCCGGACCAGCAAAAATGTAACAGAATGTTCAGAAAGACCTCATCCTGTAGAATACGGTGTGAAAAATGTTTCATTGAGACCTTCGGCCTCAATATTTGAGTTCTTAAGGCTCTAGAACGCTTCGTTTATGAGTTATTTAACGATTTAGATCCTAGCGAGCGTAATGGATTGCATTTACTGAATAGTTTTTTTTATTCTTCAGCGACATGTAGCGCCATTTTTCCAATATTTTATTAGTTATTATGCTATTCGGGGCGGAGCCAGCCGTTCGGGGCGGAGCCAGGCCCGGGGAATTGGTCCAACCGTTCTTGAGTTATAAATGGTGTAACCAACACGACTTTATATATATATATATATATATATATATATATATATATATATATATATATGTATGTATATATACATACATACATACAGAGAGAGAGAGATATTTTATTATTCTATTCTACAATTTGTATTATCAATGTACGATTATTGATGTATTTCTTTCAAACATCCGCAAAGCTTTATTGAAATTGGCGAAACAATGTCGCAATGGATAATTGAGAAGTACACTGTTGTTGGAATACGAGATGGTGGAAGAGATAAGATAAAATTGTTTAAATTACAGCTTATATTTTACAAATCAGACTTCTAGAAATTATTCGAAACCTAATTGATAATCATCATCTTTGTCCGTGTTGCGAGGTATAGAACACACACATATTCACTGAACGAAAGCTCTAGGTATATATTCTAGGTATAGGTATATATTAGCATTTCATCAGTAATACATTCCATATTATATTCTTTCAAAATTTCAAACAATTCCGTAGAACGTCGATTATCCGTTTTTTTGGTTTGTTTTGTTTTTTGTTTTTTATAAATAAAATGAGGTTCGCTTTTTGGGTAAACATTTTGAGATTTGAGACTGGTGACGACGTTCGGTCTCAGAGAAGGAAACTTTTTCGGTGATTCTTATCTTCTGAATCTCTTTTTCCGGAGAAAGGTAGAGTACTATTTGAATTCGGCTGAATAGTAGCTTTCACAATTGACTCAGTGCGGTGGTGTAGCGCAAGGTTGGGGGTCGTGCACTGATGTACCGCACTTCCCGTACACTAGTCTCTCTGACACATCGTTGCTGGATATGCGCAAACCTTTGGTACTTGAAACAGCACAAAAGGTTTAGTACATACTGTCGCACACTGAGGTTGTAGAAACCATAGCTGATCCTTTCCAGGAGGGACGGACGGTCAAACGTAAGGATCAAGGTGGAAGTAGGGATCACTTTCCCCTGCTCCTTCCTTTAGATCCTGAACACTTCAGTATCCTGACTCGTGAAAAAGTTTAGGTCTTCTTCACTCTCCGAAACATAGTGCTCGTGTTTCACCACGCATTTGCAGAGGTGCACGGTTGGATGCGTCGTCACTACCACATGGAGGCCAGCAATCTGCTTAATTTTTAGTATTTTCTTAATTTGCTCATCGGTACCTGCTTCAAAAAGAATCATTCCATTCCTCTGTCGCACGATCGTTTGGAGCTTCCCGAATGCTTCCTCTATGGCTCGCGCCAGACTGACACGTTTACACGTTTTCCCGTCCTCAGCACATGCCATAAGAAGGAAACGCGGCTTTTTGGGTTTCTCACCCTCTGTTACAAAAAAAACTGTTTAGTTCTTCTTGGACATATTTTCTGGCGGAAAAGGGCGTGGGAGATAGTTTTTGTTCCGTATGAGGGACCACGATTCATCTCCGTGCTTCCTACCCATCATGGCGTCCAAGGGGTCACCCCATTGGGGTGCCGGGCTGACATGGTTTTTTTTAGCGCTGCCCCGCCGTGGATTCCCCCGCTCACCCTGGAGTTCAGTACAAGAGCTAGTTCGAGCCGACTGATCAGCAGTGGGTTAGCTCCCGACTGCCCATCTAGAAGAGTCTGAGGCCAAAGCAAGTGTATTGAAACCTAGCAACAAGACAAGGCAACATAGCTCAAGGGGAGAAGTTGGGAAACAAACAGACCTCTCAAACGCCAGGACACACATTCCCTCCAACATGGGTCGCCATGCACGGCAAACACATGGGTAGGCGTTCAGCATACGGAGAGGGTTGTGAAATAGAAGAAGAAAAGACGCATGATGTCATAAAAGAACGAGAGTGAACAATGGGGGAGAAGAAAGATGACTGGAGAAAGAAAGGAATGTTTAAGAGCCCTCCCTGCATCCCCCCATCAGAACGTTGGCCGACCCACCACTCAAAGGGTCGGGCGAATAAACAATTGGGTGAATGTGTTGCAAATACAAAACGAAAGTCAGGATTTTATTGTATTGTTACAGTAGTTATTTGTTTCTTCGTGGCTCAAAAGTGGAGCTGCAATATTGAGTGTCATGTGTAGAGAGAGGATTTTATGCCCTAAAAATCTTGAAAAATAATCTTAAAAATACGCATTTATGACTCAAAATTTTAAAATATACACTTTAAAATGCAATTAAAATTAACAAAATTTTGTTTCCTCCAAAACCTTTCTTGATAAAATTCGGACGCATGCTTTGAATAAAAACACATTTTTGTGCAAACATACTCGTCTACAGTGATTTTGCTAATCGAGAAAATGAAGTGTACCAATTCTAATTCGCGTGCGATTTCACATCTGATTTTCTTCCCATATTACGTCACAATTTTAAGAGTTTAGCATTTTTTATCCGTTTATTTGCATAGTCGAATGATAATGATATCAAATATTAAAGTACTTGTTTTTATGATGATTTTGTTAGTTGTTTTAACAGTTACTCGGTGAGGACTCTTTCTTCCCATTGTTGATTTTTCATTCTAGCATGTGCTTTTATGTGATTTCAAGAAATAACAGAAGTGACATTTTGTAAGCTGTGCTATGTCCTTTGTAAAGCTGAATTGTATGTAAATTGTAATTAACTAATTTACATCTTATTCTCAGTGATTTAATGCACCTAGATGCCAAGTGAAAATAGACTCTAAATGAAATTGAAGCTTATGGCTCTCAATGTTTTGTCCATTTAATTACAAAATTTAATTGAAATCATTTCACTATTGGGGAAAACAATGTGAAGCACAAGACCCTCATTGCCCGCGAAAGAGGTTTCTTCCACCCCTGCACATTAAACGTGGACTCATGAAAACCCTAGTAATCATGATGGAAAAGGTTTTAGATTTCTAAAAGAGAAGTTTGGGAGGATGAAAAGTGACGAAAAATTAAAGGCAAGAATGTTTTGGGGGTCAGAAATATGACAGTTGATGTGACACAATATACAGAACAAAACTTAATCCTTTAGAACTTGGAAGCTTGGACGCTTTGGTATTTGCGACAACCAAGTTTCGGGGAAATAATCAAGCAGACAATTATGCAGAACTAGTACATAACATTATTAGAGCATATCAGAATCTGTAGTTTGTCACATGATTTTAAAATGATATTTTCTGCATTGCCATCTTGAATTTTTCCGCCAAATCTCTTTGCTGTCAGTGGTGAGTATAGTGAGAGGTTCCACCACGATATATCAACAATGGAACCGAGATACTACGGACATTAGGGTGTTAGCATGATAGATTTCTGCTGTTTCTTCAAAGATCAACTGCAAGACAATATAAATGAAAAATCAAATGTCTCAAGAATTTTTAAATAAGTTTAGGTGCTTATTATATATTGTACATAAATGAATATCATTTTGAAAGTTTTGAAAATATAAATTAACATAAAAATTTTTTTGGGGAAAAAAAAAATCAACCAAGTTAATTTTTGGCCTTACTCTTCTGTTATGCTATATTGAAAGCATTGTGAAAGTATACCGGTATAGCATTTTGGTCTTGTACTTCTCCCAGCTGGTTTAAAAAAATGTTATCAAGAAATATCCTACATTTGCATAAGTAATTTATCATCTGTAGAAAACAAAAATTCCACTCCGTTACTAGCTGTTTCAAATCAATGAATGCTCACATATAACTAGAATCTATAAAATGATGAAACATTTTATAGAGTCTCTATTTTACCAAAATATGTGCCTATAATTACAAGAATATGCACAAACAGGAAAAAACGGTCAAATATGCACTAACATATTAATCTATAGGAGCATCAAATTCTAATCAAACATTAAGAAATTTCACTTATCTATGCACTGAAACAATGGACACAAATATGCAAAATCATAAAAATCCACTCCCTAGTAATGTGTAATGGTAAAAGAAAAATTATAATACATCGAAACAATTAATGTGTTTTGTTGTTGCTGTTGTTGTTGTTGTTGTTGTAAAAGAAGGATCACCGATCTCAGTAGTGTTGCAGTCATGCACAACTGGCCTGCATTTTGTCATTTATACAGTTTGCAGATACTGAAAAGTTTTATTAAAAATGACTACTACTGTCGATAAACAACACTAGCTCCTAAACAATTTTTTTTGAACTAAGATACTCTTCAGAAAGAATGCCTCACACCCAACTTCATAAGTGTTATCTGAATGGCATATACTGTATTAATCCATATAAAATTAACAATAAAGAGATATAAGAAAAAGTAACAGATTTATTAGAGACAAATATTTTGAAATGTTTGTTATTTACTTATAAATAGAATGAACTGAAATTTTGAAGGTTAAAATGAGTCTACCAATGCAATTCTTTTAAAAAAATTATTAATACTAAATGTTTCAAAAATAAAATAAAATGTATAAAAAAATGTTAAGTATGATTAAAGTATATGTAAAATATTGGCATAATGGAGTGATGTTTCATGCATCATTGGATAATAATATAACAGAAAATGTTGTTAGTTATTAATGCATTTCATAATTTTATTTTGTATAATTCAATAAAAATTAAAACTGATTTGTAGACTTTTTTTTTCAATGTAATTACAAATCTGTTAATCTTATTTACTTTACATATATGTTTAATTTTTTTTGTTTGAATAATGTTAAGTTGAAACACTAAGAGATGCTTTCAAAATATTTTTTAAAAAATACCAAATACAATGTGAATTGGTAGAACTTTCTTTACATTTCAGAATCAAAATTGTGGGTGAAAGTAAGAAGAAAAGAATTTCAGCAGCAATCATGAAAGGGGAAAGAATAGGGGCAACCAAATTAACCTAGGCCCAGTGCTGTTAAAATGGCCCTATCCTTATCCATTCCCTTCCAAGCACATAAATATTGGACATTCAAAACACTAACATACAAGGAAGGTGTAAATAGATCAACTTGCACACGACTTTGTTAGTATTCAGAAAACCAATAAACGCATTATACAAGCATGTAACCCTGCAGCACATGCAATCTGGCAGATGACTGAATTGATAACGTGCCATTCAAATTTTACAGAACACAACAATCCTTCTCATTGCTGCAGTTCTCAGATATCACAGCTTCATGTTCACGGCAATAGGCTTTATGCTGTTGTCATCAGAATAGTCTCAACCAAACCATGTGTCACACAGCATATCACAGATTAGAACCTGTAGTACAGTTTACAACAGATAACACTTTCTAACATATATCATGATTTAACCAAACCATGTGTCACACAGCATATCACAGACTAGAGCCTGTAGTACAGTTTACAACAGATAACACTTTCTAACATATATCATGATTTTATTGTTGATTAACTTTACAGTTTATTAGTTTAAAATTTTGATACCAGAAAATGTTTTTAATGTGTGTTTGGGCTTAGTAGTCTGTTTGTGATGCAAGATCAGCTAAAATGAAGATGATGCATCTGAGAGATCACTGCAAGTACTTGAACAACTTTTACTAGTGTGTTTGCTGCAGGGTTAAGAAGTTTGTTTTCCTAATTTCCAGCACCCCTAAATGAATTGGTTTATTAGTTCTAACTTTTCCAGTTTTCAACACATCTTTTTATCATTATCCTGGCATTTCTACCAAAATATCTTAAGATTATGTGATAAACTCTTCATCAGCATTAATACAGTGCTATTCATTTATTCGACAAACAATGTCTAAGTAAATCTAGAAGGAAAAATCATACCTCCAATTAATCCTTTAGCTGTACTTGTTTTCCCTGCATTATCCAAACCGACAAGTAATAAAACAATTCTCCTGCAAAATAAGGAAAAAACTGTTTAGAATGCCGGCAGTTAAAGGAGGGTCTAATTAAAAATCTGCTAATAAAAAAACCACTCACTTGCGAATTCGAGAGGTCTCGTTGTTCTCGATTACACATCTGTGACAGTTTCCCATTGTTACGTTTCTTAGGAATGAACACATCGGGCACCTTTACAAATATGCATGAATTCTACTTTGGGATTAAGACACCTGTAATAAACATTTGAGGCTGTTGAATAAATGGTTAGAAAAACCATTTCTTGTTCAAAGTTATACAAACGAGAGCCAAACATCATCAAATGGCAGGAATTGATCAAAGAAATAATTCGAAACCATGTTTCACATCAAAACAAATGACGGTGGGTATTTAGGTGACAGCTGGGTGACAGAAATTGAATACAACGTGAACGCACGGGACAGAATTCGAGATTCTGAGTCAGTCTCGGTCGGAGCCAGAGGGGGGGAACTCTTGCGCTTCGTATCCGAATTCAGCCAATGAGCTTCAGACACCAGTTTGCGTCCCAATATAAGCGGGAATTTTAAAGGCAACCAGATACCAAACCTCATTACAAGACATTGAAGCAGATTTATTAAGCATTTCTTTTAAATATAGCATCTTGTACAGCTTCATCGTGTTGGTCCTCGTTGAAATTTGTGACTTTCAAAATACCATCAATTACCACTTTCAAAATGTTTCTCACTTCTCGCTCTCCAAGCAACATGGCGGCCAACGACTGGTCTGGCCGTGCTCTAGTGGTCTTTTATGCTCGATCTGCCTGTTCTTTTAGGGGACTCTTCATATCAGGTTGTTGGTTAGAAGTTCCAGTATTGTAAATAACTGCTCCACTCCCCCGTACATGAACGGAGATTGGGAAGCTTGAGGTATTTTAAGTTGTTTTTTTAAGTAGGTTAAGTTTTTTTTAGGGGCATGCAGGACGATGGACAGAGAGAAAGGAAAAGAACAGGATAGGAGTTGAAAGAAGAATTTGGGGGAATACTTTTAATGTTTTTAGACCCTCCTAATTGTATAGCTGTTCATTCGCAAGGTGAGGTAGGGGTAATTTGTACGAAGTACGTGGAATGGATTTTCGGACAAGGATGACCGTGCCTCCGTTTTGGGACGAGGTTCTGTCGGTACGGTGAAGGATGTAGTTTTGAACGGTGAAGGGAATGTTGGGATTTAACCAGGTATCTTGCAGGAGTACCCTGATGGAGTGGTCTTTGAGGAATTGGGACAGGAGAGGTTTCTTCGGTCCTCGGCGTCGTCGGCAGTACGTCTTCTTATGGTAAAATTTTAAATAGTTTCGGCACTGAGGTATACGGTTATTTGTCTTTTAGTCTTCAGGATGTACGAGTATTTTGTAGCAGTCAATAAATACCAGATTTGCTTTAGTCGTGGAAATGTCATGTGGACAGTGGCGAAGCGTGAATTTAATTTTTGAATAAGCTCAGTCACGAACATATTGTAAACATATATTTAATTTGTGAAATATTGAATATTACGGAACTAGAGATTAGAATATAATAATAATAATAATAATAATAATAATAATAATAATAATAATAATAATAATAATAATAATAATAATAATGACGATACAACCGAGAACGACGCGAAATACCGTGAGATATTCCATTTTGGTGACACACCACCACGCGCCAAGAAAGGAAAACCGAAGTATAGTGATCTTTCCGCACCCAGAATATTACTAGGGAGTCCCTTCACTCGCCGAGATGCTAACCTACAAATACTTAAAATCAGCATTTTCTAAACGTGTTTTTTTAAAAGTTTTCACAAAGTTAAATAATGTGGGAGATGAATGTGGCCATTCTCAATATTGTACTTAATTAGGAAAAATTTTATTCAAATACTGACATTAGAAGTAAATTAATGTTTTACTCGGAATGTTTGTGTCACACAACCAGACCACTCAACGTGCATGCGCGCTCACTTCCCCGCGCCCCGTCCCTCGTCATGTGACATCATAACATGTTAAGCTGAAAGGATTCAGCCTTGCTCAGGCCTCGCCATCTATCCGGGTGGCGAAAAACCACATCGCGTTCATCGCCATAAGCAACGAATATTTCCAATATAGAAAGGATTTTTCCTGCGCTTTACTTAGGGGAATGACTCATTCTCTTCATTCCACGGAATGCACGCCACTGCGCTGGAGCATCGGTGCGCCGGTGTAACTCTCCATATCTTTCCACCATGGACAGAGAGTATCGTGGTTGGAGCCACGGTGTAAGAATTTTACACAAGTATCTTACTCCGCGGTCGGAGGGGATGGTGGTGAACCTCGGTGATGAAACACCGTTTGGTGAACGGATTACACCACGAAGTAGATACATACGGTATTTCTTACCCCTTGGATTGCATCACGGCCACGGTTTTCTGAGACCCAATTCTCGGAATCGACAGCGCGCGTGAACGAATAGAATCACAAATAGCATTTCTACCATGTAACGTATTGCATGCAGGGTTTGGGTAAACACATAATAACAACACTTTATAGATATCACAAATGCACACGTAACTGTGTTTGTTTATTCATGCTCAAAATTCAATACTGACTGACAGGTCATGCCTCGTGTTACAGAGATGTACTACTTGATATTTCGATACAAGGTTATCGTTCCATCTCCCTTCTCAAAATAAAAATGATTATTGATCTTTGATTATATTGCACATTGAAATTATGAACGAAACAACTTTATTTTTTAAAGAACTTTGTTAACATTGAAGCTATAAATTTTAGACAAACATTAACTAGTACATTTTCTTAATCAATTATTTTTTAATAGAGATCAATATTCACAAGTTTAATCTAACAACTGGTTTTACAGTTCTGCAATATCTTGATATGAATTTGGATTAATCTAAAGATGATTGTTTTATTGCATTGTTCTCTACCAATGTTGACTTAACTGGCGTTTTCCTCCGTTGAGATCATCTGGATTTGTGAAGGGTAGTTGTGATCTTTTGGGCACAGCCGCTGTTGGATCTTGAATTGTAGACTGCATTCTTCCATCCCTATCTGGATGTGGTTCCACATTGAAGTTCGTAGTAATTGGTGTTTGTTTGGTAACTGTGCCTTCGATTTTCGTTGATCTGATGAATCTGGTGTTTAGTCGCATTATCTTTCCATCATCTTTCTGAATAATGTAAGAACGATCAGTAACTGCATGTAATATTTTGCCAGTATACTATTTGTTGTCTGTGTCCCTGATCAAGATTTTCTCATTATTTCGATATCTTTATCATTCTTTGGCTCCGCGATCACAATATTTCTTCTGTTTTTTTCGCTTTTTCTCAAGCTTCTGTGATACGTCGGTTTGTAGTTTAGGCTGAAGATGGTTGTTGGAAAGAGAAATTGGTGTTCTCGTATTCCTTCCGAATGATCTTTAAGATGGTGTGCCAAGTTCTTGCTCTCGAAGTGTGTTTCTTGACAATAGTAATGCCAGTTGAAGATCACCACTGATGTCACTTCTCTTCACTAGCCTTATTGCAATGTCCCCATACTTTTCAGCTAATCTATTTGACCTTGGAAGATGAGGGCTGGATGTAACAAGTTTGAAGTTCCATTTTTTTGCGAATTTTGCAAATTCTCTTGATGAATATACTGCGTTGTCAGAATCAAATTATTGTGGAACTCCATGAGTCACAAACCAAATTTTAAATTGACTTATAATTTCTGACGCTGTCGTCCTGGTCATTTTCTGTACTTCATAGTATCCACTGTAGCTGTCTGCAAGAACAAGATAGCTGTTACTCTAGTAGGAAAACACATCTGACGATACTATTTCGAATGGTAATTTTGGTATTTTCTTCATGATGATTATTTCCTTGTCCGGTTTGCGTTGTGTGTGTTGACAGGTTTTGCAGGATTCTACCAATCCGGAAACATATTTTGTTAGACTTTCCCAAACTACGATCTGTCTAGATGCTCTAAGTGTTGCTTTTATGCCTGGATGCCCTTTGTGAATTACTTCCAGAACTCTTGATCTTTCGCTTTCGGGGAAGAACACGCGATCTCCTTTGAAAATAAGCCCGTCACAATGTGATAATTCATCTCGAAAGACGAAGAAGGTTCTCAATATCTGCGGTACTCGAACGTCGTCAGGCCATCCTTTGTTCATCTTTATGTGTGCCTGGCAGGTTGAATCTTCGAGTGTCGATCCACTGAAATCTTCAGTGACGCTTTCAGACATTGATAGAACCATTAGAACCTGAAGTTCCTCCTCATCCTCTTCATAGGAATCTTCACAATCTCTGCTGAGTGTATCAGCAATTTTCAATTCGCTTCCTTTCTTGTATATTATGTTAGGGTTGTACTCCTTGCGATCTAGCAATATTCTTCGTAGTCTCTGTGGTGCATTCTTTAGCGGATTTTTTCCAAATTGTTCTTAAAGGTTTATGGTCAGTTTCGACTGTTAATTTCTTACCCCAAACACAGTAATGTAATTTCTTACAGCCGCGAATTGCCAATGCTTCCTTAACTATCTGTGGATTATCTTGTTCAGTGCTGTTTAATGATATTGTAGCATAAGCTACCGGTTGTCCTTTTTGCATCAAGATTGCTCTAATGCTTTCGATGACGCGTCGACCGATAATGTCACGTCTTCCTTTACATCATAGTTCCTCGTGACGGGAGTGCTGGACAGTGCTTCTTTTATTCCTTTGAACGCCTGTTGTTGTTCCAGGCCCCAAATCCATGCGACATCATTTTTCAAAAAGATGCGTAGTGGAGCTGTCAATTGTGATAGACACGGAACACATTTTCCCAAACAATTAACCATGCCCAACAATCCTTGTATTCCTTCAGAATTCTTCGGAACTTTGATCTTTTTGATCCCGTCGACTTCAGTGTCATCTATTTCAAGTCCTTTGTTTGACAAGATGTGGCCCAAAAATTAATCCTTTGTACATTGAATGAGCACTTTTCTTTTTTGAGTTTCAAGCCATTTTCATGCAGTCTTTGGAGTACTCTTTCAGTGGTGTCTCGAAGTTTCTGCTCTAGCATGAATTAGTATGTCGTCCATTGCACATTCTACGTTGGGAATGTCCTGTAAAACCTCTGACATAATCTATTGAAATACCTCTGGAGCTGAAAAGAGTCCAAACGGAAGTCGCTTACAGGAATAAAGGCCTCAAGGTGTTGCAAACGTTAAGTATTCTTGCATTCTCTCGGTGACTCTTATTTGCCAAAAACCTCGAGTGCAGTCCAGATATGTGAAGTGCTTACTACCGGCGATTCTTGCGGCGATGGCTTCAATTGTTTAAAGGAAAATGTCTTCTCTTAATATTTTTGTTCACGTCAGTAGGGTCGATACTGAAATGTACCAACAATATCTCGTCATAAACTATTACGAGATCGTTGACATCATTCACCTTAGGACTGTTATAATCGTGACCCGTTCCGAATTTATAGTAAAATTTTGGGCGCCAGGAACAGGTTACGTTAATTAAAACCAATGCTTCCACAGCTAATTTTAACGAATGGATAAATGTCCGGCTAGTTGGGTCAATGGGTCCCGTAATAGATAATCGCTATCGTCTAGATAGCCGATTACTTGATCTGCTAACTATACAGTATGGTGAGGAATCTGAAAGGAAATAATTATATCTTTAACTACTTAAAAGTTGTGATTTGAAAATATTTTCATTTCCAAAAGAAAAATTTAACAATTTATTTAACAATTTGAAAATTGTTCTGCCTTTAGGTCATGACCTTTTAAAATAAAACCTTTGTACTGCAGTACTTATCTAGGTGGTCTTGATCGACGACGCACCGCAGTATCTTCCCACTTGAATGCAGGTGATCCCAAGTCCAGCTTCTTTCTTCTGATCTTGTGACACTGCCGACGAATCCAGCCCTCACTGCCTAGAATAGCTACCGGTTCTTACTTGATATTCAGAGTTCCTAGTCCTCCCCAACTAGTGGTAAAACATTGAAGTCCAAAACCGCAATATAAAAAACTTTCCAAGTCCTACGCGAATTTACTTCTGCAAATTAACTTTCAGAGTCCGAAAAACTATTGAGTTTCACGTCAAACTGACAAGTCCCACTCCCCTTATGTTAATCTCGCGAGCGATCTGTACCATTCGACGGCCTCTATCAGAATGTCATTTTCTCCTCCGTTTTTCGCCCTCAACGCCTCGGTATCCGTCCTTCGTTCTTATTTTTCTAACCAACACGACAAAATTCGACAGTCTATTCTCCCTTAGCCAATCCATTCACTTCTCGCCAAATCAAGTAGCCACGCCCTTGATAGTCATTCCTTTTTAGACCAATCCCACATTATTTTATATGTCTTTCTAGCCAGCGCGCCCACCTATTCAAGGCCTGAATGCAGTTTATTGACCTTGCCAACCACTACGCCGGCGTTGCTAAGGCTGTATATTGCCATTTGCAGACCCTTTTACCCAACCCATTTACAGCAAATGTTATTGACAAAATATATAATATTTTGGTATATCACAATACACAGGCGAATTTTGTCCCATTTTTTGACGATTACTAGAGGCGATACTGCTACTGTTGGCCCGAAAGCGATACTACTTCTTTTATGGCTAATGAAATCGTTCTAGCTGGACAGATCTCGAAGCTTGGATTTCCAACAAGGTCGATGTCGTATTCGGAGCATTTAGAAACCCCAAACCATTGTAAATCTGCTTCTCATCTAATTTTGGATTGATCTTGACGCTCTGCATCCAACTAGCAGTTTTTTCTTCTTCACAAGTCTTCTTTCCTACTATTGGTTGAACTTTTTCCTTCACAGTCAAGAATTTTAGCTCCGTGTTTCTATTCTTGATCTTACATTTCAGTTTCAGTTCACCAATAACACTAAGCTTGTGTTCATTGAATGTTACTAGTTTTTTCACTTCGGATTGTTTTATTTCACCAATAACATCAAAATTTTCAATTATGTGCAACGGAAGAACAATGCATTGAGCGCCGCTGTCTAACTTAGCATGAAACGCTTTGTTTGCCGCCTTATTAATTCCATCCAATCTTCTTCTTTTGATGATACTGTGATGCTGCCAATGTACATCACGTCACCACTGTTCGACGCTTGAGAGCTTGTTTCGTCGTCTTTCGAGTTGTGCACCACATGAATCTTCTTTTTGGATCTGCAACAAACTTCAAAATGTCCCAACTTTCCACACGTGTTGCATTTCTTTTTATAAGCTGGACAAGATTGCTTTCCGTTTTGTACCACACCGTTTGCAATCGAAATTATCACTGTTTTTTTGTATCTTTTTCTTCACTACGGGGACTGACAACTGCAATTCGTTGTTTTCACTTATGGCACTCACTTCACTTATGCCACTGACAATTTTGTCTTTTAACATTAGTTTTTCTAGTCCACCGAAATTGCATTTTCTTGCTTGTGTTGCTATTCGAATCAGAAACTGTTCAAAGTTTTCGTCTGCTTCTTGTAGTGAAAACATGAAAAACTTGTATGAAAAACATATGTTTCATATGTATCATTTACTTTTGGCACAAAGTAATTGTTGATTTTTTTCATAATTATCTGCATGTTTGATGTTCTGTGAGGTCAAACGATTCAAATATTTCTTCAGCTTCATAAACTTTTGTTGCCATAAATGTGGCGACTTGGACTTTGGGCGGTTCTTTATCCAACTGTATTGCTTTTGAGTACCAGTTGTACGACACTTTTCCCGTTTTCCATTCCTGTGCCATGTTTTTACCAAATTCCAGGGGTTTCGGTGGCCAGATGTTTATGCTATGAGCGAACCTCTGATCTTGCACGTTTTCTTCAACGTTGGCCATTTTCTTTTTTGCCTCGTTTTCCTACGTTCAATCAACAAAATCCAATAACTCCTAACACTATGTAACGTACTGCATGCAGGGTTTGGGTAAACAATTAATAACAACACTTTATAAATATCACAAATGTACACGTAAAAAAACAGTGGGTTTATTCATGCTCACAATCCAATACTGACTGACTGGTCATGCCTCGTGTTGCAGAGATGTACTACTCGATATATCGATACATGGTTACCATTACATACCACGTTGTCAGATATTATTTTCTTACACCATGATTTCTACCAATTGTCAACGTTTGAGAAAGTTGCGCTATGACCTATTCTAGTAGTAGTTAATTGTAAATCCTGTTCCAACAATTTCCAGCTGCATCAAAATCAACTCTGGCAAATTATTTTTTCTTCAGTTTTGCATCGCTTTAGAAAGAATTTTCTATTCGATTTTTGACGTACAGTTCGTGACAGAGATGAACAGATCACGCTAAAGGCTGATTTACACGCTACCAGTACTGGTGTGCCAGTTACGAGTTTGCCAGCACCTGGACAGCGCTGGAGCTCTGTGCGACTGGCAATAGTTGTTTACACAGTGCTAGTAATGGCATGCAAAATGAGATATTTTTCTCGCTGCTGTTAGCTTATGTATACTCTTTGCAACGTGCTCCGTGATAAGTTTTCAGCGCTCATACAACAGTGTGCAAAGCAAATGTTCCGTAAACATTTTATCCTATTCACTTAATCTACCTTTGAGAAGATATCTATCCCCATTTTATTTGCAACTGCCAGAAATGCGGCGTTTCTAGCCTCGCGGTTCTGGTAAAAACTATCCCACAAATGTTCCGATGCTGTATATAACCAGTCAAACTTGTCATTTCGTTCTTCTGTTATTCAAGAGAACTTCTGTTCCCCAATCACTTTTGAAAATAATAATACGTGTGGGGACCCCGGGGCATCGCCGTGGCGGACACCGTGGTGGCGGGGGAGAGCGCGAGCATGCCAGCAGTTCAAACTTTCTTGTTCAGCTGGCATCACCAGTGACTGGCGCGAAGGTCTTGCCAGTCACTGGCAACAAGGCGTTTACACGTTGCCAGTCACCACTTGCCAGTTGCTCGCAACCTCAACTGGCACGTTTACTGGCAACGTGTAAATCAGCCTTAATCTACGAGGATATTATTAATAATGTATACTACCGGCAGCTTATAAGTTACTCTGACAGTTGGCTCGCCACGTGCTGTTACGTCATATGACCTGCATATGCTCTGAAGCAAACAGATTGCGAGGATTTGTTCCAGCCAGAGTTCAGCGTTGCCGCTCGTCTGACACACAAAGTCACGGAGGCGATAACGTTCGGTTTTGGCGAAAGTTATGAATACGATATCAAGACGTGGCAAAGCCTGTCAGTACGTGTTAATGCTTTGAGATTTAGTTTATCTGTGAAGTAGATGGTGATACGTACGCAGTGTCAACTGGCACATGTGTGTGGCAACTGCTCATTGAACTGTCAGAATCGCTTATACGCTGCCGATACTGTAAGAAATATAGTAAATTCTTTGAAGAGAAAATTAGATACAAAATTTGCCGTTTATACCAACATTTTGAAGAAGGTGTAAGGATAAATTTGTTGAAAATACGAATATTTTATCAAAAAAAGTGTGTCTTGGCTAATTGCTGCCTTCATCATCAAGAGAAGGTCAATGCAATCATTTAAGTGTTCTGATTGTCCTCTTCTTTCGTTTTGTGAAAAATCAACTAAGACAAAAAGACTTTCCCATTGGTCATACAAAATGTAGCATGAATCTGCTTTAACTGTACAAGCGATGAGTAATGCTGCGCAACATGAAAAAAGCGAAGAAATTGTGGTTTTAAAAGAAGATAGACTACATAATGTGAGTAGACTGCTCTTTCAAGAAGGAAAGAAAAAAGCGCCGATGCTCATTTTAAATAACAATTTAAGCATCACTATTGAATATACAGTATTATATTAAATGATTATTTAAGAAAGCAATAATATTTTAAACATTGCAATATCTATCCCGACTACATGAAGATTTGGAATTGTAAATATATTTGTAGACCATCTGGTTTTACTACAATCGACATAGTTTCAAAAGTTCCTTTACAAAACATTTTGAAGCACACCAAGAAACGAGAATCATTTGTACAAAATGTCATTCACCATACGGAGTATAAGCTAATTAGTCATACATGCATACTAGTCGCGCGGCTTTTCTTGACGTCTCGCAGCGCGGATTGCGGGGAGAGGAGGCTACTGCCTAGGTCACATCAGATGAGTGTAGCCAACTGAAACATTATTAATACTATTCGCGTCTCTTTTGCTCTTAACACAACAGGATATTATAAACGATAAAATAGACCAAAATATGAATCGTTTGGTCAAGAGGGAAGAAAAATATCGTCGTACACAATAGCAAATAAATCACAGGGCACAGCAAGAAACGGCGAGAATACGTGAACTGAATTCATTGGAAAGCAGTGGTAGACAGCCCTGATAATCTTGCCGTGTCGTTCCGTGTGAGATCAAGGTTTTGTCCAGAACGTGCTAAATCGTGCTGGGTTGAGCACTAGGGAGCTCAATCAAGAAAAGTCGCGCGACAAGTACAAGCCTGCTTACCTCATAGTGGCACGCGGAGCGACTACCAGGCTCCAGTCGAAGCTTTGAGAATATGAAAACGATTCTGTAAAATTTGGGGGTACTTTACATGAAACCCCCTAGTCATTGCCAAAATTTCCTCAAAAACGGCTCCACATTTTTTCTTCAAATTTCTTGTAAGAAAAGAGTACAATAAGCTTATTAAGGTGGTATGGGTCTTCATTTCACGGTTAACTCTGGATTTTCGAAAATTGCAAAAGTTTGAATTTTTTCGGCGTCTTCCAACAACTACAAAATTAAAGATAGGGATTTTTTCTTCAAATAAAATTTGTTCTCTATAGTCAGTTCTTTCATCACGGTCCTGCACTTTTTTTGAAAATTTTAGTAGTTTTCGAGAAACATTGCATGCAATATGTCCAATTTAAAAAAATACAAAAATAATATTTTCTCAAAAACGGCTCAATTTTTTTTCTTTAAAATTTGGTAGGGATAGTGCTAAATGTATTCTATGAGTTGACATAAACGCCATACTGCTGTATTCTTTTGTTTTTTCAAAAATCGCAAAAATGTATTTTTTTGACTTGTCTCTCACATCGTTAATATTTACATTAGCAGCGATTTGTTCACATTATTATATTTATGAGCTCATGTACTTTAAATAACATCAAGTAAAGTTTGTCGAAAACTCAACCGCTTACTGTTAAAAGTAGCTCAAAATTCCGCATTTTCAGAAACACTCAAACGCCATTTTCTCACAAATGACTCCAAATTTTTTCTTCAAACTTTTCGGATTGATGTACTAATTGTTCTCTTTAATGTGACGTAAAGTTCAATTTGGGGTATTTTTTTCTTTTGTTTAAAACATTACACAAATTTATTTTTTTAAAGATCTCTGTCACCGTTAATATGCACATTTCCAGCAATTTGTAAACACTATTGTATTTATATGAGAAAAACTTACCGGGCTGGTAGGCCGTGATCTTGTTGGCGTAGAAGGGCCAAACGTTTCGTCTACAACTACGGTGGACATCCTCAGTGGCGGCAGGGTCGCGGGCGCAGGATCCGGTTTGGAGGCTGGCTGTCAACTGGCATCGCTTCTTTTTCGATTTCCCCCCCCCCGCAAGTTACTCTGGAGGGGCGGGAATTTATTCAAAAATAGTGGCATACAATATTTGCTCCAGCTGACTTAGCTTATGGAGCGAAGGGAGGGCGGATGTCTTAAATAAACTAGCTTACAGACTAACTTAATACTAACTTAAAACTATTACATGGCTGGCCTCTTTGGGCCTAGCCTAGTTTTTTATACAATTGTTGCTTTTGTTTTAAAAAAGTTCTTTAGAATGTTCATTTTCTTCATTTTATTTTATATCATTCAGTAACTCATTCATTCTTATGACTATATGTACAACTCATTCACTCACTCATTCTCTCTCACACTCATACTCACTATCACTACACTTCACTGCATTATTTACACTATTTACACTTGATTTTCGCCACGGCGCCGACTTTCTCGAGCGTCCGTGGCGCCGCGACGTCTTCGGCCCCGGGCGGCCCAGGCCCGGCGTGGCGCGCGTCCGCGCCGCCCGCGCGGTTGCCGGCGTTGATGAGAGGCGACCGCCTCCCACGCACTGCCTGCTCCCCCGCGTCGCACAGCTCAGCGAGCTTGTGCGGGGGAAGTGCGCGGAAGGTGAAGGCGACGTGCTGCGGACCCTTCTGTGGAAGGTCCGGTGCACGCTGCTGTTCGCCGCTTCGCCAGTCTCGCGCAGGATATGCGGAGCGGACGGCCGCAGCTCCCTCGCGAGCGCCGTCTCGGCCCGCCGCTGCTGTTCTCCTCCGGGAACTGGCGGCGCACGCCCAGGGTCTCGTAGACGTCGGCATTTTTCGGGTGTCGATCAGGGCGGAGATTGGGGATGTGAGGGCGCGCCGCTAGGCGCGCCGCTCTGTTCTCCGCGACCCGGATGGGCCGCAGAGTAGAGGGCGGGGCGGCCGCAAAAACCTCGCACGCGTACGCCCACAAGGGGCGCACGCACGCGGTGAATAAGCGGCGCTTTAGTTTGAGGTGAAGATCAGGAGAACGGAGAAGAGGTTTCAAAAGAAGAGTCCTGGTTTTCATCTTGGCAGCGAGATATCGAGCGGGCGCGTGCCAGCGGAGACCGCTGTCAAGCAACACGCCCAAATACCTCGCCTCGCTCTGCCACGGGAGACGCGCTCCCTCCAAGCTCACCGTTTCATCGGGGTCGGCCCTCTTACGAGTGAAGTTGACGGCTACGCATTTCTCCAGGTTCAGAGCGAGTCGCTTCCGACTTAACCAGGCAGGAAAAGTGGCGAGACAGTCGCTTACGTATTTTACAGACTGCCTTCCGTTCGCCGATTTCGCGTAATACGCAAAATCATCCGCGAACATCAGGAGCCCGCAGCACTGAATACCAGTTTTTGATTCAGCAGCGAGCGGCGCGTCAATTACGTATAAGCCGAAGAGGGTAGGAGAGAGAACACTCCCCTGAGGCACACCCGCCTCGGCGCGTCTGATGGACGAATATACGTTGTTGACGCGCACTCGGAACTGCCTGTCCGAGAGAAAACTCGCGATCATTCCGACATAGCAATCGCTAATCCCCGACTCCGCGAGGCACGAGAGCAAGCCCTCGTGCCATACGGAATCGAAGGCCGATCGCATGTCGGCCGATCGCATGTCGGCCGATCGAATGCCGTCTCTCAAGGGCGAGGCCGATCTCCGTGCAAAGCCGCGTTAGCTGCTGCGCGAAGCTATGACCAGCTCGGAAACCAAATTGTTCATCTCGGAGAAGGTCGAAACGACGTATTTCCTGTTGCAGACGCGACAGAATAAGTCTCTCGAACAACTTCCCTAGGATTGAGACAAGACTAATAGGTCTATAACTGCTTGGAAGTAGTTTATTCTTTCCAGGATTCGGAATGAGCGTGAAGGTCGCAAGCCTCCGCCTTCGGGAAATATCCGTTCGCCAGGCACGCACTCAGGAGCTCGAGTAGAAACTCGACTCCGACGCCCTGCAAAGCACGCAGCTGCGACGCCGTGACCCCGTTTTCATGACCTGCTTCATTAGAGAGTCATCATGAAGGCTGACTACATACTTTCCCATCCCGACTATTGCGTTGTGCCAGGAGGCCTCAATTTGTTCGAGGCCTCTTCCTCCTTCCTCACGTGACACATAAATCTATGTACATCAGCTCCAGGGTGGGCAACATGATGCATTGTTAGCAGATTTCTGGTTTTCCAAACCATGATGCGAAGTTCTTGCTCAGTCCAGTCCACTAGTCCGAAATTGTATTCGGCTCCAGGCATCGCCAAACTACCTATTGCTGATATTTTATTCCTGGAATTCAGAGCGGACTGCAGAACCAGTCTCACTCTTCTGTAATATTCCTTGCGAATTATCTCTTTCATTGTCATTCGAGATAGTCTATTATTCTTCAATGCCCAGATATTTGTAAGTTTTACCTGGCTCAAGATCTTGAATCACAGTGTGCGTATCAACTTCAATGCTCTCTGATGTCAATTTGCTTCTTTTTAAATTGATTTTTGCACGCTTGTCAAGACCAAACTTTATGCAGATGTCATTGCTAAAGTCATTCACGACAGACAGCATTTGCGAGAGAACCGCTTCATTCTTGGCGAAAACTTTAAGATCATCCATGTAAAACAAATGTGATACTGGCCTTTCATCACCATGGAGCTTGTAACCAAAGTCAGCTTGCGACAACTGTCTAGACAGTGGGATCACACTAATGCAAAACAGCAGATGGGATAGTCAAAGTTCCAAACTGTCAAAGGCCTTTTGGTAATCAATCCAAGCCATGCTCAAATTATGTTTGCGTTTCTTTACATCATTCAAGATGACTTTATTCAGTAGCAAGATTTCCTTACAGCCATAAGAACCTTTACGACATCCTTTTTGTTCTGCTAGCATCAGATGATTCTTCTCTAGATGTCTGCACATTTTGTCAGCTATGGCTGCAGTTATAACTTTGTACAGTATTGGCAGACAAGTGATTGGCCTGTAGTTCTTCGCCAAAGAGCTGTCTCCCGATTTGGGTAGCAAATACGTGATGCCGCGAGTGAGCCATTCCGAGAGTTCCTTTGGGTTTTCATAAAACTTTATTAACAGCGTTTGCTAGATGGTAATGTATTGATGTTAACTTCTTAATCCAATAAATCTGGATCTTATGAATTCCGGGGGATTTTCAGTTTCCCATGTTCTTAATTGCTTGGAAGAGGTCCTCTTCCGAGAATTCGTGAACATGTTTCCACGAGTCCATTCGCAGCATCAACTTCAGATTGTAGCCAAGATGCGTCTTTGTTGTAGGATCTGCTCTCCTCCAAGATTCCTGCCCAAAATGCCTCGACGCCATCTTTTGAAGGAGTGACAGCATTGCCATTCGGTTTTTGAGTGAGATTGCGATAGAATCTCTTCGCGTCTGTTTCAAACAACCAGTTCTGCACACGGATATCTATTCTACGTTTGTAACGTCTAATTCGTTGAACCCATGCTTGAATTTTCTCTTTTAGCTTCTCAACTACCATTAGCCTGCTTGTGTCATTTTCAATTTGGTATTTTTGTTCAACATTGAATTTTTTCGTTGAACTTTAGTGGTGTGCGTTGATTTAGAAGATGCCTCATCTAAGAGTGATATTCCACGCCGTGTCGGCTATCCTTTTCATAATTCTCTTCGTCCGTGGAGGTACAGGGCGGTTTACTCTGTTTTGCTGTCGGCCGTCGGTGTTCTTGGCTGGCCCCAAAATTATCTGAGATACCAGATATGCAGTTGCATACACGATATGATAGATTTCAGTAATATCTACGAGTAGATCTTTACCTGGCAGTGGCGTAGGCTCAATGTATGCGAGTGATGCGTTGCATCTCCTACTTTTTCATTACTTTAAACTATTTTCAGTAAAGTAATGTACTTTCTTCCGCAAGCATCTCCCTCTGTTTATATATTCCCTCTCGACATTTACGTGCGCTCTCCAATAGGCGGTATTTCCTTCGCTGGATGTGACGGGACAAGAAGCATCCGTTGAACGACATCGCTACGTTGGTGAGGTCATTGAACTCACGGCCATGCGCTGTGTGCAAGCAGTGTGGTTTCCACGGCCGATGATGTGACCAGGCCTCTCACATCTCAGGCTTCTGAGTTCTCATTGGCGTTTTTGTATCCCCTCCCAAGAACCTTCCATACCCTTCCTCTGATTCAGTCATAATTCGGCCCTACGCCTGGGAATTACAGACGTCACGTGCCGCGATTGTGGGCCCCGAAGCGGGGAGCGGGGCGCGGGGGGCAGACGGCACGACTTTCTTCACAACTCATGCACGTCTGCCAACTATGCTTAAGCACATTTCAACCTGATTCAGTTTAGGTGGGTAAGATGATGTGTGTTAGCAGGCCTGACAAAACAAGACCACTGCCTTCATGTAAGAAAATAGAAGGTATAGGGACAGTCCTTGAAGTCCAAACTGTGGTGCGACGTAATTTCGTTCGTCTTGTGTGTCCTTCGTTGTAGCGTAAATGCTGTTTCGTACTGAATGTGCGTTAAATAGACTACATTGTTTAACTATTGATGAATCGTTAAAGAGAATCGTGAATTCGAAATTGTAACATGAAAGAACAAAACGTGTGTGCGTGTGTGTGTGAAAGGACGCGACATGGCGAGCTCATCCAGTACATTTATGGCAGCGGATGAGTTACTTGTGACATAGAACAGTAGTGAAACGTCTCATTGTTCTATAGACAGGATTCTTCAAATTCCGTTTAGTTCTTTCTCCTATTCTGAAAGACATAAGGTAATTAGTGATTGACAACCAAGACAACGTGAATCGATCTCGAGTTCGAAAATTAGGTAAGTACTTTTTTATGGTTTATTTTTTAGTTATATTGTTTTGTATAGTGAGATATTGGTGATTTTCAAGGAAGATTCAGTAGGTATCTAATTTGCAAAATAAACTTCTAAAATACTTCAGAGTAAAATAAAATGACGCAGACTTTAAATATATGCAATTATGCCTTCAATCTGTAATATCATGATCGTATCCCCACATCTACTAGTCAGGAGACGCCACTGCTACCTGGGGTTTGTACCATCTCATTTAAGACTGAATTCGCTGTCTCTATAACTCTCTTAGCTTTGGCATTTTCGTATATTCTCCTCAACGGTGCACGAGATTCAAATGAAAGTTGACGAACTCTTTCTATCTCGCGTCGGAGGAGATTTCGCACCATGTCCTTATCGTGTAATTAATTGCCAGATGAATTTTTCACCACTAACGTGTGTTTAATTGGAAAGATGTGAACCTTCTACAGGACCATCGTTTTCAAGTTCTACATGTTCGTCTTGTGGGCAGTTCGATCGAAGAACCTACTCCGCATTTCTCTCAATGTCAGCAAGTTGTTCTGCTGTGAATTTTCCACTGCTGAGTATGTATCGTCGTTGACTGGCAAGCTTCTTTGAGTCGGGCTGGTCTTATATATGGGTTCCGCTCTCTCCATACCTTGAAAACTTCTATTTCTGACCCCCATTTTTCGCTTTTGCATAGTAAAATCACCACATCACCACCTACAATTCATCCCGCCTCCATCTCTGACGATGGATTCGAGCTACTGCCGGCCCTGTGTCCCTGGGACTAACATCCGTGGGATGGTCAGACGTCGACAAGGTGGCATTAGCTCGGTTTCTGAGCAGATATGAGAGATTGGTAGAACAAAGCACATTAAGATTCATTACATTTCTGGTTCTATCCATTTTGCTCATTGGTTTCAAGTGAAGATTCTCATGACGCAATTTCGAGTTCACAGATCACGCTTAACCCTTGGGTTGTTTCCTGCCATCCGTTACTGCGACCAACAGTGTCCTCGAGATATCCCCCCCCCCCAGGGCCCAGCAAGGGCTCCCTCCGATCGCCAATCGGCATTACGAAACCCTACGGGATTTTCACTGACTGCTGAAGGCAGCCTCCTTCGCTGGCTAACGCAAGGTTCGGGCCTCCACTCTAACCAGTTACCTGGTGTGCCAACCCAGTTACTCTCCTGTACCCTCCATGGCCGATAACTGGAGGTCCAAAGTTTCATGACTCATCCCTCTCAACTTACTTCCCACTCTCCTCAAAATGGAGTACTTCTTCGTCTGACCCCTCACCTTCAACCTATTCAGCAAGGGAGGCCCTACCAGTAACTAGACTACCACTGACAGCTCTCAGGCTGATGGGGGTACTCAAGCTCCACCACCAACTGTAAGATCGTGTACTTCCTAGGTGGAGTTGTTATATAATAATAATAATGATGATAATAATAATAATAATAATAATTATTATTATTATTATTATTATTATATTCCATAGTGAAGCGGGCCTTGTGGCGCAGCTCTATAAACTAGTGGTGCTACAGAATGGCACAGACTTTCCCGTATTAGTTTTCTATTTTCTTGGGTCTTCGCTAGCAATTCGGAATTGCCACATACTCTTTCTTGCCAGCTACCATCTATCACCGCCAAAAGTACATTTTTTTGTCATTTTCTTAATTTTTCGGTTTCCTATTGGTAGAACGAAAATATTAATTTTAGAATATTAAAGAACACAAACACCTAGTCGTAAATGGCAATTTTCTTTTAAAAATTATGTGCCGTCATTTTCTTAATTTTTCGGTTTCCTATTGGTAGAACGAAAATATTAATTTTAGAATATTAAAGAATACAAAAACCTAGCCGTAAATGGCAATTTTCTTTTAAAAATTATGTGCCGTTTAAGAGAAAATGGCGTTTAGCACTACTAAAAATGCGAAATTTGAAGCTCATTTTCACAGAAAATGATTGAGTTTTCAAAATACTTTATTGGAAGTTATTTGAAGCACTTACACTCACAAATATAATAATGTTCATAAATTTATTATTTAAGATGTGAGAGATCTTTCAAAAAAATTACCATTATGTAATCAAAAAAATAACTCAAAATAAACTTTACGCTATACTAAAGAGTGTAATTAGCACTATCCGTTACAAAATTTTCAAAAAAAAAATTGAAGCCATATACGAGAAAATGGCGTTTGAGCGTTTCTGAAAATGCCGAAATTTGAGCTACTTTTCACAGAAAACGGTAGTGTTTTCGAGAAACATTACTTGACATTATTTAAAGCATATATACTTGTAAATATAATAATGTGAAAAAATCGCCGATAATGTAAATATTACCGACGTGAGGGACAAGTAAAAAAATTTACATTTTTGTAATTTTTGAAAAATCCAACCGATAGACCAAAATGGCTTTTATGTCATTGATAGAGTACATTTACCACTATCCCTACCAAAAGTTTAAAGAAAAAATTTGGAGCCGTTTTTGAGAAAATCTTGTTTTTGTAATTTTTTAAAATTGCACATATTGCACGAAAACTACCAAAATTTTGAAAAACATTTACTTGACCTTTATTAAAGAGCTCAATATGCAGAAAAAAATTTATTTGAAGAAAAAATCTCTATCTTCAATTTTGTAGTTGGAGAAAGACTCCGAAAAGAATTCAAAGTTTCAAAATTTTCGAAAATTCAGATCTGTACGTGAAAATCGGACCTATGCCATGTTAAAAAGTGTATTTTCCTCTATTCATACAAGAAATTTAAAGAAAAAATTTGGAGCCGTTTTTGAGAAAATTTTGAAAATCCCCGGGGGGCTTCATATAAAGTACCCCCAAATTTTAAAGAATCTTTTTCAAAATCTCAAAGCTTTGACTAGAATCAGATCGACCAGGGAATATCCATTTTGGAAGAAATCGTACGTGTGGTTTAGGCGCTAGCAGTGTTCACAGACGGACAGACGGACAGACGGACAGACGGACAGACGGACAGACGGACAGACGGACGTTTTCCTTTCAATTGGGTTTTCGGTATCAAGGACCTAGAAAACAGGGTTTCTGGCTACACCACGTGTTAGGGGATTTTTTTTCTTAATTTAGCAACTGGTTTTATCCACTTATTCGTTTTCACAGCCCGGCAATTAATTTTTTTCCGCCGAAAATTGGCCATTTTTTCGCGCAGCATTACATAACTTTCCCTATACTACGTATATCACTCCGTGTATACGTACGTATACGGGAAAGTAAAAAATCGCACTATAGTCGATGGTGGCGCTCCCGGTGGAGGAGAGCATCGTTTATTCGTCTTGCGAATCATAGCTGCGACCTGGCTGCGACTGCACCAGACACGTTATATACTCTCTGCGTTTATCTGCACTGTGTCAAAGAGTACTGTGTAAGACACCACCAGGACACCACACCGTGGCATCTGTCAATTGGAGGTGTCCGTCTTCCACTCTTCAGTGTTGTGAACTTTTTTTTCCGATATTAATGGTTGAGGGTTGAGAATCAAATGAGTATTGGTTCCAAACAGTAATGTCACCAATGAAGTAAGTAATATATTGTAATGATTAAAATGTCGTGACGTTTCCACAGGGGAATCACGGGGGTTTCCCTTGTGGAAATACGATGACGTATAAAATTGGATTGCCAAAGAACTTGTGGTAGTTAGATTGTTTTGATTGAATACGCCTTTCAAATTTCTGTAAAAAGCATTGATTTGGTTTTCAGGAGCAGTCTGAGAAATGTTAGTCCACGCCCAGAGAGCGCACGTTATAAAGAGTTAAGAGAATCTCTGTTTGAGAAACAGCATGTCAATAAAGTGAGAGAAATAATTAGAGTGTGGCCAAAAGAATTACAGGATTTACTCGACGAAATTGAGCGTGAGGACAATGAAAATAATGAATTGGTCAACATATTTGAAGATCTGGTTGAGTTAAAGAGTGAGGTTGAAGAAGGCAGCTATCCAAAAGAATATGTCAGCCATGTTGCACAATGTTTGAATTATCTTCTTGGAAATGCCCCATATTTATCTAAGTGTTTATATCAACCAGAGTGTGCCAATGTTACTGAATCGGTGACTACGGACAGTATGGACAATATTTCTGAAAACACCAGTAGTAACAACTTTCTCAATTTCAGTCCATTAAGCTTGTCTGTAATCGCTGCTGTAATCTTGGCGGTGGGATATATATGTTTTTCCCCAAATAGACCAGGCAATACAGAAATTGAATCTAACAAGATAGGCGAATGGATACAAGATATTAAAGAATTACAAAAAAAATTCCCATCCCAAAATGATAAGATATGGTTTAGTATAGTGTCTGGGGTGAAGACAATTGTGACTGAGAAACCCACAAAGCCAAGTGTACTTCTTTTGTTGCATAATGATAAGAAAACATCAGCTTGTCTTGCTAATCAAGTGGGAAAGAATGCAGTCAAATTGCTCAGTGACAAATCACAAGAGCCTATTATTATCCAAGGAGAAGAATTAAAGTTGAATGACTCTCTCACAAAGGATTATGGTTTATTTACAGAGTCTTATAAACATGATATTGAAAAGATACATGTTATGATTGTGCATGACCTTCAGGAAGTTCCTGCTATGATTGCTCGGACATTTCATGTTCTCTGCGATGTTGAAAATCCTTTAGTTAGTAATGCTGCCTTTTTATTCACTATGCTGGTGGATGGAAAAGAAAACAAACCTCCAACAAAAATTGCTGAAGAATATTTGGGTCAATTATGGAAAGGTACATTATCCGATGATATAGTGGATCCTTTGATAACTCGAATTACTGATGCTGTGGAGTTGGTGAAAATGGAATCACACTTACCTTGTTAAATGTCATTTTGAGACTATTCATGCACAACTGGAGGGTTAAGTATTATTGTACCTAAATCCGACACTCTGTGATATTGGTGTTAATAAAGAAAGAATTTGAAAGAAATGTACATACCCATAGATTTATGAAGCTGCAGAAAAGTTAAAAATTGGGAACTGTTTTTGTGTCTTTAGTGGAAGTCCACATCTGTTGTGTTGCAAGTTACATTCCTGAACTTTTTCAATTTTTTTATTTATCAAAAGCTATATTCAAGTGTAAAGTGCACTAAGTATGTTTGCTCCCGAACTTTATAACAATTAAAATGTTTAAAGTTGATCTTACTGATAGGAAACGACATACTTCAAGATCACATTAGATATTTTACTTGCTGCTCCTGTATTTTCATTGTATATTGAGTAGTTGATTATACAGCTATTCACAAAGAATCGATTTTGAAGTCCTTTCAAAAATGGTTTAAAGTTCAAATATTTATCATAACCTGTTAATAGGTTATTTGACTACTAATATCTCAGATTGATCAGCAAAGTTAAGGGACAAATAAATGCATAATAAAAACGAAAGCTGGATGTTTGCCAATTTTTATTTCAATGATTTAAAACTTATTTATTGCAATTTGAAATAGTGTATATAAAAAATTGGAATTTGAAATGTTACCAAACTGATAATGTATATTTAAGTGTGGTAAATGATAAAACATGAGTATCCAAATTTTCTGTTGATTTACTTTAATAAAAGGCAATAGAACTTTACATCTGTTTCTTTTATTTACAATAAAGTCTCACTCAGCATATACTGTCAGTAATTGTTTTTCCAGAAAGTTCCAACAGTTTATTCAGTAAAGCTGTATGCAATTAAATGACTAGGTTTAAACAGAACATGTCAATTTTGTTTTCACCATCCATTGCAACACATTCCATAGAAATGTACAAAGTTCACTCCTCATATTTTGCATGACAACTAGCAATATGAATTCAGATAAGTCATTTTGTTCCTATTGTCAATTCAAAAACTGCTGCTTCACCTGCAGTCCCAAGTTTTACTTCGGTATTTGAAGATTACTAATTATTGCACCAACCTAACAATATACCCTGAACTGCATTAAGATTTTAAAATATGAAACTAGCACACTAAATCAGTAATACACTGTAAGTCCTAACTGTTGGGGGGGGGAGGTTATTAATCATTTAATGATCTACAAGGTGCCAAAGCACACAAAATAAAACAATATTCAAAAGCAAAATTAACATTTTTAATTGCTAAACATCTCTGGTGCATCCTTGAGTCGGCAAACGGGTGATACTGTTTAAATACATCAGGAAAGTACACCACTGGTGATAAATCTGATGGAAGTACACATGCAGCATGCATGCAGTAATGTCTTTAACAATTAGTGCAGTAGCTGCAAGACAGAACCAAGTATCACAGTTCAAACTTGAGAGAAACATGCATGTTCTATTTACCACTGGAAGTACTTGGGATCAAAATTTTGTTGGTCCACAGTCGAAAGAAGGGATAGAACAGTCAAAGATTCATTATTTTTCTCTCATAATAACACTACCATGAATCAAGTGACAAAGTTGTAATTACTACTTGAATTGATAAATACTTTTATGTCCCTTATGTTAACATTTCAGTCACATTTTTAAATTTACATTCATATAGATATATTTATACATTCACGTAAAATGAAATGTTTGAAAGCACCACATTTCAAATTCATAAAATTTAACAAATAAAAGAAGAAAAGACAATGAATAAATTTTGCTCAGTCATATATTGCATAACATTTTCTGTATTAGAAATTTCATTTAACAAAGGAAAGAATAATCTTACTCTTGCCACAGCAACTTAAATAATTTGGTATCACTGCAGAACTTCCATATGCTAAGATTTCTTACAATGCACAAATACAATGTCAGACATTTGGCCCCCTAGGAGCCATAAAAAATAACGTGAAATACAATGGTGGCATTACATGTCCTTCAGATACAATTCACAGAAATATGCAAGTACATAAAAATAACGGTGAAAAAGCTGAGACATCACACATACGTACTGTTACAGTTTGTCTGACATAAAAATAATAATAAATCAAAAAAAGGACTTGTAAGCCATCCCCAATAATTTGAGGTTATCTTATTTAAGACGATGTTCTTCAAAACAAACAATTTCGTATTTCAAATTTTTCCAAACTCTCTGTTTCGAGACAAGTTTACATAAAGCACTTCACAGTGCCAAATTCTTTCACTCTGTAGTGAACTAACAATTCAAACAATTAAGGAATCAAATTCTTGAAAGTGTGCACAAAAATCTTTTATAATTATTATTATTAATATGTTTTTTTATACAATACAACACGAAACAAGTCTGAATATACAACATATCTGAAGAATCTCAACTATTAAATTGCAAATAAATCCAACACAATGGTTTTGGGTTGGTATTCACTTGAAAAAGAAGGCTAAGCCACATTTAATCATGTTAAATAAAAGAATAATTTGGCATGAGTTAACAGTTCTATAAAGCCAGTGACATAATGGTAGATATTAATATACCATGAAATAACATGTCGAATACAAGAACAAAACTAGTTACAGTATACAAAAGCAATACTAAACATGAGTGGATGTTGTTTGCTCTAATGTTACAAAATTACCAAACATTTATCATTCACCTAGAAGTTTAGCAATTGAGGAAAGAGGAACAAATCATTTTCGTTGTTGCTACCAACAAAATAAAGACAATTCTTTACTATCTTACCTGTGTCCTTTCTCAAATACAATATGGTTCAAAGATTCTATAAAATTTGGTAACAAACCTTTGTAAAGAATGTTATATACATTTACGAAAGACAAAGTTGATCACATGTGAGTTTAAGTGATCTGGCAGGACTACAACAGTTACTACATAAATTAATCTTCACCAGAAAGTATAATAAACAAAATGACTGACAGTTCATTTTATTGACAACACATCTATACCTTAGTGAAGTTAGTACCAATGGTAATTATTAAATGAAACACTTCACACTATGCAGGTGGCAAATTTCACAGGACTGAAGAAACGAATAATCTGCCTCATTGGACATACTGGTAGAAGTAATGAAAGGAAAATGTTCTTTGTTCAATAAATTTTAGTGAGTTGATTTTCTTCTCATTGTCAATATCATGTACGCATGTCCAATATCAGTCTCGTCAATGGCCTTATTATTGTAATGGTTTAACATCAACCAATTCACTGATGTTTTAAGAATTGAAGAAAAAGCTGTTTCTACTCACATACCATTGAATCTCACTGGGTTTTCAGCCAGTTACATTTCTTTATAGTTGATACCTTTATCTACAATTAGAAGGATTCAAAACTGAAAGCCACCCATGGGTACACTCTGATCAGCATTAAATTGGAACTGCTGAGCATCCTGATCCACTTCAGGAGCTACTCTTGAATCTTCTTCTTCGCTACCAAAGTAATGCTCAATTATATCAAATGCTTTCTGATATATTTCCATGTTTTCGTGAGACTGAAGAAATTCAATCTTATCAATTCCTATAAACAAAAGAGGCAAGAATACAATTGTATGAGGAATAACTAAAAATCATGTCATTCTAAAGCATTGTGTTTACTTTGTTGACAAATCTTTTACTGTTCATTGGAAATGTTTTTGTTTTCTGGGTGCTAAAATACACTTACCAAAACATTCTTCAATAAGCACTGCATAAGGATTAATACCACCATGTGTTTTTGCATCTTGATCACCTAGCCTCAAAATATTTTCCAATCCATTCAATGCTACTTGGACTATTTTGGCATCCATTACAGTTAACAAATCACATAACGGAGGTATACAACCCTAGAAACAATCAAACACTTTGTAGAACGAAGAACATTTTCAAAATCTATCTCTAATACATAATACAAACACTATCACATTCATCAATATTCTTCAATGATTTTAATTAAAAACCAATCAATGATTTGTTGTTGTCAGAAAGTGGAAGCCTCATTAAATTTGTTATTTTCAGGTACTTTGATAAGAAAATTTGAAGAATCAATTTTAACAAAAAAAAATTCTTTCTTTTACAAAAGATATGTAGATGACATATTGATTATTGCGCTTAAGGAGAAATCACATAAGATCTATCTGATTATCATTCATATGATCCTGCGTTACAATTTACCATAGAGGTCTTTTAACAATTCTTTCAACTTCCTAGATCTGTCTTAAATCTTGGAAGGGAATAAATTTTCTACCAATTGGTTGTTCAACTGGGAGAACTTTGAATTATTTTTCTGACCATCCCATCCAAAGATAGCTATTGTTTTTGGTATGGTTGATAAGAAGGCTGTTAATCTTTCTGTCCCTTGTAGCCATCTTATTAAAATAGAATTAGCGAAATTCTTCATGAAAATCCATGTTATCCTTTAGAATTCGCCAATAAATTCGTAAAGAAGAGACCAGCCATGATAAATCAAAGAAACTTGAGTTCTAGAAATGAAAAATTGGTCAATATCTTGAGTGATGATAGAAGAAGAACTACAGCTGTTTCCATACCATATATTCCAAAAATTTTGAATATGTTCACAAAATAAAGCTCAAGATTAAATATTAGTATTAAAACCAGAAAAATTCTTATTAACAAGAGTACTTATCAGCAATGTTAAAAATTCTGTTCCTCTTCTAAAGAAAGAAAATATTTGTAAATGTTTCAAGACCTACGTGTTTAATCCATGATAGAAGATGAGATAAAGTAGTCCCAAGATACATGTATGGCTGTTTTCTTATTAAAATTTTTATTGAAATATACCTTGTACCTTAATCCTGAATTAAAATCATGAAATACCACAATATCTCTGCTGCTGCCCAAGATTTTGTTGTTTACTCTGTTCCCTGCCCAGACTGTCACATCAATTATATTGGCCAGACTAAAAGGTGCCGTAAATAGAGGGTGAAAGAACATGAGAATAAAGAGACAGGATTTCCATGCACTATCAAATGCTAAAATGTGCATGTAAACGTGCAATATCAAATAGCCAAACATGCATGATGCAGAACAAAAATTGTCAAAACATGCACAATAGAATTTGAGCTTAGTGTATTTCCTGTTTTATTGCCTTTTGTAACAATTTATAATTTTTGTCAGAAACAATCATTTTCAAATGCAGAAAATGCTTTCTACAACACAAGACAAATGGAGCACACTTCAAAGATGAAATTTGAGCCAATGTGAAGTCAAATTCTGCATTTTCTGATTTTTCACCACAATAATGTTTTTTACATTTTGGAGAAATTTCAAATCAGAATACGAATTTAACACATAAATTCTCCTTAGCAGCGACACTCACAACTCCAAAATTAATTAATCAAAACTTTATGAATTTTAAAGACTCCACAAGAAGAAAGCCTGCTGCTTCTAATTTCTGAATTGCTATAGATAATTCTACAAAATTTGATTTGATGCTACATTGTTGTTTTTTGGGGTGTGTTTTTTTTTTTTCCTCCCTCTCAGACATGGTTTTATAGATTTACTTTATTTTTTGTACGCAAGTGGACTGCGAGTGTGCTCTTGATTATTTTCTCTCGCATTGTGAGTCAATCAAATCATATTACTAAGTTATGGCTTCCTGCATCTTCACTATCTTTTGTTACTTAATCTCTAATTGTAACTTAATTGCTCATTTTGCGATTGTGACATAGCCCATGTACCTGCTTCACAAATCATAGAACATGTACCAGAGAGTTAAAATTTCTAGTAAAACAATAAGCAGAGGCAACTTCATACTGTTGGGATGCTATTTATACACAAAAAAGGAGGGGGGGGTCAATTTTAATTTTCACATATTATGCAAAAATAGCTTTAAAAAAAGCTTACACATCACTACAGTGATGTCGCAATGGTGATGTTCAACCTCCCAATTGGAAAACACCGTAACAGCTGATTTACGTCAAGTGCAGTTCTAAATAAATCAAAGTACACATAGATATCAAAACAAGCAGTAGTGATTGAAAAAACTGTTCAAACATGCATTATGCATGCCTTTCTTCTCAAAACTACCAAAACATCCTAACACACACGGGAAAAGTGTGCATTTTTAAATGAGTATGCCATGAAAAATATATTTACGAAGTTTAAAAGCTCTACGAAGCGTAAATAAAAACAAACATTTGCAAGGAAATCCTGTCTCACAGAATAACATTAAAGCTTAGAATTCTAAATTAAATTTCAGCCACTTCATACTTTACATAATTTCCATTTTCAAAGAACTTGCATTTTGGAAATGGAACGAAGGAAATACCTTTGGTTCATTTTCAAGACATTAAACATTAAAATTCACAAGACTGTCAACTTGAAAGTTAAATCGAATATTTTCACCAATTCTTATGACGAGAGCCCAGAAGTTTAGGCATTTATTTTACCTCAAACAGGCAAGCAAAATGGAATTTATTTTTACTAAAATAGGCGTGCAAAAAAGGCATTTATTCTGGCTAAAGTAGGGGATAAACTCAGAAAACATTAAAAACTCACCATTTAAAAGTGATTAATGAAAACAATTAATAATTACAATGTTTCACATTTACATTTGAACTCTAAAATTTACACTCACATGGAAGGAAACTACCTTTCCTTTGTAATCCTAATTGCACATGACCATCCATGTGGACTATGAATTTATTTTACTCACAATGCTGGTCCTATGAAATGCTATTGTGGACTCCCTTTTAATCTTCTAATGATATCAATGAAAATGGAATTGTAGATTTCATTCTTCATACTCGTGTAATTGCCACAAGGGAAGAGAGAACAAGAAGGAATTAAGTAAGTTAAATCATGTACAGACAGCTCTGTTCTCAAAAGGGATCAGAAGCCAAACACAAACATAGAATGATACTTCTTGTGAGTGAACAAGTCTGTAAGCATCAACGAAAAATATCAAAAATCTTCACTGGTTTTAACTCCCTTTCCCTTTTAGATTTTTAACACAACCTGAGCCTCCGTGCTCACAGAGAGACAATACATGAGCATGCCTTCATTTGTCCAGGCTTGCAGATATGTTTGCAGCTCGATAGAGATTGGTGCCAGGAGGCGAAGAAGGGAAAATAATGGCAGAAAAGGCAGCAGAAGCTAAAATAGACAAAATGAAAATCTACTAAAACAACTCCAGAAGTACAATTTAGTGATCCATCAACAACATTTTTCAGAAAAACCTGCACCAAACACGACTTCACAAACTCACTCTCCTGACCCCTACTAACCTACTTCATACTAAGCCCCAAGAAGACTTGTCTAAGAAGTAGTCATTCTTAGAATCGCTCACACATAGTGTCAGATAATATCCTGATGAAAATGACGTTGTGCAATCCATCTGTCCTTCCCATGGACTTCAAGCAATCGTCAAGTAATCGACCAAACAAAACTAGTAGATGTCAAAACCTGGGTCCAATGGACCCCACTTGGCCAGTTGCAAGTGAAAAAAGATTACGATTTTATTTATAATACAGAAACGCTTTCGTAAAATGATTGCAGGTACAATTAAAAAACACCATAGCAAACGAAGTCACAAAAAACTATTCAAAAACCTTCCATACTTTTCATGTAAAATATTGAAAAGTTTGCTTTGGGTACAATGGACCCTGGTTGACCAGATAAGGGGTACTTGTGGGATGTTCAAGTTGTCTTTTCCTTCTTTTGTTTTTTTCCTTACACTTGTTGGCCTTACTCACATGCTCTCTTTTACCTCCTCCCTTCTAGGCCCCTCACTTTCACATCTTTTTACCTTGGGGTCCCTTCATTGGGCTTTCTGATTTTAACAGTGGTGTTTGACCTTAGACTGGAGTCATTTTGAGTCCTTTCTCAATTATTTTAAGTGACTGCTTTCCAGGTTGTGAATTTTTAATGTATTTTCCCCTTGAGCTTCATATTTATTTATTCATATACCATTAGCATTTTTATTAAATTCATACATTTCTCGTTTTTGATTTTGTATGAAACTTTTAATTTTTAATGCTAATTTAAATCTTATTTAAAATATGCTTTGGAATTTTTTTTTTGTATTTCCATGTTTAAACTTTATTTGTTTAATTGTTATGTTATTGTTAATTGCTTGATAAGAGACTACTTGGTGATGCAGCAATATTGTATCATGGAATATAGTTTCAATATGTTAGGAATAAAAATATTTATGTTCTAAAATATATATGATGTTTAATTGTCTTTAAATATTCTGAGGATACCACTTTCAGTGATTTCACTTCACATTTCTAAGGTCTTACCTGATCCACAAGGTATCGAATTTGTTCTGCTGTACCTCCAGATGTGGCATTTGTTATTGCCCAAGCAGCTTCTTTCCGTGTTTTAAATTCTGCTTTTCCTAAGATCTCAATGAGGACAGGAAATATATTTGCATCAATGACTGCCTAAAAACATAAAAATACCACTATTATTGTTTGTCAATTCATTGTTAGATAATTTCCTACAGGAAATGTTTATTCCATTCATACAGCATATAAAGCAATAATTGAAAATACTATCAGAAATAAATACCCACCTGAATTTGCTGCCTATTTCCAGCAGTAATATTTGATATCGTCCAGCATGCTTCTTTACGAATTGATTCTTTTGAAGAAGCTAAGAGGTGCAACAGGCAGGGAAGGGCAGAACAATTCAGGATGACTTGTGTTTGGACATCATCTCCGGTCACAATGTTTCCTACTGCTCGCAACGCTGCCGAAACTACATTATGCTGATTGTGCCTATGAAATTTAGAATACAAATTAACACGGAACTAATACATTTCCTCAGTTGACACTAAATATGATGTTGAAACATTGCTCAATATGCAAAAATATTTATAATGGGCACAAAATACACTGTTGCTACTAGTTTTAGAGTACTTTATCAGTACTAATGATTATCATTACTAAATATAAAAAATTCATCTAAAAGATTTTTTTCTTTGTCAAGATAATTTTATGTTCCTACTGACTAGCTGAAACAAAGCAATAGAGAATTAATTACTATCCAAATATTTCACTATGTTCACAATTGGATTCTTAAAAAAAATTCACTTTATTATTCTTAGTATTCATTTGCGTTCTTTGCAATCACAAAAGTTTGAAAATTACTATTACAAATTGAAAATAACCTAAAAAATTCAGATGAACATGTTACAGAGTAAGAGCATTCTTTTTAATAAATTATTATTTATACAGTATATTTGTTTAATTATATAATTTTAATTAGTAACGGTATGTAATTTATGGCTCCTAATAGTAATATCAAATTTTAATTACAAACACTGAAGAGAAGACAGTAACAGAAGGCTGTAACTCATATACTCTGATTTGCCAACATGACATATCAGAAGAGAGAAATAGAAGTTGAAGTTACTGATCATGGGACTTGGATACCAAGATCTAGCAGGGGAAGGTATGGTGAGGCTTCCCAGGTCGCAAACATGAGAAATCCTTGCCACAAAACAGAAAAGTCTAAGAATGGAATAACAACAATTGGAACGTGGAATGTAAGAACACTTCTGAAAATAGGGAAATTGGAGGAAATTAAAGCTAAATTGAAAGAGGAACATATTGACATTTTAGGTTTGTCCAAAATCAGGTGATGAGGGAAGGGGGATTTTAACAATGAAGAATTAGGAATGATACATAGTGGAGATGCAAAAACAGAAAACAATGGTGTTCCAATATTATTGAAAGTGTGCCAGGAATGTCATCAACACATTCCCAGCAAACATCAGGATCAAGATGGTAAGAATTGCAAGGTTGAGCTGATCAGATTTCCATTGTATTTTCCAATAAGAAGCTCAGAGAAGATTTAGAATTGATTTATAAACAAATTGTACAACTACTGACTAAGACAAATCCCAAGACCAACTAATGGGAGACTTCAATGCCACAGTAGGAAGTCACACAAATAAAAAGACTATAGGCAAGCACGGTTTAGGAAACATGAACAAAAGAGGAAGAGAGCTTTTAGAATTCTGAGATGATAAGATTTGATGATAAGTACACTGTGATTGAAGTTCTCTTCTGACATAGGTATTGTAAAGTACCCTAAGGGATAAAAGAAGAGTGCAGAATGACTACATATTAGTAAGACAAAGATTTTAAAATAAAATAAAATCTAGCCCCCAGCTATCTTGCACCTGATATCGATAGCAAAAATGTTTGGGTCCTCACAAAATGCAACATCAGATTGAGGAAAATAGAAAATAAGAAAAAATCGAAATGGAATTTAGACAAAATAAGATGTTTGGAGACTACATAAATTTGCCTTGAAAAAAGAAAAAATATTCCCCAATGATTCAAATTCTATATTAAGCAACTGGATAGTATCAAAGAAAACCTAAAAACATCTGCAGATGAAATTTTAGGTAAGCCACAATATGTACCACAAAAAACCATGGATAACAGAAGAGGTTCTTGAGCCAATCAGTAAAAGAAATAGAGTAGTCTATTCAATAGAAGGTTGGTACAGTCACAAGATGACCACTAGTGCTGCTACAGAATGGCACACACTTTCTTGTACTAGTTAGTATTCTAATTCCTTTGGTCTGGGCTACCTTTTTGGTTTTGCTTCACCCTTTTCCCAGCTGCTATCTATGGCCGTCCAAGGTATGTTTTTTTCACTTTTGTCAATTTTTAGGTCCCCTAAAGATATATACTGATATATAACTTTACGAATATTATAGAAGATTAAAAGTCTTATATGGCAATTTTTGTTCAAAAATTTGGAGCCATTTTTGAGAAAATGTCATTTAAATATTATCGTAAATGTGAAATTTGAAGCTCTAATACCCAGCAAACTTTTGAGTTTTTGAGAAACTTCTTTTGAAATCATTGGCAGCACCTTAACTCACAAGGGCAATAATGTTTACAAAATTGCTGGTAATATAAATATTAATGGTGAGAGACATATTTAAAGAAAATTACATTTGTGTAATTTTCGAAAAAGAAAAACAAAAGAAAGTGGCATTGATGACATGCTGCTTAGTTCATTTGGCACTATCTGTTCCAAACATTTAAAGACAAAATTTGGAGCTGTTTTCAAGAAAATGGCGTTTGAGTGTTTCTGAAAATGCAGAATTTCCTTTTACAGTAAAATTTTGAGTTTTCAAGAAACTTTATAATACATAATTTGAAGCACATGTACTCAATGTATGCAATAATGTATACAAATCACCAGTAATGTAAATACTACCGATGTGAGAGTGATGTCAAAAAATTACAATTGTGTAATTCTGAAAACAAAAACGAATATAACAAAATTGCATAATCTTCAACAGATCATTTAGCACTATGCCTCCCAAAAGTTTAAAGAAAACATTTAGAGCATTTTTCAGAAATTCTTGTTTTTGATACGTTTTAATACTGCTCCTATTTTATGCAATATTGTGCTAAAACTACAGAATTTAAAAAAAAAATGTACATGTCCTTAAAGAAAGAACTAATTATGGGGGAAAAATTTCAATTCTTTTGCAATTTTTAAAAATTCAGAGTTGACTGAAAATCAGACCAATGCTACTATTATAAGAGCATTTCACTCTATTCTTATAAGAAATGTAAGGAAAAATTTAGAGCAAATTTTGAGAAATTTTTGCACATGTCCCATGGGCTTCAAGTACAGTACCCCCAAAATTTAAAGAATGTCTTTCAAATCTGCAGAGCTTTGAGTTGGACCAGATTGACAGGGGAATATTCATTTTTGAAAACATCCTATGATTAGTTTAAGTGCTAAGTGCTATTGCACCAGGTGGCCTGGTGGTTTGCTGGCAACTGGTTGTCGGATACTGCACTCAAGACCTTGCCACTACAGATGTAGTTGTGGACAAAACATTTGGCCCTTCAATGCTCATTGGAACATGGCATACCATCCTGAAAACTTTGTCTGATACTGATCCCAGCTGTGAAAACATTCAATGCTATACAAAATTAGCGGTTAGTTCCACTAAATTTAAGAAAAGGTCATATAACATAAGTTAAATATGTTTGACTGTTGCTTCTTGAGGTACAGACAAGTATCGGTCTCAGTTATAGACGTCCAAGGGGGAAAAATTAATTCTCTAATAGAGGTTTCTGTGTTTTACGAATAGGGATTTTAGAGGGTTAAACGTGAATTTCTCTCACTTGTAGAGTACACAACAGTAATTAAACAATAATATATTTCAATAGCTTAATAATTAAATATTTCCATAGTGTTATCATTTTGTCCATTCAAAGTGCCAGACTTCTTCACATAAAAAATAATCAAAGTGCCAATGTATATTACACCCTAATATTATCACCTCTTCTTTACAAACTTATTGAAACCACATAAACAAGTAAACATTATAATGGTGAAGAACATTAGTGTCAAATGAATGATCGGCTCCAAAATTACTTAATTCAGAACTGAGTTCTATGATGTTTGTTTGGAAGGAATGCAATCATTCTCTTCATATCTTTCTTCTTTTCTTCTGAAAGTCTGTAGTAGTAGTTTAGAGTAGTTGGAAGTTGACAATTTGCTATTATGTACATAGTTACATCTCTATGGGAAACATTGCAGACCAGCATTCTATGACATGGTGTGTTTTCTCGATTTGCACAACACTAAGTGTGGAAGCAGACACTTTCAACCATCGTGCTTTAGATATCTCTAGTTTGGTTGAATACAGAAATTTCTCAGCAGTTTGCTTAAAGTGAAAGGAAGTAGTTTTCCTCCATGACATTCACAGCAAATGGGTTCTTTTGTTTATACCTCCAATCATAAATTTTAAATCTGCTGGCACAATGCATTGTGAAACACCTTTCCTTTTCTCTACAAGGGCAAAATCATGTTTGCGATCTAGAATGGAACACCCACTTACTGGGAATTTGTGATTAATCCTGTTATATACTCCTATTGTAAGATATATTCATAAAAACAGTAAAATTTTGATCTTGTTTTGTCTGCAGCAGTTATCACTCCAAATTGATAAACACTTTATAGCACGGAAAACATCTTTAATAACTTGGAAAACACAGGATGCTAATTCATTTGGCGCCCTACCAGATTGGGCTTCATGCCAAAGCTTCATTACACTTCTAACAGCCAAGTTTCTTTAAACTTCTGCCATCATGGAAATGTGTTCAACGGACAGCTTGCATGAGTAAAACTCAGTGTGTGTCAAAGCGGGCAGCAAAAGAACTGGCTGAAGGTCCCATAGTGAAGACACATTCCTTGGAATGGGGGTGCTGAGCCTCTGTGAAGTGTATATTCATCTTTGATCTGGCTTTACCTACTTTCAAATGGTGACGTTTCAATTTTTCTTGCAAAGATGTTTCGTGTTTACTCACAGCTACTGCAATCTTAGCTGAATAATGATCACAAATAAGACATGTATCAGGTCTTGGAAACAAAGGTTTGAAAGTTTCTATTTAAAAATATTGTAATAAAAACAATTTAAAACGTCTGTTCCTGGGTACAGCACTTCAAACACTTTATACAACCTGCTAATACTTAAATTAGGGCTAAAATATTCTATGTCAGATTTCTTCCAACCATAGTGACTCATCTTAAACAGTATATAATTGATGTGGCCAGAAGAGTTACATCTTGAGGAATGTACTTCCTGTATGCATTTCCTCTCTTCTGTGTGAACATGAGATTATCTGCCTTTTTCAATTCCACCATGTCTTGCAGTCTCTTAGATGACAGGCAGAAAATTTCACAGAAAGTTTTCCTGCATACATGGACGAGTCTGCACACGTCACCACTGTGTAAATGGCAGTTGTTTGACGTCTAATTTGAGATGGATCATTCTAAGTACCATGCCTTTGTCTACTAACAAGTTAACTGATATGAGACCTAGGAAATAATTCTATTGCTTATTACGATCTACTTGATAAAGTTCACGGAACAGATACTTCCTTTGCAAGTAAGGTAAAGATTAACACAAATATTTATATTTACAGCTCAAAAGTTACTTTGCATTTCTTTTGCTGGAACAACGCCTCTAATTTTACTCGTGTACTCTTTTTCTCCATTTCACAACTTCTTATTTCAAGATCCCAAATCCTTTGCCTTTCCTACGTTGTTTGCATGTGTTATTATCACAATGTTAAGCCATTGTACAAAAATGTGACAACAAGAACACCAGTAAACATAACACTTTCAAGCAGACAGTTCACTTAATGCAAGCCTGTAAAACATTAAACAGACACTTCGGAATGCTGGCACTTTAATTGCTTTATACATTAAACCTATTGGCACATACAACTCCTGCCATTTATAATCACCCCATAAAGCTATCAAGAAATGCATCTGGACTTAAGTTCTTTATATGTTACAGGGCTTGATTCATTCCTCATTATTAGGAAAAAAGTAGCTTTTACAGAAACAGTACTTACATCCTTTTTTTATTTCAAGTCTTCAATTTTTGAACATTGAAACTACACAATAACAAATATAATGCAGACAATACGTTTGGGGATCAGATTTTAAATTTATAATTTTAATACTACAAATACAGAATTCTCAACATTGTTGCAAAAGTTTTATACTTACATGAGAAGTTCCACAAGGCGACGGCACACACCAGCATCAATTACAGCTTGAATTTTGTCATTTGGACCATCTGAGAGATAACTCAATGCCCAACAGGCATCTGCCAAAACATCCCCATCTGCATGGAAGAGCAGACGAGAAAGCACCGGAAGGCAAGGACAAACTTTTCCAAATTCAGGAGGTGGGTTCTTGCCTCGGCATAAATTAGAAAGAGCCCAAACAGCATTCCTTGTCATAGAAAGTCTGGTTGATTTACTCAATAATCTGAAAGAATAAGTTTTCACAATTATTAAACATTATTACACATGAATATTAAAACAATCAATGCATTTTGTTGCAAAACAAGCAAGGTAGAAATCGCATAAAAGGGGCACAATAAATCAAAATTAGTGCTGTGAGGTGAATTTATAATGATAATCCGACAATCCACAATCACGGTTTCATTTTTTTAACCCTCTCTTTGCGCATAAGAAACCAACTGGGAAACCTAGTGGGGCATTTTGCAATTTTAGAGCATTTACTCACTAATCATGCCATGTAACCCATGTTCACAAATTTAAACACAATGTACACAAATATATTGCAATGAACATCATGTTGACAATACTTAACACAAATTTCTTCTTTAAAATGCATTGTTGCAATGAACAACCATGTAGAATAAAGCTTTAAATGAATCAATCATATATGTATGAAGTAAAATTAAGTGGACAACTAGCGATATAAAAAATTGTACAGATGGAAGATGATAATGATCATTTTAACAAAACTGTATCTACAAATTTTCAAAATTCAGTTATAGTTTGAAGTGAGGAATTGAATAACCAGAACTGATCTAAATCAAACATTTATTGGCAAAATTTCATTTATAAATACAGACGTTTTTTTAAAAATTCAACGTCTTCAGGCAAGTTTTGCAAATTCTTTATTTGGAATATTTTCTAAATCTTATGTATTTTAGAATAAAATCATCCAATTTCTGCACATGATCATGAAAATTCATTATTTCTTCACTATGAATCATGGTTACATGGCATCAAAAAGTGTACTTGTGTTCTTAAAAATGAATTATGAAAGCTTGAAAACATGTTTCACAGTACTATCAGGCTGAACAATAATTGCAATTAACAATATTTAAATTGTTGGCTCATTTCACTTAATGTTTTCACTTCTGAACTTGAGCAAAGTTTGTAAAAAAAGATAATAAATGTTTTTTAACTTCTTAAATATTCTTTTGAAAATTATCATCCAAACCAAAATATCCTTCTTTAAAATGCACTGTTACAATGAACAACCTTGTAGAATCCCAACTTATCTTACATGAAGGATGCCCAACTGTCTCTTAATGCAGGATTGAAACAAGAAATGCTGAACACAACACAAAGTCAAAGATGCATATTTCATAGATGCTACTACACTTGGTCTCCAAGATAATTCTGTAGATATTTCTTTTCCTAGAAGAACTCCATTTGTGTCTTTGATCTCTTGAATTTTCGATAGCTTTGATGAAAATATTACTTTCAGAGCCTTGTACATCCTTCCATGCAACAGTTCAAATGATGTTTGTTACACATTAGAAGCCATGTACCTTCTAATGTTTACAAGGAAATTTGTATTAAACTAATAAGCAGCAATAAAGTCATCAATGTTGTATGCGGAGTTCAGGTCAGAGAAAAATTCTGATCAACCCAAATGGTGGAAGTTTTCTAAAGCAAACTTTGTACTTTTTTAAGAAACTTCGATTTAACATTTTTACGATCATTATTCATTTTAACTGTTTCTAGAATCCATTGAATTCATGTATTTGGCTCAGAAATGATTGAAAAAATGACATCAAAACAGGAGGAATATAATAAGTTAAAACCTAAAGAGTCTAGGTCCCTAATCATGATGTACAGTGAAACTTCTATATAACGTTCCTCCTCATAATGTTTTCCTCTATATTATGACAATTTTTTACGGTCCTGACCAAAACCAAACTGCTGTATACACAGTCTTCTTCTTTATAGTGTTTTCCTCTATTCAGTGTTCAGAATTCATGGTAGAGGTTTCACTGTATATGTTATTTCAGCAACACTACGATACTTGACAGTCTGGTATATGAACATCATCAAAAATCACTTACACAATTACATTAATAGTTACCTTTCAAGTGAATCAGTGGGCTTTTTTGTCAAGTGAAACAGAGCCTACCAAAGCGACAAGGTGAATTTACTAGTCTGGCCTAATGGCTTTGACTGTTTTAAGACAAGTGTAACACATAAAACAATTATTAAATCAGAATGTTTTGGTGTAATCGATTTAATGATGGGTAAAAATCTATCAAAAGTTCATATTAAATCAAAATGTCAAAATTATTAGCATTACATTTGAAATGAATTGGTGAATATTCAAATTTAGAATAAAAACTTTTAGTGTAAAAAAGTAGATAAATTACTTCAACTACTTAAAATATGACATTTCCACTAGAAATAGTTTTGAGGCATTAGAAGAATCCAAAGATGTTTCTGAGGATAATTCAGTGTCTTGCCAATCCACAATGATGAACATCCTTTATAAACAAACAGATTTGCTTCCCAATATTTAAGAGGGTAAATGTATACAACATCAGAAAAAAATCTAAACTAAATAGAATACTTCCTTCTGATATCTTTGCACCATAATGACAATATTTGCTTTTCTTCAATTATTTTATCAATACCACCTCTTTCACATAAAATTAACAATATCTATTTTTAATTCCATTTCAGAATGTTTTAGCAATTTTACACTTACTCAGTTTATTTGTCTGAGTAGAAATTAATGTAGGGCTCTTCCTTTGTCTTCAATAAGGCAAATGAGGGAAATTCAGTTTGACACTGCTAGATATTGTGGAAGTCAGTTTTTCGTATGTGGTATAAGTGCAGCCATTCATAGCGAGTGTGTTTGGCCTCTCTGTTTATTCACACTGTTGAGAAAGGAAGTTGCTTTGTTGACCTTAATTGAGTTAGCAACTAACAGAGTTTTCCAAGTGAATTGTATGAATAGGTTTACATTATTAATATGGAAACAATGTGAAAGGGTAAAAGAGAAGTCTTGAGTCCAAGGGGGAAAAAAGGGAAATTCAGTTTATGTTGAAGTTTTTTAACTCGAGAGCAAGTGAAATGGCCAGGAAATGTAAAGTTTCTCCAAATGTAATATTAATGGAATAATTAAGAGAAAGGTGGAATTTGGTGAACCACTTTCACTAACAAAGTGGCAAAACTGAGAAAAACCATGCCAAGACAGGAACAAACGTTGAAAAAAATTTCTTTGGGTAACCAAGAGGTTACCCGTGGGTTACACCCAATTGCAGTTTAAATAAATTTATCTTTTTATTTACTTTACTTTTAAGAACATTTGTGATTTCTTATGCAGGTTGTAATTTAAGCACAAAGACAGTTCAAAGCAACTTCATGGATGTGGTTTACGAAGCCACTTACCAATAAAAAGGCCTAAGTTAACACCAGCCATGATGAGAAAGCGTTTATCTTGGCCTTTGAGACATACAGAATGGAGTGCAAAGGACTGGTCAGAAGTAAAATTATTTGTTCTTATGCTTTATGAATTAATTATGTTCACTGAGACTCTGTTGTAGGCTTTACCAAAATTTTAAAAATATTTTCAATTACTGATTTTTTCATAATTTTTACTCCACTTGTTTCTTTGTTGCTGGTTTGCTTCTCAGATGAGTTGATGGTGGAAATTATGCAAGATCAGCAGCAGCAAGTAAGGAGATGATCGGGAGAGCAGTTAAGTCTGAGTGTGTTAAGGAGACAGTTAAATACTGCGGTAAACTTATGGAATGGGGTGTGATATCTGTCCATGGCACTGGGCCATTGAGGGTACCAAGAGGAAGGAGCAGTACAAACTTCTCCTGGATTCTTGCCTAATCGCTCAAATTGCGGGTGAATGGTATCCAAAGATGATGGAATCTTTATGCAGGATTTGCATGCAGGGCCCTGCCATATTTCAAAATTTATCATGAGTCATCTGCAGCACTTAGGCATCAAAGTATTGGACTGGCCAGGAAACAGCCCAGACCTAAATCCCATAGAAGGGATATACAATATTATGAAGAGTCCAATGATCACAAATATTCCTAAACATAAACAACATCTGGAAAGAGTATGGCAACATGATGCAACTCTTGCTGAATTTGTGGCACAAAGTGTGTCAACAGCAAGCCAAGATGCGTTGTGGCAGATATTAAAGCAAAAGATGGTGCTACGAAGTATTAGATTACACAAGTAATGTGAAAATAAGTACATTACTTAATAAATTCTGAAATACGGTTAGAGCTTTGTAAATGTAATAGAAAATAAAATAATATATGGAAATTCCTAATTCATTGTCCACCCACTGTAAATCTCTCTGATGATTTTCTCCAAACTTCATATTTTCCAACCAATCTAAATAAACTTGAGGCCATGTTAAGTTTGGAAATTTTGACTTAAACTTTTCCTTGACACGAAGGGCTCAACATTTTCAAACTTTTCTCAAATACAGCTCAAATTTTTTTTAAACTTTCTCCTCAGATAGTGCAAAGGACACTTACAATAATGGCCTATGTCTCATTTTCATTAAAATCTCTAATTTTTCGAAAATTCCAAAAGTTCAATATTAATTGGAGGCTTCCTGTAACTGCACTATTGAAGATAATAATCTTCTTCTTCTGAAGTTCAAATAAAGATCTTGAAATAAGGTCATGTACAAGTGTTTGAAAATGTGAGTAGTTTTTGCGTAATTTTGGGGTGAAACAATTTTAAACATTATCTTCTCAAAAAAGCTTCAAATTTGTTCTTTAAATTTCTGCTTCGTATTATGCATAAAAAACATTCTTCCTCATATGTAGGAGAGGATAGGAAAAAGTTGGTGCTGGTGTCATTTAAATGCGAAGTCTGTATTTTCAAAAATTGCAAAATATTAACATGGCAAAATTACAATATTAATGATTTGCATAATTTCTGCTTGAAGTTAACACAATTTAAATAAGGCATTTTCTCAAAAATGACCTCAAGTTTTAACTTTACATTTTTTCTATGGTTAGAGCAAAGAATGCTTAAAAAGATAGCTCAGGTCTCTTTTTCATTGAACATCCTGAATTTTTGAAAATTGCATAACAGGAGAGACCATAAATTGTTTCAGCATTGGCAAAAACAAGTATGGCTGCACAGCTGCATTGTGTAATGGCAAAGCGCATGGCATGTTAACTCAAAGAGCAGAGTTTAAAGTTCTTGCAGAGCGGAGAAAAAAGTTTTTGCTGGTCGGAAACACTTTTGTACGTTTATGTAGTAGTATTGTGAAACTGTTACAAATAATGTGGGAATGTACATGCTATTGTAAACTAAAAATAGTTTTCTGTAGTATAGTATTTGTATTTTAGCTTTGCATTTAATAATAATATTCACTGAATTTAGAGTTGAATTCCACAAATGACTACTACTTTTGCATCCAAATTACAGGATGGTTTGAAGAATAGTGTTTCAATTTACAAGATCCTAATACTTTCCAAAGTTCACAGTTTCCACTTTAATAAATTAAGAATCAAAGAAAAATAAGTAAAATTTTGATATAATTTGCAAGGTAATACTACTGATCCTCAATTAATGGGAAGCAGAAATTCAGGGAAAATTAAATTGCGCTTCCTTCAATAAAAGAAATTTTTTGCATTGCAATATTGAAAAAAAGCAAAGACAGGTTTTACGGAAAAGTCAATTCTTTCCACAAAAAAACATCTGTGATGGAAGTTAATTTATATGTAAACTTAACATTTCTATTTACATTCAGAAGAATGTAAGGTATGTAAGTTAAGGATGCTTCGACTGACTTAGTTGGAAACACATCATGTTACAACGAAATAACTCTAAATTGGGATAATATAATTTTAGAAAATGCGCACTTACTGCAAAAGGGGTACAAGAATTCCTGAATCCAGCACATGATCTCGACATTCTGGAGAATCACCAGCAATATTTCCCAAAGCCCAGACTGCCTGCTCTTGGACATCTTCATATTCGGATCCTAAAAGTCTAATGAATATGGGCACTGCACCAGCTTCAATTACCATGCGAGTTTGTAGAGAGGTCCCAGATGCAATATTTGTCAGAGCCCACGCAGCCTCAAACTAGAAATAAGAAAATACTTTCAGCAATTATTCGCTGGCTAACAATAACAGATCAATACTTTATTAACACAATATAACCACCTGCAATGTACAATTGGTATTATTTTGAAGAAATTCCACAAATCTGGGAACAATACCAGTTTGAATAACTTCATCAATTGGAGGATTTGGTTCTCGTGACAAGAGTTTTCGAAACTTTTGGGTTGCAGCTAACTGATCTTGAACATTAGAACTATACAATGCCTGCACCATCCCTGGTGTAATGCCTGGTGCATTAACATGTGACATAATATCTTCCTGCAACAAAAACAAACCTGGATTAATAAAAGTTTTGCAGCAATTTACTAAGAAGTAAAAACAAGGTGCAAGGTCAAAGGTTTCAGAATTACTATCAGTAAATGGGAGCATGTAGTAATTTGTAGAAAAAATTTCCAAATTTGGTTTTATATTATGTGGTAAAACACAACTTGTTTATGGCCATTCATTAATTGTGACTTGTTTTCCCTGGCTTTCGTGCCTGAAGATAATCCACAGAAAGATCAGAATATGCACCAGAGAACTACGAGTGAGAATTTTGCTAATAAATATAGAGCAATCAATATGTGGTAGTCATTTAAAATGTGAAATATTTAATGTCATCCTGTATTTTATTCAAAAGAAAGCATAAAAAATGTAAAGATCCGGCAGCAACATCAAGACATTCTATTTGCTTGAGTTTTAATAGATAGCCTCTCAGAAATTATTTATTTCAACTTTTGAATCAGGTACCCACTTTTAAAACACTGTAACTGACCTTCATCAATTGGAATCCAAATACCTTCTCTTTTAATTATTGTAATAAGCTAAATTAAATGAAAATAACATTTTCAACAGGAGGGAGAAGTGTAGTCTTAAGCAAGTTAACAAGTAAGACCCAAAGTGTACCAAACCTTATTTCTTTCAAAATTAATACAATATTTTATTTATCTCATGAATTTCTTAATATTATGTCATCCTGAAATACATTCCTTAGTTCATTAAAAATAAATGTTTCAGTTTTGTTTGGTTTATGGCAATATGTAAAACATGAGTAGTTTAATAAAACTTTAACCCTTTTGACAGGTTCAGTAATTATAATTCCTTCATGAGTAAGGAGTTACTAAAACAACCCAAAACATATCCACAAATATACATACATTTCAGATGTGCGAAATAAGTCACACATCATTCACTTAATCAATTAATTGATCACAAACTAGATCCAATAAGCGTTCTTAAAAGAGATACTTCATCAATCTCCACTTGGGGTGACAAAATATTGCATGAAACACATTACTTATTTGCTACAACAATGTGTACCAGGAAATTTGGCAAAATTATTAGTATGAATCAAATAGATTTTTGAAGCTCTTGATTCTACTTTAATCATTACTGACAAAATGCGAGAGAGCTGTTGAATCAATGTTTTACTACTGTGTTTCTTATGCAACCTTGAAATTTCCTGAAACAAAAGGGTTTCTGAGACGTGCCATTGCTGCACCAAAAGTCAAGCTTCTCATAGGAAATCAGAGAACATGTAGGAGGATATTATGAGAATTTACAATCTTTTGACATTTTAATTTGAAATAAAAAGTATTAAGACAAAACCCATCAATTTTTCTCATTGGTTATAGAAAAATCTAGAATGAATAGGTTACCTACCTGCATACTGCCTTCATCATCAGGCATAATAGGCATAAGCACATTCCGACGTTTAAATAATTGTTGTTCACGTTTCTGTTTCCTCAACTGCACACCTTCTTCTTCTCTGCGCCTCCGAAGCTCTTGTGAATCCAGGCCAACATTTTTATATCGATACTTGTGTGTAGGCCCTGACATCTATGAACATTTAATATTATTAGAAATTAATATTTTCACACATAACATAACACAATTACATGTACAAAAACATATGAGGTAAGTACATAAATATTCATAAATTTGCAATCACAAAAATTATTGGTGACTCATAAGGTCAACATATTATCTATTGATTTTTTTACATGCTGTCAAATTTTGAAGTACACAAACTGACTGCATATACCTCGGCCTCAGACAGAGAAAATAATTAGAGTTGGGTTTAATCGTGCTTTTATTTAATCACAATACCGTACGGAAGGGTCACATGAGAGAAACGATATTGTCAGAACATTATACTTGACGTCCACACACGATTATAATTCAGACACATTGAATAGCCATCAAAATAACAGTTCATACATCAAAACAATATATATCAAACTAATTTCATCAATATAAAAACCTGCAATACAACCATTACCTTCCCAAAAGGCTGATTCACGATCTTTTTAAAGAGAAATTTTCATGGAAACTTCTTCCTTCGGAGCATTCAACTTCAAGGCCTTTCGCTTTTAGAGGATGATGGGAAACGTATCTGGTATCGAGATTTATTCAAAAAATGGCTGCGTCCATGAATTCCGAGTGCGTCGACTTTCTGGAATTTCAGGTACCATTTTACCATGTGCACAGTGAATGCGTGATGTTTTTGAGATATGTTTACATTTAGCTGGGTTTGTATACTAGTACTTTTCTCATAAACGTAAACAAGTGAAATGTACTTAACCTACAAATGTGGCGGTACTGGGAAATAAAAATTAAATGAATTTATTAATTAAATTGGAGTTTGATTACAAAGTAGGAATCATTTAATGATGCCCCGAAACTATACTAGTGATCATTACGCATTGTATAAGAAATGTAAATTCGATGATTTGTTTTTTTTTATGTTAACGCAATTCCGTGATTCCAGGATGCTTTGAAAAAGATGAGAATTGTCGATGATAAGATTGTGTATGCCCTTAATACTACCATTCCAACAGATTCGTTTAAAGGTCAGGTCAATCCTTCTGCATCATGCAAGGAACTATACGAACAGGTGAAGGCACTTCTGTGAATGAATAAATATATACAATAAATAAAAGTGAATTAAAGTAGACAATAAATGTATTAATTCCTCTCAATTTTTTTCTAGTTAAAAGGTAGCTATGAGAAAAGGGAAGCTTCCATTAAAACCTGCATTACTCAGGTAGCAAATAAAGTTCGAGAACTGAAGACTCAAAGGGAAAGGAAACCTGATGATATTGGACTTTTGAAACATTTACGAAAAGAACAGACCAAGGTAAAATAAGATACATTTTTTTCCTTTAATATTATGGTATAATTGGAATCATATGCAATCACATGTTTTCCGAATTAACTTACAAGAAATTTTAAGTCTTGCAAGTTTTCTGTGGAACTTAAAGTGCAATAATCCGTACTTTGAGTGCATTTACAAGTTAAAAAAAATTAACCACCAAATGCTATTTCTACAAGAATTTCAAAACAGAATACTGCTATAATGATGTAAACTACATGTAATATTTATTGAGTCATATATACAATTTCAATCGTGTGTGGTGAAGTCAAATATGTTTGTGGAGGGAGTTCGATTGTACACATCTTTAGTACACAAAGTGAAGTTACATGTACTGTCCAGAAGCAAACCAAGAGGCCATCTCAACCAGACATTTATCAGTAATGAACATGGGAAATTACATAATAATTCAGGCAACATGATTTTAATGGTAATTCTTATGAAAAAAATATTTCAAAGATTTTGAACATTACAGTGGGTCAAAGTCAATGTTTTATTGAGGTGATATCTAAATCTATGAAGTTGAGATCGTGTAGTGTGGTTAGTGACTGATCAATGTCTTCTAAACAGACTGTAAACACCAACAGGCAAGATGCAGGGTGAAAATTCACTTTTGAATAACTGTTATTTACTGTCAATAGCTGTGTGTTATTTATCAATAATCACTAAGTAAATGAAGGCGAGAAATTTTGAATAAAATATATGCCAGTGCTCTGATACTTACCACAGCCATAATGGATAATTATAATTGAAGGGAATTAAACAGGAAGATTGAAATTAATAAACACAACAATCTGATAGTTTTATTTCTTTTATTTTGTAAGTTCAGGTTAGCTTGATTAAAACATTAACAATCCTCCCTGTCCACTGCACTATCCAGCCACCCTCTCCTCAGTTATCACTTGGCCAATGCCGTTGCCTAATGACCTTTTCATTAACAATTTTTTTGCAGTAACCAAATTTGAGGTTAAATTTTCAGATCTTTAACTTTCCCACTACTCAGACTTTGTGTAAAATTTAGGATTCTTCAGTGGTTTAAAAATTTGTGTGCAGCACACACATTTATCCGTTTTTAGAAATGTTTGTATTATAGGGCCTATTTACTGTATTCTAGCACAACTCTCAAATTCCTGGAACACTTTTAACCAAAATTTGCTTCACTTACTACAATCCGAAATTATACTAGGGTGAGAGGAGAGGTAGGACACCCAAGGGGTGAGTGTGGGAAGGGAATGATCCATAAAAATTGAAACGAGGCAACCAGCATATATCTAAAGCTATTAGAGGAGACATGGTGGTTTAATAGAAAATTGTGAAAATTACTCATGAACTGTTATGTAATTAACTAATAATCATGTATTTGGAACATATACTTCCCAATAAGAAACAAATGGAAGTTCAATAGAAAATGACGGGTCAATGACCCCCATCTCGATCAGGTTTTTGTCCAGTTTCCCTGATCCATAGAGCAAATGCTGAGATGGCCCCTTGTTTTGCTTCTGGACGTAAATGTAGCTTCACTGTGCGCACGTTTTGTTGAGCACTCCTTTTGCTTGTAGTTCATTTACAGATGAAATTGATTTTCTATAACTCGGGAAAAAACATTTTTCAAATATCTTTATTTTTCTAAAATAATTATTTTCTAAATTAATTTTTTCGTTTTCGTTTTTATATATATATAAATTCTGGCCCTCAAGAAAATGTGCGCAGATAAATTTCTTTCCCCACACGTCATATACAGTTTTTACTGTTTTTTTGACTAAATAAATAAAATAAAAATAAAAATAATGTTGGAAGAACTGCTTATAAACAGTAGATGAAATTGTGATAGTTAAAAGCAAAATCCATTCCAGAACAGCAGTGTCCCCTTAACATACAGTTGCTAAAAGACACCAGCATACTTATCTAGGTAGATGTCTGAAGTGTATTCCAGAATATGCAGCAGTTTGGAAGTGTTCATGCCATGGCACTATCATAGCAGTACAGCTTCAAAGATTTAATTTCTCTTGACTAATTGAAAGAAATGTTAACTATAATTAGCCTAAGAGAAACTTAAGTTTTTATTCTTGTACTTTACCCTGAACTTAATTTTTTTCAGTTGCGGTTACTCCAAGCAGAGCTCAGTGTTGAAGAAGTTGTTAAAGAACGCAGCACCAAGATTTATTATGAACGGTGTCGACCATTTTATAAGCCTCCAGATCTTGAACTGTAGAATTGTTAAAATTTGTACTTTCATATATAGAAAAGAAATTAGCAAAAATGAACTTAGAATGCAGATCATTATTCAAATGACTGGGAAAAGTTAGCAGTGCTATTAAAGGCATACCTCATTTAATACCTTTAGAAAGTAAATGGTTATAGATGTATTGACTTTTGAAAAATGTTATGTTATTTGAACAATGTATACATTTTGAAAGAATCTAACAGTGACACACTTTTTGCTATCAATGCAAGAAGTTTTCTCTGGATATCAGTACAAGTTTCAGAAGTTCTATTAATTCTTGAAAACTTGTTGCAAAAGATTTTGAAATTTTCAGAGAATAACCAGAACAGAGTTATACTAGGTAGATAACATTTTTCATATTTTTCTACATTTCTTTATGCTAATCGTTGCCAAAATATACAATGTTTTTCTGTTAAAAGTTTATTTTATACAACAGTCCTTGCTATACAGTTCTTATATTTTCAACATACAAACAACAAGTGTTTTAATTCCAAAGACAAACATAACACACATTGCTTGTCCATGTTATGTTCTTCACTAATAATTCTATAACTTTCAACAAAGAAACCCAAGGGAGCAGTTTATGTCATGACCATGATTATAGGTTATGCAAATGAGAATTTTTAATAAGATAAAGCAGTCTCTTTCTTCCGCAGTAAATGTCCAATACACTTATTGCAGAATTTCTAGTTATAAATAATTTCAGATTCGCATTTAGGCACACTAATTAACACATTTGAACTAAATTCCAATTCTTATCAGTTGGTTTAAAGATGCTGTCTGCAGATACACATACTACCTGAATAAAACACCAATTTATTTACTTCGAAGAAGTTTCATTAATCTGCTTGTGCCAGTCAAGGTTCATTTTCTGAACACTCTCTCCACGCTTTGCAGCTTGTTTTCCACTGTAAACGAAGCCAATGCAACCTACTATAGTGGCTAAGATCATGTAATTGGCTATCTTGATGCGGACCTTATTACGAGCCTTTTCCATTGTTTCTTGACTGCAATGATGATAAAATGTGAACATTATTTTATAAAGAAAAACTATATTATACATGAAGCTATTTAAAACTATACATACGGCACAGTGGGAGGCACTTCTTCTACACTTTTATACTTTCCTGCCCATACAAGAAATCGTTTTTCCAAGTTGTCTGGTTTGTGATTTCTGCCATCTACAACACCAAAGAAAGTTGCAAAATCAGTGCACATTCAAAATTTGTTGATCAGAAGTCATTCTATTCTTCATTGGCAAGTGACTTACTGTCACGAGGTTACTATACAACTCTTCAATAGTTCTAACCTAAATTTATAATTGTCAATCACCTTGAAGAATTTTCATGGGATCATCAGCCTTCTTTTCACTGGAAGAAACTGCACTTTTATCACACATGACCCTTGTAGTTGAAATAGTCCTTAATGATTGCAGAGGTAAGAACCCTCGTCTGGTGATTTGCCTTAATAATGACATCTTACTTAGCAATTCAAAATTTATCCGGTACTGTAAAGATAATATTCAACATTCGCACACAGAATTTTTGTGAAAACGAAAAGTCAATATTCCAAGAACTGATTTCAAGATATGACCACGCACTGATTTAATATATGTGAAGATACACAAAACGCAGTAAACTCGCTATTCATACTACAACTCTATGAATATTTCTAAGTTGAAGTTTGTACATCGCTTAAATAGCAATTCCCTATCCCACCCACCTCTTACCACTTCCCACCTCCTCCAGACCTGTCCTCGCCTGTCCTTCCCCCCACACAAACAACAAAACTCCGACAATTAAACTCTCAGCTGTTTTTATAGCGAGTGGTTGGTTCTCCTTCCCCTCCACTCCCGCAGATCGCGAGAAACGCTGCAGCATCATGACAGCGAGCCAAGGATGACGTGCAACAAGCCACGCAACTAGGGAACGGATGTGGCTGAGGATAATAGACAAACAACTGTGGATGCTCTATCCCGCGGACTAACCGCTCGTGAATTAACATCTTCTGATTATATCACTTCTCTTTCTTTCTGAATGGATAAAACGAATACTCAATTTCCCAAAAGGTAATTATTGTGAAAACAAGATAACGAGTGATGCTAAAACAGAACATACTTTCTCGCCTTAGTAATGCTTACGTAATACTATATATACCGCAATTTCACTCCGGATTCACAAGTTATAATGTTTTGTAAAACTCAAATTTTCGAAAAATTGTACATGACCTAATTTCAATATCTATCTTTAAGAAACAGATTTCATTAAGGGAAAAATCATTATTTTTAATATTTTAATTGTAGGAAGATGAAACAATTTTGAACTTTTGCTATTTTCGGAAAATCAGGGTTTTCAACGAGCATAAGACCTGCACCACGTCCTTCACTGTCCAATAACAAAATTGAATCAAAATCGATGGAGCCTTTTTTTGATTTTGAAAATGTCCCAAGGGCTTCATGTAAAGTCCCCCCCCCCCAAATTAAAATATAGGTTTCGAATTCAAGGGGCCGCGGCATCAGCCAGATCAATTGGGGAATATCAATTTTGGAGAAAATCGGCTGAACGGTTTAGCCATTGGCGTTGTTCACAGACTGACAGACGTTTTGCCATAATTCGATTTTTCGGTATCAAGGACCGACGAAACATGAATTCTGGCTACACCACGTTATAGAGGATTTTTTTCCTTAATTTAGCAACTGGATTTATCCACTTTTTCGTTACCAGGGCCCTGAAATAAGAGTTTTTCTGCCAAAAATCGCCGTTTTTTCGCGTAACATTACAAAATTTTCTCTCTACTCCGTAGCGAGAAAGTAAAAACCGTTTGTTAATCGTTTCACTAGGTTCTCCGATAACAATGCCTTTGATATATTTTGTTCGAATACTAATTGTATTTAGAAACCGTCATAATTAGAGACCAGAAAAATACGTAGTATTAAATGTCAATATATGTACATAAATATGTAATGAAAACAGTAAGAATATGTAATAAATATATGAAATCCGACATAATATGTAATATTAAAATTCTCTAATTAAAGACCATTTACTTAGCAAGAAATTACATTTAGAAAAACTGCTCACGTTACATCATACAACTTTCTCGTCAGTAGTAAAAGTCTCATCTATTGTAATCCAGGACCTAGTTTAGCAGCCGGACTAATCGCAATAGAAGCCATCGCACAAACTGGTGAGATCTACAACCAGCAAACATACACTGTAGCATCTTCATAGAAGTGTTACATTGCGATCGGCGATCGCAAATTTTTCTCTTAAATTAAGGTTACAGATCACAAAACGTGGTGTCAGTGATATTTTGGACACCTATGCTTCCCCAATAATGTAGGAAAAATGCTGATTAAAAATATACATCTTTTCACAAAAAATATGGAATTAAATTGAAGAAAATTGATAAAGTAAGAAAATATATTGTGAAAACACAGCAAAATATATTGTGTAGTACTAAATATGTAACGAAAAAATTCGATATTGTGTTAGGAGGGCTATGATTCGCCAAGATAACAATTTTGAGAACGGTAAGTAGAAAGACAAAAAATATGTAATTACATAAAAATCTGGTCTCTAGTCCTAATCAGGAGTCCTAGGACTCTTGGTCCATGTGACCCAATCAATGATGGGGTCTGGGAGTGGAGGTACGTGCATGTGTTAACGTACTACATCCATCTCACTTTAAGACCATTTAAAATGACCTCGTTTATAGTGAAAGGCCAGGGGACCCGGCGTGCTGTTGGTCACGTATTCGGTACTCATTTATTGCAACGGACAGTAAGTTGGTCTGTGATGAATGTCACGTAGAGGTTCAAGCAAACCTTTTTTCGTTCTGTGCGTAAGTTGCATGCTCATGCAAGTGCTATAGACAATAACATTGTCACAAAAATTCTGCATTGGCAAAAATTACTCCTACATCTAGAACTGATCCAAAGAGGCTTCAGTCACAACTGCCCTGTCTCAACAAATTGAATGATGGAAAAAGTCCATAAACTAACTATCGACGTAAAATAGTGGAGCTACAATAGCGCAATCTTCTTTGTGATATTGGGAACTTTAACAATAGTATTCGAAAATTCGGAGTTCAAGTAAAATTAACTCTGCGTCATGTTTATAGGCGTACTTTGCTCTGTTCGAGAAAAAATGAATAATTTGGACCCGTTTTATAATTTTTACTTTCTCGCTACCGCTTACGCGGTAGAGAGGAAGTTATGTAATGCTGCGCGAAAAAACAGTGAATTTTCTGCAGAAAAACTCTTGTTACAGGGCCCTATCAACTAAAAAGTGGATAGATCCAATTGATAAATTTAGAACAAAATCCTCTTTCACGTGGTGTAGCCAGAATCCATGTTTATGGATCTTCGATACAGAAAAATCGATTGACGGCAAAACGTCTGTCCGTGTACAACACTAGCGGTTAAACCGTTCAGTCGATTTTCTCCAAAATTCATATTCCCCGATCGATCTGGTCGATGTCCCGGCCCCTTGAATTTGAAACCGATATTTTAATTTTGGTGGGGGGGGGGGTACTTTGCATGAAGCCGTTGGGACATTTTCAAAATTTTCAAAAAATGGCGCCAACGATTTTTATTGAACTTTGTTACTGAAATGTCTGATTTTTCGAAAATCAATAAAACCAAACAAAAACAACAACCATTTCGGCGTCTACAATTTCACAACTACAATCTACAAACCAGTGGCGTATCTACGGTATGGCAGGCATGGCACGTACCTTGGGCGCCACTCACAAGGGGCGCTATTTACAGTATACCCGTTAAAGGAAATAACAACAACCTTGATTTCAAGCATCCCTACAGGGGCACAAATTCTATGCTTGCCATGGGCGCCTGAATATCTAGATACGCCTCTGTACACAACTACAATTGTGAAGATAAATTTTTTTGTAAATGAAATGTATTCATCAAATACATCTTCTTGTTGGATTTTTTTGGAAATATGAGTATTTTTTGTGTAATTGGGCGACAAATAGTCGCCCGCTCCGAATTTACAGCGCTTCACGAATTCCCAGGCAATTGGATTCTTCGTAAGTTAGAATCAGTGCATTATTTCATATTTCTTTGTTCGTTTCTTGCATTCGAGCTTTCGTTATACATTTACAAATTAATATTTTAGTAATTATTTAAAAACTTGTTTGAAATATATGAAATAACTAGTGATGCTACAGAATAGCACAGACTTTCCCGTATTAGTTTTCTGTTTCGTTTGGTCTTGGCTAGCTATTCTGACTTGCCAATACTCTTGCCAGCTGCCATCTATCGCCGCCCAAACTACATTTTTTCGACATTTTCTTACGTTTTCGGTTTTCCAGCAGTAGAACAAACCTATTATTTTAAGAATATAAAAAACAATTAAACTTTGCCCTAAATGGCAATTTTCGTTGAAAAATTTGGAGCCGTTTCAAGAAAATGGCGATTAAGCGCTACTATAAATACGAAATTTGAAGCTCTTTTTACAGAAAAATTTTGAGTTTTCGAAAAACTTCATTTGAAGCCATTTGAAGCACTTACACTCACAAATTCAATAGTGTTTACCAATTGCTGAAAATGTGTATTTTAACCGTATGAGCGAACTTTCAAAAAAATTACATTTTTGTAATTTTTGAAAAAACAAACAAATACCCCAAAATAAATTTACGCCATATTAAAGAATGCAATTAGCACTATCCGTTCGAAAAGTTTGAACAAAAAATTTAAAACCCTTTTTGAGGAAATGGCGTTTGAGCGTTTCTGAAAATGCGCTAGTTTCTGAAAATTTTTAGCTAGTTTTCACAGAATTTTCAAGAATATTCAATTTTCGAGAAACCTTATTTGACATTTAGCGCAAAAACTACTAAAATTTTCAAAAAAAATGCACGTGACCTTAATGAAAGCACTCAGTTTGGACAACATATTTTATTTGAAGGAAAAATCTCTATCTTCAATTTTGTAGTTCTAGGAAGATGCCGAAATATTTTCAAACTTTTGCAATTTTCGAAAATTCAGGGTTAACCGTGAAAATCACACCTATGCCACCTTAATATGTGTATTTTATTCTATTTTTACAAAATGTTAAGGAAAAAATTTGAAGCCGTTTTTGAGAAAATTTTTAAAATATCTTGAGGGATTCACGTTAAGTACCCCAAAATTTTGAAGAATGTTTTTCAAAATCGAGGCGCCTTGAGTGGATGCAGATCGACCGGGCAATATCTATTTTGGAAGAAATCACATGTATGGTTTACGCGCTAGTGTTGTTCACAGACGGACGTTTTGAAAAGACCCACTTTTTCGGTATCAGGGAACCCCAAAACGTGTATTTCCGTTGAAATCTCGAAATCGATTTTCCGCAGCATTACACGACGTGTAATACTCTGTATATACGTACGTATACGGGAAAGTAAAAATTGTTAGCTTTCAGGGAATATCAATTGGAATGCAACAATGACTCGCGCTAATTTCTGTGAAGTTCGTGTTATTGTTGGGACCTGATTTACCTGTGTGAAAATCAGCTGTAATTGTCAAATTTGTGTTAATCTTTGCTTAAAAAATAGTTTTTGCACCAAATGTTGTACGATTTGTGATGAGCTTTACAAAAAATGTCTGAAATGTATTAATTCGGACAGAAATTGTGGTGTAAATAGTATAACATAACTGTTTACAAAAGGCGAAAAAGTACCTGCTGTTTTAGCGCCACAAGTTTTTCTTCAAAAAAATGTGTTAATCAAAAACAGTTCTTCGAAGAAGGTCATGTTGAATTTTTTGAAAATATGAGTACTTTTTGTTCACAATATAAGATAATGAAATGTGAAATTCTTTTGAATTCTTCTCTTTGTAGAACATTGACATGCAACCGTTAGGCTTCCAGGCCAACCGTCCACGTGCTGGCAACTATACGCGCCGTTACTGCCGCCGGCTCTACCGCTGGTGAATTGTATTATTTATTAGCTTTTAATTATTTTACTTTCTCGCGTGCTGCTTATGCAGAATATTGTCAGGCTAAAAACTCATCGGATATGTTCGTGATTACACTGCATCCTTATACAATGAATTCAATGCCAGAAATCATTTTCCATTTAAAGTTTTGTATAAAACATCTATTGTTTGAAACGATTTAATTTTTGCACCAAATGTTCTACAATTTGTAACGAGTTTTACAAAAAATGAATACTGAAATATGTTAATTCGGAGAGAAATTGTGGTATAAATAGAATTATATAGCCATTACCAAAGGCGAGAAAGTACGTGCTGTTGTAGTACCACTAGTTTAAAACTGATTTCACTTAAATAATCTGACTTTCAAGAACAGATTTTGTTAAAGTAAAAATATTTATCTTCAATAATATTGTAATTTTAGAAAGTTGAAAAATATGTCAACTTTTGCAATTTTCGAAAAATCGAAGATTTTAATGAAAATGATTCCTGCGCCATTGTTTTAAGCACTCTTTGCGCTATCCGAGGAAAAAGTTTGACAAACAAATTTGGAGCCATTTTTGAGAAAATTTTGAAAATGTTGGGGGTACTTCACATAAACCAAAGTTTATGTAATGTACCCCACATAATCAAAATATCTGTTTCAAACTCGCAGGGCCTGAAGTTCGTACAGATTGATCAAGAGATTTCAATTTTGGAGAAAATCGTCACAATAGTTTAAGTATGGAGGAATAATATACGGATTTGTTCTATGGTTTAGTTGCTAGCGTTGACCACGGACGGCCTATTAATTTTTCGGTATCAATAACAAATAGTGGATTCTGGTCACACAACGTGTTGGATGAAGTAATGAACTAGATATAGGAAGAATTGCTGTGGCCAGCATTTGAGGCTGGCGCGCGCGCAGCTGTACGCCGCGCGCCACGGAACCCGCTCGCGCGGAACGCTGGCCAGCGAGCGGGGTAAGCCTCGTGGCGAGGCTAACCCGGGCCGCGCCGCCCCTATTTAGGCGGGAGCAGGCGGCGGCCACAGCAGTAACGGAGTCACTGTCAACCAGTCGCGAGCCACCGAGTCACAGCGGGAGAGGAAGCGTGCCAGGGGCGCACGCCGAGAGGACGCACCAGGAGTCGTGCGGGTCCGGGCAACACCCGGCGAGACGGAGGGCAGCCTAGGGACGGTGCAGGAGGCACGGCTGGATTGCGTGCCAGGAGCGCACGCCGAGAGGACGCACCAGGAGTCGTGCGGGTCCGGGCAACACCCGGCGAGACGGAGGGCAGCCTAGGGACCGTGCTGGAGGCACGGCAGGATTGCATGCCAGGGGCGCATGCCGAGAGACCGCACCAGGAGTCGTGTGGGACAGGGCGACACACGGAGACGGCGTGTCGGAAGTGCACGCCGTGGAGCCACGCCGGGAGGTATGAAAGACGGTAATGGTGCCTAGCCACGCACCGGCAAGAACCAGACGAAGAAGTCCCCTGTACTTTGATTGTATGTGTATATGTGTTTGTAAGAGAATAAACAAAGTTACGCTAGCGAGTATCTGTCATTTGGTCAAACACTTCAAGAATACGTATAAAATTTTGCGATACCATGGTCCCACAAAACGCGTTTTTCCGTTGAAGAATACCGATTCTGCCATAGCATTACAATGCTTTCTCTTTATTACGTAAATAGGTCCTACGTGAAAGGCGAAAACGTAAAAATCTCTTCCGGGATCGAAATGCATTTTATACTGCTGTTTATGAACGAACAGGTCGGGAAAATTTCCAGAACCAATGCGAATATTTGTGAATGGTAGTTCGAAAATGATATTTTCTGATAGTCCACCGTCCAATTGGCGTTGAAGAGCCAAACGTTTAAATATGTATTTTCAGTTATAATTTTTACGCTTAATTCAAGTTTCGTGAAACTTTATTTGACATTATTTAAAGCACATGTACTCATTAATATAATAATGCAAACAAATCGCCTCTAAAGTAAATATTAACGACTGAGAGAAGTAAAAAAACATTTTTTCAATTTTTGAAAAAAAAAAAGAATAGAGGAATATGGCGTTAATGTCATCTCATAGAGCAAATTTAGCACTATCCCCACAAAAAGTTTAAAGAAAAAATTTGGAGCCGTTTTTGAGAAATCTGTTTTTTGTAATTTTTTAAAATTTCAAATATAGCGTGCAATATTGCACAAAAACTAGTAAAATTTTCAAAAAATGTACATGACTGTAATGAAAGAACTCACTTTAGACAACAAATTTAATTTGAAGGAAAAATCTTATCTTCAATTCTGTAGTTCTAGGAAGACGCCGAAAAAAATTCAAAATTTGGCAATTTTCGAAAATTCAGAGTTAACCGTGAAAATGGGACCTATGCCATCTTAATAAGTGTATTTTCCTCTATTCTTACAAGAGATTTAAAGAAAAAAAATTGGAGCCGTTTTTGAGAGAATTTTGAAAATGTCCGGGGGGCTTCATGTAAAGTACCCTCAAATTTTGAAGAAAGTATCTCAAATTCGAGGCGCCACGAGTGGACGCAGATCGACCGGGGAATATCCATTTTGGAAGCAATTGCACGTTTGGTTTACGCGCTAGTGTTGTTCACATATGGTCAGACAGTCGGACGGACGGACAGACGGACGTTTTTAAAAGACCCACTTTTTCGGTATCAGGGGACCTCAAAACGTGTATTTCCGTTGAAATCTCGAAATCGATTTTCCGCATCATTACATAACTTTCCCTATACTACGTATATTACTCCGTATATACGTACGTATACGGGAGAGTAAAAAATGTGAATGACCTAAATGAAAGAACTCACTTTGGAGAACAAATTGTATTTGAAGGAAAAATCTCTACCTTCGATTTTGTAGGTGTCGGAAGACGCGGACAAAAATTCAAACTTTTGCAATTTTGGAAAATTTAGAGTTAACCGTGAAAATCAGACAATGCCGCCTTAATACGTGTATTAATTACCTCTATTATTACAAAAAGTTAAGGAAAAAAATTGAAGCCGTTTTTGAGAAAATTTTGAAAATATCCGGGGGGGATTCACGTAAAGTACCCCCAAATTTTGAAGAATGGTTTTCAAAATCGCGGTGCTTCAAGTGGAACCAGATCGATTGGTGAATATCTATTTTGGAAGGAATTGTGCTTATGGTTTGGATGCTAGTGTTGTTTACAGACTGACGGACAGACGTTTTGAAGAAGAAAGTGAGAAAAACAACAACAAAAACTTTTCGGTATCAGGGGACCCCAAAACGTGGATTTCCGTTAAAATCTCGAAATCGATTTTCCGCAGCATTACATAACTTTCCCTATACTACGTATATTTCTCCTTATATACGCACGTATACGGGAAAGGAAAAAAAAAATTGTCATGAAACCTTCGTTATTGAATACTGTTTGTTTCTAAGTCCCTCCCCTTGTATGCACGGCCGTCATTATTATTAAACCCTAATCCAGAAATTCTTCATTTACTACAAAACTTCAGCTCTGCCTTCATGAACGTCGTCCAGTATCCATTCCAAGTTCCATTTGTATTGAATCAGGTCCAGACCAATGCCATCTGCTTCCTCCAGAAACGCGATTATAATTCTATATCCATTTAGAACATTTCCGTACTAATTACTCGTTTGTAAGGATTACTAATTCGTAAACAAATCTTAACACCCGAATACTACGGCGTCAGAACCTCATCTCATCTGCGTCTCACAGTGTCAACAATTATTTGCCCGTTTGTTTGTCTTACGCGCTCTTCATCAGTCTTTTTTCCTGCGCGAGATCGTACCCAAATACGTTTCTCTTTCGTCCTGATAAGCAGTCTCTTTCTCGCAAATATTCTAATTTCGGATTGGTCTAGCACTGTATTTGTTTATTCTTTGGTTCTTGATTCGTAATAATTTTCCTAATTTACTTCCTCCCTCACGGAAATTACTCACGTGTCCTTTCAGTGATTTTATTTACCAGTATATTCTCAATTTTCCCCGCTATCAATTATGTTGCCATTCTCTTGTATTATTATTATTATTTACTATTCGATCCATTGCTTCTCTTGTCACTCATTGTTGCTGTCGTACTGTTTACAAATTTATTCGATTTTATTGTTTCTATTAACATACATTATGATAACTTATCACAATACAGAATAGTAATTCTGTAAATAAAATTTATTTAATTAATTTATGGGTAAAGGCGCATATACAATACAAGCAAGCAATGGCATGTGCACGAAGTGTAGACTTCGTGGGCATGTGATTACGCGTCTGGCAATGCACAGGTTCCACCAAGGCCCCCCCAGAGAGTATATATACAGGATATGGATACAGAGGGGCCTTGGTTCCACCACCGGATGTCAGACAAAGAGTTTCCACGAACCGAATGGCAAATGTATATGCAGTGAATGTGAAAGACGATGAACATTATCACATAAATTGCACCAAACGGAACAAACCTATAACAATGTATGCCGTCGAAAACTAACTGCACGATATGTGCGAATTTCCAACATTATTAAATAAAATGTATGAGTGAGATGCGCAACCAGAATGTAAACAAACCGAAAGGAAGCAAATCTCGTAAAATAACAAATGTCATGAAACACGAACCTCAGCAACCGTGTAGTACAGCCAAAAACTTAGGCCCCCAACAGAATACACCGAGGAATGCGTTGCGAGAACTGTGCGACGAGAAATGAGGAAAGAGGCCGGCGAGGCTGCGTCCACACACTACAAAGAGGTTATTCGATGTCTCGAATTGCCTTTATGTCCCACAAGCCGAGAGTGGTGGCAGCAGTTTTAGCTATGAGATCATCTGCGAGTCCCATTTCTTGTTATATTAAATGCTCTTATGTAATTTTAACTCGTGAAATCCTTGTTTTGTTAAATTAATCGTAAACCATTTGTTTAACGAGTTCGAGTTACCTAGAGAGAAACACACTACTGCATTGCATACAAATCATTATTTGATATAAAAAAAATAAATAAATAAAATAAAAAAAATAAAAAAAACAAAAACAACAACAAAAAAAACAACAAACAAACAGGAGATTATGTGACGTATAAGGGGGAAGTAGTACATCAATAAATTTTCTTGAGCTCCATAATCTCTACCCCGCTCTGATTTACTATATTTGTTGGTTGAATAATGAATAGATAATGAATGATCAAATAACTCATAATACAATTCACAAATAGTAAATTCATTCATAAATACCAATTAAGAAAAGTAATAAATTAATTCAATTATTTCAAAATACCTTTTCAAGTTTCTTGCTTTAAATTTTTATTTTTATATTACTCATGAGCGGATTTCATACAAATAAGAATAAAAGTTTTTTTCCATACAATTTTTTTCTTGTTTATTTCCGTTTTAAGAGAAAATTCAAGAAAACAATTAGAAAACTGGTAGTTTGTCGCATCTTTTACTGCTAAATGTTATAACCTCACTCAGTTCTATGCAGTTTGGTGTTTTCCTGCGGCAGCGAACACCTAAATGTCGTATAAAAAAGTGATGGAGTAGAAATGTGTCCGAGAAAACTCGCTCGCCGACCGACTCGAGCGAGGAACTCTTTCGCCTCCGCAGAGGCAAACGAGAAAACTCGTTCTAATGTGTGGAGGTCCATAAGTGTCCCTTGTTTCGATTTTCCACATTTCTCGTCGCACATTTCTGGAAACACATTTCTCGGTGTAGTCTGTTGCGGACCTTACTAATGCGAAATGCTTACGCGCATACCAGAGCCCCCCCCCCCCTCAACGCTTTCGTGCCAATCCTTGACGTCCCTACACACGACACGTCCCTACAATTCTGGACATCTCTATGTCTTGCCGAAAATTAGACACAATTTAATCACCGACGAAAAAAAAAATTAAGTGGTATTGAGCGTGTGAACCGAGACCAAATAAGCTCTATATAGCTTATATACAACTATTTCTGTTTTCATGCCCAAAACTGCCCGAAGCCAGGTCATCCATGTCTTTACGTCAGGGTTGCAAGAAGATATACACCAATTAAAGTAGAAAGTCCCTTGAAAGTCACATGACAAGGAGAGGGTCAGAGTCACCTAATCGCGAGCTTCGTTATGACTTACATTTTTGTATAGAAGCTCCCGATTGGATGACAGTGCCCTCTCTTTAAAACACCGACCACATAAGGGCTTTCAGTTTCAATCCAAGTTTACAAATTGACTATCGATTGTACGATTGCGATAGCAACCTCGTTTCCATGGTAACAAAACTAAAGCGAGATTATGGGTACATCGCCAAGACCACCTTGGTACAAGCATGTATTCGTCTTGTCACCGCGTACTTTGGGCTATATAACCATAATAAATAATGAATGAAGGATGCATGAGCTTTCAGCTAGAAACCATCAACAAAGTATTACAATGTGTATAAAATATGTACTGATAATGGTGGATTTGGCAATAAATGGGATGTATGAGTGTGCGAGAAAAAATATTATAGGGCTAATACTAATGTTCATGTAAGTAATAAGATTACACGATTTTTAGGCAGAGATACTCTAAATATCATTTCTGTACCATTTTGATCAAATGTTTTCCAGTGTGCAAGATTTGTGTCTGATATTCTCTATTACACTAATAGTTTTCAGCTTCTTGTCAGCATTTATATTCCAGGTAAGAATAATAAAATGATTACATACTACTGTTCAAATTTCTTGGCATATTCATTATGTAACTTTCCAGGCTGATTCAATGGGATTACTCTACAGAAGATTCAACACACCAATATTATTATGCATTTTTTATCTGGTATCAACTGTTGCTTTGCAAGCTTTGATACTTACTACAAGGTGGACAACTCCACTTAAATTTTATTGGTCAAATGGTTTAATTGCAATAAATATTGCTCAAAAGTTGTGTAAGTTGAAAAATCTTTCCCACTTATTTATTTTATTACTTGTTTATCAGTAATTAATTTTTGTAAATTTTCTCAGTGGCTGTAATACATTACTATTTCTACAAGAGAACAATGCTGAAATTTAGTGATCCACGCTTTTATCAAACATGAACAGTTGATTTTGGAACTTCTAGTTTGATATGTTGGGTGTATGGAAATTTTAAGTATTAAATAAAAGAACCTAGCAAAACAGGTAAAGAAAACCTACCATGAATTATCATTTCAATAAAACCAGATTTGTTACATTAACAACAGTTTAATCTTGGTATAACCAAAATTAATATAATTTTCAAGAGAGCTTTTCAATTCTATAATTTAACTTTATGGTGGTGTACCTTTGGGAACAGTGGACAATTGAACAAACCAGCTTTTAAAACTGCAAAAATCTAAACTACAGGTTTACATAAGTGTAATATGGCAGAGACTTCAAATGAATTTTCCTGGCTTGGCTTAAAAAGTCTGTTCATGAATCCCTTTCACAAATTGAAATTCTGTGAGATGTAGTCCCCATAAATCCCCCCCCTTCCAATACAAACCTTTACATGATAATTTAAATGTAAATGATTTAGAAAGGTCTTGAAAAATAAAAGGCTTCATAAGTCTTTTTCTAGAATTATCAAGAAATGAATCAAAAATCAATTTGTTTTTGACTTAAAATGATTGTAATCAATAGCAGAATTAACATCTCTCTTTACAAGTAAATTGAAATATCATCCTTTCCTACGATTAAATCTTGCATGAAGTCTTTAAATTTTGTTTATTTTGAAAACAGTGTTGAGTGAGCAAATTTTAACAGGTAATGGTTATCAATTTGTACAAAAGAGATGGAAGCATTTTTGGGAACTTAATGAAAAATGTAGGGTGTAACATCTTAATGTTATCTACACCTCCCACAGTTTTTAAAACATGCAGGGGGAATGAAACAGTATTTCATTTTTAAATGTATTCACCAGCCCTAGCTAAAGTCAGAAATAACATTAAAACTGGATACTTACAATGAGGAGAATGTACCTTTTAATAAAACTGATTTATGCATTGTCGTTGCATACTTAATGCTACAGTTACCAGAGTATAACATGAAATATGTACATGTATAATATTTCAGAAGAAACAATTAGAAAAGTTTGTACACTATATACATTCTTAGAGAAACATCTTTTGTGCTACAGTAGTAGTTATGAAATATACATAGGATCTCCAGTTCAGTGTGTGAGGCATGAGAGTCACATTATGTGCCAACTTTTGTCAATGTTCAAACATGAGTTGAAGATGATAACTTAAATTTTCTAGTTCAAACGGAAGATTGTATTTTGAACAATTTCCATGTCTTTCTAGATGATTCAATTTGTAAGGCCCCTTATGAAGGTGCGAACCTCCAGGATAAAAAGAATCATCGTTTATTTTCATTATAACAAAAATAAACATTAATATTTAATTTTTCTTCACAGTAAAACATTTAATGTCAATGATTACTAAAAGAAATTAGTATCATGTTGTTAACATCACAGTATAATGTTTACTTAAAAACGAATCTAGGGACACTTTCAATGGCAAATAATAAAATCTTTTAAAGAAAAATATCAACATAATTTTTAGCATAGTAATTTAGATACGGAGAACACATTTTCCTACACACTATGATTTCCATTTAAAAATATAAGTTTCTCAACAAGATCAGGTCCCAAGCTTGCTCGTCTAAGATCGAAGAGTACTTGGCTTTCCATAGGAATGCGATGAGGAGGACTTGCTGAGGCTGGGACACAATTATATTTACGAGCCAGACGCGCCAAACTAGGGCATTTAGCTGAAGCTTTAGCCCACCACTGCAGTGGACAATGGTCCAATGCAGCAATGCTCTCGGATTGATACTGCACTAACTCCAAATCTGCTCGTTCTTCTGCAGGCATACCATTTTTACTATTACATAGATCTCCAAGCAAAAACTCCATTCCTGAGAATATAAAATACAATAAGATATGGAAAGAATCTAATTTCAAAACAGTCACAAACACAACAGATAATCTTGATGATTATCTGGAGTAATGTTAACTGCATGTTGCTAACTTATGTTTTCATTTACCTGACAAACGACTCTTTTTATCAGATGGTTCTTCTCCAACATTTGAAATTTGTTCTTCTTCCACAAATTTAATGAGCATTTCTTTGATAGGTCCAGATATAATGTTTTTGTCATCCCCATTTGCATAAGGTAACAATTTAAATCGAGGATCTAACATGGTTGCTGTTTGAAGTAGTTGATTAACTGTTGGATCACTATACCTGAATTGTCAAAATTATTACATTTTATATGTTGGTTATAAATTATATGCTTAAAAAAATGTATTGCAAAAATTCAAACCTTGTGGATAAATTTTCTGAAAGGGAAGTCTTGAAATTTTTGGCACTTTCTGAATCACTGTCTTTGGCTTTCAAGTGTGAATTGTTCAACTGACATAGAAGTGGTTTGAGCAGAGATATAAGAGGAGTCTTTTCTTCACTAAGAGTCATAATTGTTACCTGGAGAAGTAAAGAAGTGTTATTGAAATTTATAGCGCAGCTCAATTTCATGTTACAAGCAGTACCAAATAAATGTTTGTTTCTTTAATACAAAATTAATTAAAATTTTATTGAGGGGATTTTATCATTTACACTATAAAACTTTATTAGTTTATGCAAATGAAAGGGTTGAGGCAGTAGCAAGAAAAGCCTCAACAGCTGCAGCAAGCCACCAGCTATTCATAAATGTTAATCTACATATATAAAACAGGATGTTGGTATGTATATAAGAGCAAAACTCCAACACCGTTGGACCGATCTTCATGAAAGTTGACACTTCTACAAGTTTTTTCATCGAGAAGGTTTGTGTGTTGTTAATTCTGTTGTAACTCCACTACATGGCACTACATATTCACTACATATTCATGTCAAATGCAACCTGCAACACACTCGGAAGCATTCTGAATCTATATTGTTAAATAACTCATAAACGGGGCATTCTAGGGCCTTAAAAACTAAAATTTTGAGGCCAAAGGCCTCAAAGAAAAATTTCCCACACAGTAATCTACAAAATGAACTCTTCCTGAACATTTCATTACATTTTTGCTGGTACGGCGCTTCCCGATATTACCTCACCTGCTCACAGACATGCAGGATCTGCAAGTAAATGTAGATGAGAGGGACAGAGAGCAGCAGAGACAGAGACACAAAGAGACAGGGTGAGGGAGGGAGATACAGTGAGAAACAGATGGGAGGGGAAAGAGGGAGGTGAAGGCAGCACAATGTCTGCCAGGTTTTCCTAGTCCTTCATAAAAATGAACGAGATGTATGGTAACAAGATAAACCACTTTCACCAAAATCAAGATATTAGCAATTACAAATAGCAGGATGTTTGCTGTGATTGGTGTGGCTTAGTGTGTTACTGCCTCAAGCCCTGCAAATTATAATAAACTTCAGAAAATAAAATAATGTAACAGGCTTAAAAATTAATAACAAAATAATGGACCTCAGAATGGAATAATTTTCAATTATTCATCTCAGTGTAAGCACAAGGTATAACATCAATAGTACTGAATAGTTACAATTAATATGATGAAGTTCACGACTTGACTTACTTTAAAAGGTTCTAATACCATCACGAGGTCTTCCATAATTTTCCATTCTGCTTCAGTTAACATAAATCCATCTCTTTCAATGATATCAGCTGTATTTAGAATAGAAATAATAATGTTTTTTCTTATAAGGAGTTGTTCCAACATTACATATGTTGATGTCCAAACACGAGGATAATCCATCCTCAAAGTATTCTCTTCCAACTGCAACATGTTACTTTTTATATTAATAATAATTCCATAATATCAAATTTACACACAGTAATCCATTATATCACAAGTACCTGCATCATTTGTTCTTGCATTCTTAGTGTTGCATTATAAGTATTATTATGAGATATAAGAGCAACAATGGATCTACATTTATATAAGATATTTACAACTTCTGGTTGTTCAAAACAAGCATTTGTGCATAACTGCAAACAAAGCAAAATACACTTTAATATTAAAAACTTGGAATCTTGAAGTAAAAGCAAATTACAGGCTTAAAAACGTTCATTAAAGAGAAAGGCATAGAATATATTTAGAAATGAAATACATTCTACAAGACTGCTACATTCGAAGACATCCCAACATTGGGAATTCCAAATTCTGCTTAGCAAAAACCATTTTTCAAATGGCACTATTGTTGTGTACACATTTCTCTGTGCACACCATTGATAATCTTCACAAAAGTAGTATTTTATTTTTGGGTAATTCTACTGACTAATTTTTCTAGATGTATTTTCAGTGTTCTTATGATGTTCATTATTGCAGTAACAGTAGACAATATTTCTTAGATATATTTAATATTTTAAAACAAATACAAAATGCATCTAGAAAAAAATATTATGAAAAGCATTTCCGTATTTTAATACTAGACTTGTTAGTGAAAATGACTGACCACCTTCTGGTGATATTAGTTGATCTGCCTCGAAAATGTGACAATTGCAAATCCGAATTGAGCAGAATTCATATGATTTAGTAAATTGGCATTACAAATGAATTACAGAATCGAACACATTGCATTCAAGGAACAATGTGAAACAATGTTTCAGTGCTGTTACAAACGAAGTACATATATTAATTTGGATTCTAAAATTACAAAAAACAAACAAACAAACAACAACACAATTAAATATTATAGGAAATCCTACATTGTACTTTTACATAACACTGTAACAAGTTTTAGAGATGAATATTAATTTCAATTGTTATTCCTCATACAGAAAATAAACTATTTTTTATTAAATGACTTTAAATATGTAAAAATACCCGTCTTCAAATGCAGAAAACTGTTAAGGGATAGAATACAGTGTAGACAACAATTAATGTTTCCACATTAGGTTGTAATTGCAATTATTGCTTTAATATATTTCATGTGTTTCAATCTCTGTGAACTGTAAATAAAAATATTATTTTGTTCATGAACAGTATTATAAAAGGGAAGTCTTGTTTACTATACCTGCAAACTATGCACAAGACATGGGACTAAGGTTAGTCCTTTCTCTGCCAGGGCCATCAATATTTCTTGTTTTGTGGTAGCAGTGACAACAGCAGTAACATTCTCTAATTTTATATCCCACTCAGAAAAAAATACATCAAATACATTTCCCCACTGTGCAGTATCCATTTCTGAACCACAGTGTAAAGTACCTAACACTTTTGTTTCTAGTACTGGATCAAATGACTGTTGAAAATGCACAGAAATGGTTATAAAGGATTCTCCATTGGCAGAATTCCATTCTTCAACACTTAAACCCATTTCACCTTGATGACATGACACCAAAGACTGAACACTCTCTTTAAAAGTATCATAAATTCGTGGAATTAGCTCTTCTTCAAGTTTAGTTTTACTAGGAATTTCACATGGAGAGCGCAGTGTAGCTATTAGTCTTTGGAAACCTCGTCCTTCTACAACATCAGGTAACTGAAGGTCCAGGATAACAAATTCTGCAATAGCATCTGAAATTGTTTTACCATCTACCATAGAAGGCATTTGGCTATTTGTATTCTCTTCAGGTAAAATTATGGCCACGTTTTGATTGCCTATTCCAGGGCTACTCCCTTTTAAGACAACTCGCACATTTTGGTTACTAGATGATCCATCATCGTCTATGCTTTGAAGAGTAATATTTGGATCTGTAATGAAGTGAATATCACCTTCTATTTGTACTGTTCCATCTGCAACTGTTGTGAAAATATGGGGAGCACTGGGAGTCTTTACTCGCTTTTGAGCACGTTTCTCTTTAGGATCTACACTAGGTCTTCTGGGTGGATTTGCAGCTTCCAATTCAAGCAGTTCATGAGCATGCTTATTTTGTAAGTGCATCCTCAAGTTGCTTGTGTTACGGTTATAAGCTATTTGAGTTTTACATAAAATGCACACAATTTTAACTCTGGTAAGAATTTCTCCTTCATCAGTTGCAGGAAAACCAAAATATTTCCAATAAATGCTCCTCATAGACATGGGCACCACCAACTTCTTGTAATTAAATGTATGTTTCTCCTCCATTAGTTTAGCTAATAGCATTTGCACATTCTGATCCATAATGTTTAAACGAACACAGTTTTCTTAAATACCGGTAACCAATTTGAACCGTGTTATCAGAAATTAGTTACCATTGGTACATGCAATACGTGGAAAATATTTTCCGAACGACTTTGGCAAAACATGACGAAACAATTTCTTTCTCCAATACCGTTGCAAACACACTCCCAATTATAACTTGAATAAATTTGTGCCTTCTAATCTAAAGTTCCAAATTTACCGCGATATTTCCGATAATCAACTTTTGACAAATAGATATCGAAGTTCAATCCCTCGTTTCGGTCGCAAGCAGTCGCACAACACCAGACGCCATTAAGTATCGACTGCTGGCTGCAGCACAGACAACGCAAAACGATGCGCACTTCCTTCTCGTTTTCTCGAATACTACACTATACCAAAGCGTTCATTCGTTGTTTATTCTACGCCAACGTAAGGCGGTAATTTCAAATGATTTTTGATATTTTACTCCAAATGTACTGCAGTAATATAATTTAATAATAAATACTATAAATACAATAATAATAGAATGAAAAAGTGTATTAAAATGGTAGCAGTAAAAGAAGGTAACTTGGTAAATGGTAAACTTGGTAATGTGGAAAATACAAACAACTCACTGGCGTACACGACATTTTCCTCTACAAAACTGTCACGTTTGGCGGGAAACTGTTGGGTGACATTTATTGCTTGGGCTTAAGGGTTTTCTAGAAAGTTTGTACGTTTTGGGTTGTATTGTGCGATTTCCGAAGTTTGTTAAGTGTCACGATTGTGATTTACGGTGCTAGTTACTGTCTTTTGGTTTGTTGTGGCTCTGACTGTTCATCTCTTCTCAGTACAAATTTGCATAAACTAGTGGCACTAAAGAATGACACAGACTTTCCCGTATTAATTTTCCATTTCCTTTGGACTCGGCTAGCTATTCGGATTTGACACATACTCTTACCAGCTACCATCTATCGCCGCCCACTACATTTTTGCACATTTTATAATTTTTCGGTTTCTCAATACTTGAACGGAAATATTATTTTAAGAATATTAAAAAACAGCAAAACCTCATCCTAAATATAATTTTTTTTGCAAAATTTGGAGCAGGATTTAAGAAAATGGCGTTTAAGCGATACTAAAAACGCGAAATTTGAAGCTCCTTTTCACAGAAAATTTTCGAGTTTTCGAAAAACTTCATTAGAAGTTATTTTAAGAATTTTAACTCACAAATACAATAGTATTTACAAATTGCTGTAAATATGCATCTTAACGGTGTGAAAGATCTTTCAAAAAATTACATTTGTGTAAGTTTTGAAAAAAATCCCAAATTGAACTTACGTCATATCAAAGAGAGCAATTAGCACTAACCGTTCGAATTTGGAGCTGTTTGTGAGAAAATAACGTTTGAGCGTTTCTGAAAATAATTATAGGGTGAGTTGCGTAAAATGCGGAATAAACGGTTGAGTTCTCGAGAAACATTGTATGACAGTATTTAAAGCACATGTACTCGTAAATATAACAATGTGAAAAAATCGCCGCTAGTGTAAATATTAACATGAGAGATAATTCACAAAAATTTAATTTTTGCAATTTTTGAAAAAAACAAAAGGTTGGAGCAAAATAGCGTTTATGTCATCCCATATAGAACATTAGGCACTATCCTTACCAAAAGTTTCAAAAAAATGTAGAGCCGTTTTTGAGAAAATCTCGTTTTTGTAATTTTTTAAAATTGTACATATTGTACGCAATATTGCGCGAAAACTACTAAAATATTTTAAAAAATGTACATGACCTTAATGAAAGAACTAACTACGGAAAACAAATTTTATTTGAAGGAAAAATTTATATCTTTAATTTTGTAGTTGTAGGAAGAGGCCGAAAAAACTTCAAACTTTTGCAATTTTCGAAAATTCAGAGTTAACCGTGAAATTCGAACCTATGTCACCTCAATAAGTGTATTTTACTCTATTCTTACAAGAAATTTAAGGGAAAAAAATTGGAGCCGTTTTTGAGAAAATTATGAAAATGTCCGGGGGGCTTCATGTAAAGTACCTCCAAATTTTGAAGAAAGTTTTTCAAAATCTCAGAGCTTCGACTGGAGTCTGATCAACAGGTTTTCTTCAATTTGAAAAAATCCTATGTTTTGGTTTAGGCGCTAGAGTTGTTCATAAACGGACGGACAGACGGACGTTTCGCTTTCAATTGTTTTTTCGGTATCAAGGACCCATAAAACATGGATTCAGGCCACACCACTTGTTAGGGGATTTTTTCTTAATTTAGCAATTGGATTTATCCAGTTTTTCATTACCCAAAGCCCGGCAATTAATTTTTTTCTGCCGAAATTTTTTTTTTCGCATTTTTCGCGCAGCATTACATAATATTCATATTTTTTTAACAAGTCAGTACCTTCTCATTTCAGTAATGATTCAGAAAAAAATTTTGACAACTGTGATGCTAACGTGTGATGTTAATAAAATTAAATATATCGAGAATTTAGACGTGCCTTTTCATTGGGTATGAAGACGTTCCACAAAACGAATTTAGACTCTCGTCCTAATGAGTAAAAAAACTACCTACATATTTTTTTTATAAACTAGGCTTTTTAAATATTATATTTAGAGCATTGTTTTACTTACAATTATTGTCATTTCGATAAATATTACATACATTAAATTTAATAATCGGAACAATTCCAGAATATTCATAAATGAAATACCAAAACCGTTCAGAATTTTCAAAGGGGCCGTCCATAAATTACGTAACGCAAATTTCGATTATTTTCAATACTTCTTCCCCCTTGTAACGCACTTCCACATCTCTATCCTGTAACGCAGCGTAACGCTACCTCAGACCCCCTCCCTCCCCCTTTAGCGTTACGTAATTTATGGATGATCCCAAAGGAGTTGGTAAAACTTAAGCCCTAACGAAACCAAAATTTGTTATAATTTAACGTATTTTTTCAATGTATTAATTGTTGTAAATATAATGTAATGGTTTCATTTATGATACATTCCCCCAAAACAATTGTGGACAAGGAATAAATATTTATTAAACTATAGTCAATAAAAGCAACGTGTACATGAATCGATACTAGCGAGACAGAAGAACAGCGTGCCGCGGAAAGTATATTTCGACAGTTTTGGAAAACACAATGGATTCGGTAGTTTTGGAAAGCAATCTGACCGTACAGTTAACTGGAAAATAAATAAACTAACATTGTGGTCTTTGTTTGAACACGATCGGACGACGGGTTCATTTAAAATTAGAATATACAATTTTAGAGAAAAAGCCCCAGTGACGTGTCAGATATAATAACTTAAAATATCACAATTTTATGAAGAAATTTTAATTAGGCAACGAGAGGCGTGTGAATCGTCGTTGTATAAATTTAATGAAAAAATTATAGCTGATCCAAAGGGTTTATAGAACATTGAATTTCTGAAATAAAGAAATATTACGAATTAATAATACCAAAAACAAGCGACGAATTGGTGTGTAATGTCGACGGAGAAATTTCGCATTTTCGACGTAAAAAAAGATCGAAAATATCTGTTTGGGCAAGAAAACCTTAACATTGGGAAAAGGCTTTAGTAAATAAACGCACAAGCATGTCAAAATAAATGATATTGGACATTTAAAAAAAATTAAGAAAACAACAATGAAAAGGCAAGAATGGAGTTCGCCGGCATTTTTTCTCTTGCGAGGTAACATGTTAAATCGACATGATTTCAAGAGGAGTTCTGCCTAGTCAGTGGTGATAGAAACATCGTGTCCACGTTGGACGAACTCGAGATTTTTTTAAAAAGATTTGGACTTAGACATTTTGGCGGCGAATCGGTACCGTGAAATGGACATGTGAACGGATAGCGCGAACATCTCTTGATGCAGTGAGCGTATTGGAAGAGAGAAGAAGTTGTTTATTTATTTTGTGACTTTGTGCTTCTACGTGATCGGGCAATTTCTGGAATTCCCGGGGAATTTTTGAAGAAAACCAGCATACGCAAGATTGGAGCGTGCGAGTACGTCGGCGCGTGTACGTGAGCACGCGCAGGACGACCGAACTGGCGACGGCGCAGTCTCGACGAACGCACAACAGGAAAGTGTCGCAATCGCGGCGTAATTATTAAATCAGATATTCGTTTTGCGCACATTCAAGTAAATTAAATAAACTCCGACAAGATCGGTGGAAATATCGAAATTTTAAAGAACAGAACACACGCAATTGTTGTTAACTAGCAATGTAAAATTTAGTCTTGTTTTTCATGTTTTTTCACTGTTACATTTGCAAATACGTACGTATGAGAAAAATTTGTTAATGACATTGTTTTTTTTGGGGGGGGGGTAAAAGGAATTCCTGAATATACAGTAATTTGGAATCAGCTGATTAATATTAATTTCATGTAAGGGTATTTGAGCTATAACACTGTTGCCAAGCTCGAGTGAATTTATATTCCACGCATTGTTACATTGTTGTTGAGAGAATAACAAGAGAGAAAAGGATTAAAGTTCTTTCTTTCCTTTTTTTGAAAAATAATGTGTTCTCATTTCAATATTTAGCAGTCCTGTGTACGTTGCAATATTGAACGCTGTTTACAGGTATTTCCCGTACGGGGCCGACCACGACCTACGATTCGACATAAATTTATGCAACGTCGTCATATAATAATAATATTGATTAATTGAAAAGAGGAGGGGATAGTAATATATACGGTTGCATTGGCGCAATAACGTGGGGGCAAGTAGGAAGGACGGTTGCAATAATATAGTATGTGTTAAGGCATCTTGTTGGGTGGGAGAGCTAAAATCCTTTGTCGAGGACTGCCTTCCTGGTTCTTGCAAGAGAGATTCTGAAATATTACAAAACCCGTCGTATGTCGTCGTTGTCCCGAATGTTCTATAATTTCTTTCCCGACTTCTGGAAAGAAAGCAGAGAATCTAAAAAAGCTTGCTTCGTCTCTTCTTACCCCTCTTACCACAGCCGCACTACCGCACGCAGCTCGGTTGTGGTGAAAATAGAACTATTCAGATAGAGCACCTATGCAAAACAAGAATGTTTCTAAGTTCGTGTAGGCAGAGGAAAACTTCCAACGAAGAAATACATCAAAGCAGTAAAAGATCGACACGTTTTCTGTATTTTAACTATTATTCTATGACGAGGGGGGCGGGGGCCCTTGCGCTTCGTGTCCGACTTCAGCCAATGCACTTCAGAAACCAGTTCACAATATTAACGGGAATTTTAAATGCAGCCCTATACCAAACCTGTCACCTCGTTACAAGACACTTAAATTGATTTATGAAACATTTCTTTTAAATATTGCATCCTGTACACCTTCATCGTGTTATTTTTGGCTGGTTAGCGTTGAAAATTGTCACTTTACCACTTTCAAAATGTTTCTTAACACTTGTCGCTCTCCATGGCGATCAGCGTGTGGTCTGGCTTTTCTGTAAAGGCCCATGCACAATGCAAACATAAACATAAGCATGGCGTTAATATAAAAGTTAGGACTACGTCCATAAGCATAACGCGTAAGACGTTAACTTAAAAACTTGCAAGCTTCAAGCGTCTGTGTTAATGCTTATGTAAGAATATGAAATGAACCAATCACAATCGAGTATCGAAATAGGATTGAAGTTGATAGATCGAACAAAAGACTGGTTTTCCAAATTGCTTGGTTGATTTTCGGCGTTTTTCTGCGTTGTTTTGTAGCATGCGATCTTTTTGTAGTTTAGTTTTGTTGTAGTATTCATAGAAGTATCATTTAGTTTTAATTTTATTGAAATTAAAATATATAACCTAACCTAACCCAAATCATGGCCGCAAGGCCGAGACGTCGCTGGTAGGCCTTGGCCCGTAAAGAGCTGTTATGCCACAGTAAATACGTACATATTTATGTATGTATGTATGTATGTATGTATGTATGTATATATATATATATTTATATATATATATATATATATATATATATATATATATATTGTAACGAAATGGGAGGCTTGCTCTAGTATCAAACACCTCTTCAGACCCAGGTTGTCCTGCTAATGTAACGAAATGGGGGGTCCTGCTCTGCCAAGCTAACTATTACTACTATACTCTTTCATTGCTACTCTGCTATCAACTTATTCTGGCCCCTTTGCAGTCTGTCACATAAATTTATATAGTCGGTGGTGACCTGTTCCGTACAGAACCCCAAACATAGCCTCAGCTGTATTGCCGCCAGGATGTCAACTGTTACAACTCAAATGAAAATGCCAGTGTGAGAGAACGACGAACGGTAGGTAGTTATGCCTCCCTTCATTTATTAGCCAAAGAAGTTAAGTTCTCTCTTTAGCTTCTCTAATTTTTTCAACTGAACGATATTCGGTTGCATTTGTTAACATTCCGAACATAAACATACATCAAAATAAACATATAAAGTACACAACACGAAAATGAACACAAAGAAATGCATAACACGAAATATAAACACCAAAATAATCATTCACACTTAAAATAACTTTGCTCATTCATTTCTGGACACGTACGTTCCCTTCGTTTGATTATGATGGCCAGCCATTGAAATTCTTATATCCTAACTTTTATATCCTAAATCTTGGCCTTGAACAATTTAATCTATCTTCTTGAGAAACCAAGGAAATGATTTACATCTTCCCTATTTGAAGAATACGCCCCTTTCCGTCAGCATCTGCGTTCACCAACCATCAAACACCAGATATCACCGTCCCTTGCATGCTGCTTGGCTCTCGTTAATCCATGCCGGCCACAAACGCCGCCACTGAACTATTAATACACCGACGTATTGTACAGTTTGTGTCGTCGCCTCTCACTAACACGAGAAACCGAATGGCGACGCACTGCGCACTCGCATCACGAAAACTTCGCGAATACTTTTAGTAATGTTCCTTTCGCGGTAATAGAATATGCAAGCACTCATGTTTCACGAATATTATTGCTGCAATTTATATGACGTAAATACAACGTCAACAAGTCTCTTTCCTAAAGTTCCGAAATAATTTTAAATTATTTACTTCGTCGCACAACACAGTAACTCAGTATTACGAAATTTGTCCACACTGAATTAAAAGTTCACTAATATTAGCTCAGGAATAATTCCATTCGCAACTAAAGTTCTTTACACGAAGTATTTTCATTAAAATACACTTATAAACTTCAACCGCAGCCACGAACACACGGTCTGCTCGCAATAAAAACCTCTCGTCCTCTCCTCCTGAAGGGCATTGTTGTCTGGGTTCTTTATAGATTCCGGCTTGAACAACATGTACATGTACGTTACATGTACGTTACTTTACAACGCATTGCCAGATGACATAAAACAATTAAAGTCGGTACACAAATTTAAGTTAAAAGTAAAATCTTTTCTGCTGCAAAACTGTTTCTATACAATTAGAGACTATACTGATCGTGAAAAAGAAAAATAATGTTTAATGTAACAAAACAAAGATATATAATGAATTAGTTTATGTTTGCATTGTATACATTTAAAAAAATATTTAATACGCCTGTAACAAGTAATGTACTTCAGCTTCCGGGTCAATGACCCCCATCTCGATCAGGTTTTTGTCCAGTTTCCCTGATCCATTGAGCAAATGCTGAGATGGCCCCTTGTTTTGCTTCTGGACGTAAATGTAGCTTCACTGTGCGCACGTTTTGTTGAGCACTCCTTTTGCTTGTAGTTCATTTACAGTTGAAATTGATTTTCTATAACTCGGGAAAAACATTTTTCAAATATCTTTATTTTTCTAAAATAATTATTTTCTAAATTCATTTTTTCGTTTGTTTTTTTTTAATAAAATTTCTGGCCCTCAAGAAAATGTGCGCAGGTAAATTTCTTTCCCCACACGTCATATACAGTTTTTACGGTTTTTTTGACAAATAAATAAATAAATAAAAACAAAGCAAGATCGCTGCCATTATTGTTCTTGTCTGGTTATTTGCGAAATAATTATATTTCGTCCGTTGCGCGTTTTCCTGTCATGATATTGTATTCTAAATTCTTCTAAAATTCTTACTGTCTCTATTTTAGTCTTTAAACCGGCGCTCTGCGTCCTATTATGCTAAAACATTTTATTTTAAAATTTAGTATTCCTTGTCATGACCACGTATTTTCGTCAATTGTAACGCCGCGTTTCAACGCCGAGTTATGAATTCGAAAAACTTCGTTTATTTTCTTCTCCCGTGTCCTAAATTTTCTGTATTACATTCACAATTTTCCCGAAATTCTCCTCTGCAGCCTTGTAATTTCTGGTTTAATTTAGTTCTTCCATTTTGCCGTAATCTTGAAAAAACATTAATTTTGTCCCGAGTGACGTCACAAGTTGTAACACTCGCTTGTTTCCTTGATGTTTTCTGTCGAACATGCATTTTCTAAAATTTTCTAAAACAACGCAACCCGTGGTCCGATTTTAATGAAATAAGTTTTAAATTTCTCCTACGAATTGCGCCATCGAATTTTTTCATTGATGCATTCATTTCCGTGGTCGTAATATTTACACGCGACACTGCCGTCGCTTGTTTATCCTATGCTGTTTACAATAACTAGTCACAGTTTTCTATGTTCAGTTTTCTATGTACATATATATACATATATACATGTATATATACACACATATGTATACAACACGTATATATACATACATATGTATGTGTATATACAGGCAGTCCAGAAGCTCCCGTTACAAAAAATACCACAAATTCTGTGTTGCCAGACATGAAGAATGGCAGGTCCAGTTTTTCCGAAAACAATTTTGTCTCTGAGAAAATTGAGTTTAAAAATCACTTCCAGGGCGCGAAATTCAAACCGGCCGCAACGACACTGCAGACAGCGGCGTCACCTTCTGCGCGGAGCATTTCCTCGTTTCTCGTTTCTCGTTCCTCGTTTCTCGCGTAAACGGTGAAACAGTCGAGTAATATTCTGGAAAGCATCGCGTTGCTTACACCAAAATACTTAATAGTATCAAGTATTTGCAGGTTCTATTCAATAAATATTTTAAATGTACGAACAGAATAAGGAGTTTTGTTCAAAATGATAGCCACGGTACATGGCGGCGGAAACAAATTATGAACACGATCCAATATTTACGAAAAAGATTGAATCTCCTGATTCAACTACATTTTTGCAATTTTTGAAAAAACAAAAGAATAAAGGAATATGGCGTTAATGCCATCTCATAGAGCGCATTTAGCACTATCTCTACCAAAAGTTCAAAGAAAAAAATTGGAGCCATTTTTGAGAAAATCTGCTTTTTGTAATTTTTTAAAATTTCAAATATTGCGTGCAATATTGCGCAAAAACTACTAAAATTTTCAAAAAAATGTACCTGACCTTAATGGAAGAACTCACTTTGGACAACAAATTTAATTTGAAGGAAAAATCTCTACCTGCAATTTTGTAGTTAGAGGAAGACGCCGAATGAAATTCAAACTTTCGCAATTTTCGAAAATCCAGTGCTAACCGTGAAATGAGGACCCATGCCTTTATAAGTGTATTTTACTCTATTCTTACAAGAAATTTAAAGAAACAATTTGAAATAATTTTTGAAAAAAAATTGAAAATGTCCGGGGGGCTTCAGGTAAAGTACCCCCATGCTCTATTCGTTTGTTTTTTCAAAAATTGCAAAAATATATTTTTTTACTTGTCTCTCACGTTGTTAATATTTACATTTGCTGCGATTTGTTGATATTATTATATTTATCAGGACATGTGCTTTAAATAATGTCAAGTAAATTTTCTCGAAAACTCAACTGTTTTCGGCGAAAACTAGCTGAAAATTCCGCATTTTCAGAAACGCTCAAACGACATTTTTTCATAAATGGCTCCAAATGTTTTCTTCAAACTTTTGGAACGAATAGTGCTAATTACACTCTTTAATATGACGTAAAGTTTATTTTGAGGTATTTTCTCAAAAATTATACAAAGGTATTTTTTGAAAGATTGCTCATATCTTTAATATGTACATTACCTGCAATTTGTGAACATTATTATATTTGTGACTGTCTGTGCTTCAAATGACTTCAAATGAAGATTTTTGAAAACTCAAAAATTTTCTGTGAAAAAGTTATTCTTTTTAGTTGCGCTTAAACGCCATTTTCTTAAGAACGGCTACAAATGTTTAAAAGATAATTGCCATTTGGGACGAGGTTTTAGTGTTCTTTAATATTCTAAAATTAATATTTCCGTTCTACAATTAGGAAACCGAAAAATTAAGAAAATGTCAAAAAAATCTAGTGTGGGCGGCGATAGATGGCAGCTTGGAAGAGTGTGTGGCAATTCTGAATAGCTAGAAGTCTGTGCCATTCTGTAGCACCACTAGTTTGTTATTGCCACTGTTTTACTTATTTCTCTGCAACTGAGATAAACGTGTTCATTAATTTATTTTGACTTTTGTAATTTGTATTTTGACAAGGAACCAAGGAACAGAATCTTTTGTAATGCATTGTGAGTGGATAGCGAAACAAAGATGGGATTTATTTTGAATTAATATTGAACGCGATAGTTTCAGTATCAATCATCGCGAGCAATTCGGTATCAAGACTCGGATAATCGCGAGTCTCTGTGTTTGAAAACAAATAACATAATTCATAAATTTAATTGTTCTAAACATTTTTAATAAACATTATACTCTTAAAATTGTAATTGTCACAAAATTGAATAATATTACATTACACACGTAAAAATTAACTTCAACAAAAAATATACAAATATTGTGGAAGTGAGAAATTGTTTATGTCTGGCGATTAAAAACTTTTTAGCAAATAATATACCTGTAGACAGTGCGAAGGTGTTAGCTGGTACCGCGTGGAGCGTGTGTAGAGACACTTGCCTAGGAATGACATTTTTAAAGTTCCTATGTTAACAGTTGTATACGTTGAAAGACAAGAACAGTATATTATGATTATGATTATGGTTATGATCGGCTTCTGTATTATTTCAGTAGTATGCCTTTTCGTTGCGGTTCTCACACGCAACCAATCTTTATGAATGAGGTCTCTAAAGAAAGATAATTTCACGGAGACTTGACGAATTGCATTTCGACTTTAAATATTTGAAGGATTTGTTGAAAAAAAAAAAACGCAGCTAAATAGTCATTTTAAATGCAACCCGCAGCACATGACCATAGTGTCAACATATTGTCACACGACCGTATTGTCAACATATATAACTCCTAAACGATGCGTTTTAGGGCTTTGAAACTTGAAATATTGAGGCCTAAGGCCTCAAATAATTGTTCCCCACATTGTAATCTTTAAAATGGCATATTACGAAATATTCTATTACATTTTTCTGGTCCCGCGCTCATCGAAATTATCAGTACCATCTATATCACAAGCCTTGGTGCAGGAGGCCGTGAACTAAGTCAAACTATAATCAACAGAGAAAGCTTTTACATATTTTGATGTTCTTCGTCAAAAAGAAGAAAGAAACAATATTGGCAAATAATGGACGATATTGTACGGTGAAGAGTGAAGATTACCTTTTAAGTTTGGTAATAAAAACAATATAATATAAACGATTCCTGTCCGGTGAACGATAATATCATTGAACAGTGTTACATATACAGTGCTGATTTGTCTGCTTTCTGCAGTATTTTGTTTCCTATTTCCCTTCATACATACATTTTTTTAATGAAATCATGTTATCTCTCCACAGCTACAAACAGTTAAAAGGTTTACTCGGTGTATAAGATCAGCCCACAGCAAGAGCAAGGAGAGGATAATATTTTAATGTGTGGTAAGAAAAAATGCAAAGCATTGCAAGAAACTGATTGCATAGGTTCATTAATGTTAGATGGAATATATGTTAAATATTTCTTAGAAAACAAAGGTGAAATTATATTTGATACATCACACGATAGTCCAGATGCTGCTTCATCACCTCATGTTTTATTGTTTATATTACATAAAATCCTCTCCTACATTTTTTCAGTAGTATAGATTTTAGTAGCATTTTTCTGCTCTCGCACGCTACGAATCTTTATAAATGAGGTCTCTAAAGAAAGAGAATTTCACGGAGACGTGACAAATTGAACTTTGACTTTAAAATATGAAGGATTTGTTGAAAACAGAGTCATCTACATTTTCATGTCAAGTGCAACTTGCAACACTCTGCCAGAATTTAAAAAATCTATTTAGATTAATAACTTGTAAAGGAAGCGTTCTAGGAACTTAAATTCTGTAATTGTGGGGCCCAAGGCCTCACATAAACATTCTTCGCACCGTAATCGATAGGAATGTGAGCTTCTGGAACATTTTATTACATTTTGTTGGCCCGACGCTGCTCGATACAACCCCACCTATTCGGAGACGTGCAGAATCAAACTGTAAGTGAAATTAAACTAATTTCTTGATATTCTACGCATTTGAATTGCACGGGTGTTCCCCTCAATTCGGTAATAAAGTTAAATAATATTCTAAAGAGAAGGGTGGTACTTGCCCGATGCTATATTTTTGCATGGCCAACTTAACGTAGTTTTCCCAAGAGTAAAAACAAGCAGAAAAAGTCTACGTGGCTATCAAGGAAAGCGAAAATCTGCCAAGGAAGACTGTATAATTACTTCAAATACAGTTCCTAAGAAAGTGTAGTGAATTGTTCCAAAACCATCTGTATGTAATATTGAATTTATTCAAAATTTGTTTTCAAACATCAATTTAAGTATTTTTCTTTTTATTTGATATATAAATACACCGAAAGTTACCATTACACATTTTTTAAACAAATTAACACGTTTTGTTGATAACTTAATATGGAAATGGAAAGATAGGGAAGGGGTGCAATTTAATATGCGAGAGTTCTCGCACGGGTACGCTAGTTACTATTATTATTATTATTATTATTATTATTATTATTATTATTATTATTATTATTATTATTAATGCCCGTTACAATCCCGTAGAGGGCAAGGGCCTCCCGTTGTCGGGTGGGTTACACAGTGATAGAATTTCCGAGCACTTAATTCGGCACAACTTCCTTACACTTTCTTATTGACATAAAAAATGTAAATTATATTTACACACCAAATAAGTAACACTATTCACTTTGTCATTGTCAAATTTAACACTGTTCACATTGACTTCACTACTCAAAATTAATTAGCTAACAATTCATCTTACAACTTCCTCCATTGGCACATATGAAGTTGGTGAGAAATTGAATAATCTAGTTTACGTTCACTGAGTTGAATTTAGACATGGTCTTCCACTTCTGACGATCCTTTGCCGATGTAGACCATTGGCTGCCGAACAGCATTTTCAGTTCGTCCGACAATTTCTTCTGCCTGCTGACGTTTCTCTTTCCAAGTCTTGGATCACAGTAACAAGAAAACAGTATATACATTGTGATAAATACATACCTATATCCGACGATCTATTCGTTATTGAAATTTGCGATATAAAGTGAAAAAAAAAAATAAAATAAGATGAACCACAAGTTTTCATTCTTATAAATACATAGTCAAGCCAGAGTTTCTTGTCGGATTCTTCGGATTTAAAAACTTGTGGATGGCGATATGCTCGCGGTGCAATGAAATTGATAAGTATTCTGAGCATGCGAATCACCAGCACCAACGTATTGGGGAGATGATTTAATTGACAAGGCACACATTATTGGAGAGTCTCAACAAAAATACCGCCCTCTCCAAGCGGTGGCACCCACGGTTTTGAGTAGAGTTAGTGTTCTTAACTTGACAGAACCCTTGTGCACAGTCGCACATTCTCTACAATTCCCGAAACCGTCAAAAGGAGTGTGTAAATCGGCCTGAAGGGGGACTGCTGAAGATCCACGGGCAATTGCATGTTTCCAATTGAATGTCTTCATTGACGGGAAAAAGGATTTTTCACTACATTTCTTTTTCGACACATGGTAGAAATCGCAAAGGATATGCTCCTCTATTTGAAAACGTCGATCGAATAGACTTCATGGGGAATGTGGCCATGCACTTTGACAGGACGTCTTTCACAACGAGCGTTTCAAAAAAGTCCTGAATTAGACCAGACGGTACAAATTTCTTATCAATTCAAATAAAAAAAAATAAAACTAGTTGGGATGCGCGACGTAATGAAACTATTCGTCCTCTTAGTGTTAGAAGTTAATATTCAACTTCTCATACTTTTTTTAAAAAAGAAAAGTGCGTAATATTATTTAAAAATCTAAATCGAAGAGTAAATTGGATTAAGAAGTAAATGTCTGGATTTAGAATTGGAGGTATACGACAGGATAAAAAAATATTTGATCATTGCAGTTTCTAAAATTCCACGTTTTAATGAAAAGCGGAACTATATCATTTTTATTAATGCACTTTCTTCTATTCCAGTAAATAACGAAAAGAAACAATTGCAGCAATTTTCTAAAAAAAATTGAAAATGTCACAGGGGCTTCACGTAAAATCCCTTCAAAATTAAAATATTTTAATAATCTCCGGTGAACACAACCATATCTTACTCCTGACGTGTTTACCAAGTTTCAGCTCAAAAGTATCTAATCTGACAGTTAAGCGTGACATACGTCCGTCCATTCAGACATCACGATTTTCAGGTATAAAATTGAATTGATGCCTTATTTTACGTGGCAGGCCATGAGGCCACGCAAATTTCGCTACACTCCTTTCACCAAATAGCGGAGAAAGAAGGTATTATCTCGGGGGACGAAACGGACGATTTGAATTTAGCTCAGAGGCTTCATTTAGGCTTGAGGATCTTTTATGTGCAAGTAAATATACTAACATGGGACAGCCGGCTTTACTTCCCCTCCGAAGGAAGGCGTACGAAGGCTTTTTTCGCCCTTAAAAATCCACGGCTTCGATCGGGTTTGAACCCACGAACTTGGTTACAGCAGTCCGTTACGCTAACCGCTACCCCATCGCAATCCGCAAAATTGCAGGTACCCCCTCGTCGCATGCACCTGTCTTAGGAATATTTGGTTCAGCACCTATGGATCTTAATTCTCACGCGCGCGTGTGTGTATATGAAGCTCACAAGAATCTTAAATACGGATTTTACGACTGCAAATTGGAGATCGTATTGTTGAAGTGATTCCAATTCGTTTCCTCTATATATTAAAGTAGAGGGAGGGCAAGTAAAACTCTGCATTTATTAACTTGACTCTGATTGAATTAACTTGAAACTTCGAATTAGTGCGGTTTTTCTGGCGTACAGAGGTTGAGTTTTCTTCTGCGACGATTCCAATTTTGTTTCAGGATCGAACGCCCCTAATTTATCAGCAGTTGTGGCCCCAAACAGGAAGTTTGGATCATCTCGAGACGTTACAGATCACAGCATAGCTGAATCCAACTACCTCGTTGATAGTTCAAAAGACGAGGTACAAAATTCGGAGTCACAGAATTACAAATTATTATATCAAAACAAAAAAAAAACATCCACGATCTCACAAAAATGACACATTCCTGGGTGGAAGTTAAAATATAGTTCAGAGGCAGCAAGGAAGATCGTACTGCTATTGTTGTGGGTGGAACATTATAAACATAAAAAATCTTGGATAGAACTGGAATTGCACAATAGTGAACTAAATTAAATCAAAACCTGGAAGAAATGAAATCGTAGTCATCTTACATTTGCATCAGCTAGGAAGATATATAGAGTAGACATCCATTCAAAATGTCTTCGCCAACGAGGAAGAACTCTTCCGGGAAATGAAAGTACTCCTTTGTACTTACCTGCAAAAAGCGATCGGGGCGAAGCAAAAGTTGTTTAGCAATTGCATAACACGCTATTCTTGCTTCTCCTTAACATGGCAAATTTTCTGCAGTCACAATTTTGTCATGTTTGTGAGGTTATTTTTAACAGCTGTCAGCTTCTATCACCTTTATAAACTGTTTTGTAAGACCAATGACTACTCCACGATCACATATGACACTAAACTAATTTTTAAAAAGATCTTCCTTTAGTTATCCGTTGGTCATTGGGGGAAGAAAGACGGGAGGTGAAAGACTTCGGTTTGTGTTAAGTTTCATTTCCGGAACGTTGACTACAATTCACTTTTGTAATTTATAATATATTATTATTCTATTTCGCAAAAATCTAATAATTCATTTTCAACTGAAATTGGATTCTCGCGAAGAGACGGAATCTCAAATCAACAAGCAGGGGGGACAACCTAATACCCTGAACTCAAGTTCGTTCAACAAGTTACAAATCTGATCCAGAACACACAAGGCAGCGCAAGAGGCATTTTGCGAGAAGCCGGCAAGTACTCGCCGAATTTCAAGTAATTGTTATTTGAAGAGCACGAAACTTTCGATGTACACCTTACCTACATTGTGTCAGTCTTCAGTGGCACTTCGAAGGAAGTGAATTTTGACTGAACACCTCATCGGTCGTGTAGCCACTCGGTTCTCGCCCATTGCCGCATGAGCGGCACCGCTTTTTATTAATTTATTTAGTCCAAAAAAAACCAGTAAAAACTGTATATGACGTGTGGGGAAAGAGATTATCAGCGCACATTTTCTTGGGGCCCAGAATTTAAAAAAATTACAACAAAAAACAAAACAAAAAAAAACAGCAGCAACACTTGAAAAACTAGAAATAAGAATTTAGAAAATAATTATTATTTCAGAAAAATAAAAATTTGAAAAATGTTTGTTCCCGACTTATAGAAAATCAATTTCAACAGTAAATGAACTGCTGATTTGATTCTTCTCCATTGCTAACAAAATACTAATGAACATGAGTTCTACTCTTACCATTACAAGCAAAAGGAGTGCTCAACAAAACGTGCGCACAGTGAAGCTACATTTACGTCCAGAAGCAAAACAAGGGGCCATCTCAGCTTTTAGGCGAGGAACCGCAAAGACCCAAATGATCATTGCCTCTAAATACGAATACAGTGAAGTCTGCTCTTGCGGCCATCTCTGTTAACGGCTATTTTTACATAAACGCCCTTACTTCGTAGGAAAAGAAAGTATTGTAATCGTACGGTGGAAAACGGCGAATTTTCGAAAGAAAAACTCTAATTGCCCATCCTTGGTAACGAAAAAGTGGATAAATCATGTTCTTATATACAGCAAATTACATCCTCTAACACGTGTAGTCAAAATCCATTTTTGTGGGTCCCTAAGCACTTGAACTTGAACAGCAAGAGATTAAAATAACAAAGCCAATGTAATGCAGTGTTCCTGTTGTGTATATCCTAACCTCACAATAGGAGTTAAAGGAGTCGTCAAGGCGTTGATGGCAGGGTACCGATCCGTCAACGAAAAATCGATTGATGCCAAAACGTTCGCCCGTCCGTCCGTTCATTCGTCCGTCTATCAATCTGTCATTCCGTCTGTCCTGTCCAAACTCAAGACTCTGAGTTTGAAATGGATATTTTGATTTTTGTTGGTATTTTACATGAAGTCTTAACATTTCCAAACTTTTCTCATATATGGTTCCATTTTGTTTATTTAACTTTGTCGTCGGGTAGCGTAGACGACGAGAATGAAGCAGGTTTCATTTTCGTAGAAGTTTCTGATTTTTCGAAAATTGCTAAGTTCAATTTTTTTGCTGTCTTCCTGCAATTACAATATTGAAATTGGAGATTTTCTCCTGAATGAAATCTTTTCTTCAGAGGCAGATCTTGAAACAAGGTCATGTCCTGTAGCATAAAATTTGTATAATTATCAACAACCGCTGCATGGGCGTTAGTGGCTAATTTCTGTTTGTAAGGTATTTTCAGACAATTCTATTTCTTGTATAATCTTGAGGACCACCCCCTTCGTCCTTCTATATCTAGTTATAAATTGAGAATCGTCCAATTCATGAAAATGATTTTATAGTTATTGCTCGTTCAGAACCCATGATTTCTAAAAATTCAATACAGAAATCTGCGAAAACATTATGTCCGATGACACAGGCAACTTGAACAGCAAGAGAGTAAAATAACAAAGGCAATGTAATACAATGTTCCTGTTGTGTATATCCTAACCTCACAACAGGAGTTAAAGGAGTTATCAAAGGCGTTGATGGCACGGTACCGATCCGTCAACATTTGACAAATATTTCGACGACCTCGATTAAACGTAAATATGGCTTTTAACGAGCTGTCAGTAGTTTGCCGTCCGTCAAAGTTACTGATTAACGTTGATGAAATAGGCCGTGATCTTCCCGGAGCGGTCACTACAAGCGACTTTTAATTGTGTTAAAATAGGAAGCAGAAAATGGGTAGAGATTACTGTTGATTAACTTTCTAGTACGGACGCATTGAGAGATTACTTCCAATAGTGACATTCAGAGTGTCTTATTTCGCAGGGGTATTAATCTCAGTTTCAGGAAAACAGATAATTTTAATATCTTTCAGTGAAACAATGCTATTGCTTCACCCATTTCACAGCATTCCTATCGTTTGTTGACTCTTGCTTCACTTCTGCGAGAATCTATTAAAAGACTGGCGGAGCACCCCTTATGTGCTAACCTGAAGTGAAGGTCATTCGCTAACTCCTAACGTCAGACGACCCAACTGTAAAGTTTCTACCTAGAAACACGATGTGAATTGCAGTTTCAAGTTGTGTTGCTTGTGGTCAAGAATATGTTTTGATATTAGCCCGGAGGAGACAAACGTTCGTAAAACCTTGTTTAAATTGTATTCTGTCATTTATGGTAATTAAAAATGTGAAAGATAAGATATTTCATTTCATAGCGATTAGCACAATTGGATTTGATTTGCGCTTCTAATAACCTGATAACCTTTAAGTGGCAACATGTTTAATGACCATCATTTTGCTGGAACCATTGATGTCTGCTTAAGACAGGTTTCGATGCACTAAACATGTTTAACATTCATTTTAATAAAGATCATAGGTAATGCCACGAGTGCTTTGGAAATTGTTGATAAATCACCGACACTCGAAGCGAGGAGGAGATTTATCTGAGAATTTCCAAAGCACGAGTGGTATTTAATAGGAATATTCCACGAATAAAATTACGTCGAACAGAGTTCCAAAATACATCAAGTATTAAAAATAACAGAAAGCTATGATAAAATCAAAGAGATCATGTTATAGTATATACGCGGTTTATTGGACATCGACTTAGCAATTCATGTATATCGCCTCCTAAGATAAATGAGCCACAGTTTATGATTGGCCAGTAGGGAGCAGCGTTAAGAAAAAAGTGATAAACGTTTTGAGATACACTGCTCTGATTGAGGCATTTTGTATGTGTAGTTCAACACTATTGGTTTTAATTTCACGAGTGAAATAGTCACAATAACTAGGACCCTATATTACAGTTTTGTTAATATTACAAAGGTTGATATGCAATTAATTGTATATTCATTTAAGAATAAATAAAATAATTCTACAATTGATAAAAAAAATTAAATTTGTTTAAAAAATGTACGATTTTGAGTTTTTGTAGTAGTGTATTAAAGATTGAAATAAATGAGAAAATGTGCTCTACGTCCTTGATGAAAATTTCACATCGACTTCGGACCTGTGGCTAACTTCACTCGCTCTTTAAGCCGAAGACTGGCCGATCGTTTCGAGTGCGGCTGCGGAGGCACGAACCAACTGGGCGGCTGCAACTGGTTGACAATGTTCTGCGAAAACGGAAAAGGTTCGTCCACCGTCCACGAGATGCGCTGCGAGCGGCGCCGCCGCCCTCCGCGCCGGCTCGTGTCGGGCCTGGAGTCCTCCGAGGAACCGCTGCTGCCTGTGGAGTCGGCGCGGCGCGCCGTGTCCACCATCACGAACACCTCTTCGACGTCGGGCTCGCTCGACTCGGACGTCTCGTCTCTGTCCGCGTCGCGCGCTCGCAGTTCCTCTCCCACGGTCCACGGCGCCTTCCGACGCACCTTCCCTTGGCCGCGCTCCGGCTTGCGTCTTCTCGCCCGCCACATGGACCGCAGCTCTTTGCGGAAACGCGGGTGCGTGACCGCGTACACGAACGGGTCGATGCAACTCGCCGTCTTGCAGAAGAGAGCCGGCACCATGGACGAGAGGGGCGTGATAAGCTCGTGGTGACCGGTGATGCCCAGCAGCGCGACGACGGCGTAGGGCGTCCACGAGACGAACCACAGCACGACCACGCCGGCCACCACCCCGGCCAGTTTGAGCTCGCTGCGCTTTTTCTCCTCCTCGCGGCAGTGGCGCTGCGAATCCACAGCACCGGCCACGTCGGACGTTCTGATCACCATGTAGTAGATTCGCGAGTAGCAGAACGTGATGACGCAAAGGGGCAACACCCAGGCGGCCGAGAAGAAAGTGAAAATGTACACGCGATTCACGTAGTTGCGAGACATGTAATCGAAGCTGCAGGACGTGAGGTATCCTTCCGGGGTGTAGGGGCTGATGCCAACGCCGGCGAGCGGCAGAGAGGAGAACGTGGCTCCGTAGAGCCACGCGAAGAGGACCATGGCGCGAGCGCTGGCGTGGCTGGTCTTCCTCGAGGGCACCATGGGGAACACGATGACGTTGAAGCGGTCGTACGCGATGAGAGCCAAGGTGACAATGGAGACAGTACCGGTCAGACCGCCCACAAATCCGTACAATTGGCAACCTGCTGGTGCAAAGAAACAAAGGTTCATTGTTAATTGCCTTTTTAGTTTATTTTTACCGCATTTTATTGGTTGACAATTATTAATTCAAATAGTCACGGCGTCTTCATTTATTAAATGTATTATACCTTTTCGCTAGTTTATCGCTACATCTTTTTAATATACGCACGGAAAAGTTTTTAATTTTTTCTTGTACTTTAGACGTGTAACGTGGGATCTGTTTAGTAATATTTCTGACCCCAACTGCTTAAAAACCAAATTACTTCCAACGAAGACAATTTAGAAAACTGAAAAGTTTACAACACATGTATAACTGGACATAAATAGTATATCTAACAAGTGAAATCCACGTGGATCATTTTCAGTATTTCAAAGCAATATTTGCGTCTGGGGTCAAAAACGACCTCAGACAAAGTCTAAAGGTTAACAAAGCTTTGAAGAGACAGAACACAATCAATAGAGCTCGACTTTATGAGAATATATTTGCAGATAACAAGGCTACACGATAAATAAAGTACTATGAGAAAGAGCTGGAGTTAAAATACCTATACCAGAAGGCTACAAAATAAATCTCTTCAATGGTATGGACATGACCAGAGGATATAGAATGAGAGATGGCCAAAATAAATTTTAAATTGGATACCCAAAAGAAGGCGTAGAAGAGCCAGACTTTTTTTCATCTGGAAGAACTATATAGAAGAAGTAATGGAGGATAAAGGATTGGAGAAAAGTCAATGGGAGGATCGAGGAAAGTGGAAATTGAAAACGGCAATTTTAACTTTCAATTTCAACTAGCTGAATCCCTGAGAACATTTTGCATTTTATATAGCCAGAACCTAAATTGAGCGTCATATGCAGGTCAGGTAATGTGTGTGAGCAAATATTTCTAAGTGCATATTGAAACGCACCGCGCCTCTAAATAGAAACGCGATACATTTCAACTTAAACAACCAGAGAACATACAAACGGCGCGAGCATAACTAGGCAGCATGGCAACACGGAGGGGAAGGGGGGCGTCACGTGGAGCGTGAGACACGAGGGGAGGACAGCGAGAAGTCGGTTGAGAAGGGGAGACGAGCGGAAGCCACGCTAGCGGACGGAGGTGGTGCGCGAGCGGTGCGAGTTATTTGGGGAAAAGTACCCCTAAGTGCTGAATAACTTAATAGACTTGCGTAGTATTACATTTCGGACCGTTAAAGAAGTGTGATGCAGACCGAACAGCATTGGGAAGTCAACGGATAGAGTGTATGGTAAACCGAAGAGTGTGAAACCCGCCTGTAGCGTGAGCACATGCATCGCGAACGTAGGTTTTGGGGAAAGATAGAATGTGTAGGGCACAAGACAGTGACTGAACCAGTGATCATTTGTGAGACCGATCAAGCAGTGTCTGACGGGTTTTCAGTGTATAGGAACTTTCCATAATGAAACTGTATGATGACGCGTGAGGAGAACAAGAACACGTGGGTATAGGTTACCGATATTTCACCGGTGATTCAGAGAGTAATATAGTGTAACGTGTTTAGCATAATCAGTTACAACCCAAATCTGGAGTTCAGACTGTCAGGACAAGCATAAGTTAATTAGATGCACTGGTGTAGAAGATACGCGTGGAGCAGCGTGAGGGGCGAACACTTGCCTACTCATCTCCGGCTGGGGGCCGAACGGCTCCGGGACCACGCGACGGGAGCCGAAGCCGCCGCCACCATCGGCGCCGGGCCCCAACGAAGCGACGTGACTCAGGTGGTAACAGGTATGATGCTAGCATTGAAGGTATGAAGTTTTGGTACCAAAACATAGTAATCATTGCATAGGGGATCAGTGTTCGAAAGTGTAATAGTGATATTAGATGAATAAACATCAAACTGTCGTTGTATAATAAACTGTATGTATTTATTGTACCCCGAACATCCCAGGGTCCACATTCGCGAAAAAGATCCCGAGCCCTGCCTGAAACAAACAAATTTATTGTACCGTGCCACTTCACGGGTAAGTCACGATTGACCCCGAGCAGTCGGTACGTCACAATATTAACAAACAGTCTGAGTTGTGCTATTAAATAGTGCAAAGTTTGAAGAATCAAAATCACCATCTGACAGAATTAAAATACTGTACTCTTCATGACCATCCAAACTACAAAGTGGGGACTCAGAAGAGCCTTCATTTCCAAAAATATAATAAAAGCCCCAAAATGTATTTTTTAGATTACGACGTAAGGAATATCAATCGCAAGTCACGCTGAGACTTCTAATTTCATTGGATTGATTCATTATTTCGTGATTATGGGCGCGTTAACTTCTGTTAGAGATTAGACCCTTGAGTGTAGTGCATATTCTTGTCAAGGGAGGTGGCGGGGTTCCCCATGGCCAGGTCCAGCGCCAACCTACAACACTACTTGCAACACTTAATGTGCGATGATTCTTGACCCGTATTAATAATGATTGTGAGGTTCACGAGTTTGGGTCAACTTGGTTGTTGGGACCACCGGGAACCGCCCCCGCCTTCTGGCTCTAAACTCCCGACATGTATGGTAGTGTAGAGCGTGTAAATGAAAATGTGTGTAAGTAATGAATGAGTATGGATAGGGCAATGAAGAGTACGGAAAGTTAGCGCGCGGTCCGTTGTCCGTTTGTAAGCGTACTGCTGCGGCATTCGCCTGTTTTGTTTGGAGAAAATCACGGAAAAACTATCGATCAGAGCAGCTAGCTGCTGAAATTCTCCTCCAGATGGCTGCTGAATTCAGCTACGTAGCTAGTGACGAAATTTCTGCCACTGTCGGGACTCGAACCCTAGAACCTCCCGGTCAGAGGCACTGCAGTACCATCAGTTGATTCCCTGACCCACCTCTGCCGGTATCAACATTTTAACATTCATTTCATACGAAAAGAGGAGTTTTAAAGAGAAACTGTGAATGCCAGTATTCTGCTGTAAACACTTTTTTCCATTTACTTCCATATACAATCTTTATATTTTGAAACGTCGGTGTAGAATCATCGAACATCTACATCTGAAGGACCGATCTATTATAATAAAACAGTACATTGTTTTGTGTTACAGTTTACGAGTATTAACTATAGGAATACCAAATATTACCATTAATCTATGTTTACACACAGACCATTCAAAAGCACCTGACCTCGAATATAAACAATTGAATCAGCATGAGGAGAAAGGGAACAAGCCAAAAATGCAATTTTTACTTTCCCGCATACTATACGTACGTATAGCATAGGGAAAGTTATGTAATGCTGGGCGAAGAAACAGCGGATTTTTGGTAGAAAACTCTTATTACAGGGCCCTGGTAACAAAAAAGTGGATAAATCCACTTGCTAAATTAAGAAAAAATCTTCTAACACGTGGTGCACCCACAATCCCTGTTTTGCGGGTCCTTGATGCCGAAAAACCAATTGAAAGCAAAACGTCTGTCCATCCGTCTGTACGTCTGTCTGCGAACAACGCTAGCGACTAAACCGCTCAGCCGATTTTCTCCAAAATTGATACTCCTCGATCGATTTGGCTTATCTCGTGGCCCCTTGAATTTAAAACCGATATTTTCATTTTAGGGGATACTTTTCATGAAGTCCCCCGGACATTTTTCAAAAACGACTCCAATTTGTTTCTTTAAATTTCTTGGAAGAATAGAGGAAAATACACTTATTAAGGTGGCATAGGTCCAAAACTTCGAAAATTGCAAAAATTTGAATTTTATTCGGCATCTTCCTCCAACTACAAAATTTCAGATAGAGATTTTTCCTTCAAATACAATTTGTTCTTCAGAGTGAGTTCTTTCTTTAAGGTCACGTACATGTTTTTGAAAATTTTAGTAGTTTTTGCGCAATATTGCGTGCAACATGTGCAATTTTAAAAAATTACAAAAACAAGATTGTGTTAAAAACGGCTCCAAATTTTTTCTTTAAACTTTTAGTAAGGATAGTAATAAATGTAGTTTATTAGATAACATAAACGTCATATTGCTCTATTCTTTTGTTTTTTCAAAAATTGCAAAAATGTAATTGTAATGTGCTTTAAATAATGACAAGTAAAGTTTCTCGAGAACTCAACCGTTTTCTGTGAAAAGTAGCTCAAAATTCCGCATTTTCAGATGCGTTCAAACGCCATTTTCTCATAAATGACTCCAAGCTTTTTCACCAAATTTTTCGAACGGATAGTGCTAATTGCACTCTTTAATATGACGTAAAGTTCAATTTGCGGTATTTCATAGTTTTTGCAAAAATTACATAATTTTAATTTTTTTGAAAGATCTCTCACATTATTAATATGCACATTTCCAGCAAATTGTAATCACTATTGTATTTGTAAGTTAATGTGCTTCAAATGACTTCAAATGAAGTGTTTCGAAAACTCTAAACTTTTCTGTGAAAAAGAGATTCAAATGTCTTATTTTTAGTAGCGCTTAAATGCCATTTTCGTGAAAACGGCTACAAATTTTTTAAAGAAAATTGCCATATAGGACGAGGTTTTAGTGTTCTTTAATATTCTAAAATTAATATTTCCGTTCAACCATTAGGAATCCGAAAAAATGAGAAAATGTCAAAAAATGTAGTTTGGACGACGATAGATGGAAGCTGACACGAGTATGTGGCAATTCTGAATAGCTAGTCCATACCTAAGTAAATACAAAACTAATACAAGAAGGTCTGTGCAAATCTGTAACAACACTAGTTTTAATATTGTTTTAATTTTTAATTTATAAAATCAAAGATTCACAAACAATCAACTTAAAACTACTGATGTTTTGTTAAAGTAAATGTTCCTTATATGTAGATAAGGATGTCCCATTCCGTCGCTAGAAGTGAAGAGCTGCAGGAGTGCTGTGTCAAATGATTTGTCCACGCGCAGAGAGTAGAATGATTACAGAGAAGCCAATAACTTGTTTTATAACAAAAACTAGAGATATAACAAAATATGTTAATTCTAAGTCATAAATTCCCAGCGAACAATTATCTTAACCTTAGGAATACGAAGGTGTGTGTGTTTGTGGATGGTGGGGGCGGACAATAATATCGTCTGACGTTTTATTTTCAATTGGTTTTTCGGTATGAAGGACGCCCAAGTCAGGAATTCTGGCTACACCACGTATTAGAGGATTTTGTTCTTAATTTAGCAACTGGATTTATCCAATTTTACGTGATCACAGTCAGGCAATGAATTTTTTTCTGCCGAAAATTCGCCGTTTTTTCGCGCAGTATTACATAACTTTCCCCATACTACGGATACATGTACTACATACATACTCCGTGTATATATATATATATATATATATATATATATATATATATATATATATATATACACATATACAGGAAAGTAAAAATAATTATATTGTTACACAAATAAAACGAGACAATTCGAAGATACATCTACCAACTTTCATGTCTTAATTTATTAACCATTGCTAGCACGCAGTCATTTTATCAATACAATATTTTGCGAGCTGTGAATATTTTATATAAAAGATGTATAATAGTGATATTTGATAATTGAATATTTAATAGTATTTGTTCACATCAATTCATTTGACTAGACGAATAGCATAACAAAATAATTTCTATTAGACTGCATATCCATATATCGCCAATTTTACGCAGTGTGTTTAAAATAATGACAAAGATGTTTTTTGAAATATCGATGTTTAACCGACATGTCGCCTCCCTACTTCTAGCTGGCGCTCACCGACATGTCCCAGCGCAGGCCCGAGCAGAATACTGTTGTAAATGAAAAGCACCATGTCCAACAGAAGGAAGAAGTCGCTCACTGCCAGGTTCAGCACGAGAATGTTTGCAGGAGTGCGAAGGGCCCGTGATCTGCAATATTTACATAAACAATCTAAGAACACAGATCTAATAGTACAGTATTTCAGTATAAATGACAGCGTTGATGAAAGATCAATATTAATTCTGAAGCTGTGTTGAAGTTGCGAAAAGCAGTATTGTTTATGAAATCGATATTTAATTAGAAACATTTTCAGTTAGAACAAACTACACATCACTTTTGGAATATGATTTTCATATCTGACTAAACTACAAGAAGAAGAAATACAGAAGTACCTCTCTTACGCAAAATCCTTTTGACTGAAATAATGTTCAACCTAATCGATAGAGAAACTAGTGCTAAAACTGCATGCACGTCCTCCCCCGTATTTTCATGCAAAATTACGCGAATACTCAAATGTTTTCAAAATTATTTTTAAGGAACAGATTTCATTAAGGGAAAAAATCTCTATCTTTATAATTGTAGGAAGACGCTGAAAACATTTTGAATTTTTGCAATTTTCGACAAATCAGAGTTTTCAACAACAATGAGACCTACACCATTCTCTTAAATGCTCTTCAAACTACCCAACAACATAATTTAATCAAAAACGATGGAGCCTTTTTTTAACATTTTGAAAATGTCCCAGGGGATTCATGTAAAGTATCCCCCCACAATTAAAAAAAAAATTAGTTTCAAATTCAATGGGCCCCGACATCAGCGAGACAGATTGGGGAATAGCAATTTTGGAGAAAATCGGCAGAACGGTTTGGCCGCTAGCGTTGTTTACAGACGAACAGACAGACGGACGGATAGCCGGGCGGACGGATATCCGGGCGGACGGATAGCCGCACGGACGGATAGCCGCACGGACGGATAGCTGCACGGACGGATAGCCGCACGGACAGATAGCCGCACGGACGGATAGCCGCTCGGACGGACAGCCGCTCGGACGGACAGCCGCTCGGACGGATAGCCGCTCGGACGATAGCCGTCATTTGATTTTTCTATATCAAAAACCCTCAATATATGGATACACCACGTGTTAGAGGATTTTTTTTCTAAATTTAGTAGCCAAATAATTTAGAGTCCAAATATATTCGTTACAGCATTTATCTTTCAAATTCTCTGAAATATGAGTATAGAACGGAGGAAAATAAATTTAAAAAAAACTTTCGAGGTCATGCGCTTAATAACGTGGAGGGGGTCAGTCAGTGCCACGTAGCCACTACGCTGCAGCAATTTTTCGTAACGTGTCATGCAGTCAACGGGGTATCACTTTCGCCACTTTTCGCATGTGTATTAGGCCAATTATTTTTCTCTGTTGCCGGGAACCCACGATTTGGCAAGAACAGGTACGTTCACACACGATGTATCATATTGTGACTTTCAGAGATCCGAAGGCAATTTTGTTGAAACCGTGGAACAAAATGCGGAAGCTGTGGTGGATGTGGCTAAATGGTGTAGTTTTGGACCTAGAATGTTATAATGTCGGTTGAATAATGCACAAAGTCATGTTTTTTCACAATAAATATTAATTTTAACGCTCGATATTACTGATGAGTTACTTATATTCACTATGTTTATGAAATGGTAATGAAAATTTAACTCACGTTGATTGTAGTCTTACACTTGAGATACATATTTAACATTACCGTATTCGGCCCTACTCATATTTTCACAAAGAATGCAAATAAACAAATAACCACTTAATTAATATAAATATTCAAAAATATCGTGTCCAAAGTCTTCAAAATTGAGGAAATGTACCCGAGATTACTTACATAGCGACAGAATGTGATTGATTTTCTATAAAATACCTTAATACATTCAATAAAAATTACAGAGGCAACATATTAATTTTAAACAGAATGAAAAGGAATGAAAGTAAGAGAGGCTTAATTGAATTTCTAATTAATTATTGGTATGAAAACTACAGTAATAAATTACTGTAAAATAGATTTTGTTTTTGTAAATTGTGGTAGCATATTTTATTTAAAACATTCCTTGCTTGTCAGATTTTTGGTCAGTCAGACACTTGTATATTGACACCAGATAAGGAAGGGGATTTTTACCTGATAAACAAATAGACCACAAGACCATTTCCTGACGTTCCGACGAGCATTAGCACGACATATATGGACGCCATTATATAATGAGCCGAAGGAGAAGGAGGAGGATATTTCATCCAGGCTTCATTCATCGTTTCCAAAAATTGATCGGTGAAGAAACCATAGCGCTGCCATAAATGCAGAGGATAACGTTCTTTGAAAGATAGGCGCAGTTGTTGAGTATCTTCTGTTTCATTGGAAGTAGGTGCAGAAGTGCTGGAAACAGAATCGTTTTTAATGTCTGCATTGAGTTGCGATGTCACGGGGAAAATGGTAGCAGAAGTAAAACTATTCCTTTTCGTTTCCCAGACTGAGGGAGTTGAATATGTTGGCGATTTTTCACTAGAAGTAAACTTTAAACTAGATTTTTCTCTCATAGTCCTATGTGTTACCATTTCCATGCTACTGGTCTTCAATCTTACGTTTTTGATATATTTTTTAGTGTGAACATAGGGCTTATAAGTTGATGTTAGTTTTTCATAATCTGAATCATCTACAGTCGATACAATCGACGTGAATTCTGTTCTCGAAGTGTGACTTGGAGTAGGGGGTAGTTCAACGGATGACACTGTAGTTTCCGTGCAAGTTGTGAAAGATTCTTTAGTAAGAGGTACTGTAGAAGACGTAATCCAATTTTTTTGCGAAGAAAATCTTACCACTGTCTCGTTTTGCTTTGAATCTTCCTCAAAATGCCCACTTTCGGTTATTAAAGATGGATCACTAGTACTGATGCTATATGAGTACGTAACTGATGACTGTATTAAGGCGGAAGGGTCCGTCTCAAATGTATGATGTTTCTCACTTGGAGTAGCGATTGATGTTGATTCGACTTCCTGATTTTGTTGTGATTCGGGATCCAACGTTCCAAAGCCAGAACTTGGCTCATCTGGAACGTTTCCAGCGGATCGCACGGCCACACACAAACGTGGAATGTTGCAAATGAAGTATAAGGTGTAAATCAATTTCATTGTCACCGGGGCACCTGACAAGATAACCATGACCTTAAAGCCCGAGGCGTTGATAGCGGGAAGCAGCAATTTTAGCAACCTCATAAAAGCGTTTTTAACTATCGTTATACACAAGTCTCACAGACGAAGTATATTGACAGTCTCCAATCAAATTACTTCGTACTTGTGACATTTCACGCACCGGTAATACGGAGAGGTCTTGGCAGCACTGTGTTATATTATATCTTCCTGTTTGCAGAATCTTTCTAGTATCAGGATGGTCGTTCTGTTTGAATATTAACACAAATCACAATCATTTACGTCACTTACACACTTCCGGTCGGTATCAACAGGACTGCAGGAACGAAAGAATGGGCGTACTTCACTTTGTGAGTGTTCCGACACAATCCACTCGCACTGCACTTGGACGAAGAGACTGGACGGAGGTGAAGCGCCTGGGTGAACTCCAAACGCTGCCTCGGCGGCGGTGGCGGTGGCGGTGGCGGCGGCGGCAGTGCCAGAGGCGGTGATGGCGTTGTTGACGGCAGCGTCAGCGGCGGTTTGTTCGCGAGTATGTAGGATGATGCGGGAAGAAACGGAAGCGAAAGTGGAGTAGGTGGAGGAAAGAGAGGGAAGGGAAGCTGAAGTTGCTCGAAGATTCCTGACGCCAACCCGTTTCGTCCCCCAGCAACCCACAATGGTAGGCCCGAATTCGAAGGCCCGTACCCAGTGGTGGAAAACGGGCGCCGTGGCCGAGCGACGCCTCAGGTCGACCAGCGACTGTGGCGCTGGCGCTGGCGGCGGCGGCGGCGGCGGCGGCGGCGGCGGCGGCGGGGGCGGGGGCGGGGGAGGCGGGGGTGGCGGCGGCGGCGGCGAGCCCCTTGCGTGAGGTCCTGCGGCGGCGGCGACACAGTGACCGCCTCTCTGCGGGCGAGGGCGGCCGCGCTGTTGGGTAACGCGCCCGCCGGGGGTTGGGGAGGCAACGACGCCCGCTGGGGAATCGAAAGCCTCTGCGTGCGCCTGCGACGCGCCCCCACGAACGCGCGAGACGCCACAGCGCCGCGCCGGCCGGATCCGCGAAAAAAAAAATGAACGCATCGATTAAAACATAAGAACATCTCGCCGGCCGGATCCGCGAAAAAATGAACGCATCGATTAAAAAATAAGAACATCACGCCGGCCGGATCCGCGAAAAAAAAATGAACGCATTGATTAAAACATAAGAACATCTCGCCGACGAGCAAGGAAAGCCACTCGGCCCAAATGTCATTTTTTAATTAAATGAAGAAAATGTTTTAGAAAATTAGTCAATTTTTTGTAGTAAACATTTCGTGAAGTTCACAAGGTATTGACGAAAACACTGTCTTTTTCCGCGAAATAAACTGCTCAGCTCACGACAAAACCGTCCTCTAAAATGACAATGTTCGAAATGAGACATTTTAATGAGCAAAATAAAAAGTGTCACGATTTCGAATTGTTTAGTAACGCTTGTCACAGCTTTTACAAGATATCATAAAACTTCAGATTTAATACGTAATTTTTGAAAGTTCAGAAGGATTAATGAGAATGAGTTTTTCACCACATTATTAAACAAACTTTCCGTTATTCGGAAAGGAAATAAAATATACGGAACGAAAATTAAACGAACCGGAAACGAAACGTGGACAGAATCTTTTTAAATTCGCTTGATGTCGAGCCAGATCGATAAAGAATAACTATTTTATCACAGACGGGCGGAATGAGAGAGTGCTTGGTGATCCCAGGCCCGGCAACAACTGAGGCCATTAGTCCCGTAGGTGTCATTCGTGTTACACTCTTGGAGGTAGCGATGTTCCTCCCACGTTGGAAAGTGAGATCTAGCGTCTACCTACTCGCCGGCACAACTTTCCCTTCACCAGGTATCTCCCCCAACCAGGAACCGCTTCAGCCGGGACAAGCTCTAAGCTCCCGATTGGTCTCCTAAGATGTATGGTAGTGTAATACATTTAAGCGTTTGGTAGAGTAATGTATGTATGTATGTATGTGTGTGTGTGTGTGTGTGTGTGTGTGTGTGTGTGTGTGTGTGTGTGTGTGTGAGAGAGAGGGAAGAAGGGGGCAAGGATGAGGAAGGAAAACTCGAGTGCGGTTAGTGACTCATTTGTTAGGCTACTGCTCTGGCACTCGCTTGGTATTAATCAGCGCAGCCGAGCGATAGAAATCTCCTTCATACAAAATTTAACTCGACCCAGCTAAGTAGTGTCGAAAATCCACCGTCTGGTCTCGAAATCCAGGACCTCCCGGTGAACGATGCCGCTGAGGCAACAATGTTGGCGCTGAGCTATCGCAACCGGTGAGCGTAATGACAGACGTCGGGCAGACAGTAAATTACTAAGAGAAATTAAACGGTTGCATACCAATGCCTTTCGCGTACGTAAGCATCCGACAAACGATGTCGGATGCCGGAAACCATTCATCTTTTGCGCCATTAACGTACGATACTTGATCACTCCCCAACATGAAAATGAATGGAAGACAGCAAGTTATTCTAACAAGTCAACGTGTCGTGAGATTGAACTGTTGTTCAATCTCAGTCACAGTAATGTGATCAAAAATCAGATCCTGACTCATGTCTTAACATATTATAAATGGTTTTGTTTCTACCATCAATATCATTGTTGAATGTCCAGAATTTTTTCTTTTATGATTAACTTTAAATTATACTAATTAATATGTAGTATGTATTCCTAATTATAAATGAAAAGTTTAAAAATTACATCTGTTATTTTTATCCGAAGTCAATAACGAGCAATATTTTGCAAAACTTCGTAAAAAAACTTGACGTAGTGAATTGAACATCACGTGAGTCTCTGGCACTTTACTGGATTAGTGTTGTTTATTCTTTCTTGCGAGTTTAAAAAAAATTATAGGGCAAGCTATTTCCACATTTGGATCGATTCTTTCTGAAACAATAAAACCATTTAATATGCCCTGGAAATGTTCTTCCTGATAGCCTTGCTACGTAAATACAAAATAGTTTTCTTGTTAGAAGGTAAAAACTGTAAAATAGCAATTTCATACATGACATCAAGCAATAATATTAAAAATATTACGTCATTTATTCACACGAGAAATATTTATCTTCCTGCTTAATAGGAAGCTACTAAGAATAGTAAAAAAATTTTACTCTCTTATGATTAAGTAGTTTTTTTTAAACACATTGAGTCATATTACACAATAACATTTAATCCCAAAAATTCGATTTCCCTTATTAAAACCATATCTTTTTTAATGATCCAGACATTCAGATGATGTCACGTGACGTAACGGTGCTGAAGGCAGGGGAAAGTCTCCCCTATCTGATCGTTTGGCTTCTTAGAAGATTACTTTTGCCATCGGTTGGCGTGTCGTTAGGTAACATCCAAAGTCTATGGTTAATTGAATTATTGAGGTTTAGGAGGTCCTTTTCCGCTTTGAGCGTAACGAAGATATTTCCTATTTTTAAAAATTTACCATTATTTCTGGGTACATAATAAACTTTGAATATAAATTGGTATTTAATTAATTTTAATTTCTTTATCTACAAAAACAAAATACTGTATGTGACGTATGGGGAGCAGTATGTATAGAGATAATAAAATATATGAAACTAATGGTGCTACAGATAGGCACAGACTTTCCCTTACTACTTAGTTTCTTTATCTCTTAAGTCTGAGCTTGCTTTTCCGCTTTATCTTCGCTCTCCTCCCAACTATTACCCATTCGCGCCTAAAATACATTTTTTCACATTTTCTCATTTTTTTCGATCACGTAGTAGAATTGGAGGATATTATCTTACAGTAAAACCTGTTCCTCTGCGTATAATTTACTTGAAAAAATTGGAGCATTTTTGAAACTAGTGGTGTTACAGAATAACACAAATTTTCCCGCATTAGTTTCCTATTTCTTTTGATCTCGGCTGGTTATTCGGACTTGCCACATACTCTTGCCACCCTTTTTTTTCGTAAATTTGTCATTTAAAAAAATACTTGGAGTTAAATCTAAAAGTTGAAATTTTTACTGAAGTTTGGTACGATGCGGTCTAGCATGTGTGCAATTTTCAGATTTTTATCTGGTCCCCCAACTGAGATATTACAGTTCAAAAGTTGGAAAAAATTCCAATTTTCAAGAGGATGTAATTTTCAAGTGGTATGTTATTTACCAGTGATATTTTACAAAAAGTAACTATACTGTTAAGTGTAAAAGCAAAAAAAAAAAAACAATTAACCCTTTCCAGCCCAAATTATGGGTAATTAACAAAAAAAATTAATTTCCACATTTATCGCTTCTAAATACCCTCAACAACACAGACAAATGAGTTTCTTAAGTTATTTTTGTCACATAGTTGAAATTTTTTAGTGGGTCCATATGGACCCAGTGGGAAGATGGGGTAGAACATGTTTATATATATATATATATATATACACATATTATATACGTGGAATTACTCACATATATGTTTGTATGTGTATACATGAACATATGTAGATGCATATATGTATATACCAACATATATATGTGTATATGTAAACATATATACGTATAATTGTATATATGATCATATATCCCTGTATATGTATATATAAACATATATATGTGTAAATGTTTACATAAACATGTTTATCTGAGTACATATATATGTATATGTATAAGTATGTTTACATATCTCTGTATATATGTGTATATGTATATGTGCACATATCTATTTATATATGTGTGTATATGTATATGTATACATATCTATGTATATATGTGTATTAATATTTATGTATACACATAATATAATTATACAAAAGTAATTGTACTCATGTAATATAAATAATTTTCAAGTTGTGATTTCTCGCACATAACTTCATTTTGTAAAGACATTACTCTTACTTCCCACTGGGTCCATATGGAACCCGAAACTAATGACGTCACAGCATAATAACTTTGAACATTATTTAACTGCCAAATTTATATTATTATCCTTATTACATGTACATTGATAATATATTTTTTTTAAACTGCAGTAAACAATATTTTCCCTCGAAATTATTATTTTCTTATGAAGCACAGCTGATGCAATGGCGGAACGCACTCAGTTCTTTACAATGCTGCAGAATGTCACGTGTTCCAACAGTCAAGTCTAAGTTGCCATTTACTGACTCTATACACACACAACAAAGTCATGGTGCCATATTGGAACAATGGACAATCACGGATGCCGAGAAAATATAAAAAATTAGTAATGGGTCCAATTGGCCCCATTGGGCTGGAAAGGGTTAAGGCTGTGATTCTATTCCTTCTATGAGACATTACTCTCTGAAAATCGAATTTCATTCATTGGCGTTCCATAGATTAGGTTGCAAATATTTCGCAAATAAAAACATAGAAGATAGATAAATAATATTTCGATTCGCAGGCCAGAATATACTGAATTGAATGCTTTTTATTCTAAAACGCTAAATCTAACCAGAATGGAGTAAGTTAGAAAAGAGTAAATTCCTGCAAACGCGAAAAATGGCGCACGGCGTAAAGCAAAAATGGCCGTCATTTGTAAAGCAGGCGCAATAAAAAAAGTTAAAGATGTTTTTGGACAGCCAAAACCTAAGGAAAATTTTTGTACAAAATATGAATTTTTTTGGAAACGGTCGAGCGACCAATTTATTAAATTCTGGGCCACTTAAAATGGATTGACCTCTCGATAATATTTTTCTGTACCAATTTGTCCAACAAATACTTCAGCATCAAATATGCAAGCATGTATTTTGTATTATGAATGCATTTTCACAGCTGCTCACTGTCAAAGAATGGATATTGTACTATTAAGAAAGAAAACTTTTCTGAACAAAAGGACGCTTTGTAGGTGGAAAACTGTTTTTCGTCAAGAAATTCAATCAAATGAAAGTTTTCAAAATCTTGAAACCTATATTCAAGCTGAATCACTACTGTATCAATAATTTTAAAAGAAACAATTTTGTGTATTTCAAAGAATTCTGACCCTGAAAGTTCATTCATAGTCATGTCTGCTTTGATGCACATTTCAGTAGTCTGTTCATACCTAATACGGTGTATTACTACGTATGTCTTCTATTTCTATCTGTATGGCATATTACGTGCCTCATGATTCCGCATTGTTGAGCGAAAACGGCATTTCGATATTGAGATGTGTCGACATCTTACACATGCACTATTAGCCACAGCCCACGCGAGCTGAGGCCCCTGCCTATTCGCTGCGCACAGCTGCGTGGCAAGCCAAAGAGGCTGGAAAGCCCATCAAACTCGAAGAATTCGTACGGCGCCAGGGTGACGGCCACCCTCACACTTGCAACAAAGAATCTGGAGATCCCCCCCCTTCTGGGACTCCCGCCTCCTAGAGCAAAGAGGTCACTGGACCTTCATCAAATCGTGCCTCGCACACTCGACACCCGCGCTGCCATGAACACCCAGATTATCATTGTCTCACAAATCCTTTGGGATTAGCTATATTTTTTCACTCATGCTAGCGACACCCAGCAGATGTTCCCCCGGCCATCCATCGTCAACAGTAGCTAAACAATGGCAATTGTAATGACGATCAGAATAAGTAGTTCATTAAAGTGGGGACTGCTCCGACCCGTAGTCAACCCCGACAGCGTAGGACATTTTAGAAGCAGTCAAGAGAAACCTATAGCGGCATAGGACGATACGCACGTGACCACAGCGATACTCACTCAGAGGGATCGAAGCACAGGGCAAGGTAGTGGAAAGGGAAGGGCTGTTTGAATATCATCCAGTACAGACTGTGGCATCTGTGGACGATGCCACGAACTTCAAGCGCTGCCCGCCACGCCGGTAGATCGGCGCGACGCTACGAGGGGCGCTGGGAGCGACGCCGGTTGCCGCCGGCGATAAGCGGCCGGGTTACGACCGACCGCACACAGCCAACGGCGGGACTACCCTGCGGAGCGAAGGAGGGGCCGGTGGCGCTCTCCCCTCCCCAGCGGCACTATATAAGCGGGGCGCCGCGCCACAGCGGCAGTTCGAGCCGGAGCAGCAGTTCGAGCCGGAGCAGCAGTTCGAGCAGGAGTCAGTTCGAGCAGGAGTCAGTTCGAGCAGGAGTCAGTTCGAGCAGGAGTCAGTTCGAGCAGGAGTCAGTTCGAGCAGGAGTCAGTTCGAGCAGGAGTCAGTTCGAGCAGGAGTCAGTTCGAGCAGGAGTCAGTTCGAGCAGGAGTCAGTTCGAGCAGGAGTCAGTTCGAGCAGGAGTCAGTTCGAGCAGGAGTCAGTTCGAGCAGGAGTCAGTTCGAGCAGGAGTCAGTTCGAGCAGGAGTCAGTTCGAGCAGGAGTCAGTTCGAGCAGGAGTCAGTTCGAGCAGGAGTCAGTTCGAGCAGGAGTCAGTTCGAGCAGGAGTCAGTTCGAGCAACTATGGTGACGTTCAAGTTCCCTATTGGAAGAAACCGTGAACAGCTGATTCCTGTCTGGGACAAAGTTCCGAAAATCGCAGTATAGTGCAATTTTTCTAACCGTGCCCAGCTGTTGGCGATTTCATCCAATCGGGAGCTTGAACCGCACCATAGTGACGTCACTGTGGTGACGTTCAAGCTCCCGATTGGACGAAATCGTCAAGAGCTGATACCTGTCAGAGGCATGGTTAGAAAAATCGCTCTATAGTGGCCGCTCCGGCGCGACAAGAGCCGTCCTCCGGTCTGCAGCACCTCCTCTTCCCCTCTGGCATCAGCTGGCATCAGTGGCGAAGCGTCAGTTGGTGTCACCCAGGGCAAAACTAATGGTATCACTCCCCATAAATTAAATAAAAAAATCTATTACTGAACAGTTTATACATTGTTTAATAAAAATATTTTTCACATGACATTTATTTATAATATATTAAAAAACTGCATTTAATTCAGAATAATTGAAATTTAATTTTCAAGTAAATAATCTAAGACGAAGTATAGATAATTATCAAGTGCATGTTTTTATAAAAACATGATTTTTGAATACATCATTAAAATTATATAATTCCAGTTATAAAATTTGCTAACTGGTGTCACCCGGGGCGGATCGCCCCCCCCCCCTGCCCCCACCTAGCTACGCCACTGGCTGGCGTGCGCAACTTTGCGCAAATCCTACTGAACGGTCAGCGAGAAATTCTCTACGGCGAGATAACCCAAAGTTTTTCAAAAGTGGGCCCTTATCCAAAATCAAAGACTGTCACACATGTAGACAAAGAAGGGGATTGCTTAGTTTCAAAGAAATTATCTTTCATGTAATGGAACAGTGCTAATTTAAATGAACGTGTGACCACCATTCTGACGGACGACACTTAAACCATCAATTAAAATTGTTTTAACTAGTAAGTTAAGAGCATGCGCATCATCGCGCCCCAGAGATACTCACTCCCTTGAGATCTCTAAAGCTGGAGCAGGAGGCACGTTGGTATCGTGCTTGGCGCCCTTATATAAATAAATGCAGCGCGAGCGACCTGACATACTTTACTATATCGGACACTCACGTGTTCTGATACGATGCGGAACCCCGGTAGGTTCGGTACGCACAGGTCACCGGTGTACTCCGGGGGTAGGGTCATCATAATAACGTGAACCATTCAGAAGTTATGGGAGTGGCCCGCAGTCAGTGGGTCATTCTCTACAACACTAAATCTCCAGTTTCATTGTTTCATAACGAACAAAAATCACATAAACAGCTCACAAACAACTCACTCTACTTTCCCACAACGTCAGGTGAGATGAATTCGCCTGGCCGGGACGTTTGACGCATATACAATCTGCGTGGACGTGCATCGCGGTACAAGTCCGTGCATGATGGGAGACGAGGCCACAGAGCCTGGCCAGTGAGTTAGAGAGAAGGAGACAGCGCGCGCCCTCTTACAATGTATGTGCATGCGCGGCACAGCCAGCAGGTGTCTATCCACTGGCAGGCTCCCCGGTCAGCCACGGGCCTACTAATTCCCACGCGCGTAAGCGGGGCAAAAGGAGCAAACATTTAATTTTTTTAACGATTCAGTAAAAAAATGTTGAAAAAATGGCACACATAACGACGGATTTTGTTGAAAACTAATTCGGGTATTCTAAGGCTCCCAGATTACCCTTCAGCTTCGCCACCGCCTTTGTCTATTACATATAGTGCCATAATCCTTCCACAAACTCTTGGCCTGGCAGACAACTGTGTGCAATCTGCAGTGGCGGCTCCTAAACGTCAGGCCAGGTAGGGCACGAAAAAAAGCTAGAAAATAACTAATAAAAATTTTATTTTGAAGTTTAAGGGCTGTAAACTGAAAAACACTTGAAATTCCTCACTGGTTTCTCACGTATTAACTCGGCTGAATGAGAAGAGAAAACAATTCAATTGAAACAACAAACGCACACGCTCAAGAAAAAATAACTCGCACAGAATTCACAACTGCTGATATCATGATTACGCGGGCCCTGAGCCAATAAGCATTTCATTTCTCAGACACTACGAGCGTTGTTTGTACATCTGTAAAGTGGCGCTTGCAGTGGCAGTCACAAAAAACTTGTGACCGTGAAGTGCCTTAAGGGAGCATTACCCCCTCCCTTTTTTCCTCGCACTATGGGGAAAAGCTTTGCAGAACGGGAGGGAGCTGGTCACACGAAGCTTGCGGACTTCGCCCTGTTGCCACAACTACCTCGTTATCAGCGCTGTGAAATAGTATCGATATCGCCCGTAAAAACCTTAACGTAAATTCTCTAGAATTATTACTTGATAATATGACACGCATTTCAGTCCACTATTAATATTTTCCTTTACAAGTGGGAGGGCACGTGACCATGTGACCTTATGGTAGAGCCGCCACTGGCAATCTGCATGTTTGAGGAATTGCATCCTACTCCCAAAACAACGCTACTTGCACCGAAGTGAGGCCTAGATAAACCATGGGCAAATACGAAAATGTGTAGGACCGAGAAATGTCTACGAGTCATCCAGGGTGTGCGAAGGTGCTCTTCCCACAACCCAAAGGAGCGTTAGGTATCCCCAAAGGCCTTGTATTCTTTAAACGCTGCAGATAATAGTAAAAACCGAACTAGTACAAGGAAGTCTGCCATTCTGTAACGTTACTACTTTTTCCTTAGTTTGCTGTTTAGTAAAAAAAGATCTTGTTTTAAAAAAAAATTATGAAAAGCACGGTGGTCAAAGAAATTGGAATACAGAAATATTCATGCTATTTTTATCGGTTTTAATTTTTTAATTATTTCCAGTGAAGTTTGAATTTTTTTACGATAATGCTTTTCCTGTTTTAACGAAATTATTTTCTAACGTTTCCTTCACAATATTTACAAACGAAATATTAATATTACGTTGTTTCAATATTTTCTTTAAAACTTTTGAATTTATATTTCTCTATTGGTATCATGCCAGTTGATGAATAGTTCATGCTAATAAATAGGGTATGTATTACTTCTATTTAATCTCTCATTGAATAATGTAATATTAAAGAACCTTACGAGAGAGAAAATATCGTCGGAATATTTCAGACATCTTCTGCTCTTTTAATTTTCCTTGTTACTGACAAAGTGACAGGCCTTACGACACATGTGCAACAGACATTTCCAGGAAAAAAGTGTAATGCTTGCGATTACATCGGTTGTATAATACTATCTCCCTAATGGAAACTCAGTCAGCTCCATGGTAATGAAACGCGATTGTAATCTGTAAATCCAAAAGTGGATAATGTGAATTTTCGTTGTTCCTGGATCCAATTAGGGAAATAATATATTAGTTACTTAAAAGAGACGTAGTGCTTTAATTTATCGGGCAACCAGAAGTACTTTTTAAGAGTACAATTCCCCATATAAAAAATCCTCTTTTGTACTATCTCTTTTTTATTGTTATTATATTATAAATAAGAGATATTGTTATATCTCTTATTTATTAGTATTGTTTATTCCACTTTTTTTCATAATTTCTGTACAGGATGTTAACTTAGATATTGTGTATAATTTCTTGAAAATTATTACATTAACCTTCCAAATAAATATGACACTGTTCCACGTCTTCGAACTCTTGATTATTAGTCGTTGACAACCGGAGGATTGGTCGAGTGACGGAATCCTATGAGCAAATAAAAAACACTTTTACCACGCGTCTCATACACTATTTTTGGACAGCCTTACTGACTTTCAGTTTATTTTAATCAAGTATCACATAATAAAGTCCTTAATAGCTGGTGCAGCGAGACAGAAGTATTTTGTGGTTGCTTTTGTTGCATTCACACATTTTTTTATCATTAATTTTTTTAATATGTTGAGTCTTCATCGACGCGAAGGGTCACCAAACCCATGATAGGCATTGAGCGGTTATAGGAATTTTAGAAATTATCCTCCATCTCTATACAGTATTTGAGTAAACTCGAGTTGGCGGGCGTGCGGATTTGCGGTTCCGTCTCTCACGGTTAGATTACTTCCCGTGCACCAATCGAGACATACAAGGAGTCATTCGACGCGTCTCGGGGAACATAATTTGTTTTCAGATTCGGCCGTAAGATTCTAAGAAATTTCCAAAAACGTGTTTTGTCGTTGCGATCTTGATGAGTAGGCCGGGAAACAAAACCAACACCACCTACATAGATCTCATAGGTGGCGTTGATTAATCTGCAGTATCGATGCTGACGTAGAAGAAACTAGTGGTGCTACAGAATGGCACAAACTCTCCCGTATTAGTTTTCTATTTCCTTGGGTCTTCGCAAGCTATTCGGAATTGAATTTTTGAAAAACAAAACAAAAAATCCTCAAAATAAACTTTACGTCATATTAAAGTGTACAATTAGCACTATCCGATCGAAATGTTTGAAGAAATTTTTTAGCCATTTTCAAGAAAATGGCGTTTGAGCGTCGAGTTTCGTCCCGTCGAGTTTCGTCCCGTCGAGTTTCGTCCCGTCGAGTTTCGTCCCGTCGAGTTTCGTCCCGTCGAGTTTCGTCCCGTCGAGTTTCGTCCCGTCGAGTTTCGTCCCGTCGAGTTTCGTCCCGTCGAGTTTCGTCCCGTCGAGTTTCGTCCCGTCGAGTTTCGTCCCGTCGAGTTTCGTCCCGTCGAGTTTCGTCCCGTCGAGTTTCGTCCCGTCGAGTTTCGTCCCGTCGAGTTTCGTCCCGTCGAGTTTCGTCCCGTCGAGTTTCGTCCCGTCGAGTTTCGTCCCGTCGAGTTTCGTCCCGTCGAGTTTCGTCCCGTCGAGTTTCGTCCCGTCGAGTTTCGTCCCGTCGAGTTTCGTCCCGTCGAGTTTCGTCCCGTCGAGTTTCGTCCCGTCGAGTTTCGTCCCGTCGAGTTTCGTCCCGTCGAGTTTCGTCCCGTCGAGTTTCGTCCCGTCGAGTTTCGTCCCGTTTAGTTTCGTCCCGTTTAGTTTCGTCTGGTTTAGGCGCTAGCAGTGTTCACGGACGGACGGACGGACGTTTTCCTTTCAATTGGTTTTTCGGTACCTAGAAAACAGGGTTTCTGGCTACACCACGAGTTATGGGATTTTTTTTCTTAATTTAGCAGCTGGTTTTATCCACTTTTTCGTTTTCACGGCCCGGCAATTAATTTTTTTTCCGCCGAAAATTGGCCATTTTTTCGCGCAGCATTACATAACTTTCCCTATACTACGTATATCACTCCGTGCATACGTACATATACGGGAAAGTAAAAAGTTGTTGCAGATTGTGTGTTTTTTCTGAGTCATATTTCCTGGACTGGGTATCCTGTGGGATTTTAAAATGCCAACTCGACAGGCCAGCCTGGTTGACAAAGAGTTTGGTGGCAACCACGCCGTAAGTGACGGCAGTGGTAAGTGTTCTGTTGCATAAATGGCAATTTTCGCATTTTTAGTAGCGCTAAAACGCCATTTTCTCTTAAACGGCACATAATTTTTAAAAGAAAATTGCCATTTATGACTAGATTTTTTTATTCTTTGATATTCTAAAAATAATGTTTCCGTTCTACCAGTAGGAAACCGAAAAGTTAAGAAAATGACAAAAAAATGTACGGCTGAAGTCTAGTGTACGGTGCCCCCTAAGGAAGTCGTTCAAACCGGCCCTTCGCGCCGCTCCGGCGATGGGGAAAGCCACGGTGGAGGGGACGAGGGGTATTTGGGGGATTATGAGGGGAACCATTCGGCAGGGAGGGGTGGGGAGCAATACGATAACTTTTTACATACTCATAAAAAGCAAAGTGTGGGCGATTTCAATGAATTGTAATAAATACACTATTGAAATAATTTTGATGGTTCGTAATTGGTCACGGAGGTGACGTCATAAGTTAGGGGAGGCAATTTCTTGCCTGAGTTTCATTCCGAAATACTGGTTGGAACATGGTGGGTGTGCAACTGATTTTCTGTGTTGGGGTAGCTGTTGTGCAGTTACGTTTCTTGCGTTCTTCAAATTCTTCGTGATTTGTGTTTTTGAGTGTTGAGTGTTTGTTCCTACGATTGTGAGCATAAATGTGGCTTTTTTTTACGCGTTGCGCCGGAAAGGGTGTGTGGCTGTAATTGAATGGGCGCAAGAACGTGGTTTGATTGCTGCAGGCTTTTCGTGTCCGTTATGTAAGTGTCCGATGAGGTTGGCCAAGCGAAAGTAATTGAGTGATGTTTTCGAGTGGAAGTGCAGCAAGAAAGAGGCCACTTCTCATGCGCGAAAGTGTTCAGTGCGGAAGGGGTCATTGTCGCGGGAAGCAGGTTGAGTGTGATTCAGGTATCAATTTTTGTCTTTCCTTGATGGCGCCTACCTTAAAAACAGCCTTTCGGTAAGTTTTATTCATTTCTATCAGAGCGCGTGGCGTAATTTGAGGGAGGGCTTATGGGGACTCCTATCGTCCTCCTCCTCCTCCTCCTCTGCCCCCTCCCGCCTCTTCCCCTTCCCAACCCCTTCCCCCTCCCCCCCCCTTCCCCTCCCCCCTCCGCCACATCGCTTCTCTGAGGGTGCACCGTACACCCTACTTTAACCAAATGTACTTTTGGCGGTGATAGATGACAGCTGGCAAGAAAGAGTTTGTGGCAATTCCGAATAGCTAGCGAAGGCCCAAGGAAATAGAAAACTAATACGGGAAAGTCTGTGCCATTCTGTAGCACCACTAGTTTCGCTTTGAAATAAAATGATCGTGTATTCTTCGGAAATCAGACTCAAACAAGTACAAAATTCTTTTCATATATGATAAATTAGAACTTCGAATCCACCGTAAACTAGTACCCTTCTTATTCTTAATAAAAAAATCCTAATCATTCATCTAAATTCCATTTCCTTTTTGAACTAAAAAATGCCCAACTATTTATTCATTCAAGTTATAATTATTTTTCTTCACTGAAAGAATCCAATTGATTCGTTAATTTTATTTCTTATTCTGGATTACATTATTCTCCTAATTCCTTTCCTTGCCCGGTATTAATTAAAACATTTTAATTACATTAGAAATTTACCACATATTCGTTCCGCGTTAGTTTTACTTCTTTCTCTTAACTGATAGATGTACTATCCGGTGCTCTGTTCGCATAGCATTACCGAATAGCAATGTGAAGACAATATCAACTCTGAGCTCATAATAAACAAACAATGCAAATATTTACTGATATAATATAAAAATTACAAACATGAAATTGCACTAAATATAGAAGCAATGAAAAATCTAAGGCAGTATAATATTTCAATGCATGTTCTTTAGTGTAGTCTCCGATAAACTTCTAGTATTCATTTTATGTAGCAGATTTCACCATTTTTATGCATGCTGGTTTCATTTCAGATTCTATAACTTTTTTAATATTTCAATTGCTCTAGAGTTCACGAATAATTTTTCTAGCGTTTGTTAATTTTTTTTACACATGGGTACTCACGACTCTGCATCTTTGGTGGAAAGCATTGTTTGGAAATACGACACCCAGCAGTTCCTGAAAGAGGGCTCACCGCGGCTTGATCAAGTGCTGGTCGCTGCTTCCTCGTTGACGTCGGCCGAACTGCAGCGATATCCCGATGCAGGCACCGAGGTCGCGTTGTCCTGCCGGTGGGATGTCGGTAGCTCGATCTCGGCCTTGACAAACGGCAAGCGGTCCGGTCGGCTCGTAACAGCGAGGCTGGCGTTGACGTTCTGCTCGCGTTCAGCTATCTTCCGCTGTTCACTTGGTGACTTTTTCAGTGTAGTTCGTAATTGCGCTGTTTTATATTGCATTAGCGCGCGATGAATAACCCGTGCAACACTATTACATTCGGATCCACTATTGCATGAGTAACTTAAGCCACAAGAACTGTCCAACACGGCCGCCTCTAATGTTTGTTTTTTTCCTCGGAACGATACGTGTTGCAATGTCCGAATAATATTACTCGCGGAGACTTTACTCGATCGTGACAGCTCAATAGTTTTTCCGCTACTGACGATCTTCACAGCTCCAAAGCTTTCACACAACTGTCCCCTTCATGGAGGGGTGAGGTCTCGCCCTGACCGTTTCCCTTGCCTTCTTGAGATTAGCCTATTGAAGATGTGAACATTACTCATATACCGGAAGCGTTCGTAACTTCAGTTACTAGTTATTCCTTGACTCTGACGGTAGGACCACAGTACTGTGGTAGGACCAATGATGTATATATACTGCGATTTTTGTAGGAAGAGCTCTGAAGATAACTCAAATCCCATCTTCGCGATGGAATATGTCACGGCATTTCGCGTCTTTTCTCGGTCTTGCCGGTAGAAGTCGCATGATCGCAAGCACTGCTTCATACGGTCGCGATCGTGCGAAATCTAGCGGAACGACTGTGAATGATACAAAATGCCGTGACATATTCCATCGCGAAGATGGGATTTGAGTTATCTTGAGAGCTCTTCCTACAAAAATCGCAGTATAAATACCACTAGATGGCTGACTCCGCGCTTTCCCAATAGGCGGAGGTGAGGCCGTACAGGGAGCCATGTTGCACGGCAAAAGCTTCGAATGTCAATTGCAGCCCATGACAGTTCGGTAGATTTTTACGAGTGTAACACGTATACATTGTATTTATTAACATGGTTCTGTTCCATCATAAGAAAGTAAAGCAGTAGGCAACAACAAATTGTCAAAATATATTTTATAATTTACATAAAACTACGAGCAGCTTTGACATAGTGTTACCGGAGACTTGCAATAATGAGGACTTGTTTTTTATGATGATTTACAGGTACAAACTTCTTATACTACTTCAGAAGATATCAATTTAATGTTAATACTGCACGTGACAGTAAATTATTATTACTACGGCAGCTTTATTATTAAGGATTCTTCCTCTGTTTTAAAATTCCGTTTTCAAATATAAGAATAAGACGTACTTATTGTTCATGTGATTAGAAAAACTGCGTTTCCCTCCAAATAACCCTTTTTTCTCTCTTAATGGATGGTTGTAAATAACTGCTGAATTTGGGAGGTTGCAGAGAGATTTAAAATGAAAACACGTAGAGAAATATAGCATCTATGTACTCTTTATGAGCAGACTTTTTCATTTACATATGAATACAAAACTTTTTGCAGGAACAAACACTCAAATGATACCTTTCACCATTGAAAGAAAATATTCAAATAATAAATAATGTTTCTTTTAATTTTACATAACAGGAAAAAAAATAAAACGTACATTTAGAGAATAAATGAATAGATTAAAATACACGTTCAAAACATGAACCCTTAAGACTGAGATTCCACTTCACGATATTGTTGTGAAACCCACCTTATAGTGGATAAAACAAAGGCAAAAAATAATTGATTTACTGGACCCATTTTGAAAATAACAATTACATTAAGTAAAGATCAAAATGAAAACATTGAAAAAATCAAAACAAAAAATGTTTCACTAATCACTCAAGAGAAAACACATTACAACACACCGCTTTCGGCAATACAAACAAGGTTTTTGCCGTGCAAAATGGCGCCTTGGGTAGCCTCACCGCCAAGGCGACAGTCATCCATCTAGGGGTGTATATATACATCATTGGGTAGGACCTGCTCAGTGAGCGTGTTTTGTTTTCTTGTTTGAAGCTATTTTCAAAATTGTATTCACACGGCTTTCATAATGAATGTATGTTCAAATCAGTTGTTCTGACGGTTATTACAGATAACCTTATCATAGCCAATGGAGATAGACGTCTTTTCTACCCTTTTGTTCTAATTTCGGGGTTGGTCAGCACAGTATTCGCATTAGAAATTCGCTCCGCATCGAGCGATGCGTCACCGTTCACGCGCCGGTTTCAAACAGAAAGACTAACGGACCTTCCCAGATTTCATGTTTTTTTTAGTTTTTTCGTGATACGAGTGCTAGGCTTGATTTTTTTCTCAATATAAAGCCATTTACTTCAATTGTACCACATATAAAATGGGTTCAATTCGATGGATAGAATTCTGTACACTGAATTAAATAAATGTACATCTTTTAGAAATTTGAAAACATTATATACTTGAGATTTTTCAGTGATTAATTTGAGGAGACAATTTGTAAGTGATTGAGTAATAGGTGAGTCTAAATACATCGGACAATCTATTAAAATATGTTGGATAGTTATAGGAATGTTATAAGGTGTACAAAGTGATGGAGATTCTTTCTTAAATAGGTGTGAGTGGGTAAGACGGCTATGTCCTATGCGGAATCTTGCGAGATTAATTTGTTCTTTTCTTGTTTTTACTGAAGGAGCGTCATTATCATATTTTGCTCTATTGAACTATGCGCTGTGCCTAGTCATGTAATCTTCCCCTAAAACGAACTGTGTCCGCCCACTTGCGTAGCGATCACAACCAATCCAACCACTTATACTCAGAACTTTGGAGCGGCACTCACAACTACCAGAACTTCTATCTTACTATTCACTACTGCCAGAACTTCTAATTTACGACACAGAAACTTCCAGAACGTCTCCTGTCTACGGCTGAATGCCATTAATTACCACAACCGTCGCTTCGAAACTGCCAGGGTAACGACTAGCTGCTGCCGTACAAACTGCCCTATTGATTAATAACCACAAAAAAACAACATTCATACTTCATCAAATGTTATGTAGATACTTCACTCCTGCTGAATTATGGATAGCAACTTTCGTATTTAAAGTATCAAGATTTAGTAATGCAATTCATTGACCATGTTGTGAACTGTAAAACGTTCCATAACCAGCACTTCAATGAATATAAACGATAATCAATGCTAACTAATATAACATAAATCAATGCTAATAATTAATAACTAACTTCATTAGTGCAAATACCAAGACAGTTAATTCTTAATTACTTGTAATTTATTGCTTGTTCAAATAGCTTTACTTAAGGTCTATCATTAATCACTAATCACTTATCCTCATTTAATCTTAAGTTAGCTGTTATTACAAGTCCATTTGTTATACCTTGTATTGTTTTGCATTTCGAATCATATTAAACTCTTAATCATTATTTTCTGAGCTACCAGTATCCACTAACTAACCCCCCTGGAATCAGACCCACTGGGCAGAAACAGCTATCCAGGATAAACCAGCTTCCACCTCTGAATCTGCCATTTTTCTCTGGCTGAAATTTGATAAAAATCTAATGTTACGTGCGCACATACGCAGTCTGCAATCCTGATGTGACTCCTAAATCGAATCCACTGACGTGCGGCCGATCGTACAACTTTTCGGCGCGGTTAGGAATTCGTCTTTGACAGTGACAAACACAGAAGGGATTTCCGGCGCCGGACATTCACAAACGTAGAAGGGATTCTCCGTCTGAAACTGTGACAATCACGGAAGGTATTCCCCACCGCATGACATTGTCAAACGTAAAAGTGAAACCTCGTGAATGACGGGACAAACGCGCCGAGAACCACAGAATGGAACAATAATGACGTAAGACATTCCCGGGAGTCCACCAACAATTTCTGGGATTCACCTTACACAAATTCGACAAATCACACCGACTGTACGAGATGTGAACCAATGAGACTGACAATACGAAACTCGAGACAAGAAGGAGGAGACGAATGCACACAGCGGAGGGACGAAACGAGAGACGCTCAAAGATCCTCGGAGGGGTCAGACGCCTGAGGGAGAATCTCTATGATTCTCCGAGGAGTCGAACGCTTGAGAGAGAAGCTTTCAGTGCTCGGGGGGAGTTCGACGCGAGACGAGAAAAGCTCCGGACACTCTCGATGGTGTGATAACGGGAGACGAGCCACGGTATGGCGTTGGACAGACTTGCGAAAAGTGGGTGTACAAGTGCCGCATCTGCGGCATTGAATAAATACTCTCATATCACGCCTCATGGTATCATTTCAAAGCCAAATAAGCCAGTCTACATTTTCTTAGCCACGCAACCCTGAAAATAAACCTGCTCCGATTCGGTTCGCCTCGAATCCTTCTTCTTCTTTCCCTTTGCGCCTTTCAGCATAGGGATTACTCTGAATCCGCTTATAAGTAAGGGTGAGTGATTAGCCCTACGCCACACTGCCCTGCGGAGGATATCCCTTCTCTGCCTCTGGGCCTGCGTGTTTTGATTCAGGGTTGTCTCCCCAAGCCTTTGGAGATACCTCTCCTCCGTGCAAGGCTACAGGTTGGTTTGCGTTGGGTTTACTCCCCTAGAAAGATTGGCTTCACAACGACTTATAGAGTTCTGTCTACCCATGGTTTTCTGACAGGGTTTTCTTTCCCTTATTCCAATGATCCCGTTTTCAGGTGCCGGAAACTCGCCCTCATCCTGCTCTCATTAGCTGCTCTCTAAGCTCTCACCTTAGAGAGCATCCAGGGGCCGCCACGAGGAGGAGAGAGTAGGACTTGCTGACTTTTGACCCAAATCGGGTATTCCCATTAGCGGAGAGCATTACTGGTGTTTTAATGGTGTTTACCTGTGGGAATAGGTAAATCCCTGCCGGACCCTAGTGAGCCATTTGGCCACCTCGCCTCGAAACCACGTGTGGGATTGCCCCTGCTGACGGGGGTCTCCGGACAAGAGGCGATCGCTGTCACGATCGCTCAGGGGCCGCAGACACGTAAATCGCTGCCGAGTGACGGCCAACAAGTCAGCGGTTTCAGTCGGCATGCGGACCGGTCTGGCTAAGTCGGCGGTTCCAATTGGCATCCGACCGGATCCCGGCAATTTGGCGGTCCCAGTACGTTGAGTGGTACCTCATGGGGAGCTGATCGCATTTATCTTCTGCGACTACATAGAGCTCTCATTCGCTCAATTCTGGATGACAGTAGTATTGCCTATGGATCAGCAGCTTTCTGAGACCTCATAGTACTATCCATCACTCCGCTCTCCGATTTTTCACAGGTGTATACCGGACTAGCAGGATTAGCTGCCTTCTAGCTGACGTCGCGTCGGTGATTCATCCCTAAAACGGGAACCTGAAGAATGGAACGTCTTATGCTGCAAAATTTGGGGTATCTAGACCCATCCATTTCGCCGAACTATAATCCAGCTTAGATATTGCACTTCATCTGTCCTTGTAATTTGGATGTAATTATGTTTTATAATTACTATAAATGTTTTATTAATAAAGTAATTAGTGTAGAACTTTATCTTGTTCTTATTCAACATCCTGTTATAAATAAAAAAAAGTTTATTTCCAGATAAAAATACTTACCCAAACAGCAAGTCATTAAAAAAAGTTTGTGTGAAATGTATTAAACCAGCACCATAATCATTAGCCTTGTATACCCCAAGGTACCACCATGATGAAGATCAGGGCTTTACACAAACTTTAATCGTCTTTAATTTCAAAGAAATTTACTGTTTGTAAACACTACAAAAAAAATTTAATACAATTTAAGTTACTCTGGTGTAATTATGTTTTATTATGAGTTTACAAAAGGTGTTTAATCTCCTCTTGATTTGCAAAGATTTACTTCTAAGAAAAAAAATCTTTTATTTAAAAAGGGATAAAAAACATCTGATAAGATGTATTATTTGTCCAGTGGCAGTTGAGTAACTCATATGCCTTTGACAAATCATGAAACATGAAGGCAACATAAAATAACTTGAAAAAGATTTTCTTCTAATTAAGTGATCTCTGTCTGGATTAAAGTTTGCTTTTGTTTAAACAAAAATAATTTACTTATTTGTTAGTTAATTAAAACAATAATCTCATTTTTTATTGTAAACTCCTTTAGCATTGATTCTAAAAGCAACTGAACTTACTGTTATATTGACTGACAAGAAATTAACTATAAGGACTGAGGATCAGTGGCTGCTGCTCCGTAAGGGCTCTAGGTTGGCACCCTCCCCAGAAAAACCAACCTTGGAAAAAGTTGCAGAAAGTATTAAACTTGCAATAAATCGACTTATCTAATCTGCTCATACCATCAGTGCAATTTAGAGGATGAATTTAGTTTTAGGTGTCTGCTTAAGCAAAATATTAATGTTTTTGGAATTGGTTGCTTCGTGGACTATCGCGAGTCTGTCTGTAGGTGGTGCATGTGAGGCAAAGGAAGCTTGAGGAAGAGTGGGAGTACTGGGTGTTAGGTGGAGGCAGCGTGCTACTATTAGGGTTTTGTTCAGCAGAGTCCACACCTATCAACTAAGCTAAGAATACTGACCCTTTCATCTGATTTCATAAATTACTGTTGTGTTTGCTAGAAATATGTTTTAAAAAGTCTCTAATTTTTACACGAGCACAATTGTATCTTCTGTTATCAAAAAGTAGTCTTAGACAAGTATTAATATCCAAATACTTGCAAATTGGTTGTACACTATATGCTATAGTTTTTGTCATTCAAGAAATATTTTGAAGAGTTAATGTACATGTTTTAGTTTGGACATACATACTGCTCCTCTTAATTCGCAACCCACTGGTAGCCACTGCTGAGGATGGAGATCTAGTATATTATAAAGAAGAATTTTTCTGAACTTTCTTACAGAAAAGTTAGTGATAACAGAAATATTGAACAAATTAATTGTTGATTATTTAATGGGTAATTTGCTGGGTTTATTTCAAACATGAAAACAATATGAAACTTCATTGCAATTGAAGAAAATTCTGATTATAGCAATGGTCATGAAAAGTTTAATCATAAAACATTTCTTATATTAAATTGTCTGTATAATAGTAGTGGTTAAGAGGGATTACAATACACTATATAAACAATAATTATAGACTTGGCCCCACCAATCACTTTAAACCAATCGTTATCCCTGGCTGTTTCTTTATATGAATCACAGCATTAAACAATTTTTATTTGGATTATGAACAAAAGGAACCACCATTAATTTTAATTATGTTGAAAAGAAACAGATTTCTCCCATACATTTACCATTTATCTTTCATGTCTTTCTCAGAAGGTGGGGTTATCATTTTATATAATGTATAGTGTAGTTGTAATAATATATACATTGTTCTATTCTCAGAGAAACAATACCCAGCTGGACCCAGCAGACTGGATACATTAATCTTCATTCAAAGTCCTCTTATTCACTCAAAGCAATCAACTTAATAAGTAAAGGAACCAATTAAAAGTATGTAATATTTTAGATGAAATGCATACAAAATTATGAAAAGAGTAGATTAGGCAAATTATTACTTATGTAGGGAAATTTATATACAGAAATAATTTTTTTAAGCATATACATGGAATGTGATTCTACATATAATTCCTACTTTGATCTGATCTCATTCACAGATAAAGATAAATATTAATTATGACACATTAGCATACTTCATTAATTTCCTGATACAGGCACGTAATACCAAAATAGGCACATGAATTGGGCTCTTGCCCATGTCATATGACCCTCTTTTTTGGAAGGGTAACAAGTTATTTTGTATTATATATTTATAAAGTAATAATCAGTGAAACTCATCATTTTGTACAGGTTTGGCAATAAAATTAAAAAAAATAAGTTCATGCAGGAATTTAACAATCCTGCATCATGTTTTTTAGGACATGAAGAATAATGTTACAACATAGTTACATCACTGCAGATATAAAATATTCTCTACAGTATCAGAGAGTGCAGTTTGGCACCACAAAATCATACTGCTACCCCTTGTTGAAGGAAAGATGTGCTATGAAAATAGAATTGTGTTTATTCCTATTATGAAAGGTTGTGCTAAGTCTGGTGGGGTAACACTTGCTTCACAACAACAGTGTATAAAACAAACAGTCTCTATGGCAACAATCTTCTCTGGTAACAATCCTCCTTTTCAAAGGAGCTATAAAACATATATAAAAAGTCTTGAAATGCACTTTCTCATTATGATTCAGCATAATGTCTTCTTGATGAAGAAAGTTGCTCTTCATTTTATATGATGTTCACACACACTTCACTGTTTGACTTGAACAAGCCTACAGCATCTCAGAATTTATGAAGGTTCAGCAATAAAACTGTCACATCACTGTTTTTCCAGATGTTTGTAGTTGCTGGAAATAAAAGCATTGTGCTTATTGTTTATTATTAATTCAATAAATTTATTCAAGTTTCCAGACAAACACTCCCAAAAGTTCTGTTAATATGTGTGACTACATTTTTTTTATTGTAATCATAAATAATACCTCAAAAATAAAAAAAAAATCATTTCATATTAATATAGTACATACATTTTTCATAAAAAAATAAATACTAACCTCGTGCTTAAATAAGTTCAGCAACAAACTCTGGTTGCCCATCTTTATTAATGGTTAAAGCTGATCTAGATCTTAAGGCATCTAATCCACTGTTCCCTTGTGTCTGCTCCGGGACTTGGAATGTTGAACCTTGGAAACCAAGTGTTGCCACATACATCTGGAAAGAAACAAATAAAACAACAACATATTTATGAAATACATTTGACTTGAAAAATATATTTTATATTTTTTAAATGATATTAAACAGTAGCAACAAAACTGTATGAAAAAAGGCAAGCACCGTTAATACCTGGAAATTAATAATATCAACTAATCCATAAAATGAAATTAATTTTATGTCAATAAAAAATCTGAATCAGTACAAACAATCAATACTGAGAACTTCTCATTTAAAAGGTTATAATAAGTGGGAGCTCATGCAATAAGACCACATTTGCAATTATTTTCAAATTAATTAACAATTATACATACATCTCTTGGTGTTCCTCTAAGAGAACTGTGAGCACTACTATTGTGATGTAAGCCATTTCCTGAAAGGGTTGCATAATCACCCATGTCATCGGAACTTCTTCTTGCTGGATGTTGTATAGTAGCATATGTGTTGTCCACCTGTTCACAAAATTTTTATATTACACAAATACACTAATGCAAAAAAATATTTTAAATAAAGATTACAAATGAAAACTTTTAACAGTCAGTACTTGAGAAAAATCTGCACTATCTCGACGTTCCTGGGATGGGTTTGGAATTGCAGCCATTCCTGGTCCTTCTGGTTCACTGAATACTTGCATAGTTAATTCTTGCTCCTCATAAAGTTTTAATTTCCTGAAAGGAAGATCATTATACATCAATGTGGACTAAACTATCAAAATTATACTAATCACATATTACTAGTATAAAATAGTAACAATTCAAATCAGATTCATGTTGAACTTGGGGTATTTGGATGCACAGAAATAGTCTTATTACATACAGTAAAACTTTCTCAATGGGGAACCCCAAAGGACCAGTATTTTTTTCCAAATTAGACAAGATTCCACATTATGCAATGTAATACATTAGAACTTATGTTTGGCAGGACCATGATTCATGTTCATTTTAGACAAATTTCTGCATTATGCAGTTCCGTATTGAGCAAGTTTTACTGTAATATGTAGTTGTTGCATCTTTGCAACACATCTTTAAGCCCATCTTGGACATTGAGCCAAGCCATGCCTGGAGTAATCCTCCTTGAAGTTTTTTGTTTTGTCATGTCCCAGTCAGTCATTGCCTTTTATCCCTTCAACCAGCAGCTCAGCACCATTAGTAACCTGGATTCCCAGATGGTCATCCACCTATGAATCCTTGGTGCCTTGACTTGCTAAACTTCCATGACTTCATGGAGCATAGTTAAGCAATTCAGCTAACAGTACCTGAACTTCAACCATTATCTTTGTAGATTATATTAACTCCATTCAAAATATTTCATGAATTGCAAGGGCCTGTTGAGGGAATGCACGTGGATTTGAACAGTTGGGGAATCCATAGGCCTGAATATACTTGAGCTCAAACCTGAGCTTGCTGGCATTACATAAACCTAGTTCACAATTGCCTACTAATTTTTGTGTTACATTGTAATGTTAGCAGTAATATAGAAATGTTTCAAAGATTGTTCTTCTAAAAGAATCATAAATTTTTCAAAGAATCTTAACTGCAATGTCCTATACATTGTTTTATTTATGTTGAAGTGATTAAAGAGCAATTCTTCAAGCAAACACAAATAAAATAAAATAGGTGTTGTTGTACACAATTGTCAGAAGAGAACTATACTAGTGACAATTTATTTTTGCAAAACATAATAAAATCTAAATTTTTGAAAGAATAATAATACAGTTTACATTTTTCTCTAAACATTTTGCGACCTTAACAAAATTGCAGTTGCATGTTCTTAGCCTAGATAATTTTTTTTGGGGGGGGGAGTATTGCATAAGGGAAGAATTTATGAACCCTTGCACAAGGGAAGAAAAATATTTGAGACTGTAAATTTCTGACAAATTGTAGAAATCTTTCGCAGAGTTAAGTTAATCTCTATTTTGAAACTACAAAGGGCAAGAAATGACAGAGGGAACTATCACAAACTTGAATATTACTACTTTGAATCTCCTACTTTTTTTGTGTAGAACATAATAGGTTGAGATATACATACATAAACTATTTTGACTCAAGATAATAATATTGCAATAATTATTAGGGAACTGAAGAAAACAATTTTTAATTGTAATTTAATGTCACCAGGAATGTACTTTAAAATTGAGAACGGAGAACTTACTGCTCAATCCATAATGGATTCTCAGTTGTATTTAAATCATCAATTATTTCTTTTTTAATTAAAGCTTCTTTCTTCTTCAGTTCTGATGGAGCAGGAAGCACCCTGAGTAAATAAAAATGTTCACATTTACATTTTTTCGTTGATTTTTGTGATTGAAATTTAAGGAAAACTCTACAAAGGGAATGAGGTCTATATTTACCAATGGCGAAGGCAGCAACAAACAACAACAAACGTAACACAACCCACAAATAGTACAATAAGAAGAGCAATTAATGCAGCTAAGGCTGTATCAAATTCTTCCTCATGAGTACCAACAAATGCAGGCTGTAAGAATGAATATAAAACATGCAGTTAGAAAAAATGTTTTGCCTATGTATTACATTCATGATTAAAGTTAAGTTGCAACTAATCAATAACACTGAAACATACCACTACATTCTGAATGGAGAAACCAGCATAATAATTCTTGAGATAATCATATTTTGTGTCGATAATTTTCAGAACATCTGATATTGCTGCAATAGTTTGTGTAGGGCCATCCACTACATGTATATACATGTCACACCTGAGGCAATAATTCATTTCACAATATATTCAGACGCTTTAAAGAAATTGAGAAAACTGATGATTCCATAAAAGTATATTTTAAGGAATTAAACATAAATGTAACATACACAAACTAATATTTGTATTTTTATAAGTTTATATTTAACTTTCAAATTCACACAAGAAAGGCATTTGTGGACATATGTTTTAAAAAATCATTACCAATCACGTTTAATTCGGCCTGAGGAATCAACATGGTACCGAATATCATCAACTACAACAAGACTCTGAGTGACATTTGATAACTCAGCCACAATTTCTTCTTGCTCCATATTTACTTCTTCTGGAGTCTGAGCTAGAATTACACGAATGAGTTGCTGTGGTTCATAAATCCATATCTGAAAAAAGTACATTTTAAATTCTAATACATTACTGAAAATAATAAAAATGAGTACCAAAAATTATCAAATGCATTTAAAAATGTTTGAACTTTGAATTTTATGATTAATTGAACTCACGTGTACATGGGCCACTGCTTCCCTTTCTGGTGCTGCTTTTTCTTTTGCTCTCACCTCCAAAACAAATCTTTCCTGATTATACTCAGCCATGTAATTAGCAGTGACTATTCTTCCATCTTCTGTTACATTGAACGGAGAAGGTATAATCGATCCTGATGAGCGGTTAGATCCAAATTTGTAAAGATTTGAGGCAACGATAAAATATGACAAAGAACCATTAGCACCAAAATCTGAATCTTCAGCAAGAACTTTAACTACAAATTCATTTATATTGGTCATTGCATTTACTCCTAGAAAGAAAAGCAAAGATTAGCAAAATTCATACATTAAATTCAGTAACCTCATCAAAATAACTAACACTAAATATGAAAATAGTATTTTATACTGAATTACTACTTTTAATAAATCCTTTACCAGCATAATAATTGGGTCGATGAAAATGTGGTGGATTATCATTTTCATCTAAAATTGAAATCCGAACTTGTGCAATGCTAGGATCACGTTCTTCATTCAGCAGACTGATTTCTTCCTGATTTCATTAAAAAGAGAGTTTTTCAAGTTAATGAGTCAAGAATTTGAAAAAATATTCATGTTTTAAAGAATTTGCTTTAGTTATGCATAAAATACTCACAGGTGAAGGGAAATATTCAGGTTTATTACATGCTTTAATAAAGATATTGTATTCATCTCTTTGTTCACGATCAAATGATGCATTTGTGAATATGCTACCATTTGTTTTATCAACATAGAACCCTCCCTCTTCATTTCCAGCAATTATGTGATAGTACACTGTTGCATGGCTGCCTTCATCACGGTCTACGGCACTCACTCGACCTTTAATGAATGAATGAATGCAAATGTATCAAATTCAACAGATATAGATCAATCATTAAATAAATATATTTTATACAATATTTTGTTTACAATTATGCAATAAAAATAAGTTTGATAGAAATGTACAAAGTTATTTACCAATAAACATGTTAACTGGTCCATTTTCTACTACTCGAAATTGGTAAGGCATAGTTGAATCATCCATTGGAAACTCAGGTTGATTGTCATCAGCATCCACCAGAAGAACAGTTAAGAATCGTAGTGTTTCATATGGAGTTGGTTTTCCATGATCACGAGCCACAAGTACAAGCTAATGACAGAAATGGAGAATTTAATTACTAACTTAGTAAATACATTGCTGTTAATAATAATTTAGTTGAAGTGTTGAAGATAATGTGTCTTACTGAGTAGTTTGCTCGAATTTCTCGATCAAGAATTATTTTTGTTCTAAGTTCTCCTGTATCTGCATTAATGCTGAATTCATCTGTTTCTTGCTTATTCATATTGTTGACTTTTAAGTGGTACGACACATGACCATTCTCTCCACCATCTTCATCAGTCGCTTTTACAGTCATTACAAGATAGTTTGGAAGACCAGCATTCTATATGAAAAAATATTTACTCAGTTCAAATTTAGGAGAAGAAAAGGACTCTTGATTTTAAATAAGAATACAATAAATAAACAAAAATGAATAACATACCTCGGGAACTTCAATTGTTGCATTTGCAAGAAGGGGCATAACAAATACTGGAGGATGCTGATTTACATCTAAAATATGTATGTTGACAGTGATAGTGTCAGAATGAGGGCCTTTTCCTCGACCATCTCGACCTTCAATAATTAAATTAAAATCACGAGGTTGATGTTCTAATGAAGTTGCAGGGTAGAGAATTCCAGTGACAGGGTCAAGAAAAAATGCTCCTGAAAAATAAATTTGATTATTTCATAAAAGCATTATAAAATAAACCACAAAGGAGATCCTTTTATTCACAATAAGAAATAAAACATAATATAAATATAGAAATTAAGAGATTATTGTTGATAATATTCTGAATTAAATCACAACAGAAGGATTAAAATGTAAATTGGCTTTTCTCTTAGAAAATGAAACTTCCTCACTGGACTTACCATTTTCATTGCCTTGAAGGATTGTGTATCTCACTGCTCCATTATCTCCCTCATCAGCATCTTCTGCACGCACTTGAGTAATAGGTGCTGGAGGTGCCACAGACAAATTTTCATCAATTTGAATGTCAAGAGCTCGGCGATAAAATTTTGGAGGATTATCATTCTCATCAATTACACGGATGTGTATCTGAAAAAAATATTTAATATTATTCCTTAAACCAAGGAGATATTAGAAATCACACAGATAAGATAACTACACCATTTCTTTATTACAGAAAAATAGCATTCATGTATAGTACAATTCTAAGCCTAAGAACAACATCCTATTTCAGCAAACAGAATGTTTTTCTTAAAGAAAGTTTTCAAACCTTACAATTAATTTTAGCTTATGAAACTATTTTTCATTCAATTGTATGACAAAGAATTTAAATTACATAATGAAACTTACCGGAACAGCAACTGAACGACGAGAGTCTGGGGGTGCACTATCACTAGCCATTACTTCAAGGGTCAATTCTGGCAGGTTCTCTCTGTCCAAAATATTTGGATTACTAACAACCACTTCTCCTGAATCATGTCCAATACTGAAGTCGCGACTATGTTCCCCGACTAAAGAGTAAGTAACTACACCAAATACACCTTCATCTTGATCGATAGCTTTTACAGTTATAACACGTGTACCTGGCAGTGAATTTTCAGAAACAGATGCTTCATATTGCGACTAAAAAGAGAAAAAATCACATAAAATTAATTGTGTAATCATCCCAAAGATTTTGATGGACAAATGAAATGTCTTCAAATTTGGATGTTATTACTCACTTGAGTAAATACTGGGTCCATATCATTGATGTTAATTATATTAACAGTCACATCTGCAGAAGCAGATTTTTGAGGCTCCCCTGAGTCATATGCTACTACAGTAAAATTTAGACTTTTCATTGTCTCATAATCAGCTGGTTTCTTTGTCCGAACAGTTCCTGTATTGAAACATTGATTCAACTTTAACTACAATAGTATCATCAGTATCAATAATATTGATGCATTAACATACATAAACATTCAATTCAAAGCATATTTTATGTACAGAATGTTTCAAACAATAGCTGCCTTTCAAAATGATATTATTTTACATACAAATGATCATTTATTTATTTTATTTATTTAACATCAAAAACAGCTAAAATCTGTGTGTGACGTACTATGGAGAGTTGAGTAATCTGTGCATGTTTTCTTAAATCCTGGGATCCCTAACCCAACCCATTTACAAGTTGAATTCTGAATACTGATGAAATGATCAGTTCTGGCAAGAATTGATAAGAAAAATTCACTCCAGTAATATCTATTAGCAATGACAAAGCAGGTGTAGATTTTTGTTTTTATCCTTCATTGTACCCTTCATTGTGAACTCTAGAAGGGTGCACTGACAGTGAAGTTACATTTATGTCCAGAAACAAAACAAGGGGCCATCTCAGCTCTCAACACTTAATTGCTTGAAGAATCAGGGAAACGATGAAAAACCTGATCAAGATGGGGGTCACTGACACAGTAGCTGAGGTACAATACTTGTTACAAGTTGTTGAGAACTATACAGTTCAAATGGTAATTAATACATTCAATATTATTGTTAAAATAATATTAGTTTCCTTTTTGATGACTGGTATAGTCTCGAATTGTGTAGAAACAGTTATGCAACAGAAAATATTTTATTTGGCATTTAAACTTGTTTATCGAATTTAATCATTTAATAATATCTGACAATGTGTTATAAAATAATATGTACGTATTATATGTGAATTGTTTGTAGTGAGCTGTCAAGTTACATACTTTTCATCTTTTTATTTGAATAATTAACTTTCAATTCAAGAATTGTTTTGTAATATTATAATACATTCTTCAAAGTTTACTAAACAATTTATCAAAAAATAATTTATAACTGATGAAATTAACATCATTAAATTTATTGAAAAATGATGTCATTCTTTTTGTGTACAGATATTCCACATACAACTTGTAAATGAACAAATGATTGGTATTGAAGTGAAATAGCAGCGCAGATAGTTCCACAAGTTGTGTCAAATTAAAGAACCAGTAAAATTGGTTGTTTTGGTTGTTTTAACAAATGGTTGTTTTAACAAATGTTATCTAAGGTTTGGAACAGATGAGAGATTGAATGTACATAGTTGTAGATTTCAATAATAGGAGTACGACTTCTTTTATTAAAACTTCCTATTGGAGTTTTAAGAAAATACAGTATAGGCTCTATATAGGAGTGACAAAATAGAGTTAAAGAATATGAATTACCAGTAAGATTATTTATCTCAAAAAATTCACTCTCAGGTTCAATAGCATAATTTGCTATCTTTGAGTCTTCATCATGAGCCACGAATGTACCAACTACTGTGCCAATTGGTTGTTCCTCAAGCAACTCAACAGTGTAATGAGGATCTTCTGGAGTCCATGGTCTTGGAAATGTTGGTGCATAATCATTAACATCAATGATGGTGATGACAAGAATTCCTGAAACAAAACAAACAAGAAAACTCAATTAAAAGTAAGTAATACCAATAACCAATATTAGACCACAAATTAAAACACAAAACCAATATTAAAAAACAAATCCATTAAAATTAAAATTTTTTGGAATAGTATATTATTTAAACATTATGAGACATTCAAAATACCTTTGCCTTGTTGAGTGGTTGGAGCAGTAATATCAGTAACTAATACTGTTAATCTTACAATAGCAGCCACATCACGTTGGAGTTCGCGTGCCACTGAAACTTCTCCTGTAGCTCGGTCAACAGCAAAGAAGGACTGAAAATACAATATAAATTGAATGAAAGTTAAAAAAGTGTGCAACACACACATCAACAGATTTATTTTTCACAAAATACCTTAAATTCATCAGAGTCAGAAACTTGCTTTCCATTTTTATCCACAGCAGTTATAGGTTCAGCAAGGGCAAAATTTAGAGCATCTGATGAATTAACATCAGGATCTTTTGCGTTTAAAGTGTAGAAAACAGTGTTAGGAGAAGCATCTTCTGATACCTACAAAATATAGAAAAGTTTGGAATAATTAATACATGCAAAATCATTAAATAAGCTTTAAAAAACAGAAGAAGAAAAGAATAAGTATTTGATAAAGGCACACACTACTATTTAAATACACATGTAAAGTCTATGATTACTCAATGCCAAAATGCAATGAACTCACTTCTGCTCGTTGAGTTGGAGGATCAAACACAGGATCTTTGTCATTGCTGTTGAGAACAGTTATAGAAACAGTTGTAGTTCCAGTGAGAGATGGGGTTCCTAGTGACAAAATAAAAATTTTAATAAATAAAATAAATATAAACTCACAGAGTATTTTAAGAAATAATAATATCACATTGCAATCTAATGTTAATGGTTCTGGCAATAAAGAAAATCACAGAAATATGTTTTCAAAAGTGCAATTGTGACTACATTACAATCATTCTTGTTGACAGATTCTGCACTATATTGCTATCATTCATATAAACAGATTTACAAGGTAATGCTTACCTCCGTCAATGGCAATTAGTTCTATGCTGTACTGACTTCGTTTATCAAAGTCCAGTTTATTAGATACTTGTATCAAGCCAGTAGTTTCATCAACAGAAAAATCATCATATGCTCCTTTCTGAATACGATACTTAATTTCAGCATTTATTCCTGAATCAGCATCATTTGCCATAGTCTGTTCCACACTAGTGCCTAAGAGAAAGGTTTTGTCGTATTTCTATATTTTCATCAGTTTTAATTTCACAGTGGCAATATGTAAGGTTCTGCTTTTAACTTACCCACAGAAGCATCTTCTTGAACAAAAGCAACATAATTATCTCGAACAAATGCAGGAGCATTATTATTTACATCACGAACAACTATTTGGACAGTTGCAGTAGAGGAAAATTTTCCATCATTGGCCTACAAAATTAGAAAGGTAAATAAGCACAAATTACAAGTTAGTATGAGAAATTTTGTACCTTCGGTTTTGATACTAAAATCTTACTTGAATAGTTAACATTATATCATCTTTTGATACATTTGTCATGTCGACTCCTTTCAGATTGTTTATAGTCAATTCCCCAGAATGGGGATCAATAGAAAACATATTATTAACATTTCCATCAACAATGGAAAATACAATTTGTGATGTTTTGTCCAGATCTCGTGCCTGAAGAAAAGACAAAGAATATCAGCAAAATGTTTATTGTCTTCAAGCTCTGAAGAATGTAAATTTTATTTCATTCCAATATTACCTGGACTTGCAACTGTGGTTCAAATCTTGTAGCTCCTTCATCTATTACTACTCGATAATGATTGCTAAGAAACTGAGGTTTGTTGTCATTGCTATCAAGTAAAGTAATTTTCAAAGGAACATTGCTAGAGAGTCCCTTGCCATCATCATCTGTAGCCTTTGAGAGAAAATAAACAGAAACATTACACATACAACACTAAAAGGGACAGTGCATAAAGTAGAAATGATTAATTTATTCAGTTTATTCAGAATTAAATGATATTTTCAAATATTTGGAGAACAGTGCTTGCAATACTATATGAATGGTTCCAGTATAAAACAAGAAATCTTACACAAAAACATATTTGAACAAGTAGCAAGTTTAGATTTAAGGAGTGAAAGTGGTACATAAAAATGACAACTGGCAGCCATCTATAAGCCATATAATGAACTGTTTGAGTATTACACTGCATGAAAAACAGATGGAAGGAGTTAAAAATTGTAGAAGCTATTACAAAAATTATAATTTTGAAGTTGGTCATGCTTTACACCTGAGACTATTGACATTTGTTCTCATTCAAAAGAGAAAAGTAAAGAAGGAGAATTGTTTGTCTAATTTTAAGTATTACTGACAATTAAATTCAACATTGTTTAACAACTTAACCTAAACTTTTCAATCAACAGAGCTTGCTTCTCTTTAAAGAACTTTTATTAGTAGATTTTTAAAAGCAAACCTTTATCTTTTTTTCATTCAACAAATTATTATATGTTTAATATGATTGTGCTTATATTATTGAAAGTATCTAAAATCTCAAATCCAAATTTTGCATGGCAAATATAAAATGCATGGCAAGACAATATTTTGAAAAAAGAAAAGCAATGCTCAAAATTATCGTATTTTTTAATAATAAAAATATACCTTGTAAGACAGATAATAAACAGGTCTAGTTTCAAAATCAAGGCAAGGACTTGCTCCTGGAGATGGACATTCTGCCACAGTAATGACACCAGTCTTGTTGTTCACAGTAAAACTGTAAATAAAACATAACTATACAGATATGGACTTTATTTATACATTAATGATTGTTTGTTAAATGAAATGAAATAAAATGATTAACACAGTTTTCATCTTTTAAAAGTTATGTAATAAAAGCCATGAATAATAAGTAATCAAATTAAGATTGACAATAAAAACTAATGTATATTATTAGCAGGTGTAATAAACTAATTTGAAATGGGACTTACAGTGATAAATCTTTTAGAGAAAAATTAATGGGGATTTTGATATTTTGAAACATTTTAATGTTGTATATTATATATTTTATTGACATTATTCGCAAATTAGGTATTTAGGTATTTAGGTATTGACATTACTCGCAAATTAGCTTTACTTGGGAGATCAGAACATTTACAATACAGACTATGTATGAAAAATAATTGAAACATCTTTTCAATAAATTTGAAGGTCAAAAACTTACTTTTCAGCACCTTCTCCAAAGAGGGAATATACAATACCATTTTCTCCAAAGTGCCCACTATCTCGATCTTTGGCAGTAATTGTGGTAACAACTGTATTAGGAGAGGCAGTTTCAATTATCGATGCAGTATAAGCATCTCGATCAAATTGGGGAGCATTGTCATTTGCATCTGTTATAGTGACAGTTACTGTGGCTGTTGATGAAAGCCGAGGATTTGTTTGTGATTCTTCAGCAATAACCTACAAAATTATAATAATATATATAGATTTGGGAGGAGATGTGATTTTCAATAATTTTTTAGTTAAAGTATTTTAAAGAATTCATTACCTTCCCTCCTTAATTATTTAACATATACAATCACATGAATGGCACACATGCAAGTAAATATTATATTATTTAACATACCAAAACAATAAATTTCCTTTGATTGGGATTTTCGTAGTCTAAAGATCCATTTGCCACACGAATACTGACAGATGTTGATCCAGTCGCTGATTCAGGTTCTACTTGGAAAGCTTTTGATATGTCTTCTAAACGTAAGGTGAATGCAGAATTTATTCCTACATCCGGGTCAGAAACTAACATATCAAGATGTGGAAGTGGTGTGCCTTGTGGTACATTTTCAGAAATGGATGTACTATATTCACGACGATTAAAACGAGGAGCCTCATCATTAACATCTTTTATGGTGATTGTTAGATCTGTAGTTGCCTCTGTCAAAGGATCACCAGCAGCTGAGCCATTCACAAGTTCACGAGCCTATAAAAACATATTTATTGTTTGGTTTCATTTCATAATTTTAACAACAAAAAGCTTATGAATTTTAAGAAAAATGCAACTAAATTATCATTGATCTATGAACATTAAAATGTTTATAATACATACAGTACCTGTCAACCACACTTCATAATTCAAATTTTATACTTATTAATATTTTGAAAATGTAGTGACATTTTAACAATATACAATTTTAAACCAGAGCACAAATAAAAACAAATGAAAAGTGCAAATTTTTTTTAGGAAAAACACTTAACACAGACACACAGACCAACACAAATCATGCAGTAAACATTGAACATGAATAATTAGAGAAGACTTACTTAAATATTTATAGAAAAATTGTTAAACATAAATCAAAGCATCTTTAACACAAACATAAGTAGAATGCAGAATGCTGTGCCACTGTCAGACAATAAAACTAAATATATTGATTTGTGCACTTAATCATAGAACGAATCTCATGCAATAATATATTAAAAAATGTACATAGTTTATACATAGGTACAAAAGACACATTTCACCACAGGCAATCTATTCCTTTTTATCAAAACTGGTAAACTTGAAACTAACAAATAAACTTGTACTACTCTTGAAACTAACAAATAAAAACTTTCTTATAATATTCAATACTGTTAATAACAAGTAGCAATTGTTTTTCACAGAATGAAATTGTTATACTTAATACAATGTATTAGAGAAGTTAAAATGTCATTTGCTTCCTGAAGTACTTTGGATCAAAATTTTGAAGATGGCAAGTGTGATAAAAATGTTTGAATGAAATATTTTTTAATACAAATGTTTAGTGAGTGAAAAGTGATTACAATGTGCAAAGACATTAGTAGTGTAAGACTCATCAGTTTTCTATGTGTTCTTTAATCTCTGAAAATCAACATTTATTTGACCATTGTTTCACAATGAAAGTAGTTCACAGATGTATGCAGAAATCTCTTCTTTCTTTCCTGTAACTGCATTTCTTCTAAATTTATTGTTTCATCTTAAAATATATGTAGAAATCTACTGATTTTTTTCACACTATTCTTCAGGATCTTATGTTCGTAAATATCCATCAGTTTTCCCAATTTTATTTTTCTTGTTAATATGTGGAAGTTATATTTTGTTTGTTCATTGCCTTGTTTTTTATTGACATATAAAACAATACCTCTCATTTCTTCTACATTCATAAAATCAAAACTGGTTAGACTTAATACAACTTTGCAATCTTTACTTTAAATTTGCACAAATGTGACTGGTATGCTCACTAGTTTGTGCTGAATATTTCAATTTCATAAATTAGTAGTAAATAGATAAATTGTTTTTTTTGCCACTGAAGAAATATATATAAAATTAGATTAGCAAAATCAATACTATATAGGATATTTTCTTATCTTAAATTTTCCTTGACTTTCAAGAAATTGCTGAAACAATCTATGTTTAATCCTTGCAATAGTAAACAATTCTGGAAAAAAAATGTATACATAGGAAAGTGAATTGCTTTTTGTTGAATGAACCGAGTTTTTATGGATGTATAATGATATAAAAAATGTCTAGTTGCTCAAGAAGTATTCCATCTTAGCAACCTTTATTTCTAAATATACAGAATTTTTCTCAAATTCTTGTATGAGCACAACCAATTTTTAAAGTTTCTGGCAATGTAATGGTAACTATTAATAATGTCCTGGATACAAGAAAAAATAAAAGATTATAATTTGTTCAGTTACAAATGCCACTCAAAAAAATTATTGAGGGAAATATTTTTAAATATGGGAAAAAAATGGTCAATGTTTCCTTACAAAATGCAAAAAATATTCAGAACACACACCATTTTATTTAACAAAATTTTTAAAACATTCAGATGTTAGTAAAAATATAGTCAACATATGAAATAAAAATAACAGTATGTTTGATAATACTATGATTAAAAATCAAGGTAATCTGCTTAATATAAATAATTATTAATGTGTTAAGTTGGTTAATGTTGTATAAGACTTTCTTCTTCTTCATAAATATCTAAAATAGCCTGCTGAATTTTTCTTTTAAGTTTTTTTTGTAAATATTCAGATGGAAGGTTTTGTATTTCACTAGCAATGAAATCCCCAAAAACACTATATTTGTTCTCCAGCTTTGATAAAATAGAACATGCTTTCACCACTTTATCAACTTCCCTTTCATATAAATCCTTCCACTCTGTTTGTTTTCTGCGTGAGGATTCATTTCCAATTTTACAATAAGGCACAGTTATATTAATTTCTGGATAATAATTCTTCAACATGGTCTGTGTGGTGTTCTGTGTTTTGTGCCCATCTAAGCTCTGAAACAAAAGTAATCATGCTAACATGCACTCTGAAACAAAGAAGGTGCGAATAAGTGGAAACGTTTAAAATTGGGCTTGCTTGATTACATTCAGTATCAGAATATACTGTTATTGTAAAAATGTCAATTGCTGATAATATTAGTAAAAGTTCATGAGAAAAAGTAAGTAAATACCAGAGACAACTTCTTCAAATATTGTTTTATTATAACTAATTTTTTAAAATGAAAATCACAAAAGAAGGCTATTTGAATTGTGGATTTATTTCTGGTTCAGACCACAAATGTGAAATAATTGTTTGAATAAAATATAACATTCAATGAATCTAATGTGATTTTGAAAAGATCACTGCCGGAATTAGGGGTCCTAAGGCTCCTCTTTGGTCATGCCTAAACTTGCAGTGTTTCACAGGATGATAAAAAAATAATAATAATTTTAAAATTACAATTTCAGTCTTCTAAGGGGATATTTTTGAACAATAATTATGCCCCAAAGCAATTAATTATGCAATAGTTATGCACCAAGATTAATGAATTTATTGGGAAGACACTGTATTATATACTATCATTTCAAGGTGGACTAAAAGGATGAAAAATGCTCATTTTTGTTAGTCTAGAGTGCAACATAAATGGTTCATGCTTAGTGCAACACAAATGGACTAGGTAATACACGTAGTTATAATAGTACACACACAAAGAACAAAGGAAGGCATGCACCTCATGCATGTATTATACAATATTAAATAACACAAGTAACTGCAATAGTTTTCATGTATCATAACTATTTCCATTTGGGTCAGGTGCAGTGGAACACATTTCAATTTTATTAATTTCAATAACCAAGGCTAGAGTTGAAGCAACTTGCTGAATGACACTGCACAATGCAGATTAATTATCTTGAAGACCTCAGACTCCCAGACTCGGAGTTCATTTTCTTATATCTTCGCCAGAAGATATAAGACTCTCCCAGTATTGTTGTGACTCAATATTTATTCACAAAATATATTTAGTCAATTACAACCCAATAACAACTAAAGCAATGTGTAGTTCATAATAAATTATATCATCAGTTTTAAACTTTTATTCAAATAACTGGTACCGGTATGCAATATGTAACTTTACTGTTATAATAATCAATTAGAAACCGGAGGCATAATTAAAGGCATCATGTGTGGTTGGACTTCCAAACTTATTATTTTTATTGCAGAAGTAGGAAGTTCCTAATTATTTTGTTCAACGTGGTTAAGATCTTGAAATTTTTTGATAGTACACTTCGGTTTTAACTTGCAGCTTTAATTTTGTTTTCAGGATAGTTTTTGAGTTGGTTCTGAGGGAATAACCATGTTTTGATTTTCCTTTTTGCCCTTTTTCTTCCAAGAATATAATTTTTTAAAATTTCATTTCAAGATAATGATATTTTCCAAACCTACAAACTGTTTTTGGTATGTAACTCTTATTTTCAGAGGTGGTGCACAACGTTTTTTTCTCACAGCATGCCTTACTAGTTAACACATTCCATCACCTAAGAAAACAGTTCAAACATTCAATAAGGTGTAAAAACTCACGCGAACTGATATAGTGAGAACCCCAGTGGAGTCTGGAAGAGCTTCTTTGTCCAAAGGTTTAGCAGTACGGAGTTCTCCAGTTTCAGGGTCCAAGAGGAAATAATTAAGAGGATCTGTAAGAAGTATTGATATCACAGGCCTACTATGTAATGATGAAAGGTGAGGACGACACATTGATGATCTCTTTTTTGAAACTAAATTTCACAGGGAGATAGAAGGAAATCATGGAACTGTAACTTACTGGTCACAAGCTGATAAGTGATTTTTCGCGGCTTCCCCCGATCACCATCACGTGCTTGAACAGTCATTATTAAAGTTCCTATTGGAGCATCTTCATGTACTACACCTGCTAGAGAACCTATGAATACGGGTGGTGTATTCTGAACATCTTCAACGCGCAGTTCAAATGGTGTATGACTCTCATGATTACCGTCCTGCAAATGAGCAACACTTATAAACAAAAACCTTCATATGGCAAATCTGAGGAATACGAAAACTAGTTGAAAATAATTCTATACAAAAACTGCAATGAGAACACTTCTTTCTATTAAGATTGGTTATTTTGTAAGTGGAGAAAATTCTTTCCTAATTACTATTTCCCCCAATCAGCTGCAGTCTCAACCCAATTCTTCACGTTTTCGTACTTTATGGATCCCTCTCCCAAAGGGACTTTCTTTAATACACCCATTTAGTTGGATATTTGTTATCTAGTCTATTTATCCAGAGTTCATTGAACATTAATCAAATCTACCATTAGGCCAGGTCTCATCTCTTTCCTCTTTTCTCATCTCATTATCTTCTTTCATATTTCATTTTTTTCATGAAATAATTTATTTCAACATCACCTCCAAATTGTAATCAGGTATCAAAGGCTCTATTATGATGTAAATACAAAAGCATGGGAAATAACCACCATGAATAATATATCCTACATGACAAAATGTATGAGCTTTATACACTTCATGAGCCAACTAAAATGGGATTGAACTATCCCTGACTCCTCATAAAGTACATGGTCATATTCGCTGTCACTGGTCAATTTGCTATGGGTTTAAACATGTGTAATATGTATGCAAAATTACTTTCATGAAGAAATGGAAGATTCTTTATTTTGTCCAAGTACTTTTGGACGGCGTGGCAGACAAATACGGACTAGTTGACTGTCATGAGTGCAAATGCTTACTAATAAATTACCGCAAAGCAGTTGAAAAATATCATAATTTGACCAAATACAGAATTAATGCCGTGACATGTCCCATTTAATTACGGGAATCAATCTCCCCATCAAGTACTTCATTAGAACATGAATGTCTGATCCCCTGGAACCCATGTGGAATTTGTGACGGACAAAGCGAGCTCTTGGCAAGTTTTCTTGGGTTTCCCCCGTTTCCCTTGCGTCTCATTTTTCCCATTTCTCCATCAACATTCACCTCATCACTATCCTCTACTCATCAAAACTCCAATCCATCCAACAAACGAACTCGAATTTAAATTCTTTAAAAGGAAAGGATCCAACAGCCCCAACGACTTCATTACCGTAGCTACGAGCGACATCTGGTAGAACTGGCGCGCGGCGTAGTCGAGCGGCTGGCGCAGGACGATGGCGCCGTGGAAGGCGCGCTCGCTGGCGTTCAGAGCCACCACTTCGAACCTGGAGCACGCGCCGGGGAACTGCAAGACAGCAGAGGAGCGCTTTGCAGATGGGCGGCGGGGCGCCAGGTCGCCAGATTGGCAGGCGGGCACGCACGCACGCGACCTTCACTGTACCTGCTGCAAGTCGCTGCAGCTGACCTCCAACGTCTCGCCCACTTGATCCAGGTCCTCCGCGAGGAGATTGGGGAACACAGTGCTGCCCACGGGAGTGTCCTCCGGCACCGTCACTTCGTACGGCGTCTGCGCTCGACAAACGGACACTTCTCAGTAACATAAACCTAAATATCTTGAAATTCTTTTATAAGGCTGTCACATAGATTGATATAAAAGTTCAAAAAGATCCAAAAAGATTTCGGACAGTCAAATTTATTACATTATTATAAAAGTTTTTAATGTAATAAATTTGACTGTCCGAAATCTTTTGAACTTTTATATAAACCTAAATACATCGTTTGCGAAATAATCATTTGTGATCTAATTTCGGAAAATACTGTGTGCTTTTAACGTTGATCTTGATTTCCCAACGTGAAAGGGGATCTTCAGATCGTTTGGAAAACTGTGAAGTTGTTAATGTGATTTCCTTCAATTACTGACTGGCCTCAGTCGCTTAAGTACATCGGGAAAGAGTCGAAACATTTAAGTCACAAATCCTTCAGTCAAAAATCCAGATCTCCGCGCGTCAAAAATAATGAAGACCCGCGAAATCGAATTTCTACCATGATGTGACAAAGCCAGGTCATATCTATTAATAATGCTATGGACCCTTAAAGTCACTCCAACTATAAGAGTGCTCGATAAACTTTACAGCTGGCATGTGTCAAAATAGACAACACGTTAGATATAGTGAGTTGTTTCAACGCATACGCTTGTTTCATTGCTTGAAATAAACTGGACGACCTACACGTTTAGGAACAACGGGAAGAAGGATGAAATAACTGGGATTTCATTTTATTTAAACGCAAATGAAATAATATTATAATAGCAAGGGGACAAGTTTATTTCCTTTTATAATCTATATTTAAACTGATGTTGACATGTGCTTATTATAAAAAGAAAATATTCTGTTTATTTTTTTCAGAGGTAAATTAATGCACTGAACTGAAGGTGCCTTACTTCCAAAATATTGTCCCGTATGAACAGAGCAGATTATTTTTTTCATTTATTTTTTTCTGTTCAGAATTCCCACTTTTCAGGGATTTTAAATATGCATTCTATAACATTTAAAAGTACTGCGCTATAGAAAAAAAATTAATTTTTGTCGTCAAGGTTTTTTGTGACTGTTCCACTTGCGAAATTAAAACAAATAGTGTTTAACTACACGTACAAAATGCCCCAGTCAGGGCGGTGTATCTCAAAAAGTTTATCGCTTTTTCTATCCGATTTCTCTTAATGCTTCTCCCTACTGGCCAATCAAACTTTGAAACATCGGTATACATCGATCGCTATGTCGACGTCCAATAAACCGCGTATGTACTATTAACATAACTTCTTTGATTTTAACATATATTTTAATGATATTAACATATTATATTTAATAACATGATGCTAACAAATTATTTTCAATATTTGTCACATTTTGAAGCTATTGGATGTAATTTCATTCGTAGAATAGTCCTATTAAATACCACTCACGCTTTGGAAATTCTCAGATAAATCCCCCCCTAGCTTTGCGAGTCGGGGATTTATTGGACAATTTCCAAAGCCCTCGTGGTGTTACCTGTGATCAAGCGTCCCTATATTCTATTCTATTTATTTGGTAAAAAAATCCAGTAAAAACTGTATATGACGTATGGGGGAAGACATTATCTGCGCACATTTTCTTGAGGCTCTCCCTCAAAACCGCGAAATTAGCAACATTTGAAAAATTAGAAAAATAATTTAGAAAAATTATTATTTTAGAAAAAAAGAAATTAGAAACATTTTTGTTCTTGAGTTTTAGAAAATCAACTTCAACGGTAAATGAACTGCTGATTTGAATTTTCTGCATTGATAACAAAATAGTAACGGACATCAGTTCTACTCCTACTACTACAACAAGCAAAAGGAGGGCTCGACAAAACGTGCGCACAGTGAAGCTACATTTATACTGCGATTTTCGTAACTTTGTCTCTGACGGACATCAGCTGTTCACAGTTTCATCCAATCGAGAGCTTGAACATCACCATAGTGAGGTCACTGTCGCGAAATATAAGCTCCCGACTGGATGGCAGCGAAACAGCTGATTCCTGTCAGGGACAAAGTTACGAAAATCGCAGTATGCCTCCCCGAAGAGCAATGGCAGCGCGGCGCGTTCACTCACCCCTCGGAAGACGGGCGGGTTTGTCGTTCTCGTCGAGCACGATGACGGTGACGGGCACCTGCACGAGGTTGTTGTGGCCGCCGCCCTCCACCTGGTCCTCGAGCGTGACGAAGAAGCGCAGCGTGTCGTTGCGCTCGCGGTCGAGCGGGCGCGCCACGCGCACCTCGCCCGACGCCGCGTCCACCTCGAAGCGGTCCGTGCCGGCCAGCCCGAAGCGCAGCGTCGAGTTCTCCGGGTCCGAGCCCTCCAGCCGGTACACCACCGACCCCACGGCCGCCGCCTCCGACAGCACCAGCTGGTCCATGTCCTTGCTGAACGACGGCGGACGGTTGCCCGCCGCGGGCGCTGCCGAGCACACACAGCGAGCACGTCAGTCGGCTAGTAGATTGATTCCGGGCGCGGCAAATACAGAGGTCATTCATCTCGTAAGTGTACTGCAAGTGGGAGGAGGTGGTGGAGGTGGTGATCTTTCCCCGTTGGATGGGGCGATCCGACACCGACTACTTGCGGGATTTTCCCCGATTAGGTATCTCCCACAAGCGGAAACATTGCCCCATTCGGGACAAGCACTAAGCTCCTGACTGGTCTTCCGACATGTGTGGAAGTGTAGTGCATGTAAATGTGTGTGTAAGTGAGGAGTGAAAAGAGAACAAGGAAAAGGAAGGAAAGATAGCGTGCGGTTTGTGGTCCGTTTGTTAGAGCACTATTCCAGCTTTCGCCTAGTGTTGATCGGATTCATGTTTAGAAAATAATGGATTTCTTCGATGTGTAAAACAACAGGGAATTTCAACATATAACAGCACTAATAAATACTATACACTTCCATGTAGAGAAAGGAATGATCCACACAATTAATTTTGGCGACGCAAGGATGAAGAATAAAAACCCTTTTCAGATGGACCCGTTCTTAGTCTATTACAAATGGACATTTTTAAACTGTGTGCGAACTATGTTACTTCTGAAATAAATTTTCTTGATTTTTCCGAGGTACAAGACGACAATTCTTATATAATTAAATAATATGCTAAATATTTCAATATCAATAATATTGAAATGCATTTACTTTCGTACATTTTACAAATAATTATGTCAGATTATTTGCGATTTACTGCCAATTCAATACCACAAATCACATCCAGAATAAAGAAGCAATAATATTTTTTTGACTGTTCGTCACATCCCAGCAACATCAATTGTTTGAGTGATTTTAAACAAAACAACGGATACCACTGAACCCCCAGATACGCCGAAGAATAAACAAGAAAAATCTCCCGCAATCAAAACCGAACTTCTTTCAGTGACATTCTTTCTAGCCATTAGCAAAGCCACGCGCCATATCCTTGTTTATTCCGAGCGTTATTCATGTATTCGCGCCGCCGCTGCGGTGAAGAGCTCCGGCGAAGCGAGGCGCGTCGGGGCGACATTTAACGGAGGCGCAAATCTCCCGGAGAAGCTTCGGCCCACCGCCTGCGACGTTCGCAAATTAACTTGCAAATCGCGGGCGGCAACAACAGCACAGGCAGCGGGGCCTGCGAGGGGAGGCGGATGGGGTGGGGGTGGGGAGTGGCGGGAGGGGAATCAGCTGGGGGGGAGGGGCACGTCAACGACCGGGGATGAGATGCGTCGGAAAGAAATTTGACAAATGAGCGCGTCAGTGGGTAATAAGAGGATATTCGGCGAACTGGTTTTAAGAGTTTACCTGAAATACAATGCGTACATACGTTTTCGTAATTAATGCGATAATTAATGCGATTTTAAAGATATAACCTTTAAAATGTTTTAAATAAAGGACGGAACAATCGTGTAATCAAAATAACTCGAAGATAATTTGGGTTCATTAAAAAACTAACGCGCTAGCTCCGCTGCGGTTCTCTTGATGATTTTACACCTTGCTTGTTCCTTATTTTTCCGTCTCTTCCTAACGATCATTCCTTTGTACGTATTCATAAGTATGTAGAGTCGTTTTCAATTGGGGAGTTAAGAAGCATTTACAAAACTATGCTATGAATACAAATACGCTGATTAAAAACTTCTTTTTATTCTTCTCATAATGACGTTACAGGTTGAAAACGTTACTCAATAATAAAAACATCACACACATTTTACATAAAAATATTTTTCTTCCAGAATTGAAAAAGGAGACGAAAACATTGTGATCTTGATTAGTGAAGGGTCGTTATCTAAATATTCTCCGCAGAAAAAAATTGTAAAGCTGCGAGATGAAGAAACCAGGACTTCATCAAGAGGCGAGATGCCACCTCGCTCGCCCGACGTCTGAGGAGCTCCGTCCGAGGATGGAGCAGAACCAAATGGAGCCGCGGCCGCGAAGAGTGGAAGTAGGGATTTCGGGGCCGGCGAGGGGATCGGCAGCGGGGCGGACGGCGGGAAGGCCAATATCGCGTTTCGGCGGCGCCGTAATTGCACGGGGTGACCCGGCGTCGGGGGCGGAGGGGCGGATGAGGCTCTGCGGAGGGCCTGCCCCGCGCCCGTCCCCGTCCCCGCCCCCACCTCAGCTCGTCTCGTAGGTGCTGTCGCCGTTCGTTTCACTCATTTCCTCCGCATTCCGTTGTAGACACGGCCTTTTAGTGGTCACGGCTTTTTCTGCTGCCCTCCCCATTCCGCTCCCAACGATCGTCTGGACGCATCCTTAGTCCCACTGATGGTAGCATCTTCGTTTATTTATTGCTCGCGCACGTTTTCTTAATTTACGAGCTCCCTAGCCGTCGCCCAGCGCTGAATATCATGGGCCGTTGATATACTTAGATCTGACTAGGAACGGCACTTTCCAATTTACAATGCTGACAACATCCACCTCGTACCTTCAAAAGAATCGTATTCATCGTGCCACATTTTGGTGCGATAAGTTCATACCAATAGTTGGTACACCCTTTTAAGCTGTGACGTATGCAAATTTCTCCTCTCCCCGCAACCCCCGCTGTGGAATGTCAAGAAAACTTGCACTTATAATACCTAACGTTGATATCTTCTCACTCGTCGCGCAGCTTTCCGCCAATCAACCATCCGCTCGATTCCTACGTCTCCGCTGACAGTCGCCGCTAGATTCGTCACCCGCACTTCCGCCCCCTCCCCTCGGCCTCTGCCAACTGCCCCGCCCCCTTCCTTCGAATCCCGCTCCGTTTCTCTTGCCCTCTCCATCCTCGTGATCCGTCAGCATCCTGCCCCTCTCCTTCATGACCTCCACATACTTGGGGTTTTATTTCTTGGCGCGTGGAGGCGTGTCATCAAGATGGAATATCTCACGGCATTTCGCGTCGTTCTCGGTTGTGCCGCTGGGAGTCGCATGATCGCGACTGTGTCAAGCAGTGCTGGCGATGATGCGACTCCCAGCGGCACAACTGAGAACGAAGCGAAATACCGTGAGATATTCCATCTTGATGACACGCCCCCCAAGCGCAGAGAAATAAAAACCCAAGTATATATCAACTCGTCTCATCTCGTTCTGCCTCTCCGTCTCGCCGTGCATCGCAACATTTCGGCCACCGTCTCCACGACCCACTTCCCGCCGCCGTGGTCCCATCGTCTCATCGCGCCTCGTCTCACACCGTTTTGCTTTGGATCGCAGAGTCCCATCCCGCCTCGTCGCGTCGTGTAATCCGGCTTCCTACCCATCCACACCACGCCCCTCCCGATCCTGGCTCACCTCGACACCTCCCCCTCCCCCTCGCCCCAACCTATCCTTCCCCGTTTTGCCTCAACCTGTCCCTCCCCGTTTTGCCTCAACCTGTCCCTGCCCGCCTCGCCTCAACCTGTCCCTCCTCGTTTCGCCTCAACCCGTCCCTCCCCGCCTCGCCTCAACCTGTCTCTTCCCGCCTCGCCTCAACCTGTCCCTCCCCGTTTCGCCTCAACCTGTCCCTCCCCGTTTCGCCTCAACCTGTTCCTCCCCGCCTCACCTCAACCTGTCCCTCCCCACCCCATCTCAACCAGTCCCCCCCGCTCTCTTCCTCCCCGCCTCGCCTCAACCTGTCCTCCCCGCCTCGCCTCAACCTGTCCTCCCCGCCTCGTCTCAACCTGTCCTCTCCGCCTCGCCTCAATCTCTCCCTCCCCGCCTCGCCTCAACCTCTCCGTCCCCGCCTCGTGTCAACCTGTCTCTCCCCGCCTCGCTGGCCGTCGTGGCCGCCGCCGCCGCCTGCGCTGGTGATTACGCGGCTGCCCGCCGCCGTCCGAGTAATTTCCTCTGCCCGTAAATCTGATAGCGCAGCCGCCGCCGGCGCCGCAGTGGAGGCGGTGGGCGACGACGCCCGCCAGGCTTCGCGGGCGCCTCGCTCGGCGGAGAACGTCCCCAAGGCGGCCAATAGAATTAACGGAAATAAACACACGCAAAAGCAAAAAAACTGCAGAATTAAACGTTCAGAATGTACTAGATTGCAATATTAATTTACGACATTTAAATAAATAAATATTACATAAAATTACAGAATATCTGTGCCATTTTTCTAAAACCTCGTGTACACTTGTCGATAATTAACTCGGCGCATAGCAATCGTGTTTTTGAAAATGTCCTGAGGGTTCAGTATTCTGAGTATTTTATAAGTTCATTTTTATCTTAACTCGTTAAGTTATATATATATATATATATATATATATATATATATATAATTTGTGTAGAGCGAGTGTATAATTACTTACGAACATACAATGGTATTTTTGCCATGTGTAATATAAGTTCTATATATTCTTCATTTTTTCTAACCTGTTTCTGTATGAACAATTAATTGTATGATAAATAGTACTACTACAAAATGAATATTAATAAAAAAATATTATATAAAAGAAATTGTTGAACACCTTTGCGATGTTCGATTGACTTCCTGTAGTAGTAAAATATATATTTATCTTACAGGTGACTAAAAGAATTCTCTACGGGCAAGTTTATTATTCAAAATAATTTGTGTAGAGCGTGTGTATAATTACTTACGAACATACAATGGTATTTTTGCCATGTGTAATATAAGTTCTATATATTCTTCATTTTTTCCAACCTGTTCCTGTATGAACAATTAATTATATGATAAATAGTACTACTACAAAATGGATTCGTGCAAACATTATGCACTTTGTAAATCATTGTTTTAAACGCGAACAATCTTCTATTGGGCTCCTTACTCCGAACGGTGAGCCCCGAAACTGTGCTTTACGGCATTGCATGCTCATATTGTGGTGGGTAAGCATTCTTACATTGATAAGCTGATGATATTAAATTTCAGAGAAAATCACGTTTATATTATTGTGGAATATTAATTATGTCTCAATTCCTTCAATTTAATTACATGTAGGTCATCAACTTCTTGTACTAGCCATGCTACGGAGTAAGCGTCCCCTAAAGAGCAAAATCGCTTGAGTGATAAAAGGTTCAAGAATATCACAATCTGTAGGATTCTACTTATGAAACATTTCTCGGAACCCTTCTGCCCCCCCCCCTGGTATTCCGCATTCCCCCTCTTCAGAAACACGCAAACCTGATGTAATAGGCCCAGAAAGTACCGTTTCCGACTTTGGGCGATTTTATTAAGCGTTGCAATAATATCTTCTGTACGTGATAATCTTCAAATATACTTTATCGTCTAAAAAGTTTTAGATGTAGGACTGGAGTGAAATTTCATATTTAGCTGTAACATGCTTACACTGTTATATAATATATAATATATATTATATATATAATATATATAATATACATAATATATAATATATATAATATACATAATATATTATATATATATATATATATTTATTATATATATCCATAACATGTAACATGGTTATATCTATTGTTATAAGGAGTACTGCTGAAATCAATGATCGAATTTGTATTATTCATGAGTAAGAAAAGAAAGGATACCATCGACTTATACATTTTTGACAATTGATAAGAAACAGTGTAAGCATGTTACAGCTAAATATGAAATTTCACTCCAGTCCTACATCTAAAAATTTTTAGACGATAAAGTATATTTGAAGATTATCACGTACAGAAGGGATTATTGCAACGCTTAATAAAATCGCCCAAAGTCGGAAACGGTACTTTCTGGGCCTACATCAGGTATCAGGTATCATATATATATATATATATATATATATATATATATATATATATATATATGATAATGTACTGCGAATTACATTTAACGTCTTATGAACATGTAAGAAAACAATATGTAAAGTCGATCCATATTACTGACATTCGTGTAAATGTGGCATTTTATTCTGCGAGTAGAAAATGTTGTGACATAAAGTCCGTAATAGCCCACTCCACCTGAGTAATGCAATCTTTGAAGCAAAATAATACCACTTTTACCACGTGTGTAATACATTATTTTTTAGACAGCCTTACTGGCTTTTATTTTATTTCAATTTAGAAATAAAAATCACTTAATTGTGTACGATGTTAAATACATTAAGGTCAGTAGCAGACAAAATAAATATTTCTTTATTTTAGCCTACATTGTATGTTATATGTTTCTTTATTGCATTAACCTGTTTTGTATAAACATTCGAGCGAATCAAATCAATGTTTAGCACTCACAGCATGTCACAAAAATAACTACAAATCTCAAAAAAGTAATGTACATTGTTTTTACTTTTTGAATAAAAATTAAAATACTTTTATTTTTTCATTTCTCTTCTTCCTCATAGTATAACTTATTTTTGAATAAAGTAGAATTACAAAGTCTCCCACCAAAACAGTTGATTATCATCCGCTACTAGCACCGCAGAATTATGTTTCTCCTAGCTTTGTGTTGTTGTTTGCAACCCCTCTTCGCTAATGTACACCTACTCAATGCTTTGAGCCCACGTATATTTTCAACTCTTTGAAACAGAATAATCTAATCTCGCCATGCAATTCGAAGAGCCGGGTGGAAAACTACATATACGTTAGGAGAACCATAATAAGTGATGACCGGGTGAAATTGTCACCCGCCATTCGAATATCATTGGAAGAATATTTAATTTTGGAACTGAATAATTAAGTGGTCTGATGGATACGTCAGCCTTTGTGATTGATTTCATTCGCCGTTCGCACTCCACAGTGATAGCAAATACATTTTCATTACTGTCACTTATTGGGCACGCACTTTTAATCCGACTAATTAACCTGTCCAACCGTTCTGATCAACTCATACGTCAATTTCGCCCTGAGCTGGCCCTGGGCGCAAAGGCGCTTTTCCGCAAGGTCGAAATCGCCGCCGCGCAACTCCCGTCAGAATCCCAGGTGATTCAGCGACAGTCTGTCCGCCCTCGTAAGAGGATTCCGCCATTTTATGACACGGGTGACGTATCGGAGGGCTGCGGCGCCAGGCTAAGCGGGCCCCGTCGACAGAAGCGGCGGCACCCGGCGGCGTTGGGAGGGTGGGAGGGGCGGGAAAGGGCCCAGCCGGCGCGGCGCGGCGCGACCAGCCTTTTCCGCGCGGGCGGCCCGAACTGTTGTCGCCGGGGCTTATTTAGTCGGCAACGCTTCTAATGGGGCCTCGACCGACGAGTGGCTGGCGGCAACATCGGCCGCAGGGTGGGGGTGCGGGGAGTGACGTCGGGGTGGTGACGAACGCGCGGCGAAAGGGCGCATGGAGGAAGTGGGGGTGGTGGGTGTCTGCAGGGGAACCTGTGCGGTGAACGCTCAGCGCGGGAGACGCACGAACGGGCGGCGCAATGAGCGAGGGGAGCGCGCTGTGAAAGCGAGGGAGTTGGGCAGAAGCTGCTAAGCAGGGGGTTTTGGGTGGCCGAGGGCAGAAGCTACGCCGGGGGGGGAGGGTTGCCACGCGCGCGAGGGGGCGAGGGTCAAGGACGGATGGAGGCGGCCGGGGGTGTGGGCTGGGGCTGGGTCGGTGAAGGTGCGGGCGGCGGTGGCGAGGGGGCGGTGGGAAGAGTAGGATGGTGGCGAGGAGGGTGGTGGCGAGGAGGGTGGTGGCGAGGAGGGTGGTGGCGAGGAGGGTGGTGGCGAGGAGGGTGGTGGCGAGGAGGGTAGTGCCGAGAGGGTGGTGAGGAGAGGGAAGCGGGGAGGGGACGGGAGTTGCTAAGAGGGTGGTGGCGAGGGGGGCGTGGCGAGGGGGAGGGCGGCGAGCGTGTGCGAGAGGGCGGGGGCCAAGGACGGGTGGAGGCGGCCAGGGGTGTGGGCTGTGGCTGGACGCGGGTGGCTGTGGTGAGGAGGCGGTGAGGAGAGGGAAGCGGGGAGGGGACAGCGGTGGCGAGAGGGTCGTGGCGAGGGGGGCGTGGCGAGCGCGCGCGAGGGCGCCGAGCCGAGACCCGGGCGCGGCCCCTCGCCGCTAGCCGCCGCGCCGACCCGCGCCGCGCCGCGCCGCGCCGGGACGAGAGCGTGCCCGCCGCCCGGGCGCTGCGCATTTGCATATTGTAAAGTGCGATGCTGTGTCGATCCGGAGTCTTAGCGCCGGCGACAAGCCGATTAGCGAGGCATTACCGCGACTCGCCGCTTGTTCGCGTTGCCGGATGAGCCCCATCGCCCCCTCCCCCACCCGCGGCCCGGGCGGGCGCGGCGCAGTGGCGCTCGCCGTGTCGTCTTCGCTCTGCCTCTCCCACTCCCACTCTCTCGGCCCGCTCCGCTCGCCTGCACCGCCCTCCCCTCGACCCCAGGGCCGCTCCTCCTCGTTCCCTTTGTTTAACTCAGCCCTTCGCCCTTAAACTCCGCGTTGCGATTAGCGCTCATGTGTTTGCAGAACGAGTGTTCCGTGGACATCGCTCGTGCCGCACTTCACGGCAAGTAGGTCGTTCCAAGCAAATAATGAAACAATCAACGAATTAGCCCACGTCATGCGCATCGATGGTTTTATTCTTCATCAGCGTTCTGTCTCCTGAAGCGTTTACTAAAAACACGGTATAAACCATTCTTGAATGGTCATAATATAATTAAATGCAATTTCTGAAAACATTTACATTACAAACAAAACATAGTGTTCTTGTGAACAAAAAAATATTTGTTGTAGGAAATTACACATTTCACCTGAAGATAAGACATTCTAGTTTCAGACACCCGTTGGGTCTTCGATAATGCACGTAGATCGTGAAGTTTTCTTGTATTATTCTAACAGCTCTATTTTGGGATAAGTGAAATCAACCAAAATGACCGCACGAATCGCTTAAAGCTAGTTATACTGTTTTGAAAGAATAAAAAGTAAATAACAGCAAATGAAGTTCGTTTACAACAGATCTATCCCCTTGTACACGTCCCCTAAAACTCTTCGACAAGGGAACGCGACTTCATCAAACTGGAAGGGCAGGCAACACGACCTGCACTTTCATTTTAGGTATATAACGAGTAAGGAAAGGTGCGTACCTCGAGCAATCACGTCATTTCATCCATCGCTTTGTTCTTCTTCAGAGGATACAAAGTGTTTTGCGCATCTTTTTGCACCCTAAGAAAGTAGCTTGTTGTGGCAAGGAGTCGGATAAGGTACACAATCCAATTACCATGCTGCTCATCTGCTAAAAGCCTAATTTGTAGGCCAGTCAGGGAAACCGGACTTTTGGAGCGACAAGGCCTTGCTTGCTCTTAGTGGAATTACATTACCAATTCAAATCTGAGCGGGTTTGCTGGAGGCAAGAAATTAGTTGCCAGCTGTCACTCAAGGAAACTATTACGTCGGTCGCGTCAGGTCAGCAGGTCCACACGCCGTTGGGTCCCCGTCTGCCCTGCGGGTGCAACGTCCCTTCCTCAAGCCGCCTTCGCGCCCTTGTAGTTACGACTCCGTTCCTTGGAAGCCCTTCGCGCTTGGACACCAAGTTAAAATATTTGCCCGGATTTAATAAAAAATGCTTCTCTTTTATACTGTTTTCACTATCTCTTTCCTGCGGCTTTGTTGTGATGGAGAATCCCTCTTGGATGAATACCAAAGGGATCTATCTTAGGCATCTTGTAAGTATACTTTGTAATATGTACTTTGTAATAGTTTAAAGAACCGACGTTCGAGTCAAGCCAGATCACGTAAATGTTGATTTCATCACAAACAGCTCTCCAAATTTAAAAAAGTGTCCGATTTTAAAACATATAATAGAGCAAACAAAAAGGTTCCATGTTTCATTGTTTAGGATGTTGAGTTAAGGGGGAGAAACGTATTTGATATATAAATACAACTTTCTATACGCACACGAACATTTGATGTGCTATACTTCAGAAATATTTAAATGAGTCTCTTTATCTCGTGGCAAACAAACGGCTTGAAACCTTCTTGTTTGCTCTGCTGGTATCGATTGCTCATTTATTTTTGCTTCTTGATATTACACCGGTAAAGCTAGCAGGTAACTCTGAGGTAACAAAAATTGATATTTAAGGTTAAACATATTTAAAAAATCATCTTATACAAAAAATAAAATAAGTTGGACGATTTTTGAAATTTCTTTCAAACATTTCCCACGAATATTTGCAGTTTTATAATTCCGTTTACAGGCAATGTGGACAATGGATAATATCATTTTTCTTTAATGATATATTTAATTTAAACATTATCCTCTTTTCTTTACAGGTTTAAAATTATTTACGCAGACAATCGTATCAGTTTTCATTAATTCCTTACTTTGTCTTTTCTTTTTAAGAAAATAAATTAATATCATCATCTTAAGTAATGTTGAAGCTAATCAGTTATTATTCAGGTTACCAAAAGTGGTTAATTACTCAATATCGTACATTTTTGTTTGCTTCAGTTCACAAACCATTTATTTTGTATTTCTTTACAAAGCAGAAAATAAATCGTTCCCATTTTTCGTAATTATAATGAACAATTTATCAACAGTACATATAAAAATAGTTGTTTTATAGAGTGAAAAAAATTAAGTAATAAATAGGCAAAAGATTGCGACAATATTCAAATATATCGTTAAGAACCATCGTAAAAAGAACTCAAGTATATTGTCTTCATGATTTCGATTCGCCTGCCTTCAAAGTCACAGTGAAGTTCCTTTGATTTACTTTTAACAGAGCATAAAACACATACTGTAAAAAAGTTGTGTCGTATCGATAAGAAATACTCATATGTAAGGGCATGGAAGTGAATTTATTCGAAAGCGAGAAGCTCTAGTGAAAGACCAACAGTTATTTCATCTGACAGAACAGTTGATTTTTTCTTTTCATAATTTTTCATGATGAGTAACTGCCTCCAAAAGAAAAGAAGAATACTTTTACATTTTTTTTGTTCATTACTCGTTAAAGTATTGTAGCTTTTATTTCAGAAACTAAAACAGATGCTAGTTAATTAAATTATACGCTTCCACTCTACTTATAATTCGTTTATACATTACACCGGTTCCAGAACCAACAAAACCGTTAGGTATTAAGAGAAGGGAGAATGTGACGGGAGAAAAGGAAGAGCAAGATAAAGAAAAGTGGAAGGGAAGGCGATGACTGGGGAAGGGGCATCTCGACGGTCTTCGCCTGCGGGGCCCAATCAGGCCCATCCGCCCCCAGGCGCCCGCCTCCACCTGCCTCACGCCGCTGCCGCCTTTCCCGTCCCCGTGGCGTGTCGCCGAGACACCGCTCTCTCTCTCTGGCGCGTCTTCTCTTCGAATTCGAGGCTACATTTTGGGCCACTTTCTGACATCTTCCGGACAAAGAAAAAGTAACATTAGGGACATTTCTGGGTTGGCATGGTTTGGAGTCGCGATCCGCAGCTGAAGCTTCCAAGGCCGAAAGATCTGAGTTCCGAATCCTGACGATGGTGGATTTTCGACGCCATCTAAGAAGCGGGGTCGGACGAAGACAATGCCTGGATGAAAAGTCAAGAGGCCGGATGCCTTCGTCGGTAATTTCTGTCGTTTCCTCCAATTGATTCTATACGGACATTTTTGCTGCAATTGAAACAACGGACTACTGCCTTCCTTTCACATTGTATCCTCCGTTGATCTAAAACGACTCCAGTAGTACGGGGAGTTCGATATAGGAAAAAATATGCAAATTTATTATTCGTACTTCAAAATTTCAAATCTTTTATTTGTCACTATTCCACGTCGACTTTTAAGTATTAACATTTTCGAGAAATCCGAATATTCACAATTTCTTCGACTTTTCGTAGTGCATGTGACATGGTATGTTTTGTCACGTTTCTCTCGCCCAAAACTGATGCTGTAGATCCTGAGTGACAACACAGCGCCTTCATCCACGGCCACGCCCACCAATGCGTTCGTCTCCGCACGCCCCTTGCACACGGACGTTGCCACCACCGCTTCTACTTTCTCCTATACGTCTGCCTGGACGCCAACTTCCCCGCAGCCACTCCCCTTCCTACCCCTGCGCGTCCACGTACCGCCACCGTCTCCCGCGCTGCGGGCGCCGGGAGGCGGTCGTCCATCTGGCGCACGGTAACTAGCCGGAATAAAGTTTGCGGGGGCGGGCGCTGGCCGGGCCATGGGATGGGACGGAGGGGGGCGGGGCGGGGCGGGGCGGGGAGGGACGAGCTGGCGTCCGGCGTCATCTTCATTACGGCGGCAGCGCGCCAGGGGCGGGGGGGGGCGGCCCTGGCCGGTCCCTCGCGGCGGCCGCTGCCGACTCAGCAGCGCAGTGTCACGGGAGCGTGATTGGCGGCGCGTCCGCCCGCTGTCGTCGATGCGGAAGGGCCCGCCCTCGCCCCGCCCCCCGCCCCCGCTGCGGCCCTCGCTCCCGCCCCTCGGCCCCCGACGAAGAAGCCTCCTGCCGGCCGCGTGCCTCGCCCCTTCATCAGATACGGATTGGGCGTGCTGGCCGCCTCTGCAAGTTTGCGCCCCTTTCTCTACGGGACGCCAGTGATTGAAATACTTAATGGAGATCTCGCTGTTAAAAATAGCTTCACCGGCACCATGACTGCTAATTTCATTCTACGAGAAATGTTTGAAGTCGTTAATGGTTTCCGAGTTTATTTCTGGAATATAGCATGACCAAACACACCAATATGGTGCTACTGAATACTGAGCGCCTCTAGACTCAGAATTAAGTATAACTGACTCACAGCCAAACAATATATCACAAATAGACATGGTGAACATCTGACGTTCAGTCTGATTCTCTGTACTATTCAATGCCGAGTGTACAAAGTATATTATAGCAAATGACATGTAGGCTAGCTGGTTCAATTTAGTAGTACTTTCAGAATCGCAGCTTTCTATTCAACACCCAACACGTTTTATACGCATCCCTTTTATTCGCTTTGTAAGATAAAGCTGTTAATAAAGTTAATTAAGTTGATCAACAATCTCGCGCTAGAATCTAATGGGCCTCGGGGTAGGTCCAAATCTGCTTTCGTCGGGCAGATTTCGCTGGGAATGATGTGACTAACAGCGTGACCGCAAGAATGAGGAAAAATCAACAAGCCATGTTGGTAAAACTAATACATATTTGTGGGAATTAAGGATAAATGTGTTTGGGAGTAATACAATTTGCATAGTTCCCTTACAGGTGGCAAGAAAAATGAGTTATACATAAAGAACCGGAATATTGCAAGTTCAATAAAGAAATAATGAAGACATTAGTTATGCAATTTTAGTTAAAAATGCATTCGTTTAATATTGAACAAAGAAATGTAAATGTCATGTGCAGAAAGAATGCGTTAAATAAATAGGCAGAAGTATTGTAAATAAAAGTTCTGACCTGTTCTTCCTTTTCCAACAGTCATTAATGTCAATAAAAATTATCACATAAAATTAAAACAAATTATTATTAAATATAACAACATAAAATATTTTAATTCGATGTGTTAATGTTTATTTACCATTAACCCATTACATCTCTCTATTAAAAATGTTCTCGGATTTTGATCTAATTTCACAGTTAATAACAGTTGAAATAATAAGAACAGGACATAGCTTTTATTTATAAAGGTTATAATGTGACACTCAGAATAATATACATTTAAGTATACAGAAAGTTCAGGAATATATAACTAAGTAGAATAGTTGGCTGTTACACGAAAACATTGTAGGTTATCATATTTCGAAAACGCATACTACAATTAATTTGACTTGGTGAAAAAGTTCATGTTTATTTTAAAAGATAACATTGTGGTGAAACAATGTTTCAAATTAGAGACGTACAGTGCACAATGAACAGACTCAACGAAAGGACTCATTCAGTGATCATGCGATTAGATTTTAAACAATTTATTCCTTCTGACATACTGCCATCATCGCCGAAATCTAATTACTCCGACAGGACTCCATTAGATCACCGAAAGGTAACAAAAACGTATTCATAAAAATGAGCGATCTCTTGACGCGCAATACGTGCAGCGCGCACGCATCGCAGCGATAGCCGCAGAATTGAAACGAATGAGTGGAGTGACAGGTGCGATTTGACGCAGAGAGGAATCCCCAAGAGTTTCCTCCCCCTGCTGTCCCAGTCGCCGCGCTGATGAATGCGCAGTAATTCACCACGGGGCGGTGGCGGCGGTGGCGGCGATGGCGGCGGTGGCGGCGGTGGCGGCGGTGGCGGCGGTGGCGGCGGTGGCGGTGGTGGCGGCGGTGGCGGCGGTGGCGGCGGTGGCGGCGGTGGCGGCGGTGGCGGCGGCGGTGGCGGCGGCGGTGGCGGCGATGGCGGCGGCGGCGGCGGCGAATAAAGCGCTCCTCACGTTGTTTACTGCGTCGATAAAAACGCGTCCGTGCGTGTGCGGCTGAGGAGGGTTGTGGGGGGGGGCGAGGGGGCACGCGAACGCACGCCTCTGTCGGGGCGAGCGGCGGCGTTGGCCGCGAGAGGCCGCTCCCGCGCTGACGAACGGTCAGGGAGCGGCCCAGGAATGTGCGGGCGGGCGGGAACGGAAATGGAGGACGTACGGGGAGGAGCAGATCGTGGGGAGCAAAAGGAACACGGAGGCTGTACGCCGGAAGGGTGAGCAACGCGCAGAGATCGTCAAGGAAGGGTGACAGGAGGGGTGGGGCGGGGACAGATGGACGAGGGCGGGCGGGCGGGCTCGAGTGTGTGAGTGTACGGAGCGGTTGGTGGGACAAGAGGACATGTGGGTGGATGGTGGAGAGAGCCGACAGGTAGGTGATGGAGCTGGCGTGAGATGTGAGCATGTGGGCGGGCGGGCGGACGGGCGGACTGGCGGACGGACGGATGAGCGGACGGACGGACGAGCGGACGGACGGACGGGCGGACGGACGGACGGGCGGACGGACGGACGGGCGGACGGACGCACGGACGGGCGGGCGAGCGGGCGGGCGGGCGGGCGGGCGGGCGGGCGGGCGGGCGGGCGGGCGGGCGGGCGGGCGGGCGGGCGGGCGGGCGGGCGGGTGGGTGGGCGGGCGGGCGGGCGGGCGGGCGGGCTGGCGGGCGGGCGGGCGGGCGGGCGGGCTGGCGGGCGGGCGGGCGCGTGTGACCCGGAGCGGGACGAGGAAGCGAAGTGAGATCGGAGGGAGGGTCTTGGCCGAGCTGTGTTGGGGGTGTGGAGGTGCAAGGATAAGCGAGGTGTGGAGCCGGAGGGGGCGAAGTGGGGAGGAGTGAAACGAGGAAGAGGAAATTCGGGGCGAAGCAGAGCAGCATTGATACGGGATGAAACTGGACGGAGAGATAGGCCGCAGGATAAGGAGATTAGATGGGCGGGGAGAGACAGAGGTGAGGAGAAACAGGAAGGCGCGGAAAAAGGAAAGGTAGACAAGGACGGAATGTATTGGACAAGTGACGGGAAAGGGTGGGCGGAGGCTAGACGGGGCGAAGAAAGGAAAAGGAAGAGGCAGATAGGTGGGGAGAGATAAGCGATGTGGTGGGCTGAGGTTGGTAAGGGCGGGGAATGATGTGGAAGAGGCCAGGACACGTATGGAGAGGGCTGACACTGGGGTTAGGTGGAGGCTGGGAGGGGACGGGATGGGGCTGCTGCGGAGATGAGGTTGATGTGGGAAGGAGCTGGCGCGTGGTGGTGGATGGAGTAGTGCGGGAGCCTGCGTCACATTTGGAAGCGCACGAGCTGACGCGGCGACAGGCGGTTAACAGGAGACTGGCAGCGAGGGAGGCATCTTGGTTGAGTTAACGAGGAATTTGTTGGAGGGACGCTGATATGTGGTAATGGAGACATGACTAGGCGCTAGCAGGCAATACAAAAGGAGAAGGCGATTATGAATAGGTTTGGAATCCAGCAAATAGTGGACCGGTACCTTGTAATTGCATAGGTAGTGGCAGGAAACGGATATCACCAGCATATGCTAATAACATTCTAAATCATTATTGATCATTTAAATATTGAATATTATTTAAATATATAGCGAAGCATCATAATCTGTATTTGGACGTCAAAATCCCACCGGGAATTAAGAAGTGAACTGAGAAAAAGAAGAAGTAGCAGCACCAGCAGACGGAGCAAAAGCACAACCGGGAATTTGCAAGAGATAACAGAAATGTCAGGAGCGCCGCAATGGCGGTCAAAGCAGGTTGTGACACATGGGCGACGACGGTGGCTGTGTCGGAGAGGCAGGCGGAAGGCGACAGGGAGAGGCAAGCAGCGCAAGGAGCGGAGACGGCGCGGGCGGCGCACCTCTCTTCGCTGCTCGTTGCTGGTAATGAAGAGCTCGCCCCCGCGCGCCGGGCGTTCCAGCGACGCGAGACGGGAAGCAGGGTAGGGGGAGGGGTGGAGCGGGCGGGGCACGTTCTTTGTGGAACGGCCCGCGCGCAGGCACGCCGCTCGCCCGTCGGCCGGCCCGCTCCGCCTCGCCACGCGCCTCTCACTCACCGCGGGGGCGAGAGGCTGTGGGGGCTTAGAATGCAACGGGGAAAGCAGGAAAAGGAGCGACGGACGAGGGAGGCATTTGGATGAGTTAACGAGAATGTTTTTTTGATTCTTGTAAGGTCCATTCATTTGTTGGAGGCAGACAACTTACAAGAATCAAAAACATACCAATAAAGGCAGTCATTCATTCATACTGTGATAACGAGGATTTTGGAGAGAGGCTGATCTGTGGTAATGGAGACGTATTTTAGCGATAAGAGATAGTAAAAAAAGGAGAAGGCTATGAAGAGGTTTGGAATGGACGCAAATAGTGGATCTGGCACCGATTGCGTTGGTATTGGCTGGAAACGGATATCAGCAACTTATGTTAAAAACATTCTAAACCATTACTGATTATTTAAATATTGTTCAGGAAAGCCGACATCATTATCTATATTTAAAAATCTCGCCACGCGTCTCTCACTCACCGCGGGGGCGAGGCCGCAGGCGGGAGGGAGCGAGAGGCTGTGAGGGCTTAGAATGCAACGGGGAAAGCAGGAAAAGGAGCGACGGACGAGGGAGGTATTTGGATGAGTTAACGAGGATTTTTTTGATTCTTGTAAGGTCCATTGATTTGTTGGAGGCAGACAACTTACAAGAATCAAAAACATACCCAGAAAAGCAGTCTTAATCATTCATTCAAGTAATCTGATTAAGAGGAATTACTTGGGAAGACAGGCTTGTACGTGGTAATGGAGACGTATCTGGGCACTAGGAAGGAGAAGATAATTATGAAGAGGTTTGTAGTCGACGCAAATAGTGGGTCTGGTACCGATTGCATAGGCAATGGCAGGAAACGGATATCAGCAACTAATGATAATACCTTTTTAAATAATAATTGATTATTTAAATGTTGTCCAGGAAAGCTAAGATCATATTTATTTGAAAAGCCTTGTCACGCGTCTCTCACTCACTGCGGGGGCGAGGCCGAAGGCGGAAAAGGGCTGACGGACATTGAGTGATTATAATGGAACGGCGAAAGCAGAAAAAGGTGCGACTGAGATGCTGTACTGTCGGAAACTGACCTCGACGATGAACGGCGGCCATCGAGGAGTCGACACATCCTAGGCAATTGCCAACATTCCGGCCGTCCAACCACTACCTACGTATCGCCGACGCCTACACTTCTTTCGCGCTGATGAAGGGCGCAGTTCAACGGTCGAAACGTGGGATGCGGCGTCTGTCGACCAACCAAACACTTCATTGATACTGAGCTTCGGAAGCCTCATTCCAAGGCGGCCATCACCTATTCAGAAGCGCTCTGCCTGGCCTCAGGCAATGCAGTTTCCCTGGAAGAGTTTCTCTGTCTATGTGTAAGCAGAATTCGCTGACACGACACACGTCAGTTCAATTCATGAAAAGCAACGTTCGAAAGCCGGTAATGCAAAACATTTCATCTCGATGGATTTCAGCTGTCATAACACGATGATTGACGATTCAACGTTGCCAAGTTTTCCTCTTTTTGGCCGGGGCAAATTGATGCAAACAGCTTCAAGGAAATTCGAAGATTTTCTAATTATTAAAGTGTAATAAAAATGTGTATTTCAATAGTCCTATTGTACTTTTAGCAAAAAAAGTCATAAAACAAATTACATAAATTTCAATCCTCTCATTACGAATTGTTATAGTAAAATCTAATTTTGTCGGTTTGTTGTGAACAACAAATCTCATTTTCATAGAAATTAAATAGATTTGATAACATACGGTATATGCAGATCATCAGTCTTTATTTACTCACATATTATGTAGACAAAAGCACATTCGTAGATATGGATTCTACGTCTTAAGTTTTTATTTAATTTTGCATGAAGATACACGTTTCTCCCATATCTGTTATTTGTTAGATGTGTTCGGTAAACAGGTTCACATCAACAGCAAAGAGTGAGCATCATATCAACATATCCACGTGACAATATACAGTTTATAAGGACTACAAGGATCGTGTAAATTTTTGTTTCCGACACGCATCATCTAATATTGAAGAAAAATGAATTTTATGCATTCAGAGGCTTATTGTAACAAAAAATAGCAAACTTTGAAAAAGTCCATAAACTTTCAGAAAGAAAGAAGATATTAGCTAGCCACAATAGACATAATAAACACCAGCAATCCCTTTCCCATTGTGCTGCCGCATTGGAGCAGTGGCGTTGTTAAAAGTCTCTCGGGCGTCTACAACATTCATAAGAAGAAAAACTCGGGAGCGAGGAAAGCGCGCAACAAACATAGCCTTGTTTCGTCGGCGCCGCCGACTGCGAAGGCAGAAAATTGGATATCACATAACAAATGCGGTATTATATCTCTCGCGTGGCGTTCACAGAGCCTGGTTAATAAGCGGTTGCTGTGGGCGGAGGAACGCAACGGATGTGGCGGCGGGGGGACGGGGGCGGCGGGGGGACGGGGGCGGCGGGGGGACGGGGGCGGCGGGGGGACGGGGGCGGCGGGGGACGGGGGCGGCGGGGGGACGGGGGCGGCGGGGGGACGGGGGCGGCGGGGGGACGGGGGCGGCGGGGGGACGGGGGCGGCGGGGGGACGGGGGCGGCGGGGGGACGGGGGCGGCGGGGGGACGGGGGCGGCGGGGGGACGGGGGCGGCGGGGGGACGGGGGCGGCGGGGGGACGGGGGCGGCGGGGGGACGGGGGCGGCGGGGGGACGGGGGCGGCGGGGGGGACGGGGGCGGCGGGGGGACGGGGGCGGCGGGGGGACGGGGGCGGCGGGGGGACGGGGGCGGCGGGGGGACGGGGGCGGCGGGGGGACGGGGGCGGCGGGGGGACGGGGGCGGCGGGGGGACGGGGGCGGCGGGGGGACGGGGGCGGCGGGGGGGACGGGGGCGGCGGGGGGACGGGGGCGGCGGGGGACGGGGGCGGCGGGGGGACGGGGGCGGCGGGGGGACGGGGGCGGCGGGGGGACGGGGGCGGCGGGGGGACGGGGGGGACGGGGGCGGCGGGGGGACGGGGGCGGCAGGAGCGGCGGGGGCGGCGGGGGAGGCGGGGACGACGGGAACGGCGAGGACGGCGGGGGCGGCAGGGGCGGCGCATATGAAGCCCCGCCATCCATTCTAGTTAAGAATTTCGCGTTTCATTTTAAGGAGGCGTCTACGCCTGATGCTTACTACAACAAATCTCGCAAGACGCCACACGATATAACGAGAGGAGGGCTGTGTTGGTGGAGATGGCGGACGATGGAGACGCCAACTGTGATGGAGGAGGCTGCGCCTCAGAAATGATGGCAAAGAGGATGGCAAATGTGTTGACGCATACTTCGAATAGCTGTAGGGAATAGGACATGGAGGTAGAATGTACTGAAATATTATAAGTGGTGATTTCTTATGGCAATGCTGGACAATGTTAAAACGAACTGACTAAATTCAACAAGCTCCAGAAATATTCGAATGGTGTGTAAGATGCATTTTTGATAGATACTAAATGTTAAAGGTAGAAATGATGTTTTAGTTTAATAATTTCGAAATAGGGCGATTCAATTCTGTTTGTATCGTTAGCAAAATGTAGTACAGAATCAACTATCGTAACCTCGCCAGTGGGGCACCAAATCCTCCGCGAGGAAGAGCAGCGCTCTGCAGTGGTTACGGGGGCAGCGCTTGGGTCTTGGCTGCACCAGCGAGGGACGCCGCAGCGCCCACGGAATAAAGGGAGCCGCTAAGGAATGCGTAATTTTTGGCGTAAGCTGCGTCATATTTCGCTGGCTTAGGCGCGCCGGCGGCCGAGCTTCGTGGTGCGTTTCATTAAGACGCACGGAGCGGCAGCTCGGCGAGACGGATGTGCCCGTTGCCCCCGCTGCCCCCTGTCCGCCGTCCGCACCCACACCCCGACTTTCTGCTCAGGCCTTCCTTCGGTCGCCGCTGTCTGGTTCTTGTCCGCTGATTGATTGTTAGTGATTCCAGGAGCATTAACTGCCAATGTCCCGGAAGTGTAGTGCATGTTTTTCCTCTGGAAGTGGCGGTGAATTCCCCGCTGGATGGCGAGGTCCGGCTCCGACTCAGAGCCCGCGGGGTTTTCCCTAACAAGGTATCTCCTATCTACGGGCCACCGTCCTAGTCGCGAAAAGCTCTAAGCTCCCGACCGGTCTCCCGGCATGTGTGGTAGTGTAGAGCATGTGAGTGTGTTTGTATGTAAGGAGAGATCGCGCGCGGTCCGTGGTCCGTTTGTTACGGTACCGCTCCGGCATTCGTCTGGCGTGGATCGAAGAACTACCGATTAGAGCAGCCGGTGCTAGAATTATCCTCCAGAAAGCGACTGTATTCGACTTATCTATCTAGCCAGTGTCGAAAATCCTGCCACAGTCGAGATTCGAATCCTAGAACCTCCTGGTCACAGGCACTGCAATGACATCAGTTGATGCCCTGAGCCACCTCTCCCTGTTTTGTCATCCGCCGCCTTCTCGGCCCCAGCCGCATCCATCGCTGCCTCATCAGCGGCTGCGTGCTCACCGGGCCCCTCTCGGGTTCAGCCTCGCGTTGTCGCGCGCGACCTTCACCGTTGGCGCTTCCGAGCCACTGGTCCTTACGCGGTCCTCTGCCACTGAACTTAGCACGGCAAAGCGCTTGGGCACAACACGCGCGTTTTCACGCCTTTCATGTTACGCTTTCGCGTTTGTGGGCGCTCTTTTCGTTCGTTTAGTCGCAACGGTGAACATGACGGAACAACTCCTGTCGTCCACAGAAGCAGACGAGTTATTTTACTATTTGAAGATAAGTATAATAATATTTAGTGAAGAGAATGATAATGCTATTCTCGAGAAAAAGAGCTCACTAAAATAAGTATTTTCTTAAACTTTAATTATATGTTGTCGATGCTAACAAGAAATTCCTATATTACCAAATTCCAATGTTAAGGACAGTGTTAATAGATTTCTCTGAACTAGTCTCTCTTGTCAGGTACCTCGCTAGTTTATAACGGAAGTGTTCACGTAGCGCCAAAAAATACACACAACGTACCGCAAAACACAGATGTTCAACGTATTGCATACCTTCCCCCTGCCGACCGTCATATATTTCAAGGTCTTCAGATACATATTGTTTGTTTTCATTATCAAACTAGTGGCGCTACAGAATGGCACAGACTTTCCCGTATTAGTTTTCTATTTCCTAGGGTCTTCGTTAGCTATTCGGATTTGCCACAAACTCTTTCTTGCCAGCTGTCATCTATCACCGCCTAACATTTTCAAAACAACGTACATGACCTTCAACAAAGAACTCACTTTGGAGAACATTTTATTTGAAGGAAAAATCTCTAACTTCAATTTTGTAGTTGGAGAAAGACGCCGAAAAAAATTCAAACTTTCACAATTTTCGAAAATGCAGAGTTATCCGTGAGAATCGGACCTATGCCATGTTAATACGTGTATTTTATTCTATTCATACAAGAAATTTAAAGAAAAAATTTGGAGCCATTTTTGAGAAAATTTTGAAAATCTCAGAGGGCTTCATATAAAGTACCCCCAAATTTTGAAGAATCTTTTTCAAAATCTCAAAGCTTTGACTAGAACCAGATCAACCGGGGAATATCCATTTTGGAAGAAATCGTACGTATGGTTTAGGCGGTAGCAGTGTTCACAGACGGACAGACGGACGGACGGACGGACGGACGGACAGACAGACGGACGTTTTCCTTTCAATTGGTTTTTTCGGTATCAAGGACCCACAAAAGAGGGTTTCTGGCTACACCACGTGTTAGGGGATTTTTTTCTTAATTTAGCAACTGGTTTTATCCACTTTTTCGTTTTCACGGCCCGGCAATTAATTTTTTCCGCCGAAAATTGGCCATTTTTTCGCGCAGCATTACATAACTTTCCCTACACTACGTATATCACTCCGTGTATACGTTCGTATACGGGAAAGTAAAAAGGAATATAAAATTTAAATTATAAATTGAGATTGACATATTAGAAAGAATTAATACATTTTATAATAAAATGTATATTACGCCCTAATAATCAATAACAATTATTAAACAATTTAAAATTTATTCTCGTTTTAACCATAGCAAATTTTTTAGCACAAAACTCCGACTAAAAAAACAAAATATAAGAATGCATTTTTTTAAAATTACTGCTGTCTTATCAACTTGCTTGGAGGGCACAACAGCAAAAATTGGTTTCTGACGCGCAAGACGCTGCAGGTGTGCTCCCGGCAGCTTGAAACCGCAGGCGCTGAACGAGGTTGAGAACGCAGGGGCGTTCGGCAGCCGCCAATTGGCACTCGAAGAGGCTCCAAAGGGAGGAACAAGGCCCCGGCGGCTCCTGTCGCCGCGCGGTGGCGGTAGCGGTGGCGGCGCCATTAAGTCGCTGGCAGCGACTGACGGGCGACCCCTCTGCAAGGGGTGTTGGGAGGGCGTGCGCTACAAAACCGCTATCAGTGGAAAAGGCGGCGGCACTGAAAGGGGGACATGACGGAGGTGGTTGTCTGTAGTGTATCAATGTTGGACGGGCATGTCAATGTCGAGGAAGCGTGTCAATGTCGGGTACGTGAGTCAATGTCGGGTAGGCGAATCAATGCCAGGCAGGCGTTGTCAATGTCGGGCAGATTGTCAGTGTCGATTACGTGGGTCAATGTCGGTTAGACGCATGAATGTCGGGTAGGCGTGTCAATGTCGGTCAGGGATGTTCAAAGAGGCAGAGGAACGACAGTAGGTGTGCCGCACCGAGTCCCCACACAGCGAGAGACGTACGTCGAGGCAAGACGGTGTCAAAGGCGGCGCGGCGTCAGCGGTTGCGCCGAAGGGGCGGCTTCTAAGTGGAGGGCGGCGCGGCGGCGAGGGGGCGGGGAGAGAAGCCACGGGCGACAGGCGGCGCCGACAGAGCGCGGGGGCGGCGCCGCCGGCGGCGCGGCGGCGGGGGCGGCTGACGACGGGGGAGCAAAGCCGCAAAACCGCGGGCGGCGGCGCGCACTCGGCACCCCGCGCCTGCGTCGCCGCCTCCGCCTGCCTCCCGTGCGCTGCGCCGTGGAGGGAAAGGGGCGGGGAGGAGCGGAGAGGGGTGGGGCGGAGCGGGGTGGGGTGGGGTAAGGCGTGACGAGACGGGGCACGTTTATGCGCGTGGCGGGGAAGGGCGGAGGCGGGGCGGGGCGGAGGCGGGGCGGGGCGGAGGCGAGGCGGGGCGGAGGCGGGGCGGGGCGGAGGCGGGGCGGGGCGGAGGCGGGGCGGAGGCGGGGCGGAGGCGGGGCGGAGGCGGAGCGGAGGTGGGGCGGAGGAGGTGCGGAGGCGGGGCAGAGGCGGGGCGTGGCGTGGCGTGGCGAGGCGGAGCGGGGTGGGGCGTGGCGTGGCGGAGCGGGGTGGGGCGTGGCGAGGCGGAGCGGGGTGGGGTGGAGAGTGGCGGGGTGGGTGGGGCGGAGCGGGGTGAGTGGGGCGAGGCGGGGTGGAGGCGCGGCCTGGCGGGGAAGGGCGGTGAGAGTCTTGGGGTGGGAGGGGCGGGGCGAGGCGGGGCGCTGTGCGGGCGGGCGTTCCAGGAAAAGAGACGTTTCCGCGGCGGCGCTGCCGCCCTCGAGAGGAATGCAAATCGCCGCCGCTCATCAGCGCTGCGAGCGCGTCCGCTATGAATGGCTGATTGGAGTATAATGACGCACAATTATCTCGCGCGGCTGACTCGACACAATGGGATGGTTTTTCCATTTGAGGCGTTCTATGACATTTTTAAACGCTGTTACTAGACAGACGGTAAACATTTATTTTCCTGTCGAAGTGCCATAGGGTTGGAATTTACACATTTTGGGTAACGTATGCCGGGTTTCGTCGTAATAAAGATTATCAGTTTCTACACGTATTTTACATTTTTTAGGCTAGACTTTATTATTTATTTAACTCGCAGATAAAGGATATAAGTGTCATATTTACTTAGTTTTAAAAAGAGCAGTTTAACGATCTTTTGTTATCTGAATGGATGTGAATACAATGTTGATTTTACTGCTCATTACATCGTTATTTTTGTCTTTTAAAAATACCTCCGGAAGAGCAACGAAACTGGCACAAGATATAAATAAAAACACTTTACATTTCAATTGCAGATGTCAAAACGTGCTCGTCGACAAAACGTTTGAACTTCGATGATAATATTTTATATACGTAATTTCATACTTTACATACAAGGTAGCAAAAAATAGTTCGAAGACATATTTTTAAATTTTGATTGTTATATTTCAGTGCGTGAATCTAATTTCATTCTTTAATCACAAGGTAACCGAAAATGAGGGATCTTTTATGACATTAATTATGTGCTACGCACAATGGAATCATGGAATCACACGGAAATAAACACCTGAAACAATCACTTTAGAGTTATGCGAGGACTCATCTCAATGAACAACGGGGTGAAAGAGAATACATCGAGAACATATGGTGAAATACCAAGGCCATTTCGGTTGCTACCCTGGAAAATGGTATGATCATGGCAGAAGGCCTCTCAGCCTGGGGCATGCTTCCCCCACACCTTCTACGTCAGCGCAGGAAGTGGTCTGGTTTCTTTGTCAATTTTCCGCTCACAGAGCGTACTTCACTGGCGTCGCCCTTCACCCTTTCACGCTGTCCCGTTTCAGTCTTCCACAGAACGACACCCACTTAGACCAAGAGCTTGTGTCGAAATAAAATGGAAAAATGCTCGAAAAAATGACATTCAATTTGAATTCTCCCATAGAGAACATCTCACGCTGTCAAATACTCTCAGCTTCAAGGACTTGGGTGCGTGGTAATGTGTGGCAATATTTTGTCTCTCAAACGATAAAAAGACATAAACGTTTTTCGCTGAAAGATTTTTTCGGCCTAAACTGCTTGGTTATTTTATAACATACACTTGGTGATATTGATAATACATTGACCATACTCGATCTTAGATAATATAATACTTCTCTTCCCACATATGAATAATTTACAAGAGCGTTCATAAAAGAGCTGGAGTTTCGAAAACTGCTTAAGTTACAAATAACGCCAGCAAGCATATGCTGTTGAAACACCACTAGTATAAAATTTGAATAATCCGATCAGGATTAATTCGTTTATTCTAGAGATTTCATAAAAATCACTTCGTTGTGGATAATAAAATTCATAATTTCTCCATTCATGTTCAGGTTCATAACATTTACACGAAGAAAACAAGTTTAAGGCAGGAAAAATATTACCTTTTAATTTGAACAAACATGTGTAAATGAGATAAACTTCGTCTAAACACACTTTTTTGTTAAGTTGGACAAATAAAAGAGAACAAACACCAGGAATCCTTTTGAAAGAGAATGCTGAATTAACGAATATTGTTGTACTGCATCTTTATACTGGGTTTATATTTTAAAGGAAAATAAATAATACAAGTTTTAAAATCCTCTTGAATTCATAGTGTAATGAAATACTAATATAAGGTGATACTGTATTTACTAAAATTGTTCATGAACATAAAAAATGTTGGCAGAGGCCAAAAACGCCGTACTATTTCAGTGCATTATATTTTTAAATTAGAATAAAACTTCGCTTAGCACAAATATTCAATAATAAAATTCTATATGAGTAATTTAAGTTTATTATAATATATTGAAACGGATATACTATACATTATTATGTGTGGTCCATAATATCATATATGTGACATATTTTTATTGCATGTATAATTAACAACTGACAATTAGGACAATTCTCCAAATAAATGATTATAAGGTAAAAGCCCCCCGCTCGCAGATGAAAATTGTTCGGCTAGATATTGGGTGGCTACGCCCAGAGCGAGCGCTCGTTCCGCCGCCCCGCCCCCTGGGCCAGCGAGCTCGGCCGGCGCGCGGCCGCCAGATGGCAGGCGCGACCGGGTCGAGGACGGCGCGGAGCGGAACGCCCAAGTGCCACGCCGTGCCGCGCCGCGCCGGGCAGAGGGCGCTCGTAACAGGCGATGACCTGCGCGCGCTGCGACACTTGGGGAGGTTAAGTGGCTAATAAAAGAAACAATTAGGGCGGCGTGCTCGCGCCCGTCCCCGCCCCCTGCCTCCGCTCCGCGCGCCGCGCGCCACGCCTCGTGCCGCGGGCAGTGGAGGGGGCCTTGGCGGGCGCCGTGGAGGGGGCCCTGGCTGCGAGCATGCGCACAAACACGCGCTGCCGTAGTGGCGCGCGTCCGAACTACCGCTCCCGGCGTCGCGCCGCCCCGTGCCAGCCACTTGGATTCGAAGACTAGAGGCTACACCATTATTTATTATATCTACGTATCTTATCTATGTATGTCTTGTAATTACGTGAAAATGTAATAAATGAATTTGGTATTTCTCGCCAGATATTATGTAACCACGGAGTCTGCAATAGCGAATATGCTCAGAGTGACCTCTTGTTTTGTCATTATGTGAAATAATAACGTATTACTATATAAATACTCGTATGCGCAATATAAATATTTCCAAAACAAGAATTTCTAGAAAACGGTTTATTTTTTCATTGACTCGGTTTCTGGCCTGGACCGCCTGTGACAGAATACATCGTCAGATACATGATTTAAATGATCGCTTGATACGAACGGAACATTTTCGTCTTCCAAAAAATTGCTGAGTGAAACGATGAAAAAAATCAGAAACCCTTTCCTAAAATACGATTTGAAAATCTGTACTCTGTTGATATCAAAACACCTGTTTTTATAGTAGCCAAATAACATCACAACAGTTATATTACCTATAGTAATACATTGACTAGCACAATAATTCAAAAGTTTATTCGCCAAAGACATACTTCCATTGTTCATTCATGGAAGTCGATTTTACAGCATTTTTTAATTGATATAGTTTAATAGAAATGGACTTTTTAATAGATTTTATTTTTTAAAATATATATGGTTGAAAGTTATATAAGGGAAGATTTGTGACGAGATATGCCGAATTATTGTGAACCAAACAAAAAGAGTTTTTTATTATATCAGAACTTTTTATCTAAACTGTAACTTACTGTTAGCGTTAACATTAGTATATCAACTGTTAACACACAATACATGAACGTCAAATAAGACGAGATGATTCGTAATACAACATGAAGCCCTTTCTCTCATAAATGAGGCAATATTAAAATTACGCAGTCGCTAGAGAAATATGTGTCTTACGGATTTCAAAACCAAAGATCATTTTAGAATTGAAGCGGGTTAGAACAAAACGATGGGGCAATTTCAGATGGCAGTATATAGATTAAATCAAACTGCAATAAAATATGGTTTTAAAATATCCACAGAAAACACTAAAACTATGGCATACAAAGGAAAATACCCAGTGAGAACAAATCTTGTGATAGATGGAAAAATTATCAAACAGGTAAAATATTTCAAATATCTAGGTTGCCACATCTCGTTTGACAGAGATATAGATGTAGATGTAGATAAAAGATTAAATAAATTTAGAAATATCTGTGGCAGGATTCGCAGACTTCTAAAAAACAAAACAAAAATAAAAACAAGAATAAAATTCAACACAGTAGCTGTGCCAATGTAAATGTATGGAGATGAAGCAAGAGTGACATCAAAGAAAGATAACTCTAAAATCCGGGAAGCAAAAATGACATTTTTGAGAAGCACTCTAGGTTATGATGTCTTAGTTAAAAAGACAAATACGGAGATAAGAAATAAACTGAGGTCAAATCACTGTTGGAGAAACGGTAAAGAAATCAGTAAAGATTGTATGAACGTCTTATACGAATGCCCGATAGCAGACTACCAGCATTCGCAGAGGACTGCAGATGCAGAGGAAGAAGAGATATAGAAAGGCGCAGAAGGAAGTGAACACCGGAACAGGTTCTTGAACCTAACCCTCGAGTGTAGAAGAAGATAAAGAATCGTATATGTAGCTCCTTTATAGAGAGTAAAATACTCTATAGGGCAGAAATCTGGACACTAACAAAAAATTAGAAACAAACTTCAGGAAAAAAAAATTAATGAAATAAGAAATAAAATGGAGGTGCAGACAACCTTGAAAGTGATGATCAAAATTAAACCACTAAAATGGTATGGACATATGAGATGGCTGAAATTAAATAGACCTTCCACAAAAAAATTGAAAATGTATATACAATCTAAGAAGATACAGATGGAGACAGAAAAGGACATGGAATATGACAATAACTGAAGTCATGGAAAAAGAGAAATAGAAGAAAACGACGCGTGGAATAAAGAAACATGGAAATTGGGGTGTGGAAAACGACCAAGGCTAGAAAGCAACCACAAAAAAGATAGTAAATAGACGTTTCAAGGAAAATATAATATGAAGATATACTTAGTACAATTAACCTGTTGACGTTTTTTTGTCCTACTAATGAGGATCCATGTTTAGACTCATGAATCAAATCTTTTCAAGCGGGTCACGTTGACGTCTGTCGCCACAAAAAAGAATTCACTGCGTGGTCTTTATTGTGTTTCCTCTGCTTGTATTCCGCACAGAAAAGCTGAACTAATGAGACACCATCTCCGTTCACTCAAAAGGAAACGTTTTCAAACAGCTTCCTATTGAGACGATAACGAACATAAGCCTGACAAATTGTACCTTCCAACGTTCGCTCGCTCACGTGTTGACCTCTCGTGTGCGTCGACACACAAAAGCGTCACCATGCAACGTGCCGCGGCATGATGATACAACGTGCGCCGAGAAAACATTTTAATGGGGACGCGGTGTTTGGCAGTCGCAGGTTTTGGAGTCACGCGCCGCGGGGCGTGACCCGAGTGACGGCAAGGAGACTGAGCTCTCGACCTGGAGAGACGCCGCGGCAGTCACGGGGTGGACCAAATAAGTCGGAGGGGCATGCAGAGGCGTATAAAGATATCCAGGCGCGCATGAAAAAACTAGAATTAGTGCCCCTGTCAGGATACGGCGGGATCGGATCGGGTATGATACGGCGGTGGTACAAGGAATGAAGTGTAGCATAAGCAGTCACAGGGTGGGTAAGAAGCGGTAGACACGTAGGGGTGGGCACACGGATTGCGAAACGGGTGGAACGGGTGGGAAGGGTGAGACGGGTGGGAGGAGTGGGATGGGTGGGATGGGTGGGCCGGGGGGGACGGGTAGGATGGGTGGAAAACGTGTGGGACGGTACGGGGAGCAAGCGTGAGAGTGGTGAACATGGAGGCCCTGAATAAGGGCTACAGTGAGGAAAGGTGGTAAGGGACGGTAATAAGGGCGGAAGTAAGGGCTGGCAGTAAAGGGGAGTGGTACCGGTACCCTGGAGAAACGGGGACGTAAGGCTCGCTGGGGGCGCCAGGGGGGTAGAATGCACGGAAGTGGCGCCTGGATTGACAGTCGCAGTCGCAATGGCCAATCAGCGTTTCGCTAATTCGTTCGTTTACGCAGCATATATTTCAATGGATACCCTAGTTTTGGGAGAAAAAAGTGCTGCGTGATATAATTCCCAGATTTAAAGTAAAATACATTTCTTAATAAGATCGTTTAATGATATTAAATATTGAATAATAAGATAAAAGAAAGATTTTACTTGTTAATAAGCAGAAGCAAAAAGTGTTCTACTATTGTATACACAATTCACTTCTCATTTTAATGAATTCCCTGTTATATATATATATATATATATATATATATATATATATATATATATATATTGATATTTTTGAAGCAAAAAAGTAGTGACTCACGTGATGGCGGTATATTGGGCTCAAATAGAAAAAGTCTCGACATTAGTAGTTTTAATGCAAATTTGCATAATGACAACAGAAACACAAATGTAGGCTCGCAAAATATTTTCCGAGGGAAGGCAAACAACCACACCGCTGGTCGCAAGACAGCAACAGCGGCGGGCACCGCGTCGGGGCCGCTGGCCGCAGGGCGAGGTAGCTGACCTGCGACCACGCCCACCGGCGGCAGTTTTAATCCCTAGACGAGCGCTGTAAAAAGCAGCGGTGGCGGCCGCTTCGCAGGCTGAAGCCGCGTGGAGGGCAGCGCGAGGCTGTTTACGATGGAGATACGCGCGGGCGGGCGAGAGGGCGGGCGAGAGGGCGGGCGAGAGGGCGGGCGAGAGGGCGGGCGAGAGGGCGGGCGAGAGGGCGGGCGAGAGGGCGGGCGAGAGGGCGGGCGAGAGGGCGGGCGAGAGGGCGGGCGAGAGGGCGGGCGAGAGGGCGGGCGAGAGGGCGGGCGAGAGGGCGGGCGAGAGAGCGGGCTAGAGGGCGGGCGAGAGGGCGGTCGAGAGAGCGGTCGAGAGGGCGGGTGAGAGGGCAGATGAGCAGGAACGGAGCGGGGAGAATGGAGAAGGGGTGGATTCGGACGTCAGGGAGCAGAAGCGGGTAGTGAGGGGTGGCGCGTGGAAGAGCTGGGCGATGCGACGCGGTGCGGAGCTGTGCGTTGCGGTGTGGAACGCTGCGAACTGTGGAGAGAAGAGACGAGGCAGCGCGGGGCCGAAAGGGTCGGAGCAGGAGGGTGGGAACGAGATAGAGCGGATAAATTAGGGCAGTAGGAGCAGAGAGCATGCGAAGGCAGGGAACTGGGGTGGGCATGGAACAGGGCGAGGTTAGGGTGAGGGTCAGGGGCTTGGAGAGGGAAGATGACAGAGCAGGGAGGCGCGAGTTGGAGCGGACAGTAGAGTCGTAAAGTAAGGAGCTAAGCGGTGCCGGGTTGGGGAGCGGGGCAGTGGGACACGGGGGGGAAGCGGAGTGGAGAAGGGTAGGGCTATGCGGCGCTTAGCGGCAAGAGGCCAGTATGGTGCGAGCAGGGGCGGGATGGGTTAGAGGAGACAGTTTAGGGCAGGGGATCAGAGGAGAAGGGAGAAAGCAAGTGGGGCAGCGAGCACGGCCGGGCAGGGGGCCGAGATAAGGAAGGGCAGGGGACGGAGCAGTATGAGGCGAGGGTGTGAAGCTGTGCCGCGGGGCAAGGGAACAGGACATAGGGCGGGGCGGAGAAGTACAGAGCTCTGCAGTGCGGAGCTAAGCGGTGCGGAAGCGGTAGCAAGTCGAGTAAGGGAAGGGAGCTGTGGGTTGCTAAGCTAAGGGAAGGGGTATGGTGGGTGAATGTGGTCGCCAGGGAAGGTGGCGGGTCGAAGAAGTGCGGAGCTGTGGGCAGCGGGAGCGGTGAGGCAGAGCTGTGGGCAGCGGGGGCGGAGTAGTGTGAGAGCAACGGGGCGTGGCGGGGAGGTAGGCTCTGCAGCGGTGGTGAGGTGGGAGGGGGGGGCCCTCGAGGTCGCGGAGCCCCGCGCAGCCTCCGGCGCCGGCGGGAGCCCCGTAAATTGCTCCACCTGATAGAAATACGGCCCCCTCGGCCGCCGGCCACGATCAAAGAACACACGTTCGAGGCGGCCGCGGCGCCGCGACCGGCCGCAGAAACGGACGAGCGCGCGGCTGGCCGCCGCCGGCGAATCGCTCGGGACGCGCCTGCGGTGGAGACGCGAGGACTGCGTTCTCGCATTACATTCACGAGATACGCAGATAGAGCCATTGTACGTGAAAGGCAACAACACATATCGCCGTTATCTCCTCAATTAAATGAGCACAAGTTTATGTCATTTTGGAGATATCGCTTTGTTCTTACACAACAGTTTCTTGATGATTTCTCTTCCCGCAGAACGACCAGAAAGGTGTACTTGAGTTGTAAGTCATAGCACTACGGGTATTTTTACGTCACAGAAAAATATTTTTTCGGATAAAAACGACGAAAACCGAAAATTTGGGATTTGGAGAAACCAGATTTCATATTAAGACAGATCTCTATCGCATACGGCCATGCGATGGGACCTGACTTCGTCATCTTTTCCTCAGAATTGCGGTGTACTCGCAGTTTGCAAATAACGGAAATGACCTCCCGGGTACTCCCGAATCTTTCAGTAACGTTTTGAATTTTGGAAATGAGCGCTATGTCCAGATGAATAAGGCTATGATGAAACTATAAAATTGTAAAAATATACTTTCTACCTCGATCTATGTGACTGAGGCAAAATTGTAAAGGAATAATTTATTGCTAATATTCTGAAGAAAACGCTGGTATATTTTTCATCTGAAATAACTTTTTTGTATTTCACATTCTAAGACTGATTATTTACGCAGAGAAAACGGAAGTGAACGATACAGATAATTCAGTGTTCAATACAAACAACTTGATTTAACTCTAACACGTTGAGCAGTTTTTCTGTATTTTTCAGTTACATATTTCCTGTATTCTCAAATGGCTAGAAGCATTTCATTATGATGTTTCTGAACTCCATAACCAGATAAATACAATATATTTAAAAAATAAATAAAAAACAGAAAATCATTGCAAATTAGAAGGAAAATATTTCTGGTGGAATCCGAGAATTACCTCTCTGGAAATTCAAACAAAACCTCGTACACCTCATATTATTAACTTATTACTCTTATTACTAATCTTGTCTTCATGAATTTCGGGATCTCGCCCATTACATCTCTCTAACAAATCAGAAAAAAAAACGAATTATTTACAAGCGTTCTAGCCAGAAATATTTTCAATTCTACTTGTCTGAATTTCCAGAGACGCCAATTCGCTGTTCCGCTAACACGTCATATGCGCATGGGGTCCGGTTTTCCTTAGAGGTGATGCTCTTAAAATAGGATAATAACAAGAATTTAAACTCCAGCATTGGGGAAAGAGAAGCTAGCGAGCTGCCGCATGTGCTGTTGAGTCCCCGCCCTCGTCAGAAGTGAGGGGGGACCGAGAAGCTTCGCCCGCGAGGAGACGTCGGCGAGCGGCTGACGTGGAGTCTGGCCACATCTGGAACAAAAGCCGCAGACCGGCGCCTGTCCGCCGTCATAAGTTTCTGGGGCGTCCGAGGGGAGGAATTCTGCTCGGACTCTATGCAGTGGCGCGGACGACGCTAATGAGTTTCCACGAAGGCGACCCGTTAAACGCCACGTGGGGAAGTGAGGGTGACAATTCTCGGTTTTCCAACTGTTTCAACTAGTCCAGAGCGAACCTTGCACACGCAAGTGATATCTAGGGCAACTTGGAAAGGGTTATTGATGGACAAAGAGTCAATCACGGACAAGTCGGCAGTTCGTTCTAAGAAACATATTCGTATTAGGGAGGATGTAGAAGCCGAACACTACCTGGGGCATTGTAGAGATGGCACTTGTCTATGCATGAAATGTACAGAAATCGTGCCAGTCAGATGGACGTGGTATTCGTCAAATTAGGAGAAGTTGAACAAGAGTCCAAAAAGCGTAAATAACAAAAAAAAAAATAAATAAAAAAGGATGGTAACGATTATTCGAAGAAAGCACATTTATAAAAATCTTTAATTTGAATGTGTTAGAAATCCATTTTAAGACGCTCTAGTTTAATAAATAAATTATTAAATAATAATAATAATAAATCAACTTTCAAATGCATATAACTAATGCTAACAATAAACGTATTCTTAATTAATGTTATTAACCAATGCGTGGTATTTGGTGTAGAGTCGTTTCTCAGAGCATCGTAACAGATAACAGGACCGCACGAAAACAAGAGTAATCATTGTCAGAAGGATGCAAATATTAGGCGTTATGTTGCGAGTCCCTACGTAGCCGGCGCCTGTCGCAGCAATTCGGCGAAGGTTGACGAAGGAAGCTCACCGGGCAGCGGGCAGCTTTGTCGCCGGCGGGGCGGGGCGGGGAGGGGCGGGGCGGGGCGGCGGGGGACGAGATGCCATCGCCCGCGTGGGCGCGTAAGGCGCTTAGGCGGGGCTCGCTCTGCCCAGTAATTGAAGAGCTTCCCCGCGGGCGAGGGCCGGCGGCCGGCCGGCGCGAGAAGCCCTCGCGTGCGCTGCCGCACTGCCTCTACTCACGACGTTTACACATACACCCGCCCACGGCCATACTCGTCTCCTTCCCCCTCCCCTCCATACACACATGGCGTCCTGCACGGATTGGCGGATGGGCAAGGAGGAGGGGGAATGGGAAGGCGAGATCGCGGTCCGCTGCAGGTTGAATAGTATACTACTTCGGCATTCGTGTGGAAAACTTTACGCTCGACCGTGCGGTCCCTCTGACCGGGAGGTCCTAGGTTCGATTCTCGACTGCGGCAGGATTTTCGACACTAGCTTGTCAGCTAGGTCGAATTCAGTCACTGTCTGGAGGAGAATCCTAGCGGCCGCCAGTACCATCGGTACTTTTCCGTGGTTTCTTCCATCAACCCTAGGCGGATGCCTGAATAGTATCCTAACAGACGGGCCACGGACCGCGCGCGATCTTTCCTTCCTCTTCCTTGTCCTATCCTCACTCCTTACACATACACTCACACTAACATGCACTACACTACCACACATATCGGGAGACCGGTCGGGAGCTTAGAGTTTGTCCCGGTTGGGGCGGCTGGTGGGAGATCCCGCTGGTGGGAGATACCTGGTTGAGGGAAAACCCCGCTAGTCGACGGTAGGCCGGCGCCGGATCTTGCCATCCAGCGGGGAAAGATCACCGCCTCCCGATGAAAGGCGCACTACACTTACGGGACTAATGACATCTGTAGTTTACGCGCCCGAAATCACAATCAATCGACCGTGCGGAATAGAAGACTAGCAGAATTACCCTCCCGCGCCGTCTTCCTGCTTCGTCAGTGCTGCTAAGACCCGATTGTTCTCGTGTCGCAAACACCCCCTCACTGCCATCTCCCCCGCCATTAATTCCGTCCCGTCCGTCTCGTCTACATCTCGCGCCGCCCGGACGTCCTGTCCTGCTCGACCCAGCACCGCGATACAAAGCAATACTCAGGAACAATGAAGCCCAGGTTGACCGGGAAATTACATTTAATTGAAGCGCCATCTTGTGCTGCAGCGCCATCTAATGGAGAGTTACAACAAAGTGAACAGCATAAAAACATTCTCGAAAAAAAAAAATACTATCCGACGACCTACTAGACAGAAAAGGACATTCATAAAATAAATTAAGAGCTTATAAAGAAACTGAAATAGAATCAATGAGTGCAGAGACATTTAGTTCGTTATTTTTGCTTCACTGGGTCAACCTCCTGCGAATAGAACTCCCGTCTCACGGCGACGTATGAATTCAATCTCCACCTCAAACCCCGGCGGAATCAAATTTCCGCCCGCCTCTCACCTTGTTAGGCAGCGCCTTCGCCCGCAGCGCGCCCTCGGCAGCGCCCGCAAATAAAAGCGCGCGGCGGGTGCGAAAACGGGGCGGGGCGGGTGAGACCACGGGCAAGGCACGCGCGGCACGGGGAGAGGTGCAGCGGGGAGGCACAAGGTGGGACGAGGCGAAGTGGGCGAGGGAGGCGAGGCGGGATTGGATGAGGGGGAGCGGGCGAGGTGGAACGGGACGAGAGGCGGAGCGGGGGCGGGGGATAGGCGGGCGGGGCGGGTGGAGTGAGACGGATGGGGCGGGGATGTTCGGGGAGAATGGAGCAGGTGGGCCGGGGCGGGGCGGGTGGGGCGAGAGTGGAGCGGGGCGGGACAAGCGGGGTGGGCCAGGTGGGGCGGGCAGGTGGGGCGGGCCAGGCCGGGCGGGCGGAGTAGGCGTAGCGGGCGTGGCGGGCGTGGCGGGTGGGGCGGGTGGGGCGGGTGGGGCGGGCGGGGCGGGCGGGTGGGCGGGGCGGGCGGGGCGAGCGGTGCGGGCGGGGCCGGCGGAGCAGGCTGGGCGGGCGAGTCGGCGGGGCTGGCGGGGTGAGCGGGCAGGCCGAGGCGGGCGGGGCGGGGCTGGCGCGGGAGGGGCGCGTGGCGTGAGGCGGTGGGGCATGACGTGCGCAGAAACAATCGCAGCGGCGATAGCGATCGCGCCGTCCGCGGAGGCGACCGGCCGCGCACGCGAGGCGGCCGGCGCGGCGCGCCGCCTCTGCCCAGGGGCGGCCACGAGCCAAGGCGGCCTCCGCACCAGCGAGCGCGGCTTGCAAGCCTGGATTCGGGTGTGGGGCGTGACTTAGGAGATGGCGCTATCATGTGAATCCGATTCCGCTCCCACCTGCTCTATTGTTCCCTCGTAAGCGACACATTCAATTTTGCGGACGTTGCTATCGTAGATATTGAGATCCCACCTAATTCCCTCAGGTATAATAGTCAAGTAACAGCCGAGCCGAAAGTGAAACTGGAACTCAGTTTATGGTAGTCAATTCATCTTCTGTTATCGTCCTTCATATCCCACAATTCACCTCTATGGTTTCTAACCACAATTGTAATCACTGAAGACGGATATAGTAGGAATTTCCTTCTCGATTATTCCCGCCATTACGTCGTGTCCGCTTCTGGAGCACACGTCATGAAGGTTTGAAAAAATAGACTTGACCAAAAGAAGTGGCCAAAATCGAAGCATAACTACAACACCGTCACACAAGGTATGCTGAAAATGTTTAAAAATTTAAAAAAACTAAATCTCATTAGGTGCTAATTAACAGATCGCAAACTTCTTCTCTTGATCTCTGAAGAGTGATAAATAGGGCATTATATTATTGGATGTATGGAAGAAGATAAATTACATTTTGCCGACTGTGAAAACGCTTTTTCTTTCAAGACCTTTCCTTTTTCTAATCATTAAATTTCAAGATAGTATATGTACTTTTTGAAAGTTGAAAAGTCTAAAAAGCGCAAAAATATTTTCCGCAGCTATTACTACCTCAAAATGAAATACGAATAGCCTACCTTAATTTTTCGACGTTTCCTGTAAATATTATTTAAATTTGTCTCGAACATCCTTTTTCGAGGCACCCACTCATTTCCTAAATTGTCGCCCATCAGGTTTTAGACATTTACGAGTAATTCAGCTCTTCACAAAACCCATTCTGGCCCATGCCGTGCCTCATAGAAATTCGATGCTATAGTGTTCGTCAAATTATTTGTTCATACTGCACACCTTGTTATAAGTGAAATCCCCATCCTCCATAATAATGATTTTTGATTTCGCTCATAGATCAACATTTCACAAAAGGCATTAACACATCATTATTGCATGGCGGGAATACGGACTCTTAACAGCAGTGAACGATGGCGGAGACCGGCGCGGGCGGCGAGGGCCGTGCGGGCGGCGAGGGCGGTGAGGGCGGCGAGGGCGGCGAGGGCGGCGAGGGCGGCGCGACCTTCGGGAGCTGGCGCGCGCTTTTGAAGCGTGTGTCCGATGGAAATTACGGACAATTTGATCACATTACGGGTGTCAATCCCCATCGGCAAACAGATTAGCGAGAGAGCTTCGCGTCGGTTTTCACGGCTGCCGCCCGGCGGTCGGGCAAGGTCGATCCCCTCGCCCCCGGTACCCGCCCACTCCGGGGAAGAGGGGCGGAACGAGTGGGTGTAAACGGGCGGGCGGTAGTGTGTGACCGGAAGCCGCCAGCTCCGTTGGTTCTTTGGATCACTCGATGACGCCTATTTCACCGTTGGGCGACGCCGGATGCCAATTAAAGGTAAGCTGTGATTCCCGGCTGACTGATGGGTGGATGCAGAGAGACAGTCAATGCTAGGGACGTTGGAATTGCAATGGAGCGTTCGGCGCTGTCCGAAAACCACAGCGCGCCGAGGGGGCGTTGTTGTTGGGCAAAACACGCAGTATTCGAGAGATGACTGCGAAAGTTTACTGACGAAAACTTAATATGAAATATAAATGTTTCGAAATACCCCTTTCATCTCTCACATTAGAGTACTACTGATAATATTGCATCCGAAAAAATATCCAAGCTCGTTAGTTTTACTTATAAATTAATATATACTGATGATTGACTTATTGATAGTTCAAAATACAATCTTCCCTTACACTTACATATAAAACATGTAGTTCAGCTCAACTAGTGTTCTATCACCATTCGTACAACTTACAATCTATACGAAAAAATCAACTTCATACACAAGAACGCATTCTTGCAAAATAATGTTACCAAGAAAGTGCATTAACTAGAAGTAAATGTTCCTCTTTTTTGTAAATTTGAACTGGGGCGAATGAGAAGAAGAGGGCGATCACAAATTGTGTAATGAAGTGGTGATGGTCTGTAGAGTGGGAATAAAAGACCTCTCTCCAAAGACGTTTTTCGGAAAACTGTTTGAGAATACTTTGAACGTACCGCAACACGAGAATTAACGAAACTAACCTAGTTAAACTTTGCGTGCTTGAACAAGAGTACTTGAGCCCATCCCGCTCGCAGTATCGGATTCAGATACTTCGCGAGAGAAGAGGCACGAGCGAAGCCCAGAAGTAATTTGGTATGGTCAAGAGCGCCGAAAATTTTAATAAAACTTTAAACAAATCTTTTCGAGAACTCGGTGTATCTGAAACTCGTTGTTATTAAAAGTGTGTAATTTCAAGCAGGTGAACGTTCTTCTGGGAAATACAGGATTCAGACGCGCAGTATTTCACATTCAAAGCGAAGTATTCAACCCTGTGTATTATGTTTCTGATGCCACTTGATACGAACTTCTCCCGAAACGAAACACAAAAAACAAAAACAAAAACAAAAAACAAAAATAAACTCGCCGAGGTTTTTGCATGTGCTTGTGTGCAGACAATAATAATTCACGGAAACTAACTACAAAGTTACTCAATAGCTTTTTCGGAAAACTTTTGATACAACTTTCAACCAGATAGTATCTTCAGGAAAATAGCATATAATACCCATCCATATTACGACTCCATTGCCTCCTACTTACATTAATTCTTACTACTCGTGAGCACAAAACATAAGAAACCACGCTCCTCGCATTATCTGCATGCGCTCATTTACAAACAATATAAGCGCGTCTGAACTAACTACAAGGCTGTACAAGCGCTTTCTCGAGGAGGCTCCTGATAAAACGAGATCGAAAATAAAAGCCCCGCCCCCTCCTCCCCCTCCGGATCGAGATAAAGCGTGCGGTGGGGCCGGATGAATGGGGCGGATAATTCCTCCCAGCAGGCCGCATTAGCGACGGAGTAAAAATGTTACGGCCGATTGTTCTGGAGCGCGCCGGAATGGATTTGGCCCGCAAGCGCCGCGCGCCGCCCGCAAATCCCGCCTGGCGAGATTAGCCACCGCCCTCGCCCGCCCTCGCCCGCCCTCGCCCGCCCTCGCCCGCCCTCGCCCGCCCTCGCCCGCCCTCGCCCGCCCTCGCCCGCCCTCGCCCGCCCTCGCCCGCCCTCGCCCGCCCTCGCCCGCCCTCGCCCGCCCTCGCCCGCCCTCGCCCGCCCTCGCCCGCCCTCGCCCGCCCTCGCCCGCCCTCGCCCGCCCTCGCCCGCCCTCGCCCGCCCTCGCCCGCCCTCGCCCGCCCTCGCCCGCCCTCGCCCGCCCTCGCCCGCCCTCGCCCGCCCTCGCCCGCCCTCGCCCGCCCTCGACCGGCTCCCGGCGCGGCAGCCTGGCTAAGTCCGCGAAGACGACCGGATGAAGAAACCGCAGGATGCCGCGGGAGAAAGCATTGCTTGGGCCGAGAGACGGCGAGAGCAGTAGGGGTGCCAGCACACGTTGCCGAAGAAGAAGGAGAAAATGAAGCTTCGTGAGGGGAAATGTGGTTGGACAGGAACAGAGAAAGAAGAGAAAGCGGATAAAAAACGCAATTGAAGGATAATGCGCCTGGGCGACATCGGGGTTGAAGGAATTTAGACACGTGGAACTACCGCGGAAGTGTTGGCGTAGGACATTGGGAAGAAAAGTATATGAAAAGGCGGCGGTGGGGGAAACAAAATGAGATTGTTGAAGAGAGGCACAGTTTAAGGGAGGCGGATGAATGAGATAGCTATATAAATAAATTACTGAAACTAAAGAAAAGAAGAAACACATTACATGTTGCAAATGGTGATGAACCTAAGGAAGGGTGATAATGGGGATGAAGAAAGAAGATTGAGGATGAGTGATGATGAACAAAATCCATGTAATTCATTTGGACGTACATGGCTCAAAAACAACAGGGTTCACTTTCCGCGTTGGCTGTGGGCGGACGTCAATGTGAGCAACGGATTAAAAAAGACAAGACGGAGGCGGAGACCGTGATGGAAGAGGCGGCGGAGATGAAGTCGCAGACCGAATCGCAGGCGAAAGTAGACTTGAAGATGAAGAAAATTGAGCAGATATAGATAGAAGCGGTAGCGGAACCGAAAGTGGAGGTGCGGGCGAACTTGAAGACGTGGAGATAAAGTGAAAGAGGAGGTAAAGTGGAGGAGGAAACAAACTAGGTGGAAACGAAGACGGAGAAGAGGCGCAGACGAAAGAAGAGGCTCGGGCAAGCGACAACTTGAACGAAAGCAGAGGAGGGCAGACTGACGGCAGGCAAAGGTAGGGACTGACGAGCAGCTGGAAGTTAAGGCAAAGGGAAGCGAGGGGGAAGCTGTGACGGGGAGGAAGGTGGATGCGGAGAGGAAGGTGAAAGTAAAAGAGAATATTAACGCAGAGGCGAATACGGTGATAAAGACCATGCGAAAGCGGGTTTAGGAAGCGGAGAGACGGAGATTGGGATGGCGGCGAAGGCGAAGGGGATGTGGAGCGGGTGCGAGGGTGGAGGAGCAGGCAGAAGAGGAGGAAGCGGCAAAGGAGGAAGACGAGACGTGAGCGGTGGAAGAGGCGGCACGAGACGTTGGGTGACGGTGGCGGCGAGCCCCTCGGACAGGGACGCCCGCGGGACGGGCTCTGAGCCGGGAACAAGACGCGCGGAGCCGCGCTGATGGAAGGCGCTCGTAAAAAGCGATGCGGAGGAATCCCTCCGCGCGGACACAGCCGCCGCAGCGCCCGCACGCCGCGGTGCTTCCAATTTCCTCACAAGAGGTGGTCATAGAGTTCCTAGATACAGAGAGTAGCGCATTCCATTGTTCCACCGATCCCGGCCTTTTTAGATCCAGTTGACAGGAAAATTGGAACTGCGTATTATTCCTTATGTCGAGAACCATGAAACTATTCCGAACCAATATGAATAATTTTAAGCATTTTCATAATGTCACTAACTGTTATAATTTCCCTTCAGTTCCTGATTGCTGGCTGGTGGGGCTATCAGGTGAGAGGATATTAAATGGCGGCGGTTTCGCTACTCTCTATATCTAGAGACTCTATATCTATATCTTTTTTTTTATATATTGTTTTTATGGTTAATTGTGTTTTGTAATTTCAATGTACTTTTGTGTTTCTGTATTCTGCCACCGGGCAACATCAGCCCAATTGTAGAATAAACTCTATCTATCTATCTATCTATCTATCTATATCTATATCTAGGGACTCTAAGGCGCTCGCTTCAGGCGCGCGGTCGGTTGCTAGAAGCGAGAGACGATTATGGAGACGTAGAAATGCAGTCGGAATGTACTCTCCAAATGTGTTGTTTCGCAACGTTACATTCATTTCGCTTAAGAATAATAGCGATGACTGGGAAGAATAGTTATTTACACACCAAAGGCATTATAAGGGGTTTAATGATCGAGCGGCGACAAAATGCCCGAGGGTGAATGGCCGCCATTTTGTCGCGTCTTTATAATTGGAACCAGTTAACGCCCGTAGTATATACATGAAATTTTTTTACGTATTTTTAATGATTCAGTTTGATTTATTTACTAACTAACTAGTTGTTAGCTTGACTTGGTTTGTCTTGTCATATTTCCCTCTCAGAATTCCCTCAGTAAGAGAATATGTAGCGCATTTCAATTGTTTTCATATTTCCCTCGTAAACACTGTCCTCTCGATACAAGTGTATTTCGAATTGCGAATAGAAAGCAATAATGTATCAGTAAAAAATAAAGTTATTATTATTATTATTATTATTATTATTATTAATATTATTTGTTCACGAACATGCATGTTTTTCTTATTAGCATTGTTGACACAACATTGAAATAGTTTTTAAAACAGTTTTAAAATTGTTTTTCTTCTTTACTTGGGAGTCACATGTTACTGGAAGCTCATATGCACAAACAGGTCCAAGATAAGAACCGCATTTGCCATCATTAGTTTGTAGTACAAAAGTATTGCTAGCACGACACATAAAAGCACTTTTCAGAATCATTCTGGAAGAATTTTGGCTACTTCTCAAGTTCTATTAAGCTTACGTAAAACTCAGTAATACTTAAAACTATATTACTATAAAAATTTCCTACTAAAATAAATTCAGTTAGATTCGCTTCTTTATACACATTGTATTGTTTGAAATGCAGTGAGAGGCAAATGGGCTTAATAAATATTGACGTGCTGCTGAAATATACGGAAGCAAAAACGTCTCTGATGAGGATTACCGCGGAAATCACATGACAAAAGGTTGAATGTCAATCATCAGCTTTCAATAATTGATGCATAAAACACACCGCTAAAGGGAATTGTCAACAGAGGAGAAAATTGAGTGTTAAGAGATTTTTTTGTTTCCCCAGGTTTTAAAGGTGTAGTTAACACAATTTACAATATCACATTTAAAAATAATGGAGAATAAATGCAGAATCAACATAAATTGGAATTGGCATTCTATATAACTGAATTTTTCTTTCTATTTATTAAGACATTAAAGTAAAAAATCCTAATACAACTATCCAAAACTACATGTAGAAAACAATCGTGTTTTCGAGGGCGAGAGTAATTTCCAGAATTTATGAATGTGAAATCTAGATACCCAGTTATCGGTAGAGAAATAACAAGGCATCTCCAGTTTTCACTGGCGGTTCAATGTTTGTTGTTCTTAAACACTATTATTTTACAACATCTCAACAAATGTACTGCATTCTATATTTCGAGTTGGGAGCAAAATAAGTTTTATCAGAACTTCAATACACGAAAATGAAATTAGCCAATGTTCGTTGTTGTGGAAAATAATGTCGTTTCGGTGGAGTGGAGAGCACAAATGAAAACAGAGATGTGCATAAAAATTGGAACCAAAATCTATGGCGTGCTTATTGTAATACGAAAAGGAAAATTAAAAGAAATCATAGCTATAATCCGTATCTAAAAGTAAAGAAAATGGTTTCAGACATTTTGCGTTTGTTAAGTTTTGTCGAATTCCAAAGTAATATTGGAAAACCATTTCCACTTCTAATCACTAAATAAGATTGATTGTGAATTTCGTAATAATTAGGAATAATTCCCTAATTCAGAACAATTAGAACTTCTATAAATGCGACCCTTTTAAACTTTTTGTAAATAGATTCGTGAGATTTTCTTTAACACCTACTATTCTCGGGTTGCTGTCTACTACGCATGAAGGAGTTGCGGAAGGTGCTGTGTTAAAAAAAATATGACTTCGAAAGTGCCAAACAAATTAGACGCAGCTGAAGAGCGGAGAACGTATTTCACATTGTTTCGTTACAACTCCATTACGATTGCTACAAAACCCACAAACACCTCAACATTTGGAGCACCTCAAGGTCGTCACTCTCCTCCTAACTCCGTGTACACTATTCATATCTTTTCACAGTATTACTCCTTCGGGCTTTCTACGCAATCAGATGTCCATTCCTATTTGTTCGCGCGTCATTGCTCCTAGAGCAAAACCCAAGAGATTAGGGCGAGAGACCCTTCTCGAAGATGACCTTGCAGTAATGGTCTCGAACCAAAGGATCGCGGGTTCGGGTCCCGCCTCGAGCATGGTTGTATTGTGTGTGTCTCTGTAAGTTTGTGTGTGTCTATTTCATCATTCTTCATCATCATAATTTCACCTCATCCTCCAGAGCTAACTACCCTATGGTATAAAATGGAATCAACATTAAACTGCTGATTCCCCCCTACAGAAAAAGTAACATGCATCTACCCCGATAAACATGTCTGAGCCCCGGTCGGATGCACATAGCGCGTGGCCACATGATGGCCGATTCGTGAAAAGTGTTTTTTTTTTGTAAATATGGATGATTTTTTGAAGAAGGATCTCGACACTATTTTATGCTTGGGGATCTCGCGGTACCTACATCTGTTCCTAAACCTTGTCTCCCGTAAATGTAGTACTTTCACTCACCGGCCAGGAGGCAGGCGGCCGCGAGCAGCAGCAGCGGCAGCGGCAGCATGGCTGGGCGGCGGGCGGCGGCGCGCGCCTGCACCTGCGCGGGGCCTGCAACACGCAACACACGGCGTCAGCCTCGCGTCTCATACTACCAACCACACAATGCAACGAAACGTTCAAGCCCAGGATCGCTGGAAAGTGCACGAAAAGCATGATCGATGTGAAGGTTTTGAATCTAGGAGCAATTACATTAAAATTATGCAAATAACATTTTCAAGAGCAAATAATGTGATGAAATCTGCAATAATTATGAAGAATTTACAAAAAGATAAAAAAGCAAGATTTAATGTATAAATCTTACTGTTTTTAAATATATGGTCTAATATATAAATGGTGTGACATATAAATAGTGTTTAAAGTTATTTACTATATCATTTGCACAGCGTTAAAAATTAATGTGTTTTACTTCGTGTAAATCAACAAAGACCTTGACCCTCTTAAAAAATAACACGACAACATTAATTTAATTTATTTTGTAAGCAAGTTATGTTTTTTATTAAGTATTATACAGAAATATGCGCATACATCGTAAGATCTTTCTGCTGGAACGCTGGTGACACTGAAACTTGATGGGAGGGACGTAGGGTATTGTATAATACCCTAAGAAAATAAAGTTGTTTGCGATAATTCATGCACACGCACACATGCTCAAGCACAGACACTCACAATAGCACAATACGCTCTTCCGCGCACACCCACTTTGCGGGTCGGATGTAGCATCGAATTGACAGGTGTTTCTACAAGCTTTCAATTGCAATATATCAAATTTCACTTTGCTAGTGACACATTTTAATTTTCATCATCCGTATTTGAATGCTTCAAATGTCTCTCAAGATTATTGATGGACAATAAATTGGACCGTCTTTTATATCCACTTTCAATGAATTACGCGCAGACGCCAATGCTTTATTTCTCCAGGTAATAAATCGAACAGGCAGTTCTCTTCTGGTGAAAATACAGAATTGCTTTCACATTTAGGGCGACCAGGTGCAAGGTGTGGTTCTGAATTGATTTCACATACACGCATGCAACGCTTGTGGACCTCTGAGAGGCGAGGCGGAGTGACAGACAAGACAATGGCGTCTGCTGGCGCGCCGTCGCACAAGGCCTGGCTCGTGCCAGAGGTGGCAGGTGCCGGTCCCGGGAGATAGAGAGACGTGACGAGCTGTCCTAACGCCACAGCGGTAAACTGTCAAGGAAAACAGTAATCCTAGAGCCACACCCTTGGGTTTGTGCTAGTGTTGAATAACTCGAACGATTTTATTAAAATAATCTTATAGTAGCCGGCCCGGATAGCCGAGGTGGCTGCCTTGACTGGAAGGGTGGCGGGTTCGAATCCCGTCTCGGGCATGGATGTTTGTGTGTGTTCATTTTGTCTGTATATGTGTTCTCCTCACTGTTACAGTGAAAGATGTAAACCACTATTAAAAAAAAAATACAGTAGTCGCTACACGACCAGAGCAGTTACAAAGCGATATTAAATAAAAATAAATTCTAGATACGACTCCACGATTTTGTTGAGATAAAATTTGTTGTGAATAGGCGAACATTAAATATTCATACATGAACTGCGTGTATTAAATACAATAATAATGTTTATTTTTTCAGAACATATAACTTTATAAATATAAAAATATGAAATAATAACTAACTCTGTACTACTTTCATCGAACACACTATACCTCGCTCTGATGATCTTGCATTTCCTTCGTATTTCATCGTATTTTTTACATGAAGAGGCATTTTATATCTTTATTTTCAGTTAAATTTTAATTATAAATTAATACACACGGCCACTGTGAAATTAAATTTTGTTGCCCACGAATTGGATGTTTGAGATCATTAAACCAGCTTTAAAACATCGATGTTTAAAAACATCGATGGTTTATTGTCGATGTTTGCTATTAACGTCGATGTTTATTATTAACGTCGATGTTTTAGTTTTGAACATCAATGTTCGGCAACATTAATATTTTGTTGTAGGTGTCGCATCTCTGCTGGTCAGAGAACAGCGCATTCGCCCGTTCCGCGCATCACGAACAAAGGCCGCAAGTTTGTCTCTACCACTGCAGGGCAAGATTACATTTCTACCGGACAGCCTGTTACCTTAACGGGCGCCCGCGTGTGAGAGGGAAATTGAATGGAAATTTGGTAATCATGTTACGAATAACGACGAGCCTAAGTTGACCCAGAAAATAGTGTTTTGGTTGCAAATCATACACGATAATTATGGCAATTTTCCTGGTAGCACGTTCGTAATGAAAAGAAGAACTTCTCAAAACACAATGTAAGTACTGGGTGCAAAACTTGATAGAACGATTTCATATTTTAATCTGCGTTTCAGTACATCTATTCATTTAACGATTAATATTCAAAATAATGTTATTTTAATTAAAAGATTGACATAATCTGGTTCTTTATTCGTTGAGATACTTGCAGTAAAGTTCCCTTTCAAATATGCAAATTCTTCTCGAACTTCACTCTAAACATCTCAACAAACAGTGGATTGCATTTCATCAAAAGTTGTGTAGACGTCCGAAAGGTGAAGAATATTTCGTTTTATTCTTCTTTATTCACTTTAACAATATGCTGTATTTCAAAAGGTTCCTGTTTCAAATTTAGGATGCAAGGAACCAAGCTCTTTCTTACCCCACGAAATTAGATCAGCTCGTTTTCATGGATTCGAACATGGGGGCGACTTTCGCGAACACAAAGAACACGTATTGCCCCCTGCGAAGTCCGAGAAAATCCAATTTCAAAGCCGCAGCCATAGTTTTAGTTATTCAGCAAAGATGTTGAAGACTCGCGAACTTGTGTCCTGAATTAATAAATATGAGAAGAAACTTGGAGGCGGTGCGGTCCGGGCCAGGCTGGCTGCAACTGGTATCCGAACGAAAAAACTTTTCCCGTTAGCGCGAGGGAGGCGACGGAGCGGCAACGACGGTGCTGCGCCCTGGCGGAGGTCGCGGGGGCGGGGGCGTGGGCGGAGCGGGGCGGGGCGGGGGCGGGACGGAGCGAACGGGCGACGCGCTCCCACTGACACGCCGACTCTCGTCAAAACAAACAGAAACAGACTCCGCAACACACAAAGCGCATTTTAATGATCATCTGGTAATTCAAACCACATTCGCCCGAACTGAAACTGCGCGCGGAGCGTAGCTAGGCGGGGCCTGGCGGGGCAGGGCGGAGCGGGGCGGGGCGGGGGGCGCTCGGAGGCAAAACTGCGGAGCGCTCGGCCTGCCAGCCGAGAGGCGGCGCTGTCACTGCGGATGACAAATGACTGCTCGCGGAATTATGGAACAAGCGACTATTAATTTGGAAACGCGTTTCTTTCTCGAAAGCGCAAAGCTTCGACGCGCGACGACGTCAAACAACAACAAAGATGTTTAGGATGTTGAGAACCTTATTTGTATTGCAAAGCTTTGGGAAAATAACGCGCAGGAGACAGTGAAAGTATTAATTTTGCGACGTAAGTTCAATCAATTACGGCGCCGTGACGGGCGGGCTATCCGGCCGGGCCGCCGTTGTCGGAGGCTCGGCGAGGAGAGCGGCTCGCCATTCGTTTTACTGCAGACAGCCACCGCGCCCGCTGCCTGTCTTGCGCAGGGGTATCCAGCACTCGCACTCTCCTTAATTGAACACTCTATTGCCTAGTGGGCAGGGCAGGCCCATTTATAGAAAAGCGTATATTATCGACAACTATTTTTTTTAAATACACATAAAATTATATTAACTGCGTTCAACAATTACAAGCTTTATTACGATGGAAATTAGAAACAAATAAACCTCCATAATCCGGATCTATTTGAAACACTTAAACTCTTATGTCCGAAATTTTTAAGGTTGGTTAAGGTCCTTAAGGTTCTTTAAGGTTGTGTTCATTGGGACGGGGAATGAGGAACAAACTAAATACCTAGGAATCAGACATGGTGGTTTGAGTTAGCGAGGTTTCACGGAATGATTACAATAATGAGGATTTATGGGCTTTTCAATAAAATAAAGCAAGCAAAGGGAATTCTTCAAAGAACCAAAATGTCAAGTGTCGTTGCCAGAAATGTCTCCTTCGGAGAGAACTCAAAAATACACCACTACAAAAATCTTCCACATACGATTTATGAAACTGTGTCACATGTTTACCACAAAGATATTATCGTGAGTGCGTACTTGCATACAATTTATTTACAATATTCATATGATTAAATTTGTACAAAGGATTGGTCGGCCCGACCGGGATTTGAACCCGGGCCTTCTGGTTTACGCCCAGCTGTTCCAACAAGGTGACGGGAATGGTGACAATTAAATATTCATATGTACTACCTACTGCAAACGTTTTTCGTTTACCATTGCAGCACCAAGGTCGGGTTGGCTTACGTGCCTGTTTCGTGTCAGATTTACGCGACACCATTCCTCTGAAGAAAATTGCCGCGAGCAAAGCCAATTTTTCCCCGCGACGAGGCGGGCGCGCATCGCAGTCGCACTAGCAAATGTCTCGGGGCCCATCGCTTCTGGTTGGCAAAGGCCGATCCGCCTTCGCAACGGACCTCTGCGCCGGCGAAGAAGACAGAGGAAGAGAGACTACAAGAATACATGTCGCAAAAAGTATTTTCGACCTCGTTTTATTAGCCATTTCGCGTTGTTTTCCCAACTTAACGTCCTTAATTGCGAAAGAACAAAGAAAAAGTTCCCCCGCGCCCACCTTGCAAACGCGTGCTCTTCCGCTTGTACGAAATAAATTCAGAAGTTCATTCCCGAGTGCAGGCGCGCGGGGCTCCGGGGACAGAGCCGCACCTTAAAAAGTCCCCGGCGCGCTCGGAATGCAAAAAACTGGACGTTTCTCCTGTTCGCCTTCACGCGCTGCCCATTTGTCGGGGAGTTCTGTTCTAGACTGTTCCATACGGATCAGTGCGGAGCTAGACAATTGTGGGCCCGGGGCAGTACTGAAACGTAGAGCTTCCTCAAAAAAGTAAGAAACTGAAACGTAAAGCACCCCAAAAAATTAAAAATGTGAAGGTTGTATCAAGAAACTATAGAAGTTATTTTATTTATTTAAAAAAATAACAAACATTACAATGTTAAAACCAGAAAAAGTGATTGGAAATATATTTTAAACAATAGTTTTAAGTAAAAGTATTTTATAATAAAATAATACAATTTCCACGGTGAGCTTAATACTAAAAAAATTTGTTGTGTTTAGTTAGTGCTTAATAAAATCACTTGATGGTCAATACTTGAAATAATAAATATGAATTTTATTAGAACCTATTTTAATGTTGGGGCTTTTGATTCATTTCATAGAGACCTACCTTACAAGTAATGACTATAATTAACTATTTAAAATAAAAAATTAATTGAAATTTTTATGAACTATCTGACTACTATTCCGCGACTTACAAAATTATGATAACGATTTTCTCGGGATCTAATTTCTTTTTAATTTTTTTACTATTTGTTTCCCATCGGTCCCATGATCGGGCCCCTTGACTTGCGGGGCCTCGGGCGATCGCCCGATCTGCCCATGTCGGATCGCCCGATCTGCTCATGTTAACACCGGCACTGGTAAGGATTCGTTCACTACGTTTCACAGCGTGAATGCCGGCAGGTAACAATCCCCGTTAGGCGATCCGCGAGCGCCGAAACGTGCCAGCGGACATAAAGGTAAATCATATATGATTTCACGCATTTCACCTATTATGTCTCTGTTCAATGAACTTGATAATGATATCACAGAGATCGCAAATGCTAACGAATGAAGCTGTCGCCTACATAATGGCGATAAGGTATTCAAAGGCACGGAGTTCGCGAATATGCTTCTTTATTATGCACTCGCTCAACAACGAGGTACATCCGGTGGCACATCGCACAAATTTTATGTTGCCCCACTTATCACAGAAACATGAGCCGCGTTCGCTGCGTTATGAATAGAGGTATAAATCAGAGCGCCAGCCGCGTGCGTTGCATGTGTCGCAGTTACACGAGTAATAAACTGAGAACACCACTCTTTATCAACATATCGTTAGAGTTTGTTGGAAAGGGTGTAGATTTGAACAAGATAAAATGTCCATTAGTTTCAAGTAAATGTTACTACGCACTGAAAGGAGAGGAATGCTACAAAAAATAAATGTAGCTATTCAGGAACTCAATTACCAGTATCAATTGAGAAAATATACAAATTAACACTTTTATAAGATTTGTTTATGAATAGCAAAGCTCGTTTTGTTCAGATGTGAAGGTATCAATGGACACCTGGCACAGTAAATAAAACTATATAATTTACGTGTATCTTCCTAAATCCATTTTATTAGACATTTCCGTAGAATATAGACATTAAATGTCCAATACACACAAAAATTATTACTTTCAATTAATAGCAAGTGAAGGTCCTATGAAAATTTGAAGCCCTCAACTCTAGGTTGGTCTAGAAAACTGTGTTGATTCATGTTTGATCGATTTGTAAGTTACCATTATTCTAAACCCCAATTTTATGAGTTGTGAGAGTACATTCGCGTTCTTATCGTCTCCTTCTAATGCTTCTTGCCGATCCATCCAGGAGCAGTTTGCCACGACTGACGCTCTTCTTGGACATCGCTTATCCGTATGGTAACTTCTTATTGTGCCCAATATCATCTTGCTGTCTCGGCCTTCGTTCCCCCTGGTTCCCGAAATTTTCATAAGATGCATCGAAGACAATCAACGAAGACTTAGAGCACTGGAGGGGCAGCGTGGGTTTTTGAAATCGGCAGGAGCGGCGTCAAGGGTGTAGGCAGAGTCAGGGAGCACGGGGCAGGCGGCGCCGGGAGACGAGGTGTAGGAGCGGCAATGGCAGAAGTGTGGAGGAATCGGGGTGGGGGTGGGGGCTGCGACTGGGATGGCAGCAGGAATGGTGGAAAGCTGGACAGAGGACGCAGTGGCAGAGACGGCGGAGCCAGGGGTGGCGGAAGCGGCGACGGTAGGCCCGGTGGTGTCTCGCGGGGCGGTGGCAAGCACATTAGAGCGAGTGCTGGCTTCAGAGATAGGTGTGGCGAGGGGTGATGGGGTTAAGGGGTAGCGGGGTTGAGGGGTGGCGTGGTTGAGGGGGTGGCGTGGTTGAGGGGTGGCGGGGTTGAGGGGTGGCGTGGTTGAGGGGTGGCGTGGTTGAGGGGTGGCGTGGTTGAGGGGTGGCGTGGTTGAGGGGTGGCGGGTTGAGGGGTGGCGTGGTTGAGGGGTGGCGGGGTTGGGGGGTGGCGTGGTTGAGGGGTGGCGTGGTTGAGGGGTGGCGTGGTTGAGGGGTGGCGTGGTTGAGGGGTGGCGTGGTTGAGGGGTGGCGTGGTTGAGGGGTGGCGTGGTTGAGGGGGTGGCGTGGTTGAGGGGTGGCGTGGTTGAGGGGTGGCGTGGTTGAGGGGTGGCGTGGTTGGGGGTGGCGGGGTTGAGGGGTGGCGGGGTCGAGAGGTGGCGAGGTCGAGGGGTGGCGGTGTTGAGGGGTGCGGGGTTGAAGGGTGGCGGGGTTGAGGGGTGGGGGGTTGGTGGTTGGGGGTGGCGGCGCCGGTGGTGGTGTGGCTGGGGGTGAGAGCGTCGGAGGGTGGCGGGGCTGGGGGAGGCGGCGCGGCGTCGGGAATAGGGCGGCGCCGGAAGCGCCGGAAAGCGACGCGGCGTGGGCGGAGGCTTCCGGCGCGCGGAGGCGCCGCCCTAGGGAAATCGAGCCGCCGCCGCCGCCGCCGCGTCGGGGCTGCTTTGCAATTAGGGCAGGGCTATTCACCACGTGTAGACGGACAACAAAGCGCGCAGGCGAGAACTTTCAGCGCAGATTTGTTAACGATTAGGGGTGGGGCATGCAAATGTTTCAGTTCTGAAAATATTTAAAACCAGAAATATCCAATCTTTAAGATTTTTCTCAGTTGAAGAAAAATAAATCTTTCGAATATTTCGATTTTTTTATACTCCTTGATTAGCAGTTTCAAGTGTTTTATATTTTTCTCAATTTAATGTAAATATTAGATAAATAATAAAGTGTACGATATGATATCTTAGGACAAAATAATTTTCTTAAAGTTAACACACAAAGATTGCGATAAAGATATCAGACAAGTATTCTTGTGTGTTAAAAGAGCTGTCCGACCGTGAGAGTAACTTGTATTTTTTTCACATTATTGCTATATACAACAAATAATAAAATAATTTAATTAAATATAACACAAAACAAAAACATGTACAGATGTGGACACTTGAATATATTCCTGCTTGTTGGCAAACATATTTATACAAGGCAGAAGTTCACAAGAAAATAAACGTGAAATAAATTGGTAAGTAGTCAAGTACATGAACAAAATACAAATCTCGGTTGTTTGATAGAAAACATGAGGGAAACATTTTCATAAGTCAAAATCCAAATCTCGGTTGTTTGAAAGAAAACATTAGGCCAACATATTTTCGTAAGAAGCCAACGTTGTTCGTTGTACTTTGAGTACACACTACACTTTTATTCCCTGCTTCAGCGTGTTTTTTGATTTTATAAATAAATTCAAAAGATTCGATAACCTTCAAAGTTTTGTATTCAGACGACCAGGGATCAAGAGAGAAAACTCTGAGTGAGTGTTATCAGATGGTGTCTCTGATGTTTACAAAACATGGTGGAAGAAAAGCGTAACCTATGTATGGATGAAAGTTCGATTTTGATTTAGGTAAAATATTGAAATCTATAGTTTGCTGAGCGAAGGATCATTTCCTTAAGTCAAAATTGGAAGATTATCCATTGAAAATGCGTCTGCTTTGCTCCATCTTCGTTCTTAAAGTCAAACCAAAATTTATTGAAATACTGGTAACAATTTAATTTATTCTACATTTGTCCCTCTACCCTAATAAATAGATCTGATTTATGGACGAATGAACGAGAATGAAATAAATACTCAGAGAGATTGACCAAGAGTGATTGGAAAGCAAAAAGTAAAATAGTATATGATAAGATAAATTAGAGATCGTTGTATAACAAACTCACTACATAAAAAATATAAACATTCGTTTTTCCCCAATGTATAACGGACAAACCATTTTTATACTGTAGGAGGTTATATTGTGTTCAAAAACGAAACAGGATCATGTAGATTTGCACCAATTTAATAATCAGATCTTGCAACAGTTTCAAGGAAACATTACATACAAAGTTTGCTGTATAATATCTAGAATTATATAAGAATAACAAATTTACAACGGTATTCGCTTTTATCGCGGAAATGACAGGTTTAGCATTCGGGCTCGGAGCCAGGATTCTGGGCGTGTTTTCTTGCTAACTACCGGGCGCCACGGATCTAAGGAAGCGCACTTTCGGAATTTTTAATGCAGATGTCGCCCTCACGTAACCTAAATCGCCCAGCCCTCCGCCGCGCCTCGCAAAGTTGTATTATTCCTCGCACGCAAACGCTCTTTTGGAGGCGGAGAGAAACGTTGCCGCGATGTTGTTGCCAGACAAATGTCTCTCCTCAGCGGGACGTAAACGCAGATAAGAAGGCGTTCGGGTCGGGCGTCGCGAGGCGGCGATGGCGCATGGCGGGTGCCGCAGAGCGGCGGCGACCAAGGAGGAGGAGGAGGAGATGGAGAGAGATACGACAGATGCCTCTAGGCGGCGGAGATGCTCAGGCGACGAAGATTCAGCGTGGGCCGCGAGGGGAAGAGAAAAAAAGTAGACGGGGGATGCATGGGCCGAAGTGGAGAAGGCAATGGAGGAGAAGCAGGGATAAACATGGGGGTGAGAAAGGGGGGCGGAGGACACACTGGGGGCGGTGAGGCAGTCAGTGGCGGAGATGTCGCGACAGCAGCGGAAGATGCGGAAACTGTGAGAACGATAGGTCTTCAGAAGAGTGGGAGGAAAAAAGAGCGGTTGAGAGGCGGTGGGAGCGGGCAGTAGAAGGGTGGAGATACATAGGGCAATGGAAACGGCAGGGGCAGCGTGGGTGGCGGGACAGTGTAGGGAGGCGGGGCAATATGGGGGTATCGTCACAGAGGCGACGGAGAGACCAACAGGGAGGCTGGGGACTGCCAGGTTCAGCGAGGGACATCTGGCAACAAGGGGGTTTCTAGAGCGGGGAGGCACGGCGGGGGCGGACAGACCGACGCGCAAGCGGTCGTCGCCAGCCGGCAACGGAGGGTCGAGAAAGCAGTAGCATCACGTGTGACGACGGCGGCGGCGTCGTAGACGACGGAGATACAAAAAAACGGAGGGCGGGGTGGGGGGTGACGCACTGCTAAGGCGCCCGGAGCGAGAACAGCGCTCGCGTTATATCCGAACACTTGCACAACACACGCGGGCACACAAGCTCCATGGGGCCGGCGCCCGGCCGCTCGCTCGTCGCCGCGGACGTCGCATCGCGGAGCGAGATATGAGGAAGAAGAAACGGCCAAATGGAGGATATTGTGCGGGGGCGCCCTTTCACCCGCCGGGGATAAACATCTCGGGAGGGCGGGAGCGCGGAGGGCAGGGGCCAACGCGAAAAGGGTTCAAGGAAAAGCTTGGGTTCAACAAAACGCAATAGGCACGTATACGTTAATTGAAAAGCGGAGCGGCTTGAATGCAGACATTGACACGCGGAGGTAATTGTAGCTCAAGAAATGTAGCTCAAGAAATGTAGCTCAAGAAATTCAAAGTGCTGAGAAGATCGATGTGATTGTGTGCGAAATATAGTGGCATACTGAAAAAGAAAATCCCGGAAGATATTTCAGCGACATCAGTACGTAAGGAACGGGGCGAAGAACAAGACAACAGGGACGGGAGGGAAGTGTGGGTAACGAGACACCGAAGGGGAAAGTGAAGGGATTAAGAGCCGAAACGCAGAAAACTAGTCCCGTGGTGGAAGGGGAATTGCGGGCTGAGAAAAGGACGTGATGGCAGAGGGCGAAGGGCCAGGGGCGGATTAGGACACAACGTACGATATCGGCGAGTCGCTTAAAAAGCTGTTCCGCGGAGGAGGCGGAATCTCATTTCCAAGCGGCGTGGCGGGGAGGAGGGCGGGGCGGAGGGCGTGGCGGGGCGGAGGGCGTGGCGGGGCGGAGGGCGTGGCGGGGCGGAGAGCGTGGCGGGGCGGAGGGCGTGGCGGGGCGGAGGGCGTGGCGGGGCGGAGGGCGTGGCGGGGCGGAGGGCGTGGCGGGGCGGAGGGCGTGGCGGGGCGGAGGGCGTGGCGGGGCGGAGGGCGTGGCGGGGCGGAGGGCGTGGCGGGGCGGAGGGCGTGGCGGGGCGGAGGGCGTGGCGGGGCGGAGGGCGTGGCGTGACGGGGGCGTGGCGGGGCGGAGGCGGGGCGGAGGGCGTGGTGGGGCGAAGGGAGGGGCGTAGTGGCGGGCGGGGTTGGGCGGAGGGAAGGGCGGGGCGGAGAGGTGGCCAGATGGCGGGGCGAAGGGCGGTGGGATTGGCGGGGGGAGGGCGGGCGGAGGGCGGGGCGAAGAGCAGGGCGGATGGAGGGGGCGGAGGGGCGGGACGTAGGGCGGCGAGGAGGGCGGCGAGGAGGGCGGCGAGGAGGGCGGCGAGGAGGGCGGCGAGGAGGGCGGCGAGGAGGGCGGCGAGGAGGGCGGCGAGGAGGGCGGCGAGGAGGACGGAGAAGAGGGCGTGGCGGAGGGCCTCACTACCGCGGTCCCGCTGTGCTGGCCGCCTAATTTACGGCTGCAGGGGAGCCAGGGCGCGGGCAACGCGCTTTTTATGAAGCTCAAGGTGAGGAGTGGAATTGCACTCGATTAAAACGTCATCTGAAGGTTTGTATTTCTAAAGGGGTTATGTGCGTAACTGTGTTTCTACTGGTAATTAAGTAGGATTGAATTAATTTTGAAGACAATAAAACATTATTATTCAAGAAACAATATGATTGTTATTTTGCTATGTGTGATAGAGTGTCATTGCTACTAGAACAAGAATGCCTGAATGTTTTTAACGAAATAATTTTTTCTCCATAGAAACCAATTTGTACTTTCGGCACTTCACATCTTTGAGAATCGCGGCCTATATTTCAATATGACTTCTGTTCAACATAATCTTATAACGTTGAAAACGAACATGTTACTACATAAGGGCATAGCTGCTTTTAAAACTCGTTTAAGTTGAAGAAGATGGGAATAAGACAATCATTATACTTCAACTTTTAGGTATAATTCAGGTTAATTACAAGTTATAATATTTAAACAAAAAATGCTGCTTAACATGATAACAGTGACACGAGTAATAGGAAAGTGATTAAGAGACCGGTGATGAACAAGCGAGTGACTGAAAGGAGGGAAGGTAATGTGATAATAAAGAGAGATGGTTGCGAGTTGAAATTGATGGAACGAGAACTTCTGGGTCGATTTTCTTCACGTGTGGTTTACCTAAACTTTGAATTAATTTCTTTAAACTATGTCAAAAAAGCTTTAAAAATGATTATAATTATCATTATTATTATTACTACTATCACTATTGTCATCATCACTACTGCTATCATTGATACGAAGGTAAGCTTCAATTTTTCTCACACAGTATGATTGCACTACAACATTAGATGAATATGAAAACATTGACAAAAAATAGAATATTCGACGTCACACGAAAGTTCCGAAAGCATTTGAGATAACGGTATCAAAACAGAATTCGCATACCAGTTGTTTTGTTGAACAACATATCTAACTTTCCTCGTTTTACAAACTCACATGAGTTGGCATACATTAGGACGTGGTAGGTTCACCTTTCTCACACAGCGCAGCTAGCAGGTGCCCGCGGGGGCGACAACGGCGGCTTCGGGAGTGAGGAGAGCGGCGAGCGCAATGGAGCAGGGGAGATGGAGTCGGCGGCGGAGCGGTGGGGACGGTGGAGGTAGAGGAGTTGGCAAACATGGCGGGCGCAGTGGAGTCGGCGGGTGAGGCAGTGGACGCGGAGGCGGGAGTGTGCGGATCGGGTGGAGTCGGCGGCGGAGGTGGTCGAGGTGTGGAGGTGCGCGTGAGGAGGCGCGGTGGAGGAGTAGGCGACGGAGGCGGCGGATGAGGTGGAGGTGAAGGGACCGGAGGAGGCGGCGATGGAGGCGGAGGAGTTGGTGACCATGGTGGACGGGGTGGAATCGATGGCGGAGACGGTAGCGGAGGAGGCGTGTGCGCGCGGAGGCGGGGTGGAGGAGAAGGCGACGGTGGTGGCGGATGTGGTGGAGGGGGAGGGAGCGGAGGAGGTGGCGATTGAGGCGGTGGGGGCGGCTGGAGTGGAGGTGGCGGGGGTGGCGGATAGAGTGGAGATGGAGGGAGCGGAGGAGGTGGCGATGGACACGGTCGGTACGATTGGAATAGAGGAGAACAGAGGGGTCGGCGGGGGCGGGGGTGGAGGTGGCGGAGGCGGCGTGGGCGGCGGATAGGGTAGAGGTGGCGGGGGCAAAGAAATCGGCGGGGCGACGGATGGAGTGGAGATGGAGGCGCCGGATAGGGTAGAGATGGCGGGAGCGGAGGAGTCGGCGACGGTGGCGACTGTGGCGGCGGGGCGGCGGATAGGGTGGAGATGGCGGGTGGAAGTGGTGGGGGCGGAGGAGGCAGCGACGGAGGCGGCGGCGGTGGAGGCGGCGGCGCCCGGTGTTGCGCGGAAATACGCGCTCCGACTTTACGATCGAGGAATATTACACCGTATGATTTTATTTTTCTCTTTCTCGTGCGCCGCCGAGGCGGCGCGGCGGCGGGGGGTGGGGGCGAGCGAGAGCGGTGGCGGCCGCCCCCGGAATACAGAGGAGGCGTGCCCCCCCCCCCATCCGCCCCCGCGCGCCTGCGGGGAGCGCCCGCCGTAAACACGTAGCCTTCGCCTCCCTGCGCCCTCCCAGGCGCCTCCGCCGCTACCTGCGTCGCTACATATTTATGATGCCATCGCCATTGCCGTCACTTCGCAATCACCCCCCGCAACACTTTTCGCAAACTTCTGCCATGAATAGCCAGACTTATTTTCTACATGCGATTTCTGCTTGAATGGCTCATATAGTAATTGATTTACTTTTTTAAATATCCATTAAGTTCCAATGTAACATTTGTTAAGGGAAATTCGGTTGTATAAGGAGAAAAAAACGAATAGCTAAATCCTAAATAAAAGTAGTCGATTAAAATATTAACTCCCATTTTAAGATGTGTTAAATAACTTACCTATGTAATATTGCAGAGAATGCCTCTCGAAGCAAATCTTTCAAAAAAAAAAAAACTGCCTGCATCTCCAGGACGATATTTTGTTCTATACATATTTTTTGTTTTCTAATATTTGTTGTCACGGGGGTTGTTATTCTTTGAATTATATTTTCATGTGTCTTATGTATGTCATTCCCGATCTGAAAACGAATAAATATATTCTATGCGTGTATAAAAATATTCATCACCAGCGACCCCTTTCCTATCTCCCTTTGTCGGAATTCGCAACGAACAACCCCTTCCTCACGTCTCCCGCCTCCCCCCCCGCGTCATCACCCCCAGCAGCGCCACCTTGCAGTAAACATGACGGCGCGCGCCGCACCGCGCCGCTCCGCGCCCGGCGCGCTGTTGGGCGGTGCACCGCGTCAGCTGCTCTCCGCGCCGGGGGCGCGCGGCGGGGACACGTGCGGCGGCGCGGGGAGGCAGCGCGCAGCGCCCGCCGCGCCGGCGTTGCATCGCGCCTCCGGAAGGAGCAACTCGCGCGGGGCGAACACGCTTTATCTGCAGCGAGCGGTTCGCGGAAATTCCGCGCCGCCGCTGACCCCGCCCACAAACTCGCCTCTTCCGAGCAACGCGCTGTATAGTATAGTGCGGCAGGAAAGTCTCTCCGCACTGGGCCGCGTCGGGAACTCTTAGTAAAAATGGCATTCATGTTGGTAAGAAGCAGATCACAGGTGTTGTCATTGCCAACAATGCTATTTATTTCAAGAGCTCTTTAATTCAAGAGCTATTTATTTCAAGAGCTATTTATTTCAGATTTCTTGTACTAGAAACTCATGATGATTGCTACGCCATCGAAAGTTGCTCTTGAAATAAATAGCATTGTTGGCAACGACCACACCTGTGATCATTTATTTGTAAATGTCAACGACATTTCACCACAAAACCAAGAAGCAGATCGCTGTTAGGGGACAAAACTTCCAGCATCGGTTATAATAGTGGTGAGTGCTGTATTTACGTTTTCCTTTTTTCTTTTTTTGTTTATTTAAGTCTCATCGACAGCTAGATCATTAGCGACTCAGAAAATATACATTACAACAGTAATACGTATATGATTAATGGAGGTTTTCCTTTGTTTCACGCTGCTACCAACATAATTTTTGTTACAAGCGCCAAGGATCCACTGCGGAGAGACCTCGCTGGCGCGTTGTAGTGTACGCCGGGCAGCGCGAGCGGGAGGGCGGGATAAATCGCCATGTATGCGAAATGAGGGTGGGCCAAACGCAGGGAATCGCGTTCTCCTGGAAACAGCGCGCGGGCCGACCCAATCAGCCACCGAGAGTGAGACGCCGCGCCCGCGCCGGACGGAATGAAAAAGAGCGCCGGCTCGCCGCCCCAAAGTTAATTTTCGCCTTGTCACGCGTAAAGTATACAGCGTGGTTATATTCGGCGTGGCGGCCGACGCAGGAGGTTGCTGCGGTCGGACAACGCTCCTTTGTGCCGTTGCCGGTTCGGTGGTCGGAGAGAGGAGACCTGACGAACAAATTCGGCTTGACGAGGTCAGCCGAACAGAAAATGCAAGGCTGGAACAGTATATTCCAACAGGATTTTCAGAGAGATACATATTCGTTACGAGGGAGATAGGCCCGTGCTTTCATTTGGAAGATTTCAGGCCAATTCTGAAGGATATTTGGCTTTACAATTATACAAATCATTATTGGAATGTTAGAATTGCTTGTATTCAAATTGTTATTATAATACTTAATAAGACAGAATATATTCGTATTTTAGAACAGTACACACCTTCCGTCTTTCACTTACAAGAAGCGTGAGAACCAAACGAGAAAGGAAGGAAGAAGTCAGGAGATAAAACAAGTCTGAGAGAACATTTACAGTGAAAACTCACTTAAGGACAAAAACCGACCATCCCTCTCAACAATCGATTTTTCTTGGAACGGTCGCCGAAGTCGGTATTGAACGTATCCTTGTTAGCAGACAGCCTGAATCCTCGACCACCGACCAACCCCTTAATAGCAAATTTCTTAATTTAGCTCTTTTAAGAAAAATTGAAAGCATGCAGTACTCCGAATTTTTAGTCATAAAGAAAATTGGCAACTTTGTAATTTTGTACATGTTCTGGTCCTGAGTTTTAATCCTCGAGAAAATCGGAAGGAGGGATTCCGGAAATCATGAAGCATTGTAACATGGCCAATGTTATGGTACCACAGCTGCTCACTCCATTTTAGTTTATCTTCATACGTGTGCGAGGATGCGTCACCTTGGCATTCGATGCCTAGTAAATAATATACCAGTTTGGTAAATATAATAATATTCCACCTGCTATCACTAAACCACAACTTTTTTCATAGAATCAAAGTAGCCGCTTAATACAGGCTTTCTTAACGCAGGCAATTATTTTGTTAACAGAAAGCAGTAAATGAATGATAACACATACTGACTTGACGAAAGTTAGCTTAAATGCGTGAAGTACGAATCGGTAGAGCTTCAAACAAATGAAATTCTCCTCCTTGATACCAGACCAATACATTAATACAGTGATGCTTTTCGAAACAAAATGGAAACCGATTAACGGACGAAACATAATAAAAGCCTCGTATTTCGGAAAGTGTTGGAGAGATAACTAAAAAATAAACACTGAAACCTTCGAGGAAACAGGGATAAAGGCAGAAACGCCTTGCTGATTACGTCGTCCTGACTTCTTTACTTCTCATACTTCCACGTCAGTTGCCACCCAAATTTCGCATACCACTCTGCACTGACTCAGAGCAAATGACTCGGATTAAAGTTAGCGGAAACTTAATGCCCATTTGCATTGATAAAGAGAGGTCAGTTACATGAGTTTGACAGATTAACCCATCACCCCGAATTATATCATGAACATTTTTTTAAAACATCGATGTATCTGAACAAATATCGATCTGTAGAAAACATCGAAACTAAAACATCGACATTATGATATCAATATTTCTGCTCGAAAATTTCGATGTTTTAAAACCATCAATGTTTTTGCCATCCTCACACACAACACGACGTATTTGGCGTTCAGGGAGAGAGCCCAGAAATTAACTCCAAGCAGCTTATGAACAAAGTGCCCCAAGCGCTGAAGGTCTCATGTGCGATGGGTGAGTGAGGTCCAATGTCAGAGAGTCAGCCAGAGAGGAAACATTATCAGGTCACGATCCTACAGCGTCGCAGGACAGCGGATTTTGAAGTTGAACGTACTGTAGGTGTAGAGGGCGGGAAATACGGCAGGGGATGACATTGGAGCGGTGCGGGCAAGAGGTCGGGAGCAAAGCGACAAAGGCGGGGTGGCTTGGCACCCTCACTCGGAACTCCGCTGTCGATGTGAACAATGGAGCGAACGGTCGACCCATTTGCAAGCTGTAATTCCTTAATGGACGAATGGACACACTCCCTCGTTTTCGCTTTCCGATTTCAAATTATACGGATTGAATCATGAGCCATTCTTGTGCACTTCCGGATAGAAACTATTCTTTCTTATATCACTGAGTTGTATCTTGAACACAAATGCACACACATTTTTAATAAGTGCGAGACGAAACGTGTCAGACAAAGCAAACTCAGTTCAAAATTCCCAACTGCTCGCAAATATCGTCATCCCTTACTAAACCAGAACAAGCGTGCCAATTTATACAATTACACTTGTGGAAGCAAAAGAAGTCAGAAATAGAATACAAGTGTTGGAGTAGAAAGGAGGGGTTGCAAAGTGGGTTACTACAAGCATAAAGAACTAATAGAAGAAAAGAAATGATTAGGTCAAAGCGAACCAATGTTATTAAACTAAACTGTAAATAAATAAATAAATAAAAAATCATTTTTGAACATTTAACTTAATTTTGTTCATTTAATCAGAACGTTTTTGAACAAAGAAAGAAATTTCTTTACACAGTTTCTGAAAATTTGGGCCTTTCGAAATACCGCTGGAAGTGGTGCTGTAAGTCGAAGGATAGCGATTTTATCCACTCAAGATGGCGCTCCTGTAAAAATTGGGGGAGGAGGGAAGAATTTATTGAAACGAAAATATAGAGAGTATTTCATATACTTGTGCCCATAAAATGTTTTATAAATTAACGACTTCCTAACACAAAATTGCCTTTTTATAACGTAAATTAAATATATTATTTCACAAAGCGAATGTGGATTGTTCTGAAGAATAGTTTAAAATTATTGTCATTGGGGCCTTATTACCTATGGGAAATATATTATTGCCTATGGGGAAACACTACTCACAAACGGAATGCTGAGAACTGCCTTTAGCTCAGGGACCAATGTCTAAGCTTTCAATTTGCGTGCTTTGCTTCAAAAATCGACATTCGGGGTGCAATTTGTGAAAGTGTGAATTTCTGAAAGAGAAAATACACTTGCAGCAAGCTCTCACAACATATTTGTTTTCTCTGTCACCCCACCATCTATTTCATACATCATTTTTATAATTTGTGTAAAACATTAATCGTTACCCCGTGAAATCGTTACCCTACAAATTGAAAACAAACATGTGGCCCGAGAAAATAACTCACTGAATGCATTGAAATGACTGTTTAAGACCTCTCCAAATTCATTATGCAACAAAACATTATTGATATTTCAAACAATACTTTATTGATAGAAAACATATCATGTGCATTGTACCATTTGCACGATACTATTATTACCCATAAGAAACACAAAATGAGAAAATGTTTATTACATGGATTATTTTATAATATATCGTTTTTATGCATACAAAAATAAATAAAAGTATTCAAATAATGAATCAGCACTATTCCTTTGGAGACAACTATCATTATTTTGTTCCGACTGCAATCCACGAGGATTGCAGCGACACATCGATCTGCAATCCACGAGGATCTGCCATTGAGGAGGAATCTGTGGCATTGCCAGCGTCCTAACGTTTTTCATTTAGTGCTCTCGAGTAGTATGGTTTTGTTTCATTTCCCCTCCAGTGGGAATGATTCTTGTTTTCACGAAGCCTGAAGTTTGTTAGCGCGGATCTGAATAGGGTGCTCAGAAAACAGCAAGGGTTTAAAGACAGTTTCGTGAACCTCACAGAAATAGAGGATGTTTCATTTTTGCCAAAATTTGTTTGTTTTAAAGATTCGATATTTCTTTTGGTATATTTCTCAAGATGGTTGAAATTTAAGAGTTATTCTGGAGTGAGTTGTATTAAGAAATTCTTCACAGTTGTTTGTTTAATTTGTTGTAAAATTTATTATACACTACATCCAAGTATTCATAATTATTTATTATACATTTAGTTGTCTAAATATCGGAAATTTGAAATGAAATGATCACAATCATTAAATGATGCCACATTTGAAGACTGAAAGGTATACATTTCCTTGATCAAAATTCAGTGTTCGAATCATTCTTTTGAACAACAGTTCCAGATCAGGTGTGTGCTGTCCAAATTAACAATTCAAACCCTCTCATCCTAATTAGGAGTAATATAATATACAGGGGACCCGTACAGATACTCATTAAAAATGGAATTTATTTTCTTGTTTTGTACCATGATCTCCGCGAAAATGGCGTACGTTGAACAAAAGAGCGAAATAATTCCTTGTTTACTCTTAAAAAGAAACTCTGCCAACATTACACTTCGTATTAGATATCGTGCCATCCAAATCATTTAATTCGGGAACTGGTTGTACCATTTCTTTTCGACTTTCCAATATTTCTGTGGTTTTAAATACAGGGACGTGCGTTTACTTTGTTGACACCCAAAATATCGAAAAGTCAAAAAATTGCTTCAGATCATTTCAAATTTTGTTGTGATAAAAAAACCCTCATTCCATCGAATGAACACTTCAGTTTTTGGTGTTACATCTTCGTGTAGACACAATTAAGTAATAACCTACCTGTATAACCTGCCTATATTTTCAGAAAATAAGTGCAGTTTCTTATCGCTATATTCCGAATGAAAAGTAATATATTTTAAACTCCTTACACAAGTTCCCATACCACACAAAATACATTCCAAATACGAATACTATCGCCAACAACATTCTTTTGAAAGAAGAATGGAGGGTGACAGAAGGTGTAATACTCACAGAGGCTAATTTACAACACAGAGGAAAGGATGAGTTTTGTTCTATTTTTTAAAGTTCTTGGATGGATACAAATCTCACAAAATTTATTGTTAGCTCGAGAAAAAAATCCTCGTATTTCAAGCCTTGAAAACACAAAAACACTTCAGTATCCCAACACCTTACGATCCGAATCCCTCTGGACAACACTCAGCACGCACAAATATTCCCATCGCGCGCAGGTATTTACTTGCGGGAATTTGCATGGAGAGCGGTAACGTGACTCCGATCCGATAAGCCGCCGGGATTCCCTTCCGCGAGGGAAGCGGCTAAAAATAAATTAGAATCATATTCTAATTAGCTCTCGCGTGCCGGAGAGCTTCGCGTCCGTTAGAGGCGCGGTGCGTTACGAATGAGAGAAACAGCGGCAGAGGCGGAGGGAGGAGTGACAGGTGGCCTCGGGGAATTGGCAACTGAGAAATAATCTAACGACGAAGAGAAGGAAGATATTCTCTAATTAATTAATTAATGGCGATTAATTAATGGCTTAATGGAGAGGCGGAACAATGGCCTTCGTTTCAAACCGCGACCAAATTTTAATTCATTGCGGGCCGTTGTCAGATGTAACGGTAACGCACGAAAGTTGAAACTAGGGGACGAGCGATAAAAGATGTTTGTGGTGAATAACGAGAACAAAGATGATCTAGATGAAAAGGTGGTAAAGGTACAATATGAGGGAACTAAGATCTCGGGGGAAATCCGTTTTGTTCATCACAAATTTCCCTAGCATTGAGCGGGATTTGAATTTCTGTATCATATATATGGGGAGAGATGATATAGTTTGAGAGATCGCAGGCAAAAGAAAGCAAATATTTGCGTTGCGCCTGAATATCTAGAGACAGGAGAAATGCTGGCGATACGGCAAGAAACAACTGAAGACTTCTGGGCAATAACATGCAATGCCACAATTCGTAAGTTCTGAGAAAAATGAGAGTTAAGGTTTAGACATTGCATTCTACACATGGGAATAACGAACATTAACATGCATTACACTGCCATCTTGCTGCTTTAAGATAAAAAACGACATCTAGATACATCTATGAGGCATCGAAAAACACTAATATCTCAATTTCATCAGAATGTGGCATAGCACGTTATTTCCTCAAGGTCCTCGATTGCAAGAGAGGACGAACTAAAAGGAATGGCGTGATGCAGGTCATGCAATGAAAAGGATACGAAGGGATGAAAGCCAACGTGGCAATTTCATTAGCTCTATTATTAACATCCATATTCAATCCTCGGCCATATGCTGATCTCTACCTTGTCCTTAAAAATCTCTAAATGTTAATAATCTAAAAATGTCGTTGGGAAAAAATCTCGACGTGGTTCCCCACGTGCCGTCCCAGTCCGCTTTGAAAGAAATGGACGAGAAAGGAAAATAGCGTTCGGTTTGCCACCGGTTGTATAGGATGCAGCTTCAGCACGCATGTGGAAGTAACCACCGATCAGAACAGTCGACAGACGAAGTTGCACGCAGCAGGCGCGCATACTCTGATTTTCAACAATGAGCAAATTTTTGGTACTTTGTCGAAAACCAACTCAGGATTCCGCAGCTATCGGCATCCTACATCGCCAGGCACTGATTTGACGACCACAGGCACCGACAGCTGGTATTCGCTACTTACAGTGATAAAAAGGAACGGCGACTTGGCGGAAGACGGGAAGTTTAAAACTACACTGCCAACGAGGGCAGAAATGTGACACGACCGTGCGCCGATAAACGGGTGAAATATACGTTCGCGAAGTACCCGACCGGAGTTGGTGTCGCAGTGGGAGGGTGAGGCATTGATAGCGGGGTTGCGGCGGGGAGGGGAGGGGCGGGGCGGGGTGGGGGAGTCGGGGCGCCGCAGCGCAGGAGGCTGTGGCGCCTAAGCCTCCTGGGAAGGGCGAGGCCGAGGAGACAATTTCCGCCGGCGCGGAGCGGAAGCAGGGCGGGCGGGGGCGGCGAGGAGCCGGGCGGGGCGGGGCGGGGCGGGGTGGGGAGGGGAAGGGGCTGGGCCCGTCGGTGCGAAGCGGCTGCCGAGGACGCACGGGACGCGCACAGATATTGCGCCCCGAAATTGAACAGGATTTGAACAGGACGCCAAACTAATATCTCTCGGCGTGTCTGCGTCGCCGTCGCCGTCGTCGTCGTCGTCGGTGTCAGCGTCACAGCGCCGGCGCGGCCTTCACTCGCAACCGCGCGGCGCCGCAGCCGGAACGGCGGGGCTGCCACGACGCCGAGATATGAATATTTAATATGCGAGGATTTTGCAATGCATGCATTGCCGCGAGCCGCTTGGCACCTCGCGAAGCCGCCGCATCCACCGTCCTCACGCCCCGCCCCTCCGTCCTCCCGACCCCGTCTCTCCGTCTCCGGTTTCCGCCGTCCTGCGACGCCGCCGCCGCCGCCGGGATCAATCTTGGGGAAGAGCACGTTGCGGAGTCTGGGAAGCTACACAGCCGCTTGCCTTGGCTCACCGCCGGCGGGGAGGCAAAGACCGCCACCAGACGCACGGGATTGAGGGGCGTTTTGCTTTTGTCGAACTATCACAACGTGGAGGGAAGTGGCGGGTATTTCGCGGAGAAAGTGAATGGGATGAAAATGCAAATCTCCAAGGGAATATGAACTTCATAGAGCTGAATATAATAAATATAAAAAAAAACACAAAAATACTATGACCAATCATATAAATGTCATTTTGGACACTATTTTCCTGCAAAGATTGCGAAGCAAACAATATCTGGTGTTATCACAGATACATTATGACAGACACCGCATATCAAACGTTTGGATAAGCGGCTCTAGATGTACAAAAAGACAGGTAATTTACGTTCATAAGTTCAGAGTAGCTAATAGAAACCACGTAACATAAGGGTAAGAGAACATTCTGTAAATAATAAGAGTCGAATATTTAGAGTAAAAAGGGAGAAAGGTTTGAAATTTAGGAGGTAAAAAAGATCCACTAAACTTAAACCTCCAACTCAAGCGAAGAAAAATATAGTCATATAATGATTTGAGGTCGACAATTTCTTATTTGAGGTTCCTTTATCATTTCACTGACTTCGTTTAAAAAAAATAATTTACTTTATTTTCAAACGCGAAAGACTCGATGTGTACATTCTCTTCAGGTATCTATATATTTTAGTGTGGACACCATATTATTATTGAAAGTAAATATACGTATATATTAAGATATAAATACATGTACTTTTCAGAACCGCAAACCCACAGTCCCTACCGTTAACTTTATAGCAAGTAAGTGTAATCGGAATACCAGGTTACAGAATTACATGTACTGCATTACATAATTTTATCCAGCGTACGGACCAAAGATGTGGGACGAGACCTCCGTAAATTCGATGTGGGCGCGAAGTCGCAAGGACCTCCGGCATGTGGAGCGACTGCATCAACCTCGCGCACACGGGAGGGTCGGGGAGGTCCTCTGCAGTCTCATTCCCAAGAAATCCCAAATTACGAGGAGAAGATAAACCCTGAGGTACGAGCGGGGAGGCTTAAGGGAACCGGGCAAGTTCCGGAAGTTCGGCTTCCGAAATTAATTGAATTAATCCGTCCGCATATGGATTCAGCGAATTTGGAAAGAAGACTGAAACGCCCGACCGGAACGGAGAAGGGGGAAGCCATCGACTAAAAAGTTTGGGCGCTTCTGATGACACTCCAAACAGACTCTGCTGTGGATACGCTCCAATAAGTACTCCTTTTCAAATGCTAATGATAATCAAATTCTTGAATGTCAATATTCATTCGCCTAAAAGCAGGCGCAATTTCATAACGTCCTTACCCATCAGAATTATTAGCAAAAAACCTGTTTACGTCGGCAGAAATTTTATTTTTTCACACTCCAAGTCAAAAATGAAATATTTGATTTAGATTAATTGTTAAAGATAAGAATATGAAGAAGCAACAATCGATATTGATATCACTGACTTATTGGCTAAAATCGCTATGATTTAATTCAGTAATTTACCCGCGTATAAAGGGAATAGTCATTTACTTTTTAGTCGATGATTTTCGTATTTATGTGAAAATAGTGTGATTACACTATTTTTATCGTTTTAAGAAAACATTTATGTAAACAAAGTAACAAGATATTCATGGTCGCAATCTATTTACGTAGTGAAAGTACCTACGTGCGGCAACAGAGAGATGCAGTCGAGGGAATAAGTTTTCGTGGCCGGTTAGTTGATCACAAACACGATTTGCCTTCAGCGTCAGGTTGAGTTCGACGAAAGTCACGTAAAAGAAGATGCATACGCTTCATGGGCATTGATTTTCTTCAACAACATCCATGACTTTAAGAAAGTCGCCCAACGAAAACAAAAGGCCATCGCCGGGTATCCAGGTAGCAACTTGTGATTCCGTGCTCGGGTCAGAGAGGCGAATGCGGGTTGACCTCGCTCATTTCGAGAGGGGTGGTCCTTAGGGTGAGGAGGCGGCTCCTTCATTGGCCGAGGGAACAGCCGCGCGGCCCGTGGACGGTGGCAACCCAGGGAGAGGCCAGGGCCTCGACTGGAGAGAAACGGGATGTACTGATGCAAAGCAAAGAAACAAAATCTCGTTACGCAATACGTAAGAGTAGGCCATGTGAAGGCAGTACATGTGAAGGGCATGCGAAAACAGTACGAAGGGCATTGTGAAGACAGGCCATTTGAAGACAGAACGTAATACTGTGCGAGTGAAGGCGTGGAAAATAAACGTGAAAATTGGAACGGAGATAAATTTGAATGGGCAGACGCATGGAGAGCTGTGTATGAAAGAGAAAGGAAAGAGGGAGAGAGAAAGAATGGGAAGTAAGAGTAAGACAGAAACAGAGGGGGTAGAGGAGATAGAAATGAGAGAGATTAGGGGATAGAGTAAAAAGAGAGGAAATAGTGAAAGAGAGAAAAAAGATGAGAAGAAGAGAGAGAGAGAAAGATAGATAGATAAATAGAGAGAGAGAGAGAGAGAGAGAGAGAGAGAGAGAGGAAAGAGGGAGAACGCGAAAGTAAGATGAAGGACAAAAAATGATGTGAAAAAGACTATGATTCGGTGAGAGGATGGGGAGAAAGAGAAAGGAGAAAGATGAGGGGGTAAGAAGAACGGGAGAGAGGAACAGAAAGAGGAAGGGGGTAAGGAAGGGGAGAGAAGAAGGGAAATAGAGGAGAAAGATGAAATGGAGTGGGACAGAGCTGATATAGAAGCAGGAAAGCGTCAGGAATAGGAGAAAGAGAAAGACGAGAGATGAAGAGGGGAAAGAGAAAGAGAGGAGAAAGAACAACGAAAGAAAATGCAGAGCAGTAGCGACAGAAAGATCTCAAGGAGAGGAGAGGAGAGGAGAGGGGCGTGAGGCGGTCCGCGCGCCGAGTGGCGAGCGCCGAGGGCCGAGCGCCGGGGTCGAGGGCTGGGGGCGCGGTGTAACGAGCTGCTCGCCACGATGGCGCAGCAGCTGGCAGGCCCTTGGCCACCGCCCCCACTCACCCGCCCTCGACGACCCGACGAACCGTCACCGCTGCTCGCGCCCGACGACCCTCTGAGACCGCAGGGAAGACATGCACAGCTCTGGCGCGCGGAATCCCTCGGAATCGCCAGCCACTTCAACGTGGAAAGAAATAACTAAAGATTTTTTTGAAGCTACCTTACCACAGCATGCCAAGGCTCCTTTAATACAAATGGATAAATGTCACTTGGTAATTTGTTAAAATCTGGAGCAACCCACGCGAACGACCGGGTCTCATTTCATGTGAACGTCACGTCCCCGGCTTGAGTGGCAGATGTCCCTCATTAAGCCCGGACGGAACGAAGGGGCGGGGGCGGGCCGACGCCATTCTGATCTGGACCGCCAATTACAAGGAAACGATGCCTCGGCTCGTGGCAATTTACTGGACGCGCGCGAAATCGAATCGCATCGTTATCTCCGGGCGCCCGTATGACAAGATTTCCGAATTCCGCGCGGGCGGGCGCGCGCCGAGACGAGCCGAGCCGAGTGAGGCAAGCCAGCGAGGCCGGGCCGGGGCGAGCGTCGCGGCGGGATGCAAGGGCTAACGACGGTGGGGCGTCGCCCGGGGCAGGACGTGATTAGGGGGCGGACGGGAAGACCTCTCTCCTTCCCCGCCCCGCCGCCCGCCGGCGCACCGCGCGCCCCTCGGATCCGACTCTTTCGCCCGAGGCCCTCCCAGCGCCGTCCAGGGCTTGCGTAGGGCCCGGTGGACCGCAGAACTGGGGGAGAAATTTCAGGAGACAACGGGCACCAAAAGATTTCTTATCGTTTCATATACCATTCTAATTTTGGTGAAAAATATGGCAATATGGTCATGCTTGAGTCCTTTAATATTATATACCTCAAAATTGCTATCGTAGACGCACGTTCGTTCGTCTTTAACCCGTCGTTGCACTTAAGGGGCCTCGGAGGCCCCTTGACATCTTCTCATCGCTGTAACTCTGTCGTGTTTTGCTTGTGGCTAATAATATTTCTTGACATCTTAAAACAATCATTTTTGTTACTAATACTACAAGGAGAAGAGACGGAAACTAATCGGTTTTAAGAAATCTAGCTTTTTCTGTAGGTAGTCGCACTTTCCACTTAAGGGGCCTGAAAGGCCCCCTATTTGTTCTATGGCTTCGTTGAAAATATTTCTATATAAATTTTGCACGATCGACAATGGACTACGACAGTGAAATTCCTTTATACTTTCACTTTTCGACACTATCTTTTTTGAGTTAGCAGATCTTCAATACAAAATTTAGTTTTGTGTCTGTCACAACTGTGAATACGTTCTCTAAATTGTGCGGGAAGTAGCGACCTTCAAAAATTAATCTCACTTCAGTGAATATGTGTGAAAAATTGTATTGAAAAGAGCTTGATTATATACAGAAGGGATTTGTTTTTGAGTAAAAGAAGTGATCCGTTTGTCACAGCAACAATGAATATTCGTATTTTCGAAAACATTCGAAGGTGCATGCATTTTGATGAGAAACGAAAGGCGGTGATCTTCCACAACGTCTAAGAGGAATAAACCGGATAAATACGGCATAAAAAAATTCTGGTGTTGTGATGTGGAGAACAGGTTTGCATTCAACTGCAGTATATATTTTGGTAGGCAAAAGGACGAGCCCTTGGTGAAAGATTTGGCTGCAAGTGTGAAAGAATGGACCCAACCCTTGAGGAAAGGAGAATGCAACATTTCTGTGGATATTTTTTTTATGTTCTTACTCGCAGAGTTCCTGTTACAAAAAACTTACACTTCTAAGAAATCCTTGTCAAAACACAAAAGAGATTCCAAATGAGTTGAAAACATAAAAAAACATGCCGATGACCAATGCTTCTCTCGTACAATGTAAACGATATTGCAGCACCGACGCAATATTTATTACATCATGATGCCCAAAAACTAGAACGAAAATGTCACTTGGTGGCGACGGATTTTCCTGAATGAACTACCGAAAAACTTTCAAAACGAAACAAAATCAATGATTTACAATCCCAAAACACAGAAAAGAACATTGAACTGCTTAAATGTTTTCGAAATCCACAAAAGTGTATCCATAGGAGCCAGCAATAGAATTTCCACAAGTAAACGGGAAAGGTTAGTGATTTTTCAAATTAAATATTAATAAAAATGTAAAGAAATATTTTGGTTTATTACTATTTATATATAATTTTTTGTTCTTATTTATGGCTGCACAAAATGGGCTGAAAGAGTGTGTATGTACAAAATGTGAAAGAAATATTTGAGGAGATCACTAAATATTTTATTAGTTGGAATAATTGCAAATAAAAATTACATCATAATCAAAGTCCTACTGTTGTAAACTACGTGAAGAATTAAATAAATTATCATTAATTCTACTAAAAATTACCTCACTTTTTCCGTCGTACGTTGTAAATTTAGGAGGGGGCCTCAGAGGCCCCTTAAGTGTGTAAGTGTAATATTCTTCATCGGTGCATCGACGGGTTAAAGAAGTGACTCACAGTAGTCGGCTCGTTCATCTCGTGTGCGGTAACCGTAGGAGTGATTCGCAAAGACGAAACTTCTCGAGTATCTACTTCATCGCGATCGAAGATCTATTACACATCTAAGAACACGAGTGGTGAAATATCTAGATCCACGTTTCTCTATTGATTCAGAGTTCTAGCAGACATTGAAAGAGGGAGGAAGACAAATTCCCCGGTCCGAGGACGCTGAATCAGGATTTGCTTAATTTCAAGCTATAGCACCTCTCACTCAACTACTGCATGAAAGGTGAAGATCTTCGATTAACCTTTCCCTTCTCTTATAATGTGCCCGTCCTATGAAAGTAAACATATTTTCCCCTCTCCTCTTTTCCCCTGTTAAACTGGATTGACACAACCTGTTACATCTTTCTTGGAGATAAAAAAAAAGTGAAAAATGTGCAAAACAATCTCATAAAATTTCACTTAATGGTTTTTAAAACGTTTCAATACAATATTTATAACGGGTAATTGCGTAAATGGAAAATGCTTGATCAATATTTTAATGCATTCTCATAAAAGAGCAAATTGCTTATCGTTTCGATATTCAACAAATGTCATTCAATTACTTTTAAAATTAATTACATTTCAAATACCACAATATTAAATTCATGAAAAAATGAGTAAATTCATTTTGTGATATTTTGAACTAGACATAAATAAATTAGTTTCCTAATAGTTTTATTGATGAGCAACAATGCATGCTGTAAAATATACATATTTCCATTTATGAAAAATGTCACATTTTTTAACAAAATAAAATACCCAAAAAATATTGAATTTTGGCAGCTCAATTTGCTCTGTCATAGAATTGTTAAATCAGTGATTTCAGCAAACAAGGCGTAAAATTGCATCTATAATTTAGTAGGTAAACGGCGAATATTGTGACAACGCTAATATTTATACCGTAATAAAATCTAGGGTTTCACATTGGTAAACAAAATAATGAATGATTAGTTCAGTATTTCCGTCTATTTCCAAGGAAGTGCCCACTACAAGTCCAAGTGCCTGGAATATAGCACCATGAATACTTAAATTAGCCTATAAAATGATTATAATGTTAAATTATTTAAAATTCCTCCTATTTTTACGATTGCGGCACCTAGAGGAGAAAGTGGAGAAGAACAGTGCAAAGGCGGATTGAAACATTTTTTCATATAGAAGAGAGAGCTCTTTATTTTAGTTATGTCCTCTTCCTTAACTACTATTGAAATTTAAAAATTCTAGCTTAAAATAAAAATAATGTCTTGTTACGATGGAAATACTCCTTTGGGCGCGATGCGATGCATATGAGGTAATAGTTTCCAAAAATTTGTGTTAAATCAAAAAAGAAATTGTAGAGTTTTGGAGGGGTACTATGACACGGAACAGATAGTTCATTTATTTACTCTGGACCGGAAGAGATTGCTCAGAACATCAACTTATGTCACTGCAGTCCCTCTGATCTAGAATCCTAGGTTCAAGTTCTAATGGTGACAGGATTTTCGACACTGGCTAGGTCGAATTAAGTCGCTGTCTGGAGGGGAATTCGGGGAATTTTAGCGGCCGGCTGCTCTGATCGGTAGTTTTCTGTGATTTCTCCGATCAACACCAGGTGAATGTCGGAGCAATACCCTAAAAACAAAGCACGGACCGTCCGCAATCTTTCCTGACTCTTCCTTGTCCTAACCTCATCCCTTGCATACTCTTACATACACTACACTACCACACAGGCCGAGAGACCGGTCTGTAGCTCTAGCGTGTCCCGGGTGGGGCAGCGCGCCGTTGGAGGGAGATACCTGGTTGGGGAAACCATGCTAGCCGTCGTTAGGTCGGCGCCGGATCTCGCCATCCAGCTAGAGCTACAGACTATATACAGACTTCCCTATAGCTAGAGCTATAGGGAAGACCACCGCCACTCCCCGAGCAAAAACTATCACTACACTTACGGTTAATGACCCTAGTCTTTGACATGCCTGGAATCACTAACCATCACTCAATCCCTCTATTTTGGACTGTGGATCAGCCACGTGGACTGTGGATCAGTGTGGCGCTAGCAGAATGCGATTAGAATGCGGACATAGGCGTGGGCTCGGGCGCGGACTGGGGCGAAAGCCTAGGCGTGTACGAGGGTGTAGGCGCGGGCGTGAGCGGCGGGCGTGGGCGTGGGCGCGGGCGCGGGCGCGGGGGCAGAGGTAGGGCCGGCGGCGGGGCGCGAAGAGAGGCTGCGGCCGAAGTGCCAGCGAGTCGCCGCGCCGCGCCGCGCCCCAATCGATAAATGGCGGGGGGGGGCGGCGGTTGGCGTACGGCTCCCAGGCCGACCGCGGGGCCTCAACCGAGGTACGCGATGCTTTGCTCTTCGGCCCTACGGTTACTTTTCTACTTTCTTCTACCCACTCATTCACTTATAATGCTGTGATTATGGAATTTACCCTGAATATGACGTTTCTAGGACACGTGAAGGCAATGTGTTTATTGCAGGGTCAGCGTTAAAGCACTCTTTTTCAAGATTTCGATGAGATATTGCAGGAACACTTTTGTAGACTTTGGTTTGCTATATAATACAAAATATCAATTTCATTATTAGCAATTACATTTTGAAACAACTTTTTAATACGAATAACATTATACTAACATCCAGTTTTGATTAAATAGAAATAATGGGTTTGTGGGTCATTTACAAAATGTGAAAATAAAGTACTTATAAAGAAAAAATGTTTAAATGTAAATTCCAGTTAATATAGATTACAAAAAATACATTCTACGGAAAACGGAAAGGGTTTACAATGTCCGACGCATCAAGTAGTTGAAAACCGATGTATATACAGACGTCAAAATGGCTTGACACAGATTTACAGAAAAATACACGTTTAATCAGCTTGTGGATGCCCCATGAATCAGCTGAAAGGCCCACGAACGAGAACCAAAAGAAAAGCCTGTCGGCCTCGAATCTCACGAGCGCCGTGGAAAAATTCCCGATTTAAAAATAACGATACACCTGATTTGGGAAGCGTTTAATATGGATGTTGAAGTCGTGCCAGAGGCATTAAAACAACATTCACAGACAAGATTAGCCCGAGGAATCCTCGCGCCAACGGAAGTCTCTCCTACCTAATTTCTCGGGGGCGCGACGGCGGCGAGGGAAGGGTTGGGGGGGGGCGGGGAATGGGCGGGGAGGGGCGGGGCAGCCGAACATCTTGATGCGCGAAGCTTCGCCAGCGCCGAGGAGAGCCACCGCCGCGGGAACTCATTAATACAAATTGCTGAATTACATTTAGCCACTGTGGCCGCCTTCCCTTGCAGTTCATCTGCTCTCCTTTTTATTTCCAATGCATACCAAATTATTCCGTTGCTTGCCTCCGGAATTCTGGGGGCCCGCCCCCGTCTTTTTCCGAGGCGAATACTGTTATTTCAATTACAGCACCTCTGCCCGGCAGGTCGTGCCTTCGCTCCGGACCCCAATGGATGGAGCCGACCTCGCAGCCAGCCGCCGGCCGTGGGCGCGGGGAATGCAAATTATTTCATCTAATCATAAGCGTGCAGTTTCGCAGCGTTTGCTGCGGGAGAAGGGCGGTCTGGCGATAATTCGCGTGCTCGCTTGGACACCCGAGTGCACCCGCTGCCCGGAGAGCGCCGTTCGCTCTGCGGCGGACGTTCAGGCGAAAGGCAGAGTGTGTAATGGCTTCTGCTCGCATTATGTAACCTCCCTTCTCTGATCCCTCCGTTACTCAGCGGATTCTTCTCTGTCCTTTCTGTATTTTACAACTGACCTTCCTCTTTCTCTTACCTACTCTCACTCATGCGGATACGACTTTCGGAATTAATTTCTCTTTTTACTTTCTCTTTCGTATTTCTCCTGTATTTCGTTGTTATTCATCCCTGCTTCCTCCGTTATCTCTGACAGTATTTATCAACTCACCGTTTTCTGTTCCCTCTGCCGTTCTCTATCTCTCATTTGCCCTCTCCCACAAAGGTATGATTTGCTCTCACTTCTGATTTTTCTTTTTCTTTCATACTGTTCAATTTATATCTTTTATTTCGTTACATTTGTTCTCTCCTATTTGTGTTGCAACGTATTATTCTCCTCGTCAACCCTTTCTCTTCCTCACATCGCCCCCTCTCTCACGTTGATTCTTCGTGAATTCGTTTCTTCTTTCCTTTCATGCTCACGTTTGCCCTTCCCCTCTATTTCGCATTTGCTCCCTTGGTTCTCTCTCCCTCCAGCTACCCTCAGTAGCAGCCACCTCTCGAACGCCTCATTCAGCAGCAATATGTTCCGCTCCGGTCGCCGCACGTAAGTAGAAATGCCTTCATTAAAGGCTTAACGATGTTGACCTCGCCGCGCGGTTACCGATCCCCGGAAGAGATCTCTTTCGCTCGACAGATTTCGTCGAACTCTAAGGAAATGGTCCATATATATTATGTAGATTGGAAAAGATTAGGTTAAAATATGACGGTGTTTCGACTCATTTGTTCCGTAGCACTTCAAAGGACCAGCATGCATTTGCGTGTTGTGATTATAATATGAATACGGCAGGAAGTCCTCCGTTGAGCCACGTTCAAAAGATTTATGGGTACTTAACGTTGCCGTGAAGTATGTAGTCTATCGTTACCAAAAATTTGCAATTATGGTTTAAAGAGAAATTATACAGCATTATCTTTGAATAATGTGTCGCCTACGAGAGGTGTTTTTCTGCAGGAAATTTGCTTGTAAATTGGTGAATGCAATTAAAATAGAATTTTCGCAACCTCCAAAAAATTATCTAGTTTATTATAACTTAATGCAACTGTGTCTTACGAAATGGATTCAAAAACGAAAAGAGAGACTTGAATTTTTAATCTTTTAGATTAAAGCCTCAAATTAAGCCATTTTGTTCTCGAAGATCACTTGTCACGTCATATTATCCGTTCCTATCACACACCTACCACAAACAGAAAAACGCTTAATGTTGAAGATAAAATCCTGAAAATACCTAGATGAAAGTAGGCATATTTTGAAAATTATGTCTAAGACAAAGAGAAATTTAGATCTGGAAATAAAAAAATATAAATAATCAGTCTTAGATGAATAATAGAACTGTATTATTCCGTCTAACATCAGACCATTTCTTTTAGAATAATTTTTCGATATAACGTCCCAACTCAAGCAACTAGTTTCCTCCATATGACATTCGAGAACCTTGAGGCGTCTGCACGTTTCAAACAATATCATCTACTTTTCTTGCAATATAAAATCAAGAAGATTTTTCTTTGTTTTCCTTTCTGGTATTTTAAGCCACTACGTACGGAAATATCCCATCCACCAAGAGGCAACAAAAGAAATTTTCAATTCATCTTTGCTGGTCAGTCTCTACCATTTACCCTCTCACCGAGTACACCACATCATGTTCAACACAATGAAGATTCTGCGCATGTTTAGATTAACAAGAAAAGGTTTAATTTACTATTATGATATTAGCATGAAAAAAATGATATCAAAGATGAAACAACTATTTCTTTGAAATTCCAAAATAACAAATATGAACAGCATTATGACTATTCCACTGTTGAAAATATTAAGTGTTTAGACAGTATAACATATTAATCCTTTATGCCATGTTCATTATCAAAATTAAACAATAAATTTGTAAAGAACATACCAGTGCACGTCGTCAGGACGATAAAAAGAAATCGGAAAACCTAGGCATAAATCCAAGCGTGTAATTTGGCCCTGATTATTTGACTCGGAATGTTCTTAATCATTCGTGCTTCTCACTTCATGAACGAAATAGTCCGTCATAAATTGCGCCCCACCATGGGAATGAACTCGACCCGCGAAGAAGCGCCTGGATTGCGGCGAGCAGCGCGAGGGGCGGATTCTGGGTCAGGCGGGGGAGGTGGCGGGATCGAAAACCGCGCAGCGCCGTGTGGCGCGGCAGCTGACGGAGAGCCCTCCCCCGCCCTCAGGGACAGAGGACGGGGCGCGGGAGGGGCGAGGCAGCGGCCAGCGCGGCGGCGGCGGAGGCATCGTCTTTGATCTCGCGCGGGGAATTGGCCTCATCGCCCACTGCGGTGGCGGGGAGGGCGGGCAGCAATCGCGGGGAGGGGGCAGCGATCGCGGGGAGGGGGGCAGCGATCGTCGGGAAGGGGAAGGAAGGCGAGAGGCGAGGGGAGGGGATGAGAGGGGAGGGGAAGGAATGAGAGGGGGAGGGGAGAGAATGAGAGGGGAGGGGATGAAGTGGGAGTGTAGGGGAGAGGAGGGTTAGGGGAGGGGAGAGGTGGGGATAGGGGAAGGGAGAGGAGGGGAGAGGAGGGGTAGGGAAGGGAGAGGAGGGGTAGGGAAGGGAGAGGAGGGGTAGGGGAGGGGAGATGAGAAGGGGAGAGGAGGGGGAGGAGAGAGGAGGGGAAGGGGAAGGGAGAGGACGGGGTAGGGGAAGGGAAGAGGAGGGGTCGGGGAAGGGAGAGGAGGAGGGGAGGGAAGGGGGAGGGGAGAGATGGGTGAGGATGAGTGGTACAGGGGTGGGGAGGGGAGGGGGGAAAGAGGGGAGGGGAGGGGTGGTGGGAAGGGACGTTCCGTCTGCGGCTGACAGCGTGCGGACTCAAGGCCTCTCCAATTCCCGATCCGACCGCCCCCGCCCCCACCGCCGCTCCCGCAACCGGCTTCCCGCCCACCTCCCCGGCTCGCCTCCGCGTCTCGGCTCGTCGCGTCGCCCTCCCTCCGAGTCGGTTTGACATTCTGACTTACGTCGAATTCGAACCAATTGAGTTAGATCTCAGATGGATGGAATTCGCAGGATCCTGGATTATGAAGGATTTCTGAGACAGCCAGAAGCTGAATATATCGAAATGACACCTCAGATACGAATTTTTCAAGATGGAAATTTGAAATTACGAACGAACTCTAAGAGTGAATATAATATAATTTTGAATTTTATAATTATTTCTTTTTTTTAAAAAGCAATCTATGTTACACTACCTGTGATGTTAACAGAACGTGTTACAGTTTGTGAGTTAGACACAATAAACGTTAGAAGGGGCATTTGCGGAAACATCATTAGCATCAGAGATACGTATAGATGGATGGTTTTAGCTACAAAACGAATATAAAAAATGAAGATAAAATCATTTTGGCAAACTCATAGAACGAAAGGTTTGCAGCATGGATTTGCAAATAATTGGAATAAGCGCTGTAAATACGTAGTTAAGTAGGTTTGCTTGACCATAGACACAATATTAACTTGAATTTGAGTAGACACAACTCCACGGTACTACATACGTGTCGGTAGCACGAGAAAGGTACTATTTGTTCCTAGCAAGGGACGCGTTCTGAACATAAGTGAGCATAAGTGGAAGGAACATAAGTGAGCGCGTCATGTCTAGAAGCCAAGGGTGCTGTTTACTGCATTTCGTTGCAAACGCTGGATATTAAGGAGAATATTCAATGATTTCGAATTGTGTAAAGCAAATTACTTTGTGTAAATGGGCCTAATACTTTTCATCCTTCGCAGCAATAATACTACAGAAAATTTTGGGAATCAAGTATTCTGTGTGCAAACACATAATGAACTTTCTGCCTCAAGTAGCCTAAACATGATCTAAGAATATTATCTAAGGATAATTTTCAAAATAGTTTTGATCTAATACATTTGTATTTTAAGACAATTGAGTAAGGCTATGGAAAGAAACGGATAATTCTCTCCCATCTTAAAAAATATGTGTATACACGAGCAGTCACTGAAATTTAACATATTTGTTTTTTTCCCAAACAATTTTCTTCTCTGACCTTCAATTTACGTTTTTAATGCAAAAAAATATAAATCGTCAGATGACAATCTAAGCAGGAAATTAAATTCGGAAAAATGCATATACTCGCATCATTACACTAAAACATGTAAGATTTTTGAGTTTGGTCACTATTTATACTGTCGAAATACTGTCGATTTCTTTAAGCCCCCAATAGAAACCTGAGAGCGGTTAATATATGCAATGGTATTCGAAAAATGGAGCCAGATGCATTGTTTCGTGTCGAGTCCCTGCCCTTTTACAATGATCAACCAGAAGCCCCTGTCATAACGGTCCACGAGACACACAGGAGAGGTTTTCAACATGGAACACATTGCAGCGCGAGTCTTCCGCATTTTTACAATGGCACAAAGTTTTTCGCGGCGGTCATATTCACTTAGTTCAACCCGAAACGGAGATTGAACGTGAGGGGAATGTCGAGGGTTATTATATTTGAATAAATGTACATTAATGGACCGAGTGTGCTGCAACACAATAGTGCTCCGCGTCATAGATTTCATTTAATTACCTATTCCACGTTAAAAAGTGATGGCGAGCACAATGGCGAGCAGCATTTCGTGACCTGAATATTGGAAGCTGCGGCGCGCGCCGCGGCTGCGGGGACAGAGTTATTGCATTACGGCAGTCACTTTGCCGCACGCGCGACCTTGTTTTTAAATAAATAAACTGGGTATTTCTGAAAAGGGCCTTTTGTGTATTAGCGGCGGAAATTTTGGATGCAGCGCGCGCAGAACCAACCTCGCGAAACACACCGCGGTTATTTATTTAGCGTACAGCCCGAATTTTCGGGGAGACGGGGCCGTGAAGAGAAAATATCAACAATTCCATTGACAGGTATCCCCGATAAGGCGTTTGTGTTGAGATTAAATGATGGTAATAATGATGATGATGATGATGATGATGTGAGTCATGGATCATGAAGACGGTGGCATGGTGGACACGTTGGCGCCCAGCGTGCGCCATCGGCGAATATTGTTGCGCCATTTCTGATAGATGAGTCGACAATCGTTATCACTTCGTGTATCCTTTCAGTGCAGTCTTGGCTTCCCGGGTGTGTGAAATTTCGCTGTCCTCACTTAATCCTGGGTTGAATTATTGGCGGATCAGTCATCGACGGACCGTCTGTCGCATGCTGTGCGCCGCGCGTAGAGTAGTCCCTCAAATTATCCTTCTGATATGAACTTTGATCTCTCCCCGTTGATGGAAAAAATCCTTTTATAGTCACTGTATGCAATCTAGTAAATTCAAATCATATTCTTTTGAGAAACAATAACTTTTTGTCCCTGGGGGTAATTTTGAGAGAGAAACCTGTCGCATTACAAAACGTTTGCTCGAAAACGAAGAGAAGGAAGCAATGTGTTGTAATGAATTGACTGTGCCTTTAATAATTGACTGTGATGATGTGTGCCATCAATTGAAACACAAATATCACAATATAGTTGCAGAAAAAAAAGATACGCCTGGCGCAATCCTTGCGCCGCGCGCTCACTTATGATCGAAAATTAGACGCGCGCGCTTAAGGGTTAAACGAAAAAATCCGACGAAACTTCCAGCGAACCCGTTTCGTCTACCACAAATTGAATCGAGCAAGAATCGAACCCCATCCCAACGGTGGAAAGCGAGTAATCTGCCCGCAACACCACGGGTCGACCAGAAAAATGTGGCAGCATTACGGCGATTTACATCACATCGTGGGGAGACTGGTCTCCCGCCGGAGAGGCAAATAAAAGTTGCGTTGGGGAGGGAAACTCCTTCCTCCAGGAGCGACCCTCCGCTCGCGAGTGAGTTGGCAGAGTCGGCGCGGTGCACCCGTTCGCCAAAAGAGCCGGCGCGCGGACGCAGCGCTCGGCGGCAATGTGGAGAACTCGCCTCGGAAGCAAGGCCTATCCTCTCCGGCCCCGTTCCCGCTAAATGAGGGAATGCCGAGTATTTCGGCAATCAACATGCTGCCGCCGACATTTCATCCGGCGAGAGCGGGCGCGGGCGCGGGCGTGGGCGTGGGCGCCGGAAAACATCGATCATTGGGAGAGGGCGCTCTCTCTCCCTGCGAGGCGGAGGATTACGTTATCGGACATGCGTCGGAGGCTGGCTATTAGCATTCCATTGCCAACTGTCAAGCGATGGGCGCGCGCCCCGTCCCCTTCCCACAGATGGCCCGTCCCCCGTCCCAGCGATCCGATGGGAAAGGACGCCGCCCGCCAGCGGCCTCGTGCGCTTTTCCATGTTGCTTCCAACGGACGCACCCGCTCGTCGCTGGCGGTGGCGCTGCTGTTGCAAAAGCCTTTCGATGCGATTCGCTCTTCCCACAGCTCTTTCATGGCGTGTGCTGCGTTCCGAATAGACGCCGAATACGTAATGCTGGCGAGAGGCAGCTCTTGATGGCGGTTCGTCGGAGACGATAATTATGGCGGATTTGAAGAGTGAACATGGATGAAATATGTCCGGCGCGTTTTTTAAAAACATCAAAAATGTGAGAAGATACCAAGCCAGAGCACTGCGGATATAAAAATGAACATTTGTCAAAACCATCGCATGACTGAATCTATAGATGAATATGTTTTGTTTAACTTCTTGAACTTCCTAACGAAATGTGGCTGTTTTGACCAGCTCAAATGAAATATGGGAATAGTAATAATAATCCCGAAAATGCTCGTATTAATTCTAGTAGTGTGAGAGAGAGAGAGAGGCTATGTTGAATAACTTTAATACCATGGATTTTAAGCAAGAAGAAATCAACAATTAAATTTTAGTAAGTTAGATTTTATGTATTGTAGAAAAAAAGGCCATCGGAGACAGAAATGTGTTCTACAATCGAAATTGAAGTTATTACCAGCAGACTATGGTGTAGAAGCAAAATGCCAATAATTTATTGGGTCTTTCATACGAAGGAACCATTATTGTTTGTTTCGTAATTAGCCGGAAATATCAACACGCCCGAAAACACTGGTCTTAGATCCCACGCCTCTTGTGAATATGAAACAAATGAATTTTATGATCGTTACTGAGAACTGAGTTTTCTCATCGACACACACCACAACATATACTGAGACATTGCAAGGAAAACGAACAATATCTTGCCCTATCGGGAATCGAAACCGGGGCCGCGTCATGGAAAGGGAGCACGCTGACCAATAAGCTATCCGTGAGTGTGTATGTGTATGTGTGTGTGTGTGTGTGTGTTTGTGTGTGTGTGTATATATATATATATATATATATATTGTATATATATACAATATATATATATATATATATATATATATATATATATATATACATGAGTGTGTGTGTGTAAACACATATACAAACATACATTATACTATATACACACACATACACGCGCGCACACACACACGCACCCCGAGCCACTCGAAGACACCCTCCGCCGTTTGGAGCGAAGCCTGCGGGGGCGGGCGGTCGCCGGGCGCGGCGGCGCGGGGGCGCCCGCGGTCGCCGCCTGGCAACGCGCCGCGCCGCGCCGGCAACCCCGGGAACTAATTAAAATAGGGCCACACAGGAGCGCCGTCACGCTTCGTTTAATTAGGAAAACGGACGGAAATGTACCCTACTTTTCGGCTGGATTGTCGTGTAATCCGCCCGTTTTGCAAAGGTCAAACGTCCGACATAATTTTGGGACGCGGGCCGGTGCGAGTTGCATGCGATGATCGCGGCGGCGCTGGGCGATTCGCGATCGCATCGGAGATCGGGACCAATTAGAAGCCAGAAATTCACTACACTTCGCTTTACTCTCGCTAACGGTTCGTATTTCCACGAGTGCGCGGGGAATAGAAGGCCCGTCCTCATCCACTCGTCCTATTCATTCCTCATTCGAGAGCGCTGCTGCTGTTTGAAATCCACGTCGGAGGGTAAAGCGGCAAATTAATGAATTTAATTTCGTGGATCGGAACATAATAGTATAGTGTTAGTAGTAATTACGTTTTTATATGTACCAGAACACCGGTTATTTTGGAATCTGATAGAATTTATAATGTAATTTTGCACGGGAGGATATAAGAGTATATTAGTTGAAAAATTGTGAATTATTACTAATCCTATCACTAGTTAGTTGGTATCATTTAGTAAGAATATTTGATATTTTAATCCACAACATAATGGATGTGAAAATGTAGTTTTCTTCGTCTTTCTCTTCAGTAAATTTGTCAAATACAAATATAGAGGCAATGCCAAAACCTTTTCAAATATTGATTATTTTCCAATTCTTGATACATAGTTAATGCCTACAAGTACATAGTCACAAGGAAATAATAAATTTTGATATAAAGTGAATGAAAATATTTAATTAAATTATAAACTTGAGTACCCAAAATATTATAACGAGAGATTCGAAATGTGCCTCGGAGCTTGAAAACTTTACAGTTCTCCATAGTACTTTTGAAAATGTATGATTGATGTTTATTTTCGAAATTTGCTACATTCGATTGCGAAAACTCTTTCTGCATATGAATGAATGTGCTAGCCCATTCTCAAAAGTAAAGAAAAACACCTTCAAAATGTGTTTTGTGCATAATTGATTTTTATAATAAAGTTTATTATAATTTTACGAAGAGTACGGTAAGTAGGAGAGAGAATAACGTCACTGGCTTTGAGAGAGTGTCCTTAATAAACCTCAAACAATCACTGATTCCACTCCTGCTATGAATTTACTATATTCGATGCCGTTTTTCTAAAAGAAATATCCCTTGAGAGCCTGTGCCGAGGCAAATAACTGGATATCTGGACATTCTTCTTTCATCTGTAAAAATTATTTGATTAAAACGATTTCAAACATTCCCTTTTCTTTTGATACCCATTGTTTATACAAGCAATCTTTGATGCTACTGGATATGTGGCCATTCTTCTTTCATCTGTAAAAATTATTTGATTAAAGCGATTTCAAGCATTCTCTTTTCCTTTCATCCCCATTGTTTATACAAGCAATTTTTGGATGCTGCTTCAAATCGAAATGTCTAAAGAAATCAAATTAAATAAAACTATCGGGCGTCTACTTGGAGACAACCCATTGTATCGGCAGCGTATAAGCGGCTCCGACAGTTCATTGCGCTGTTGCCACATATCACTACGTACATGGCACTACCTACATCACAGATACAATTAAATCTCAAACCATTAACACTTCCTGACAGGCTATGTCACGTCTTGATATAAAGTTCATAACTTTCGCCAATGCCGAATCTTATCGCCTCCTCGACTTTGTGTGAGTCAGATGAGCGGCAACGCCGAACCCTGGCTGTAAGAACGTAAACAAATCCTCGCAAGCTGATTGCTTTAAAGCTGGTAACATGACTTACCACAGCACGTGGCGAGAGAACAGTCAGAATCATTTATACGCTGCCGCTACTGTAGCTGGGTTCACTTAAAATGGCCACACACACTGCCGAAACGTGGTTTTACCCGGCCGCGTTTGTGAGTCATGTTTAATCGTATCACGCAGGCGTATACAGGCACCCAGTTTTGCCCGTACGGCTTACCGCGTGTCGTGTTTTCAGTTCAGCGGCCATGTGGCTCTCCGTCCCCTCATGGTGCCCTTTGTTTCGGCGTCGTTGGCGTTTGTCTGAGGAGAGCGCGACCCTATCTGGCCTGTGACCACGGTGTAAGATGTATAGGTGTGTTCACTCCCAGTCTAAAACTGAAGCTTATGTGAGGCTAGTTCTCACAGTTCTCGCATATAAGCGCTACAATCTTTGGGTCCCATTTCGGCAAGGTCGTGATTGGTCGTGATCCATTCGACAGCTCTGTGGCCAGCGGATATCAAATTTCAAATCAGTGATTTGTCGTTTCGCGGTGAAATTGGTAAAATCTAGAGCGAAGGTACGAAAATGGGTATGAAATGTTTTATAAAACTGTGTAATACCCACAGTTTAAGATGTCATCTTAAGATGTATATCTTACACCGCGACCCAAACCGATCGTGCGCACCGTACCGACACGCGAGGAACAAGCCTCAAACTGGCTTCAGAAAATTTGCCCCAAAGGCGGCTAGTTAACACACCCATATATCTTACACCGTGACTGTGACGGGCCGTATGCGGATAAGAAGTACGGGCAACCGGCAAGTCGTATCCCGAACAGAAGGCGGAGCTTCTTGTTCCTGACAGTCTTAACTATGGACAGTGATCACAGACGCTGATGTTAGTCCGGACGTATAAAGTTAAACGGGCAAAACTGCCAGGTTTCCCGCGCGTGTGTGTGAGTGCCACTCTAGAGCCGACGCCATTCCACCAGAGGCTCCGTGGGCCTCCGAGCAAAGGTAGCGGTGGGCGCTGCGCGGAGGCTTCTGCCCGTCACCCACCGGTGGCCAATGGCGTCCTCCCCGATAAGTGCATTACTCACGCGCCGCCCGCAAAATGAATTACAGACGGTAATGCTGCTTGCTTATTGAATCACGCGGGAGAGCCGGGCGGCGCGGGGTGGGGTGAGGCGCGGCGGGGCGAGGAGGGGCGTGGCGTGGCGGGGCGGGGCAGGGTGGGGTTGGCGGGGCGGGGGAGGGAGGCGTGGTGGCGGTGCGGGGAAGGGGGCGGTGCGGGGGAGGGAGGCGTGGTGGCGGTGTGGGGTTGGGAGGCGAGGAAGGGGGCGGGTTAGGGGGCGGGGCAAGGTTAGGGGGCGGGGCGGGGTAGGGGGCGTGGCAGGGTTAGGGGACGGGGCGGGGTAGGGGGCGGGGCAGGGGTAGGGGGCGGGAAGGGGTAGGGTGGCGGGGGAGGGGCGGAGGAGGGAAGCGGGGTGAGGGAGAGAGGCGGGGCGAGGAAGGGAGGCGTGGCGGGGAAGGGAGGCGGGGGAGAACTCAGAGCGCTCTGCGAGGGGCCGCGGCCGGCGGGAGGGCTGGGCATGATATGCGGTCGCGCCGGGGACTGATACAACCAAAGTGGATGAAGCAGGGAGGCAGAGATTGCAAGGATGGAACAAAGCTCGAAATCTGATGGAAATAAATTTGATGACGGAGGCGTCCTCAGCTGACACATGATATCAGACGAAACTGGTGGCAATAAGATTTTAAAAAATGTAGCCATATCACGAGATCAAAAAGAAACAAGAAGATTGAAATAGCGCCAAAGTAGAATAGAAAGTATAGTTCAGGAAAAATATGTAGTAGAAGGATGTAACAAATATAATACGGCGATTCCGTTCCAGTGACTAAAACAAAGATAAAATAATCATTTGTGTTCAAAGAATTCCTTAATTCTTCGCCAGGAATGTCAATTTAAACAGTTACTTCTTCATCGCCCGCCCGTACTCTATACCCATTCTACGTTAAACAGCCCAACCTCCGCCGTTGCCAGGTCTCGCAGGGCTTCATCAGTTTAAATGCGTGCAGGCTACCGTTTGCGAAAATTTTGGGCTGACCTTTTCGCATTGCTCAGAGGAGCTGCCCACCTGTAAGCACATTGCACTTGCTCTTGTTGGTTAGTTCTCAGACTACCTCGTGTTGTGAGGATACGATTCCTTCTAAACGTCAGTTTAATTTCTCGGGTGTGTTAGGAAGATAAAACAAAAAGAGGAAGTACTAGTTGTAATGGGAGAAAAAAATTATGATTTCGAAAGTCCATGAGCGAAAACGTCGGGTATATTTGGGTACAAACAAAAGGTATATTTGGAGGGAAGAAAATGGAAGGCAGTGTTCGGAGCACTGTCCCTGAGAGGGGCTACCCTTCTCAGGGGATGGCCGGTCGTGAAAGTTGTGGCAGCCACTCGCTTTGAGCGCTAGGGGCTCCATTAGGGAGACAGAGACTGTGGGGGACAAGTGGCTTTCTGCTTAAACAAGAAACCCACATGAAACGCAACTAACGTAATTTGTCACTGGTGAACAGCAGCACGAGATGTCCATATGGGAGGGAAATTCAGTTTCAATATTGAAAGCACTCCCTGAGAGCAATATTTCTCACAAAAAACGTGTGGAGCATAATGTGAAAATAAAACTGCATGAGTAGTTAATTGACTACATGCTAGTGGACTCTTTACATATCTGTTCGGTGACAAAATTCATGAAAAATAGCGTTTTATTTGATTCAAGAAATACGAAAGAATTCGCAAAGATACGTTATGATCCAGACTTTAGCAAGAGCGACAATCCCACTGCACAATTACGGCACAATTTTAAAGAAAATTTTCTACAAATTCTTCTTGTCGTAAATTTTTTTTAAAAAAAAGCAGATCCGGTGGTGTATGAATCCCAGTTAAGCTCGGCACGAGAACTTGGAAGGTGCAGCTCAATAAACTGGGTGAAACTAAAACGTTCACAAGTGGTTATGTTTCACCTCAGTGAATTCTTGAGACTGTTTTATCTAAGGTCAGTGTTTACAATTACAACGGCTTCAAGAGCAGGTCTTACCTATTCATTATTTGGATTTAAAGGAACGACTACGCTCTTACTCCAAAAATATACATACCCCACACCTCCTTGCCTTTTTTTCTTAACCTTTCATTATTTTAGTGTTGCTATTGCTACCTATGAGCTAGGACTGGAATCTCTAGCATTTCCGAGAAACCAGACTGCTTCCAATGGAAATAAGTATCATAATGTAATTGAATATCTTGTTTTGAAAAGAGAATAAGTCAATTACTTTTCAAGATTGAGTTAAATACAAAGTAGCTTTCTTCAATAAACGAACTAATTCCATTTTCAACCAAAGCTTTGTGAGCTCTAGCCCTTCTGCTAGTTTATTTTGCCGTACTTATGGTGAAATTTCTACTGACGTTCTAAGAATAACAGATGGAAATATTCTCGTACAGAGCAGGAATGTTATTGAGGATTAAAAAACGTAATTTTTTAGCTGAATCATCTGATTACTTTCTCATCCCACGAAGAAATGGGATTTTGTAATTTATTTTCTAATATTTTTCGTAATTATCTAGTTTATATATTTTGCAAACAAATATCTTAAAGGAACTACACGCAGATAAATACAACTGAAGTAAATGAGTAGAGGGCGACAGAAACACTTCAATATAGGATATGTAATATTGGTTCGAATTCAGGAGGAGAAACCGCGCAAGTGTCAATGAATCGACCACAAAACCATCCATTAAATACATTTGTACCAAGAAAAAAGTTCATTCCGGCTTACATATCAAAGACTTCTCCAACAACTACTGCTTAAATAAAATTGCCAAATCTACAGTAAAAGAAGTTCGTGGGAAGTCATTCGGCGACGCATAGTGGACCGAAATAGGTCCAAAAGTGCGCAACGAAACGTATTCAATTATTTATTTAGTAAGATTAAAACTACTTTGAGGGTGGAAGTAACAAAAAATAACTTAAGTTTGAAATAAAACTATTTTAATATAAATGTTTATTTTGAGATTTATTCATTTATCTATTTTTCAAAGACAATACTATTCTTTGTTTGACATTAATGAAAGGTTCTAGAAGCTAAATTAATTGCCCCAACGCAAGACAAGGAACTATAAAAGTACTTTCATGAATAAACGAAAACTGACCGAAAACCCAATATAATGGGAACCTTTAACAAGAATTGATCAATATTTTTTTAACAGAAAGGAAAACGACAAAATATTTGTAGTTTGTTCTAAATTCTATAGAAATTGACATATTCTAGGTACTAATGTTTAGCTTTTTAAATTTTATTTTAGCCCACACATCACTTGACAGATTTCTAAATTTCTAGTACTATTTATTTGTTGGCTACGAAAGCGAAATTCCTCTCCCTTGACCACTAGGTGCCTTCTTTTACCTTTGCCCGAAGACCCAAGCCATGAATTTTATTTCCTTCTTGAATCAATGACTCAGACTCTTCAACTCAGTTTCCATTGTAATAAAATGGGTTCCCATTTTCGTTTGCCGGCGTTCATGTCAAACACAAAATGTCTTCTGTGCTGTTTGCGTCGGCGCCCTGCCGTTGAGACAGCGCGGCGAAGGCGCAGGGCGCGCGCCCGTTGGCTCACCTGAGGCCGTGGGCCGCCGCTCCCCGGTCATGGCCGGAGACCTCACCTGGCGCAGCCGCCGGGCTTCCCTGCGAGCAGAAAGGGCGGAAATGAAGTCTAAATTACTTTTGCGAACAGACGGAGTCGTGTAAAGTCAATTTTGAGAGGCTGATAGCAATCAGCCGAGGACGGAAATCGATTCAACGCTGCGAACGCAGTTTGTAAATAAAGAGGGAAGGTGCGGAAGGCGGGGAACCGCGCATTGCTCGTTCGCAGTCGCCGCCGCCCGCTACGCAGCCGCCCCGCCCCGCCGCGTCGCCACGTATTCCGCTACGACTCGAAATGTCCTCGCCGCTACCTCCGCCCCCACCTCCGTCCCCACCTCTGCCCCACCTTTGCCCCGCCTCCGCTCCCGCCCCGCCCCGCCCCCGTCTCCGCTGCCGACTCCGCTTCGCCTCCGCTGTCGCCACCGCTGCCGACTCCATCCCCGCCTCCGTCATCCTCGCCTCCGCTCCTACGACATCGTTGCCTCCTGCGTCGCCACGCCAGCCCCGGCCCGCCCGCCAGCTCCGTCACCGCGTCACCTGCCACCGCCGCGCCGCCACCCTCCCGTTTCTTACTGCCCTGACACGCAGTCACCTTGGCGTCTTCGTTCCCGCCGCCGTGTTCACACATCACCTCCACCCGATGGCGACACCCCGCTATCCTCCCCGCCTCCGCTGCCAGCACCTTTGCCCACTCTTTTCAATTTAATTCAATTCAATGATACCTTATTTTAGGAGGTGAGACTCTGGCTATGATTGCTCTTCCGTTTGACCACGCAAATTTCCCTATACTCCTTTCACTATGTAGCGGAGAAATAAGGTAGTGCTCGGGCGACGAAACAGGCGATTTCAATGTAGCTTAGAGGTTTCGTTTAGGCTTGAGGATATTTTACATGCAGTAAATCTACTACAAGGGATGGCCGGCTTTTCTTCGCATCCAAATAAAGGCGGATCGGATTTGAACTCGCGAACTTGGTTACAAAACCGTTACATCATCGAAACCACTCCTTTCCCCACTCCGACTCCGACCCCCGTCGTCTTCGTCGCATCCACCCCCTCTATTAACCCTTCTGATGTGGTTGCCTCCGCCGCCACACTCTCTGCAGCCACCAGGTCATCGCCAGTTTCATCAACGTCGTCTCCGCGACATCCATCTTCGCCCACGCCGTCTCTTACCACGACCCCATCCGCGCACCACCGCAGCCGCCGCCCGTACTTTCACCAACACCACGACGCAACGCGGCACCCCCTCCCATAACCCCATTATCGGCCCCCAAACACGGTGAACCCCATACCCGCCGGCGCTGCGCTGCTTCCGACGCCATCACCACCTTCGTTGCCGCCCCCACCGATGGCGATCATGGGGGGAGAGTGCGATCGGAGCCGGAAGAGGGAGGGGCACTGTGCGTAGCCTTTAACATTAATACCCGTAATGTTATCCTATGGCAAAAGTGCAAGCGCACGAAATTCCCCAACGCTATTATGCCGAGCACGAAAACAGCACCCATTATCCCAATAATTGCGCAATGTAATAGGCCATTCCGAAAATGCATAATAATCACAAAACTAATACACCAGTATTTAGAGACCTGGAAAAATACTTCTTCAGATGGGAAAGGACAGAAGATAATTTAAAGACAAATTAATCGAAAATGTAATATTTGAGTCCTTTTCAACGAACGGTATTGATTTGTGTTGGCACGTTACGGTTAAAGCGAAAGCAATTCCGAGCGGTATCGAGCGAATGCTCCCGCAACTTCAACTTCAGTTATTCGTTTTAACGACCTGTAAATTTCTACTCAAGGCCAAAGCCAGAACCCAAAGAGCCGGTTACGCCTCAGATCGGAAGAGATCGGGGTTTCCAAACGTATTGAATTTCGAGCTCCTCTTTACGGCCATGACGATGTTGAAAAGAGGCTTGAATGAAAAAAAAATCCACACGAATCTTGTAGGTCGCAAAATGGAAACGCACGAAGCGATGCCACGCGAAGAAAGAAAGCGGTCAGATGAAGAGGCAGAAATTCAGGCAGAAGGCGGCGGCGGTGGCGGCGGCGGCGGCCTCCATATGTATAAGAAAGATTCGGCTTGAAAGGCGCCGTAAGGCTGGCTTTTATCTGGCCACTATTGAAAAGCAACCGTTGCCCCGGAGAAGACGGCTCCGCGCGGTGCAGTGATGTGTTGGAAGTGCGCTGCCCGACGGGGAAAGGGACTCCAGCGTCCCGCGCGACAAGAAAAGCAACGCATCATGCGCGAAAACACGTTCTGGCCCACGTCCGCTCAGGGATTCACACTCATCCTTCCTTTCCGGGGATCAAGCATTTTGAAATATGGAATCGAGAGCCAGGATAGATTAAAGTTTCTCGGGTTGCAAGACGCCTGGAGAATACGATTTGGAATAATGGTTATCTCACGGAGAAGGCGTTTTAAAGAACTTGAGCCGATAGCAGAAATACTCCAGCTCGGATTATGTTCTGCTAAAGTTCCTTATCAGGAATCCATTGCCTGAAATAACATCATTTTCTTCTTTAATATTTTATTTGTGATATCTAACAACATAAGATGATTTTACTACACACGTTTCCTATAAGACGTTTTAATGCTTTGAAATACGTAACAATACCAATATTTGTAATTTTCTTAATATCAACTCGAGTATGAAGATAAGTAGTTGCACAAATAAATGAACTTTACAAGACGTTTTCATTTTCTTATGAAATAATTTATCTATTATCAAAAATTCGCCAAAGGATGTTTCATTTTCGTTAAATGAATAGCAGCCTATCTAATAAAAAAGATGTCTCCGTGAAAACAACTTTAAGACGCACTATTTACTTAGCGAAAGATAACAGGCGTACTTTCCATTGTGAAGCGTTTCGGAGCACAATTAGAAGCTATTGAAGACGTTGAAGCTCGCTCTCTTGCGGCGGAAGTGGCACCCCGAGGCGTGGGAGGCCCTGGACGCCAGCGCGCGCGCGTGCGTGAGGGGCGCAGACGATGATTGCACGCGCCGGGGGGCTGTCACGCGCCACGCACTGCCGCCGTCCCCGCCCCCGCCGCCCCTCACCCCACCCCGCGCAGCGCCGCGCCGCGCCGGCTGGCAATTGCTCGCACCGCACATACTTGTAAACGACTGAAGCCGCCACCTCACCCGCTCAATTTTGCTGCGACGGAGGAGTCCTCAAGAGGAACTTCATCCAATCAGCTTTACATACGCAAATGTATCAATGAATCTTTTTTTAAGGGGTATCAATTGGTAAAAAAGGGCTGAAGAATAGGAGTAAAATAATTCTCTAGCGGCCATCTGCGCAGATCTAACAAATCATGTAAACTCTATTGAAAAAACAACAGCAACAACAAATATAAAAACAAACAAACAAAACCTTATATTTTGATTGAACCCAGAATACTATTAGTGCAGTTGAACATAACGAAATTAGTTATTGGTAGGCGAATCCCAAGAATCTGTAAACACAATAACAGCTCAAGAATAACTCAGAATAACAGCTGCGTAATATATTATTAATATCATCGTTAATTATCTTAATAGTATAAAGTGTTTTATTTTCATTAAAACTCAAATTTTTTTAAATCTCCTTTCCGCACAAATGAGCTAACGAGATTTAAAAAAAAAATAATGCGGCTACCTGTCGCTCGTAACACGAGAATCTGGTAATGAGGGCGTGTAACGCGCGTGCAAAGCTAATTATGCAAAGCGAGCCCGCCGCCGCCGCCACCCTCCCAACCCTGCCACCGCTGACACCTGCGCCGCTCACTATATCTACACCGCTACCGCCACCACTGTGTCCACCACCGCCACCGTTATCATCAGCATTACCACCACCATCACCAATACCACCACCACTATTTACTATACCGCCAACACCACCATGGGCTCCCGCCATCACCACCACCACCATCACTATTTCTAACAGCATTACCTACATCGCCAACTCCATCACCATTTACAAAACCAGCAACGCCGCCAAGGGTTCCCACCACCACCACAACTATCATCATCACAACGCCACCATTTCTATCGCTTCCGCCAATACCATCTGTTCCATCGTTGTAGCCACCACGACCTTCAGCGCCACCGCCACCGCCATCACCAACGCCATCGCCATTGCCACCACTAACCGGGGCGATCGGTGGGCGATCGGTGGGCGATCGGTGGGCGATCGGTGGGCGATCGGTGGGGCGATCGGTGGGCGATCGGTGGGCGATCGGTGGGCGATCGGTGGGCGATCGGTGGGCGATCGGTGGGCGATCGGTGGGCGATCGGTGGGCGATCGGTGAGCGATCGGTGGGCGATCGGTGGGTGAGCGGTGGGTGAGCGGGTGAACGAGAGAAGAGCGATCGGTGGGCGATCGGTGGGCGATCGGTGGGCGATTGGTGGTCGAGCGGTGGGTGAGTGGTGGGCGAGCGGTGGGCGAGAGAAGGGCGAGCGGTGGGCGAGCGGTGGGCGATCGGTGGGTGAGTGGTGGGCGATCGGTGGGCGATCGGTGGGCGATCGGTGGGCGATCGGTGGGCGATTGGTGGTCGAGCGGTGGGTGAGTGGTGGGCGAGCGGTGGGCGAGAGAAGGGCGAGCGGTGGGCGAGCGGTGGGCGATCGGTGGGTGAGTGGTGGGCGATCGGTGGGCGATCGGTGGGCGAGCGGTGGGCGAGCGGTGGGCGAGCGGTGGGCGAACGGTGGGCGATCGGTGGGCGATCGGTGGGCGATCGGTGAGCGATCGGTGGGCGATCGGTGGGTGAGCGGTGGGCGAGCGGTGAACGAGAGAAGAGCGATCGGTGGGCGATCGGTGGGCGATCGGTGGGCGATTGGTGGTCGAGCGGTGGGTGAGTGGTGGGCGAGCGGTGGGCGAGAGAAGGGCGAGCGGTGGGCGAGCGGTGGGCGAGCGGTGGGTGAGTGGTGGGCGATCGGTGGGCGATCGGTGGGCGATCGGTGGGCGAGCGGTGGGCGATCGGTGGGCGATTGGTGGTCGAGCGGTGGGTGAGTGGTGGGCGAGCGGTGGGCGAGAGAAGGGCGAGCGGTGGGCGAGCGGTGGGCGAACGGTGGGTGAGTGGTGGGCGATCGGTGGGCGATCGGTGGGCGATCGGTGGGCGATCGGTGGGCGATCGGTGGGCGATCGGTGGGCGATCGGTGGGCGATCGGTGAGCGATCGGTGGGCGATCGGTGGGTGAGCGGTGGGCGAGCGGTGAACGAGAGAAGAGCGATCGGTGGGCGATCGGTGGGCGATCGGTGGGCGATCGGTGGGCGATCGGTGGGCGATCGGTGGGCGATCGGTGAGCGATCGGTGGGCGATCGGTGGGTGAGCGGTGGGCGAGCGGTGAACGAGAGAAGAGCGATCGGTGGGCGATCGGTGGGCGATCGGTGGGCGATCGGTGGGCGATCGGTGGGCGATCGGTGGGCGATCGGTGGGCGATTGGTGGTCGAGCGGTGGGTGAGTGGTGGGCGAGCGGTGGGCGAGAGAAGGGCGAGCGGTGGGCGAGCGGTGGGCGATCGGTGGGTGAGTGGTGGGCGATCGGTGGGCGATCGGTGGGCGATCGGTGGGCGATCGGTGGGCGATTGGTGGTCGAGCGGTGGGTGAGTGGTGGGCGAGCGGTGGGCGAGAGAAGGGCGAGCGGTGGGCGAGCGGTGGGCGATCGGTGGGTGAGTGGTGGGCGATCGGTGGGCGAGCGGTGGGCGAGCGGTGGGCGAGCGGTGGGCGAACGGTGGACGAGCGGTGGGCGAGCGGTGGACGAGCGGGGGGCGAGCGGCGTGCGGAAGGGCGGCGCTGCGAGCCTCCACGTCGCTTTAGGGCGCTCCTCTTTAAGCGAAGGCCGCCCGTGGCGGGGGCGGGGGCGGGGCGGAGGCGCGGGACGCGAGCGCAGACGGCGCTGGCAACGCCACTGGTGGCGGGGGCGGGGGCGGGGGTGCGGTAGTTCAAGGGCTCCCCATAATGGAGGCGCAGAGACGGTGCAGAATGTGCGGCAATAGTTGCGGCAAATGCGGAGATGGAACCGGTATAAATGGTTGCATTGTCAAGGATTCCCTTGGGACCGAGATTGCAATTGGAGCATTGAGGCGAGCGACAACGACGGAAGCAGCGACATTTGTAGCGTTGGGAGTGATCTGGAATTGAGAGATGCTACTTCGGGTTTTGTGGTGAAAGGTTTAGAATTGTTCGAATGTGGGAAAAAGAATACTTTGCGACGACGAAAACAGTACCAGATCCAACATTTTGGTAATAACGAGCCCGATTAGTATTTTTGGTTAAAACATATACTTTATCATTTATTTTGGAAGTACCTGACAAAGGAAGAGAGATCAAACGTATGATGAACTTCGCCTTGGGGAGAACACATTTTGATATTTTACACTAATGTATTAAAAATTACAGGGAATTCTACCTCGCTAAAACATCATAGATTTCCTCTGGTATTGATACATGGGGACAGTAAGACTACTCTTTTGATCTTCTTTAGCACGAATTTGTTCATCAAACAAAAGTTTCTACTTCTTCTTCATAATCATAGTATTTTCCCTGATATCACAAAGCAAATCTGTCAATTCCCAGTCAGTGAAGTACACTTAGAAACTCGCGTCAAGAAAAAAAAAACCCAATCCAGTTCATTTAATCACGATGTAAAATCGTATTAAAAATTATACCACAAAATGTGGAATGACATTGTATGGATATATGAAATCGTATAACATTTCTAGCTCAAAAACAAGAGTTTTCGTTCGGAAATATTCGTGATATATTGCCTCGGATTAACTCTGTAAACCATTATCCCATGCTTTGGATCTCTTTTCACGAAACGATTTTTTAAATTTTAAGTGGTGTAATTACTGAATTAGGGACTAACGCTGAAGGTTTTTAACTTATTCATTGTTCTTTGAGCAAGAATAATAAAAATAATACTTTTACAACGATTTTAAATTACTTTCTAGAAAACAATTATAGAAGTATACACCATCTATTAAATTACTTAAATGTTAATATACATAAATATAGAAATATTTTTATTAATTATAACGCCATATTATACTAAGTAATATTACTGAATCTTGTAATAGGTGTGTTACGTCCGGCAATTGAAGTAACACTCTAATAAGAGTATTACTGTTAATTTAATGGAATATAATGATTAACCTTTGCTCATCTAATTTGCTTGTGTATAGCATTGCAGCTCAACAATCAACGCTATCACAGTCCGGCCCTTTTATCGAAACCCCGAGCGTTGGCGTCTGTAGCCAGGAGCCCGCCCGCCCGTAGAGGGCCCAAAGCCCCAGCAGCGTTGCGCCAACATCCGCCCCCGTCTCCTCCCCCTCCTCTGCACCGCTTCGGTCTCCTCCGCGCGAGTTTGCTCCCACGAGACCAGTTAGTCACTCCCAATGACGTTTACAGATGTTTTCTGACTAACAGGTGTTTCTCGATGCGGCTAATTGAGGAACAACCATTTATCTCTCCGCCGCGCAGCGCCGAGCCACGCCGTGCGTTCGCCCATCGCCCGCCCAACCCGTCTCGTTCGCGGCGCAGCGTGATTCGCGCAGCGTTAGGGAAGCTGCGTGCGTGATGAGGGGGCGACAAAACTCGGCCGGACACACGCCGCAGGTGACAACTGTTATGCTCAAGGCCTCCCCGCTCACGGAACTGAAGACTTATTTCCATAGTGATGGATCTCCATTTCCAGTCGTATTTGTTTTCTGTAAATATCAATATATATATATATATATATATATATATATATATATATATATATATTGAAACGAGTTGTTGATTAACTCTCACAAAATTTATAAATAAACAAGAGGGGGCAGGAATTCTTCTTCGGGAATGGGCTCCGGATCCAATCATCCACACAATGGAGACTAGGGGTAACGAAACTTTTCTTTATTACAAAAACAAAACAAAACCATTGCTATACAAAGTCAGTTGCTTTTGGCGCTCACAGGAGCATTTACTCTGTTTTTCCCGTGCTTTGTCTGATCCCTTTTTACAATTTTACGGTCACCTTATGGCTTTACTCCCTTACACTAGTTTTATTACTTAGAGGGGGCTCAAATCAAGATCACTGTTTTCTCTTGGTCAATCACTACTCTCCCAACCTTCCGACCGCTTTTACTCACGAAAACCCCGTTGACTTGCGCCGTTTCAATACTCGCCCGTCCGCCGTCGGCCGGCACCTCGCGCCTCAGGAAGCCAGCGCGGGGAGGGGAGCCCCGCAATGCCGCGCCGGCTGCTTGTTCGATGCGTTCTTGCCTGACGGGCCTGGCCGCGCCACCTCGCCCTTCGGGTAATTCCGTTTCCTTCGGAGGTGCTCGGAAGGGCGGCAGAGGAACGCCGCCGTCGCCGCTTCTCACCCCACTCGTAGCCGCCGGGGTCTGCTTTGAAACGTAACCCAACGTTTTGATTGTATCAGAGCGTTGTCCTCCCCAGCTGCTATTCTCTCGTTCTTTTACGACACAGTTCTCGACCTTTATGGTAATGGTCATTAACTGTTCACCTAAGTGGTGCTTGATAATGTTTAAAACTGGCATACTATGCTCCCTCCCTCTGTACGGCAGTGTCCGTCCCACGTGTTAATCATCCAGCACGTTTCACCGTCTGTAACACTTTACTACTTTCTTGCACTCTCTGTGTCTCGCTTCACTTTTCCGCTAATGCGTTCACTTTGGTCCCACACTTTCTCCGTCACAACTCCACTCTGGTTCCACTCTGTCCGCCACTATTCGCTTTTCCTTCCACACGATACCTTACGTCCACTCTCTTTCTCCGCCATTGCTCTACTGGTCTCCTGCTCGATTCGTGGCTCCTGGTTCTTCACGTTGAACCGGCTCTGGCCCCCCCCCCCCGACTCCGCCGGCGGGCTGGCCTCTGCCGCGCAGTTCAAACGTACAAAATTGGTTCGAAACGCGTTGTTATCGTCTTAGTGATAACAATTCGTTTCAATATATATATATATATATATATATATATATATATATATATAAGATGATTCTGGAAAAATGGTACTAAATATCATGTCTCTTGTGTTAAACGGTATCCGAAAACCCTTGAAACCTCTCTTGAACTATAAGGCTAAATTTGAATACCTTCTCCTCTTAAAAAATATATTTATTGGAAATAGGACGCTTTGGAAATAAGCTCAATTGTTACGGGAAGATTCTTTCCTACCTTGCTCACTAGCGATAGTTCGGTTGGGACGAAACACACAAAAATTGTTGGAAGTCTGTAGTTGATTATAAGCAATAGTGGTGTTTTTAACTTTCCTAATAGTAATAGAAAAAATCTCATTTTTTAACTCAAAGAGGGAAATTCTCAGACATGAAAGTTTTCAGAATTTTTAATGATAAGTTTTAGCACTGAGTAGGTAGGGTCTCTTTCATCTTCTGGATCCTGCAACGAGCAGAGATGTGGGATGGATAGAAAAAGGGCCGCTAAGAAGTGAAAGTACTCGCAAAGACATTTAATTAAAAACTTCTTAGGTGTCACAGGTCTCGGAAGAGATGCACGCAGATGTTGGAACGGAAGAAACGACGAAGCAAGAGCATATCCGGACAAAGCGAGGCAAAAAGAATTCTGGAGATGGAATTTGTGGTAACTGGTCGTAATTATGATGACACCACCTTCGAAAGGCCAAGTAGAACGCCCCCGAATGAGGTAGAATGAAAGTCATGCAATTGCACAATAGGAGTGTGAAAAATAGTACACGCCTACCTCAGCGGTCCAGGTGCTTAGAACATCATCTGAAAACAGTTGAAAACTGCGTGACGAGTCCCATGTAATACATGGGTGTTTTCTCCCTCAGGTGTTGGTGTGGTGTGGCACTAAGCATCTCTTAAAATGTATCAACCATCATATCGTTTATTAGAAATCATCTGTCATCATTCGTCAAGCAGTAACTAATAATTATCAATTGAAATATCACTCGCCCAATGGCAAAGTCATCAAAGCGATTGCTAGCCCAGGCAAGAGGAGGGCGTAGAGGTTCATTCTTCATCCTCGCGTACGGTCGGTAGAAAAGAGTGAACCCACACACAGAAATACGTATATTTCAAAGATAAGAAATACAAGATTGTCTTTCAATTAAATTACACAATATCCCGTTATGTTAAAATACAATGCGCGCGATGGAATTAATTTATTTTATTGTACCACATTCCACCTAATGTATAACATCCATGTATCTCACCGTCGCGCCCGCCCGTTTGCCGAATTCGGCGAGCAACAACCGCAGCGGATGGAGGCTGTGTGTTTACGACGGGGGTCGATAACACTCGGCTGAAGGGACGCCGCGGGTCGTTTGAATTTCACATAACCCGCCGCGTTGACTGTCAGGTCAAGCCGCCCTCGCCGAAGTGTTTGTTTGCCGGAAGTATTTCCGATGTGACGAAACACTCTCATGCTTAACACACAAACACTCACTGATACGTTTTCTTGAATACTAGATTGTACCGCTTTTAACTACTCACAAAATTAAGCAAACCTTTTTTTACTTTCTCGCCTTTAATACTTCCAAAAAAGGGAAATTTATGTAATTGTGCGCCGGCAAACGGCGATTTTTTTTTCCACTTGGCGGACAAATAATAGTTTTCTTTAATACTTTAAGACACACATTTCATTACGGAGATGACTGTGATACTAGAGTGACATTCAATTAAGCAAGAATTCCGGATTGCTCTCAAAGATATCTTCAACCGTGCGTTGTTTGATGAACGGCCTAGTCCGGAAACTTTCGTAATTTTTATTTTTATTTGGTTAACATTTTAAGAAGTATGCTTCTCACACTAGAACCGAGTTAGATGGCTCAGGTCATCAACCAATGTCTCTGCAATGCCTCTTCCTTAGGGTTCAGGACCCGACGGTGGCAGGAGTTTTGACACTACGCAGAGAGCTATGTCGAATTCTGTCCCCGCGCGCTGTCTCGAAAAGAATCCTAGCCACCGGCTACTCTGATAGGTAGTTTTCCGTGGTTTCTTCCATCATCACCAGGCGAATGCCGGAGCAGTACCCTAACAAACGGGCCACGAACCGCGACCTTTTCTTTTCAATCCTTGTCCTATCTTCATCCCTTACACACAGTTACACTTATTACATGCACTATACTACCATACGTTATCGGGAGAACGGTCGGAACTTGTCCCGGCCGGGGCGGTATCCCGCTTGTGGAAATAACTAATTGAGGAAATCACCGCAAGTCGTTGGGAAGGTCCAAGCCGGATCTTGCCATCCAGCGGGGGAAGATCACGCCTCCTCCCGAGGCAAACACATGCACAACTCTTACGGGACGAATGACCTTAGCAGTTGACGGAATAATCAATCAACCGGGAGCTTAAAGCTTGTCCCAACTGGGCGAGGAGACCCGCGCTGGAGCGAAATACCTGGTTGGGGAAACCCCCGCAAGCTGACGTGTAGTTCGGCGCCTGATCTCACAATTCAGCGGAGGATAGAACACCGCCACCTCCTGCAATAAAGCAAGCACTACACTTACCGGGACTACGGGACTCGATTGCTTCCGGAAACAAGAAATATTCAATGTTACAGAAAAGACAAGAATTGTTAGATGAATGCAAAAACGTTTGAACACACAGCAGACATTAGTTCCCTTGAGTTCCGCAGTGGGCAAAAATAATATTTTCACAGTAGTACATGTAGTTTTCTCGGTCTCCGACACAATGTTCCACGTGTAACGTCCCTCAGATCCACCTCGCCGGGGACTCGAGATCGCTTCCTCGCACTGTGCAGTCCCCTCGCGTCCGTATTTCAAGCGCCGGGAGACGGGAAAGAGGAGGGCGTGTTTCGCGGAATACGAAATGCAACAGCGACGCACCCGCGTCTGTTTTGAATTCGCTATTACACGCATGGGCGCAAGAAAGAAGATAAATCTCCGCGAGCGGGCACGAGGCCAAAAAGAGTCTTTAGTTGCGGAGCGGTATTGACTGCCTTCACTGGAGAGCAGATTATGAAGACACGGCCGCGCCGCGGCCCCTTCGTTGTTGGTTCAGGCGGCGGAGGGCGGTGGCCGGTGGCGGTGGCGGAAGGGCAAGTCTGTGACGCGACGCCCTGCGGCGTTGGAGCGGGGGAAGGAGGGGGGAGGCGAAGGAGGCGACGGAGATGGGGAGAGCAATGGGGGCGCGGAAGCGGTGGCACCCGGAGATGCAGCTGGTCTGTACGGGCGCAGAGAAGATGAAGCGACGTATGCGAGCAAGAAATGAAGATAAATAACAAGGTAACGAAGCTAAAATAAGGCGCAGGGGCAAATCAGAGAGGATTCGAATGAAAAAAATAGGATGGTGAAGGGAAGCATCTTGCAGAGATGACGAAAGCGGTATTGGGTGACATAGGCACCGTATGAATTGATTGATTGAGATTACGGACACATCAACTAACGAGGTCATTAGTTCCGTATGTGTAGTGCATGCTTTTTCATCGGGAGGTGGCGGTGACTTTCCCTCGCTGGATGGCGACATCCGACCGTCGGCAAGAGGGGTTTTCCTCAATCGGGTATCTCCCGCTAGCGAGGCACCGTCCCAGTTCGAGCAGTCTCCCGGCACGTGTAGTAGTGTGGAGAATGTTAGTGTGTGTGTGTATGTAGTGTAAGTAAGTAAGGGGTAAGGACAGGGCAAAGAAGAAAAAGGAAAGATCGCGCGAGGTCCGTGGCCCGTTTGTTAGGATACTGTTCCGGCATTCGCCTGGTGTTGATCGGAGAAACAACGGAAAGCTACCGATCAGAGCAACCGGCTGCTAGAATTCTCCTCCAGACAGCGACTGAATTCGACCTATCTGACAAGCTAGAGTCGAAAATCACCCGTCGGGACTCAGGTCCTCCCGGTCAGAGGGACTGCAATGACATCAGTTGATACACTGAGCCACCTCTCCCGGTATGTGAGAAAGAAATGAAATAAATAATAAGGTAACGAAGCTAAAACAAGGCGTAGGGGCACATCAGAGATGATTCGAATGAAAGGAATAGGATGGCGAAAGGGGGCGTCTTGCAGGGAAGACGAAAGCGGTATTGGCTGACATAGGCTTCGTATGAATCGAATTCTGCAGGGGCTGAGGTTAATGGGAGTCGGAAATTCAGGATCTGACGATAAGGGGAACGGATGGTGGCGGGACAAACGGATGTGGTGTGAGGTGGCAGCTAAGGTGGTGGACGCGTGGCAGTGGATGCGACGGCGACAAAGGAGACGAGGGAAGCGACAGAGACGCAGAAGAAAGCCGCGCGGAGACGGGGAAGCGGCGTATGTGAGGAAGGAGTGAAGATAAATAGCTCCGATAATACGTACCTTGAACTAGATAAGGAGTAGCGGAGCTGAAACGGTACGTGTGGTTTAAGGCGTTCTCCATATCACGCGAAGGAGATGCGATCGGTCTGGAAGACATAGGCGCTGCAGGGATCGAATTTCACTGCGGCGGAGGTTAATGGGAGTCGGAAATTCAGGATCTGGTGATAGGGGACGGCAAGTGAGCGGTCACGGCGGGGCATAAGCGGCACGGGGATGGGGCGTCGTCGCTGTTGAGACGCAGAGAGTACGTCCGGAGGTACTAAAGCTGAAGAAAAACAACATAAACGTCATTACAAGGAGGTAGAATAAGACGCAAGCAGTGGAGCTGAAAAAAAGAATGAAAACGGAAAAATGGGAAGTGAATTCAAAAGGGATTAATGTTTTGTTGAAATATACACGGTTATGTGATAACAGAATTCATATGTAATGACTCTCGAGCCAATGGTTGTACTGTTACGGATTATTTTCGAACTAAGACTGTAATAGAAGATTTTGATGCAAAGGTCAACATTGGAAAAATCCAAATTTATACCGGTGATAGTAATATAAATATGAGGGATTGTACTACGAGTTTTCATGGGGGGATTTGGAAATTTTCGGATCATATGTGAAGAACCCGTGGGGATATATCAATAATATTCACATTCTTACGTCTGTCCGTAAAGAAGCTGTAGACCCAACAGGAATCAACTTCCGCTGCGGCGGAGGGGAATGGCGGACGGAAATTCAGGATCTGCTGATAGGAGCAGGCAGCGGTGGTGCGGGTGAGATAGCAGCAAGTGGGTCACAGCGAGGCGCAGCAGATGGCGCGGGCGCGAGCCACCCCTGCGGGCAAGGAAGAGGGCAGAGGGCTTAGGGCTGGCGGAGGCGAGCGGGCGTCACTGGGAAGGCGTCGGGGAGACCCCGGGTTCCAGGCTCACTAAATATCCATGCGGGTGGGTGGACTGGCGGCTACGTGGGAGGGCGGGTGGGTGAGTACATGGAACGGGTGGGCGGGTGGGTGGCTTTTTGGTGGGTTGGTTGGTTGGGCGATCTGCGGTGTGAGTGGTAAGGTTCTGGACGGTCGGCCAGAGCGGTCGTGCAGGCGGACGGGCGAGCGGGCGGGCGGGCGATCTTAGGTGGGTAAGTGGGCGGGTGAGTAGGTGGGCGGCTGGGTAGATGGGTGGCTGGGTAGGTGGGCGGCTGGGTAGGTGGGCGGGTGTAGGTGGGCAGGTGGTTGGATGGGTAGGAAGGCGGGTGGGTGGGTAGGGTGGTCTTGCGAGCGTGCGAGCGTGCGTGCGGGCGGGCTGGCGGGCGGGGCAGTTGGGCGGGCGGTTGGATGGGCGGTTGGGTGGGCGGTTGGGTGGGCGGTTGGGCGGGCGGGTGGGCGGGCGATTGGGTGGGTGGGTAGGTGAGTTGGTGGTGAGAGGAGAGGAGAGTTGGGGGTGTGGAGCGTTGGCGGGCGTTCGGGTTGGCAGGGGGCGAGAAGTCGAGTTTCGGGCGGGCCTGGGGAGAGGGGGCTTCAGGCGAGGAGGCGAGGCCCATGGAACGCGGCACTGCGGCGACGCGATAGCAGATGTTACTGTTGTTGCAGCACAGAAACTCCTAGACCGCTCCTATATTACACGCGCCTTGATCAACACGTGGAACAATGCTGCGGGCCCTAAATCTGTGTTAGAGTACGCTGCGAGGGACGATGCAGTGCAAACATGCTTGTGCGGCCTACTAATGGAAGCATAACACGCTTACTAAGGCGAGATAAAAACTGACCTACAATTTGCTACTCGAAAGAGCGATGTTTCTTTTCCGCTGCAGAAGGAAAATAAGAGAAATAACAAATTTGCAATTAATATCAGTTGTTTTCTATCGTTTATGTGCTATTATTTTCAACTCAAAGATTTAACCATGTTTTCAAAAACATGAGTGACGCCGAAATTCACTCCAAAACACTAGCATGAATTCAGTAGGAACAAGATAATTGTATTGGTGCATCCAATATGAATAATACATGTGTAAATTTACTAAATTGTTTCAGAGTAAATGATACTAACTGAGATGCAATTAATTTTAATGGAGCAAATAGATGAACTTGCGAACTAATATTGTATAGATACTTCCAAATAAAATAGAAAATACAAATAGCAATTGACAATAAGTGAAATGTCAACATAAGAAACTATTGCCATTGAATTTGTTCTTCACAGAACGTTACTAATGGCGATGCAACTAAAAATTGAAAACATAGGATCGTTGAATTGTTCCTTTATACAGATGAGACACCAAAATAACTTTTTCAGAAACAAATCAGTAGCAAGAAACTTTCAACAGCACGTATTATTTTCCAATCTTTGGACTGGCATGTTGAGAAGAGCAACGTTTCCGCTCCCGGAAAGGATCACGACGTCGCCCTGAACCGGCCCGGCTCGCACCGCCGCGCCGCCGCTAGACGCCCCCGCTCGTCGCCCTCGGCCTCGTCGTCAGCGGCGCCGCGCCGCCCGGCTGCAGCCGCTCTCGATCCATTCATCACGAGGCATGACGTTGTTTGCCGACACTCCGCCGCTGCGCCGCCGCTCGCCCGCCGGCTCACCCTAATTACTTTCTGTGTTACAACCAAACAAAGCCTCAACGCCGCGTCGCGCCGGGTTGCGATTGTCAGCTTGACAGCTCCTCGTAACGGGTCGCGGCTTCGACGACCGCGCCAAGCACGCGCGCGCGCACGCGGCACGCCGACCGTCAGCCGCAGGCGGAAACGAATTTACGCACTTCCGATGCGGGGCGGGGCGCCAGTCCGATCGGGCGGGCGAGCGGGCGGGTGGCTGGGTGGGTGGGTGGGCCAGATGGAGCGGTTCGGGAGGATCGGGCATTCCGGTCTAGGCGTGGCGGGCGGTCTGGTCCGGTCTGGACGGTCCGGTCAACCGGATGGGGTGGTTCGGAAGAGGGAGACGAGCAGGCGAACGGGGGCGAGGCGGGGCGAGTGGGGGCAAGTGGGGGGCGAGTGGGAGGCGAGTGGGGGGGTGAGTGGGCGGCGAGTGGACAGGCGAGTGGACAGGCGAGTGGGCGGGCGAGTGGACAGGCGAGTGGGCGGGCGAGCAGGTGATGGGGTGAGCGAGCGGACGGGCGAGGGGGTGGGCGACTGGGCGGGCAAGCGGGTGGGCGAGCGGGTGGGCGAGCGGGTGGGCGAACGAGCGGGCGGACAGGCCATCCGCCCATCCGGAAGTCTCTCCCCGCCCCGCGAATCTCTGGGCGCAGCGGCGCCGCCACGACTGGCTGGTTGCGAGTCGTCATACATCGCCAGAGAACGAGGAGGAACAATTAATCAATTCATTATATGTCCATTTGGTGCATGTTCGCTGCAGACAGGGTTAACTAGGCATAATGCGGTCAGTGCAAGATTCTCCAATTTGGTATACAATTAAAGCAACAGATCGAGCCACCGTCCAGCAAAACAGATTGCTTTCGTCCTCTTTTGCATTATCGTTAAATAATGAGGTGGAGAAATCCCATGTCAAACACTTTTCACGTCTTGAAGAAGAGGACGCCGCCAATGAATGATTAATAAACAAACCAAGCAAGAAAACAGAAATAACTGACGTTAAATTGCATGATAGCGTGCCAGAATTGAATAAAAACGGAGAATGGAGATATCTACTTCTAACTAGCAATCCAAAATCGTGGACATATCAAATGTTCCAAAGAGAAAATAAACTTAGAAAGTCTGATATTGATCACAAAGAAATCATAGATTTAAACCGTCAGAAAAGTTTTATTTTGGCGCTAAACACCAATTCCAGCCGTAGCTAAGCACTCCGAGAGTTTTTTCGGAATCTTTCTGATGATGGAAGATATGAAGACAATGAAAAATCTCGTAATCCGACCTGAAGAAATGGAAAGAAGAATAAAATGGGAAGAGAAGTAATGCGAAAAATTAAGGTACTTGTTCAAGATACGTGAAAAAAAGAAGATTCTGGGGAGAGGGAGCGGCGACGGATTTAAGTTAATTTACTATGATTTTCCCGTGACCCTTCAATCCGCCTTTTAGCGTTGCCATCACTATGTAACTATCTTTTCTATGTTCATAAGCAGGTGTCGTCACCGCAAGTAGTGGCTTAATGGGTAAACCTAGCGGCTGCAGGGTGGGTTGGGAAGCTTCCGTCAGTGTGAGGAGGTCTGTCCAAGTAATCGTGGTTGGACCGCGTGTGTGAGCCCTGGGGCGGGGACTTACATTTTGTTCGTCCGTCGTGCGCGCCTTGTGGAACACGAGAAAATATTGCATTTCGCACATATAATAATAGAAATGCAGTAGTCGACATTTTAAATAATTTGTTTCTCACGCACTCTATATTAATTTTTGTTTCCTTTTTTGACCTTTAGAAGTGTATCTTACAGATTGTAGAGCCAACTTGTCTGCGATGCGACGTCGGCGGTGGGGACAGTAGTGAAGGTAGAGATAGTGATGGAAGTTGTAATGGAGGTGGTGGAGATAGTAGTAGTTATAGTGGTTGATTGATTGATAAGTGATTTTGGGCGCGTGAACGGCTAAGGTCATTAGTACCCTAAATGTAGTGTATGTTTTCTCCTCGGGAGGTGGCGTTGATCTCTCCTGTCAGTGTCGAAATCCTGCCACCGTGGGGAGTGGAACAATGGGACCTCCGGGTCAGAGGCACTGCAGTTACATCAGTTGATGCCCTGAGCCACCTCTACCGGTGGTTATGGAGGCGTTGCTATTGTGGTGTTGTTGTATGATCCGATTATAATACGTTGGTGATTGACAGTTGTGTTTCTGAAGCTGTTGCTTCACACAATATGAGTACATGATTTGGTTACTTTTATAATCATTTACTACAAGTGTTTATTTCGTGTCCCGGGAACACGTGCTGAGTGGTACGCAACCTGTCAACGTCGCTCCCTTCCATTCGCAACTGCCAATCCCCAACTTCTTTTAATCGGACATTAGTTGTCGATGTTGTTGTGGTGGATGCGGTAACGGCGGCTGCAGCGGTGGCGTGAAGAGTGGCGGTGGGGGTGGTGCGTGGCAGCGCCCCTGGCGGCCGAAGCAGAGGAGCAGCGCCGAGGGCGGTGGCAGCACGGTCTTTCGCTCTGCTTCACGTGCGCGTCACTACGAGCGCTGCTGACGCACGTTCATCCACACCAGGCAATGACATGTGTGACGAGACCATGGCCTAAGAGATTGCAGTTTTAAAAATAGCGATATTGATTTTACAGAATATTGGATGATATCTTAACGACACTTTTGAAAATACCGGTATTAATTTTGCTGAATTGTGATAGATAAAAAAGATATCTTTTCGACAAATCTGAAAATAGTTATATTTAGTTCGCAATATATTGGAAGATAAAAAGATATCGTACATAATTCTATCAGTGTTTAGGGGCACCGATCTTTTTGAGAGTGTGTCTCACGTTGACTCAAAAAAATTATTAATTGTGAAGTTAACAAATGATTTTATATATAAGCATAGACAATATATCCATCCATCAAGGGTCCAATTTGAAAACTTGTTGCCGGTTAGGAGGGTGTTAAAAATATTGACATGAATGTTCAAGGACACAATGAATTGGTATTCTGTTCTTTGATAAGATTTTATGGATAGCGATTCACTTAAAAACCGCTAAATCTGTTCTAAATCTCGCATTGTATTGAAACAGAATTTTAATATTATTAAATGGATTTATTTGAGGAAAATGACATTTTATGAGGGAAACTCATGTACAACTCTAGTGAGGACCAATTATAACCGATTTTGTGAACGTATGCGAATTCCAAGCTGTGTTTTTGCGCGTACATTTGTTTGTTTTCTTCCGAAATCCTTAATGATATAAAAATTATATCAATGCAACTTCAACGGAAACCAATTTATGGAGAAATTTTATTATTTGTTTCATGCACTTCTGGGATATAATGGGAATGAATAGGCAAGCTGACACAACAGCTTGAAGAGACATTTAGTTGATAGTATTAGTGTCTACAAAGTTGGTCACATAAAAATTAAAGCGATTCGAATACCGTATATTTCTTTAATTTCACTTGATATGTTATTGTCGGATTTGGAAAAAATAAAATACAATTTTATGGTGGTTAGCGCAATATAAAATACTTTTATTTCACAGTCGTGATATCACACTTTCAGTGATATCACACTTTCAATTAATATGAAAAGTTTAATGCCTTTGCTAAGACATCTATGTTGCAGAAGAATACTGAGTTAATAAAAATTCGCAGTAAGAGAAATTGGTGGAAAAACGCAGATATTAAATTGCATTTAAAACTGAGAATAGCTACGATCATACCAGGAGAGTTCCCACGACTTCTCGTAATTCGAACTTAGCTTTTTGTTTGTCGATGGCGACAGATGTGAAACCATCAACGTATGAATCTGTAATAAGCAGAACGAAGAATAAATTACACTAATCATAAATTTGAAGCATACGAAATTTCTCTTATCGTCTTTAATATATTATAGCTCTGGATTATACCTGCCATAGCGGATTTTACGGTTCTATTACAATGGAACAAGACCACACTAATTAACAGATTATTAAAATTAAGTTTCATGGAACACCACGAGTGCATTGTGTTCCCCGCGTGTCCTCTTTACTGCTTCTCTTGCCGTCGAATTCAAGAGAACAGGATGCCTGAGGTTCAGTGGTGCCGAAGCGGTGACCCAGCATCTTCATTTATGTCGGCATTTACGGTCGGACCCCACACGCTCGGAGAACCTCGGGGTTTCTGCATTGTTTCCAGGTTCCTCTTTAACAAGAGCGGCAATACCCGGAGATGAGGAGCACGTTAGTAGTAGTAAACTGAGCAAGGCCTGTATAACATGAATATACGCAGTCGATTACGGTGTACAAGAAGAAAAATCAAGCGACATAATCGCATTACCAGGCATGGACAAGCTGGTTTCTGAATATTATCCCATTTTTATTTCTTGTTTCTATGACGTTTCAAGAAATCATAACCATCAAACTGCATAAAAGTAAATCATAACTAGAAAAAAGTATAAGAAGACGGATTTATTCTTCGTCCTTTATCTTTATTTCCGTTAAACCACCACGAAGCACAGTGTCTCGGTAATGTGGCATGAGGCGCTAAATGTTGGGTCTCCTATGCTTGTAGATTTTTTGAGGTGATGGAAGGGGAAATGTTACAGGACAAAAGAGGTTCAGCAGCTCATGCTCGGCTCTAATGCTGGAAGTGGGAACACGAAAAGCAAGGAAGGTGCGTATTGCACTGTTCAAAAAGCCATTCCGACAATCACCTCGAATTCATCGGAAGACACCATGGAAACGACCAATGAATGCAATCGATCTCAAAAAAGCTCGCCAGGGAATGATCGGTATCCACCTAGCCATTTAGATAGAACGAAAATTCGCAACTTCAGTACACGAACCTACGAACACCCGGTCTAAGAAGCTACAGTTTTGGATTCAACACAACATACGAACTCTGTTACTAATTATTCTCTTCACGTACAAGACCTAGAAGCCGGAGGAAAGGCAAGTCTTCGAGAATTCCGCGACTAATTCTGACAACGCATAAAGAAAATCAATGCAACCCAACGGAGCTCTTGATTCTCGCTCGGGCGCTTTCCTTCCACGCGTAACTCAACGCACAGGCAGGAATCCAGGAGAGCTCACCAGGCGACAAAGCGCACTCTTTTATCCCGCTCTCCATTCTGCGGGAAAGCCACGTTCTCCGCACGGAAAACCCTCCAGACTTCCGCATAGTTTCGCGCGGGCGGTCGCTAAAGAGGGCAGCTTAAACCGGAGACAGCGGCGGCGCAAAGGCGGGGCTGCTCGCTTTACCCCCCGGCCGCGCGCACGGCCCTTGTGCGTGAACAATGCTCTCAAGACAAAGGCGGCCCGCCGTAAGTAATTAACAGAGGATGACCGGACCGGGGACAGAGCCCGGGGCCGCAAGAAATACACCGCTCCGGCGCTTATCTGCAATTTACGAGAGGATCACGGTAATTTAACAGGTTGTTGAAGGTCGAAATATTCACCCCCACGGTTCCGCTTTTACGAGGTTCTCTTTATTATAAAATACTCCGCTGAAAAACGGCACGAGCGCCCGCGTAAATTTCGAAAAATACACCCATGCAAGCGGCGGCCGTCGGAATGTACGACCTCGGAGAGAACCTTAATTTTTAGAGATTGAGAGCTAATAAATAGAGCAGGGAAACGTACTGCAAAATATCCAAATACTTGATGTAGAGGTGAAGGAACACGGAGAATGTATGAGGGGAAAAGAGGAAAAGAATTCGAGAGAGAGAAGGAATAAAAAAAAAGAATGATGCAAAATAATGCAATGAAATAAAAGTGGATTAAGCCATAAGTTACAAAAATAGGTGATGAAAGACGTAGAATTAGAGAAGAATAGAATAGTAAAAAAAAAACTGAAATAGAAGAAGGTACAGGATGATGGATGACTTAACAGAAAAAGTAAGCGTGAGGCAGACTGAAGAAATGAGAACAATAACATCCAATGAATCAAGGGGAAAGAAGTGAAAGAGATAGTGAAAGGAGGGAGAATGAAGAACAGAGGAATAATAACTAGGAACGAACAAAGGAAAAGGAGACGGAGAGATGCAGCAACTAGGGAATTTATAAGACAATGACAAAAGAAAAACGGAGGACTGGAAAAAAAGGTACACACATTGGGGCCCGCGAGGAAGAAAGAAGGAAGGCGAAATAATGGGTGGAAATGAAGGAGAGTACAGGCCGCACGCGGGGGCTGCAAATCAGCGTCTCTTTACGCAGAGCTGCAGCTACCAAGAGGCGGTGGGTAGGCGGCGCAGGAGCCGGGCGAGGGGGCGAGGAACGATAGAGAGGCGTGCCGGAGGTGGCGGGGCGCGAGGGACAGGGCGCGGAGGGAAGCGGGGCGGGGCCGGCGGTGGAGGAAGCGGGTGGCGCGGGAAGCGGGGCGGGGGCGGAGATGGCGGCACGCCGGCGGCAGTGCGCGGGCGCCGAGGGGAACGAGAGGGTGTGGCGGCGGGGACGGGGCGCAAGCGGCGGGGCGTCAGCGTGGGCGCGAGCTCGGGGACGGGCTCGGGGCGGGGGCGGGGACGGGCTCAGGGGCGGGGGCGGGGTCGGGAGCGGGGTCGGGAGCGGGGGCCGGCTCGGGAGCGGTCTCGGAGGCGGTCTCGGGGGCGGGCTGAGAAGCGGGCTCGGAGGGGGGTTGGGGGAGGGCTCTGGAGTTGGCTAGGAGGCGGGCTCGGTGGCGGGCGCGGGCGCGGGCAGCGGGGCGCGGTCGGCGGTGGAGCGAACGGGTGGCGCGGAGGACGAGACGAGCACTCGCGGGCGGCGCGGGGGGTGGGGGCAGGGCGGAGAGGAGCGCACGCGGAGGCGCGCGTTTCGCGCTGACAGGCGACGACGGTGGCGCGGGGAAATGACGCGGGCGGAGGGCGCGGAGGAGAGCCGCTGGGGCGTGGCGGGGCGGGGGGCGCGCGCGGTTACCTCCAGCCGGACGTGCGCCGCCTGCGAAACGCGACCGCCCGCGCAGCGCCTTCCACAGAGCTCTGTGCGCCCTCGCACGCCGGATATACACGCCCAGCGAACTCTTTCCGCGGCGACACAGAGTTGCCACGTTGGGGGAATATTCTCCCAGCCGACGGAAAAATACTACTTGTGGAAAGAAAATTTTCGAGGGAAAGTTTAGAAAAATAAAACGTATGCAAGCAATTCTTTAAAAAATTGATATTAAAGTTAAAAAATTATAATGCGCTATTCTTTTCATTTTCCTAGCAAGAGATTTGTAAGAGAACCACATTTGTATTTAGAACCAAATCATCTTATAAAATATATTCAAGTATTTAGAACCAAATCACTTTGTATATTTTCCTAGCTACAGATTTGTATTTAGAACCAAATCACCGTATAAAATACGTTTTCAACAAAATTTCAACACCGAATATAATATTATTTAATTATTAAGTACTCCTAAAAATATTATTTCATTTGAAAAATAATAAGTTAAACCAAAACAATCCTTTCAAATTTAAGTACATGTGAGTTCCTAAAATTTGCCTAATGCTGCGCAACATTTAGGGAAATCGCTCGTTGTGATCTGGCAATACTGCTGTTACAGCATTCGCAAACCCTTATGTAGACGCTCCCAAAACTTCACGGGCTCCACTGACCCTAAGGTTGATTTCCCGAGCATTTTGTTCGGGATGAATAGCACGTACGAGACATTGCATCCCGCGAAAGGATTAAAGGGCGAGAGAGGGCCCGGGGAACAAACGACACATGGGACCCGTAGAGTCATTTGAGAAAATATAACGCCGCTTTCTCTCTGGAACTTCGGAAGCAGACAAAAACGCAGCCATGTCAATTCTACAAATATCCCAAAAAGTAGGTCGCGACAAGGCACACAATCTACAAACTTAGTTCAAAACTTCCAAGTCTGTGAAACAAGGGACAAAGTTTCATGAGAAGCCCGTATATTACAGACTCATGCAAATGTAAAAGGGTATTTTAATGTTTTCTTCCAAGTTAATAGAAGGACGAATACGTTAATTCTGAACACATTTTTTGATCAGGTGCCTCCCAACACCTGAAAAATAATTGTATTATTTGTTACCCTAACTGAACACCAGAGCAATAAGCTACATTCGACAAACGAGACTGTTCTCATTCCACTTTCGAGACTACTTTCACAAGTTTCAAGGAACTCATAAATGTAACTACTTAATTCTGTAATTGTATTAAGTGATGTGTGAATAATTCAACGTACTGTCTTTTATTAGTAAAACGGTTTCTCTAAAAATCTTATAATTACACTATATGATAACCAACAGAACTGTAAGAATTAAGTGCTTCAAGAAATAAAAATAATGCCCAGAGAAAAGAAATTACTAAGCAGAGTGTTCTTTTATCTCTTACGATCAATGACAGTGAAAGATCGGGAGCAGTTTCGGGAGATCACTCACTAAAATGTAAAAGAAAACTATATAATGCAAGGAAAACAAGACATACATAAATTACAATTAAATTATTGCAACCTCTCAGGAAGTAGTAGTACAAATATTGTATGTTATTTGTCTATTTGTATTCTTCTTTCCGTGCAAATCCAATTTAACTAATTACAAAATCCAAAATAGCAATGTCTTTGAAATCATATATTCAATATCTCGTAATTCCGAATTTACGCTGGCAAGAAAATTAGTCAGCTTTAATGAAATGGTGGAATGACAGGTCCGGGAAACGGAGGAATACTGACAAAACCTGCCACGAATCTGCTTCGCCCATGAGCAAATTCCACGCAGATCAACTGGGTATTGAACCGCCATCCCAGCATTAAAAGCGAGGAGTCTGACCACTACTTCACTAGCCGTTTTGATTTAGAGGGTACGCTTTGATCTGGGTTTAAAGTCTTCTGCATAGCCATTCATGAAATAAAATATTTGATATTTATACCAGGTGAGTATTTGAGGTAAAATCACCGTAATCCTTAAAATATTAGCAAGGAAAATCCGTGTCTTGGTAGCCTCAGAAATATAAATTCCCTTTGAAAGTGTTGCTTTGCAATTTCCGTTTTGTTAGCAGACTGCATGTCACTGGAAGTGAGTGCGCATTTTCAAGACACCAAGAACTGTTGTAGACTTGGGAGGTCATTTCTGTCATTTGAGTACAGCGGGCACACTGCAATTCTGACGGCTGGCTGGCGAGATTAAGCGCTATTGCAATACTGCGCGTGATACAGAATGATCGTAATCTCCATTCCGTAAATTCACATTTTTGCATTTTTCGTCGTTTGTATTCCCTATCAAACGACTTCTTCTTCGGCTCTACTTACAAGCGCTTCAAATCACTTCACGCATAACGTTGTGGGCGTTCAGGAGAAGAGACATCATCAAGAAAAAGACTGGGCAGAAACGAAGCGTTTTCTCGGTAAACATATGTTTATTCGTGTAATTGAGGGGATGGCGGTTGTGTTATTTTATTTGCTTGAAGTTTCGTGGAAAATGGGGTAAATATACTTCATGGAAGATAATTATAATTAGCGAAGAGAATGGAAGGAAATCATAATTCTGGAAGATGATCATAATTTTGGAAGATGATCATAATTATGGAAGAGAATCATAATTAATGGAAGAGAATCATAACTTCGACTTATCAAGTTTTTCCCCGTGACCATCGAATTACTCACCTACATAATTGATCGCACGTGACCGACCGAATCTCAATACGGCATGGCTAGACGCGCGCCTGGCCCGCGAAAGCTCTCTCTCCAAAGGGCTTTTCGACCGGAGCGGCTGAAACTGGCGGCCTCCGAGGCCGATTACACGGCGCGGAGACGCGGCCGCGGCCTGAGGATTGCTACCTGCGGCTTCGCTCGCCGCCTAACTACTGGAGGCGGCGACGACGGCGGTGACCGCGGCCCAAGTAATGACGTCATTAGGGCGGACGATTAGCGCGGCCCCTGCTGTCTGCGCGTCATGCCGCCGCCGCTTCGCTAAGATAACTTGATTAACGTGGCGGAGGCAGAGACAACGCCCCCGCAGCCGGCGCCGACGTTGCAAGACGCAACTAGATGATGATGATGTAGCGTTCTACCTAGGGTTTTGCAATTTGGGAAGAAGGTTTGGGGTTTTCTTAATCTTATCGTTAATTTTCTCTCTCTCCCTCCCCCTTCCTTTCGTTTTCTTGCAATCGGTGTTATCGAATGTTGAATAGGAGGGGGGCGTGCGACCCGGAATTGTAACCCACTGGAACGTGCACTGGTACTGACAGTAACACCGAAGGTATATTTTCTTTGTTTAGAAAAACATCCATTTTCCGTCGAAAACAATGCCTAATCCTTTAAAATCAAGACGTCCTTTCAAAGGATCTACATAATATTACTACAGTGGATTAGACCAAGACAGTCATCCTTATTTCTTGAATCCGTCATGGCCTTTGGTTTGACATTCAAGAACTCACAGAACTGTCAGGCTCTTTCTCATTATGGGGGAAGTACTGTAGGTGGACAGAGCAACCTCTTGTCCTGCTCTAGGGCATAAGGGGCACGATGGAAAGAAAATTATTGCGCGCGGTCCGGTGTCAAACGTAGTGATCAGGCGTCTGAAATAAATTGTAAGGTTCACAGCAGTCATCTTCTAGAATTCTCCTCCAGGAACTATTGTCATTGGGGCCAGTTACTAGTGTCCTCGCAAACCCACTTCTTTTGGGACTCGGAGCCTATAATCTCCCGAGATCTTGGCTATCCGAGAATTTGGCTTTTTAAGACCTCCCGATTTGGAGACTCGTAACCTAAAATTACGTAAATTATCCCGGTCGAAAATTGTTGTGATTAAAATCACACCAACGTCAGTCAATAAATTCTTGCTTATCGGCATCGTATTCTTCTAAAGCCTCACTGAAAATAAAGTGGACAGGTCTTTCCTTGCCTTTCACTTGAATGATATATTAGACGATTTAAGGGCAACGTTTAGCTTTAATAGGAACGCTACAAACAGAGCGTGAAATATACATGCGTTGCACGAAATTCAAACCGTCAACACTTGCCATCGTAGGCGTTCCCGCTGTTTGTAACGGAACTCCATTGAATAAATGATTCCGTAAATAGTTCAAAATAAATATTCTCGCAGGTGAGTTTCAAATAAATTTCGGAATATTGATGCATCGGTATGGCGTATTTGGATATACACATTCAATTCAATTGTTGACTTCTAGACCACACTGCTTTTGACGATGGACAAGTCGTCACTTATATTCTCCGTGTGCTTTACGATCTCGATTTACGATCGCGAATGGAATGACTTTTATTCAAAACATTTCACTAATCTTATTGGAAAATCCTGACATTCACATTATGGGATCCCAGAAAAACTTTACATAACTTGGCCACATATATTACTTACTTCTCATGTAGCACGTAATTACATGTTACATTTAGAAAGTGAATACAGCGTAATGAACAAGTGACAAATACGAGCACCAACTTCAGAGATGAGTACAACATAGCTCATTGTGGGTACAAATATATAACGATTTGCGATCATGTAAAATTTGACATAAATGGGTAAAATATTACCTGCTATGGTTCAAATACATGAACTATTCGCATGAAAACTTCCTTGAAAACAATACAGTAAAGGCTAAGAACTATAGTAAAACCTTCACATTTTATATTGTCAGAGAAAAAGACCATCACAATGCAAAGTTTTCAATTCATGAAAGAATATTAAAAAAATACTCTTTAGGTAACAGTCTACTTGAAAAATGAAAATTAAGAATTATGTGTGACTTTGTTTTGCCTTGTACATTTGTTTTCTTTATGCTTTTAAAGATAAAATAATTTTAAAAAAATGTTCTAATTGTTTATAAATAATTGGCCAAAATGCAGGTTTTTACTTCAGACATCATACCTCTACCACAAATTGATATATTTTGATAGTTCTTCTTTAAAAGTAATCACAATTGTATAATCTAGTGAATGAACTAGAATGGCACTGTAAAAACGTAAGTGTCAGGATTTGATTTTTTCAGAAAAAATAATTGTTTATAAATTTATTCTGGACATTTCAGTTTATGTAACTTAAACTTTTAGTGACACATTAACTATTATAGACCATTCACTAGAGAAAATCATGGGTTGCATGCTGCAAAAAGAAGTACATTATTATCTCTTATAGTTTATGATTTATGATGTTTGACATGTATGATTGTGTTGACAACTCTCAATTCGGGAAAATGCATCTGAAATTCACTCATTACGAGTTTGACAGTTGACATTCGCTTCGAAAAAAGTTTGCTCAAAAACTAAGAAACGTAGCAAGAAACGGTTTAAATTATTTAAAAGATAATAAAACAGAGCATTCGAGCCAATATAAATTTAAAAAAAACTTGAAATTTCCCAATTTTCATTTTTGAGGTAGGCAGCTATATTAAGTTTTTTTAGTCTGTGTACTGTCCATATTTAAACTAGTCCAATATCTTTAAAAAAGTAGTATGCATGTGCTCTCCAACACGACCTGTCAGTCTACAATTCGTGAATGTTCTGTTGACATATTGCTGCGCTTATTGGACGAATATTAAATTAAAAGAGGCTGTTCAGAGAATGATTTGAAATTATTCCAGCACTGAGAATAAATATACTACCCTTCAAAAGTTCTGTTCTGTTCCATATTTATTTAAAAGAAATATCCACTATAAAATGTTTCCTTTTAAACGGATTGTTATTCGCAACAGAGGATGCGAAAGCTTTGCGAAAAATAGTTGCGCAGAGGGATTGATTTTTCATTAGATGCAATATAAATAGACGTTGCGTTATTGATAAAGCGCAACAAACCGACATTCAGCAGAGCGGGAAAAGTAGTATTTGGGTTGAAAACGCGTATGAATAATGCACATCTACTCTGAATGGTCAACAAGATGCTCACTTCACATTTCATGGTGTAAAATATGAATCGTATATAGGACGCACATTAGAAATAAAATATTAACGCGAGATTTTAGGCTGTTGAATATTTTGACGTCATTAATTCTTCAGAGAAAGAACAATAGCATCAGTCGGACAGTGGTCATGTTCTTTTCATGCTTCCTTAAAATTAATAAAGGATAATGGACTTCTGGAGAGAACCATAACTGGTTAAGTGGCGTGTATTCTGAAGCTCTTAAAACAACAACTGGAATGGATTACGTCAAATTCTTCGTTTTAAGCGCAAAAAAAGAGGAGAAAGAAGCTACAAAATAATTCACAATGCATTTTCTTTGACTAGTCTCAAGGTACTAAATTACCGCTGCATTACGAAAAGCTATATGGATATTCAGTGACTCCTTATACTGCGAAGAAAGGAGAAAGACGACATGCGAACCACGGTTCGTTTACTTCTTTTGTCTTCGGAATCATCGTAGAGGAAGCTGTTGAAAATCACAACAAGAGTTCTTTCCTCAATAGTACGTTTACAAAATGGTTACTGTGTAGTACTTCAGCATAAATTCATTTTCCAACGGATGATTTTCTGAATCTGAAATTATAAGGTATACTTAGCCAAGTAACGAGAAAAAATAGAATATGCAAAGTTTCAATTAAAATAATGGACCTTCAAAATGATTGGATTCATGGTTCAGTAACAGGAATATTTCTCTGACAAGAAGGAGCATTTCCGTAAAACCAATCTTTCTTTATCAAAATATCCGCCCTACCAACCGCAGAAAGTTCGAACTATAATTAGAGAAGACGCAAAAACGCAACGACTGTCACTCACCAATCGTCGGAAGTCCTCCAACTAGCGGAGGGGAAGGGACAAAATCCAATATGTGTCAGGCTGGACAGGAATCGACAAAATCGCAGAGTGCACCTAAGTGCACTCCCGGGACGCGCGGCAGTTCGGAACGGCCGATTCCAGGGCGCCCGGCGCGCCGGCGGGCGGGCGGGCGGGCGGGCGGGCGGGCGGGCGGGCGGGCGGGCGGGCGGGCGGGCGGGCGGGCGGGCGGGCGGGCGGGCGGGCGGGCTGGCGGGTGGGTGGGTGGGTGGGGGGGAGGGGATGCGCAAAGTGAAGTAGGAGCGGAATGGGCGGCGCCCTCGGCCGCCTGTCGCAGCGCATTCGGACGCGCAGGGGTCGCGCCACATACCCCAAGTGGAGGACCCAAGCGAAATCCTCAGAGGACTCTTCAAACGAGGAGTAATCCACAGGGACTCATGATCACATCAGTTACCCGATGAGGTTTCGTGTACTTACGTACCAATGTTAAATACAAACTAAATATGTCTTGATATGAATAGGAATTATTCAAATTATTCATCCAGAAATGTTAGGGATACAATTTTCTGAATTGGTAAATTGTACATTCAGGATAGTTATATTAAGCATTCCTATCTTGCTTGTGTTATTCAGAGTGCAAGTTAAACTATCTTATCGATATTTAAATAATATTTCTTAAGTGATAATGATGCAACAAAATTGAATACGAAAAGGTTTTTAAAATTGATTCTGATTCTGAAAATGTATTTGCACGAAAAATGAGAAATGAAATATTGAACAAATGAAATTTCTGAAGACTATGCTACCAGAAATTAGGAATAATTATATGGAATTGGCAATCACAAAATAAATTCGAAACACAAACTACTTTATTGATCTGTTAGGAACGGTATTAGTAACGATTTATGCAAGTTGATTTCGTTTGGACCAAAGTTTAATTATAATTTGAAGTCAAACTCATGTTCACATATGGAGGATCTGATCAGTACTAAGCCATGAAAAGTTACTCATAGTTTCAAAGATAAAAATATTCGCAACAACGGTGTAAACGTGCATTATATTACTTGACAAGCAAAACGAAACTTGAAACCCCATTCTCCTCGACAGGTACATTATCTTCTACTACACAAAACTTGAACACCGACAACCCCCACCCGCATTCGAAATGCTAGACGCCGCTGCGAGGGGAAACACTGCGTCACAAACATCTCAAAACTTCTCCCGCCCCGAAACTCACGCGGCAGTGACACGCGGCAGCGAGCGCGACACGCGACGGGTGGGCGGCTCACGCACGCACGCCACGTGACGCCTCTCATACGCGCACGCACGTGCAAGCGGAACGGCGCCCCGGGCCGCGTCGGCACGGGTGGGGGGGGGGAAGGGGGGTCGAAGGTCCCGCGGCCTGCTCCTGACAGCGCAGTTACCCCGTGTCACCTGCTCTGAGAAATGATCTCCTCCAAAGACTCATTTTTCACGGCCCCCTAAAAGAAGCCATCATAAACAGGAGGCCCGGCTAATAGCCTCTTGCGGGCCGAGAACACTGGCGCGGGCGCTCGGCCGCGTTTAGTTCCAAGCGACCGCCGCACGGCTGCGCTCGCGTTTTCATCAGGGCTGTCTTCTCAAGAACGCAATATTCCCTGCGTTGGTATTCATAACGGGCCCGCGGCAACGGGGTCGGCATAAAGCGAGAGGTGTTGGTGGTGGCTTTTTCTTTCACGTTGCAAACAATGCACTGTATAACTTTTTAAGAGTGTAACAATTTTGTCTTTGCAATACAGCGAGATATTTTACTAGGGAAAAATCTCCGAAAACATCTACTAGGCAAGTGTAAGCTGTCTTATTTTTCTTGGATACTGTGATCTTGGTAATATAACATTGCTTAAATGACTTACTTTGGAACTGCGGGATATACAGACAACTGTGAAAATTGAGATATTTTTTGCCGTTGTTAAAGCAATTATTCACCGCAATGTTTACAGTAAAATGTCAACAATAAAATAGTCCTTGATTTATTAGTTACATTTTAAAACTAACATCGCAGTCTTAAATATAAGTGATTGAGCTCTAAAATTAATATTAGGAGGAAGAAGGACGAGGACCAATTTCTAAATTACGAGACTGGATAAAACACGCAAAAACTCCATTACTTCTTGGCTATTTACTAGTAGGTCGGAAGGTCGATAACGCCCGCGCACGCGGTGAACTAATTCACTGCATTTCTATCTACAAAGTTCCATTAAAGAAACTAGAATTGTTTTCAGGTCAAGAACGAAGTTCCGGAGACAGAAGGGAGAAACCACGTTCTAAAGAATTACCGCGCCTTCAGCCCCACTGCATCGAGCTTTCGATCGGTCTTGCAGTCTGTTGGACAGCATTATTATCGCGCAGAGGAGAACAATACATCAAGACTTAACATACGAGACATATGGCTTATTGCTATTTGATTCCGAAAATACTCTTTACGAGTACAACTTTTTGTAAGAACATTTGGACAATAAGGTATTACAAGTGTTTCATAATTCTCTCCGCAGCAACGTTTCTACGAGTACAAGCGTACAAACCAGGATTCATCTTAAATAGAGGGCGAAGAGCGCGTCCTTAGGGACAAAACCGATCGCAAGTGGAGAAGCCCGTCCTGCGTAGCAAGGAGCCCATCGCCGCGCAAGTTCGGAGCGTCGACTTGATTGATTGATTGATGATTGATTCGTGTTTCCGGGCGCGTCAACTGCTCAGGTCATTAGTCCCGTAAGTGTAGTGTGTGTTTTCCCTGGGAGGTGGCGATGATCTTTTCCCCGCCGGATGGCGAGATCTGGCGCCGACCTACCGTCGACTAGCGGGGGTTTTCCCCCCAACCAAGTATCTCCCACCAGCGGGGCACCGCCCCAGCCGGGACAAGTTGTAAGCTCCCGACCGGTCTCCCGGCATGTGTGGTTGTGTAGTGCATGTTAGTGTAAGTGTGTGTGTAAGAGGGAGAGGATAGGACAAGGATGAGGAAGGAAAGATCGCGCGCGGTCCGTGGCCCGTTTGTTAGGGTACTGCTCCGGCATTCGCCTGGTGTTGATCGAAGAAACCACGGAAAACTACCGATCAGAGCAGCCGGCCGCTAGAATTCTCCTCCAGACAGCGACTGAATTCGACCTAGCTGACAAGCTAGTGTTGAAAATCCTGCCGCCGTCGGGACTCGAACCTAGGACCTCCCGGTCAGAGGGACTGCAGTAACATCAGGTTGATTGCACTGAGCCATCTCTCCCGGTGCGTCGACTTGAACGCGCCCCTCCTTGGGGAGGTTCGTCATTCCGCGTGCGGCGGCGATCGGGCGGGCCCAGCCCAGAGGCAGAACCGCCGCCGCCCCCACAGGAAGTGAACCGCGAGGGGCGATAGCGGTGCCGGAAGCCACCGCCGCCCGCGCCGCCCGCGCCGCCCGCGCCGCCCGCGCCGCCCGCCGCCCGCCGCCTTCGCCGCCCTCGCTGCCCGCTACCCTCGCCGCCCTCGCTGCCCGCCACCCTGGCCGCCCTCGTCACCCGCGCCGCCCGCTGCCCGCCGCCCGCCACTCGCCGCCCGCCACCCGCCGCCCGCCGCCCGCCGCTCACCGCCCGCCGCCCGCCGCCCGCCGCCCGCCTCGCCACCTAGCTGCCTCCGCCGCCCTCGCCGCCCTCGCCGCTCTTGCCGCCCTTGCCGCCCTCATCCCCCGCTGCCCTCGTCCCTCGCCGCCCTCGTCCCCCGCCGTCCTCGTCCCCCGCCGTCCTCGTCCCCCGCCTCCCTCTTCTCCCCCCGCCCGCCACTCTCGTGCCCCGTCGCCCGCCGCCCGTTGCCCGCCGCCCGCCGCCCTCGTCGCCCGCCGCCCTGACCCCGCTGTCACGACGCGGCTCGCCGCCCTTTCCCGCTTCCGACACGTACGCCGCCGCGCCGCTGCAGCCACATGGGGCGAGGCGATGCGGTGCGGGGAAGGGCGTGGAGGGGTGAGGCGTAGCGAGGCGGAGGGGGAGGGGAAGCGAGGGGAGGAGCGTGACGGGGCGAGGCGGGGAGATCTGATGTCAGCGACGTGGTCGGGCGACTAAGGCGGCTGGAGACTTCCGGGAAGGAGTGAGAGGCGCGGCGTGAGGGGAGCTCGTAGGGCGAAGGCTGTTGAGGAAAAAGCGCCGGTTGAAAGGATATGACAAGGAGAAACTCCAAGGAGAAACTGCTCTTGAAAGACAGAATAGACAGGCGCGTGGCAGCGGGAGCGAGTGACAGAAGGAGACGGACACTACATGGAGGGAAAAGGGTAGGGAATGGGCGAAAACTGTGGGATGAACAAAGGAGAGGAAGAGACCGAGAGAGAAGAGGAGTAGAGAGTGAGAGAGTACACGAAGGCAGGACAAAGGAAAACAAAAAGATGGAGAGAAAATCCATCAACGGAAGGAAAGTAAAAATGTTTAGGGGTAACTAAAGAAGTCCAAGAGGTAAATAAAAGTTCGCAAAGACACATTGAGAAAGTAATAAAGAAAGAAAAGTTTGTGGCGTGAATAGCGACGAATGTTAAGTTTCTCAGTAAACCTGGAACGAAGGGAACGTTAATCAACAATACACGGCAGTCAGAGTGGAGAATAGCTCGATCTGTAGAGAGACGTGCCTCGCGTAGATGGAGGTGGAAGGAAATGGTTGATAGCGTTAGCGCGAAGGGAGAATCCACGCTGGCGTGCGCAATGGGAGAGGCCGAGCTCCGCCAAAGCAGCACCTGTACCCACGGCAGCATTCAGCCCACCTGGCCTGCGACGCAGAGGGGGATCTCTATTTGAGCCACTAGAAATGATGCGATCAACAGTTGTTGGAAGGGGTCTCTATTGGAGCCACTAGAAATGATGCGATCAACGGTTGCTGAAAGTCAACGGCAATACGAGGGGAGAAGGAAAAGTGTAGGGTGTTTGCTCAACATTTTATATATACATATTTAACCTTGATATAGTAGATTTTTCGTTTCAAAAGAGACTAGTCACACATATTAGTGAAAAATTACAGGTATGACATACGTTTATTTCAAGTCACAAGAAACTGAAAACATATATTTCACGCATTTTTATTTGTATAATATAAACATATTTGGCTATCACATTTGTTTTTAGATTGTATTTTTATAACCCCTATTACTCCTTACGTCAGTTATCCAACTTATAATTGTATACACTGAACTACCACGAAAGTAAATTCATGAAAAATAATCACTGAAAATGTATTCGCTTCAACATATACTAGTGATGAAAGGCGGAAAATAATGGACAAGATCTAACTCACGCATTAGACTGAAGAAAAAAAAATCCAAAACATATAATAGGAATTTAATATGGAAGAGAAAACCATTAGTGAAGGCTCTCACAAACATTTTCAACGTTAAGACCGGGTTATTATGACATAAAGGGAATACGCGAGTTATAAATTCACTATATTTGCCTGTCATTACTAGTTTTAGCTTTTGACAACGACAACACGAGTGCATAGTGGTTGTTAGCCAAAAGAAATATTTTTGAAACATTTTCGTCAGGAAAGTGCGTACCTGTTGGAATACCCTTTTAGCGGCCTTTACAAAAGACGCGCGGGGAAGCGGCTTTCTCGCCGAGCGCGAGGCTGCAGGCCCCGGGGGGGAGGGGGCTGGTTCGTGAGGGGGTGTGGGCGGAGTGGCGGGGCGCCGCCGCGAGAGTGGCGCGCGGCAGCCGCTGAATAATTGACGCGTCGTTTTAGCGGAGTAATGGCGCTGGGCGCCGCGTGACGCCCGCTGCCCGCGCGCGGCGTGGACGCCGCCCGCCCCCGCCACCCATACACCCCCACCGCTCGCCGCTCGGCGCACTTCGCTCTCCCCCCTACGGCTCGCGCAACTCCACTCGAGACACTTTGCTCTCCAGCGCTCCGGACTCCGCTCTCCTTTCCCTGCACACCCGACTCAAACACCAGTTCCTCTCTTCGCTCTCCCGCGCTCCACCTTCTGCTCTCCATACTCCGCTCTCCTCTCCCTGCACACCCGACTCCACTACATGGTCCACATGTCGCTCTCCAGCTATCTTCAATTCTAAATACTCCGCTCTCGTCTCCCCTCACACCGAACTCCAACACGTGTTCCTCTCTTCCCTCTCCCGCGCTCTATCTTCTGCTCTCCATACTCCACTCTCTTCTCCCTGCACTCTGGAATCTACCACGTGGTCCACACTTCGCTCTCCATCTCTCCAACTTCAACTCTCCATACTCCGTTCTCTTCTCCCTGCACACCGGACTCCCAACACGTGGTCCACACTTTGCTCTCCCACGCTCTGCCTTCTGCTCTCCATACTCCGCTCTTCAGCTACTGCCCACACTCAACTGCTCTACACATTTTGTTCTCTACTTTCAGCTCTCCGCCCTCTGTTCTTCATACTTCGGTCTCCATTCTCTGCACACCAATTCCGTTTTTCACTCTCCGCTCTCTCTCTTTTTCAAAATTTTTAGTATTATTCAGTATCAGTTATCAGTACTTCTAGCATTACCTCCTGCTCCCCGTAATCCGCTGTGCGTCCTCTGCTCTTCATTTTCTGCTTTCCGTCCAACGTATTTTCGTTTATCACTCGCCGTTCTCTATCCTGTACACCCAACCGTTCGTCTCCGACAGGTACCCGGCGCCCGCTTGTGTGACAGAGTACCAGTAATTTTCTTAATTATTTTTCCAAAGACTCTGAGTGATCTTGTTTTTGAGAACATTCGTTCATCGCAATTGTGATAACTTAGGGTATCTCGCTTTGTTTCAGATTAGCATATGCTTATCTGAACCAACGCGTTACAGAATTCTCTGTTGTGTCGTGGTAATGTTTTGATATTGCCTAAGACGCACTGCAGCCGGCTGCAATATCCAGCGAAGCGCGCACGTCGGCGTTATCAGCATATGGAAACCTGCAGCCGGGGAGTCGGTGACGCGCGAGGCGAGAGAAGTGTTACCGGTGCATCGGTTACGTCGGGGAAGTTGGGGAGGAGAAAACAGGCGTGGGGAAGGCGGGGCGACGAGGGGAAGTGGCGGCGTTCGGCGAGGGCGTGTGGAGTGAGGGCGCCGCGACGTCAGTGGCGATGGTGGTGACGGGTCGGCCATTACGACGCGGACAACGGGGATGCAGGGGACGGCGGGAGCAACGAGGGTGGTGTGGGTGGTAGGAGCAGCTGGGAGGGTGGGGAGCGCGGTGGCGAAGTGGGCGGGGAGCGGTTGGCGCCGGGAACGCAAGGGCGTGAGGGACGTGGGGGACGTGGGGGACGGGGCAGGGGAGGGCGGGGGCGGTGAGGCGAAACGGCTTGGTGAGGCGATGAGGAGCCGTGGGGTTGGGGAGGCGGCCCGGGGCTTCGCGGGGCCGAGAAGATGAGGCAGAGAGGGGGCGGGTCGGGGGTTCGGGGGCGGGTCGGGGGGGTCGGGGGCGGTTCGGGGGCGGAGCGAGATCGGAGGGGGCGGTTATGGGGTGTCGCGTGGGCGGGACGGGGAGAGACGGCGACAGGAGAAGGGGCGCGTAGGTGGGTGGGGGGCAGAGCGGGGGCTGGACGGGGGGGGAGGCTGCGAGGCGGTGACAGCAGAAGGGGCAGTGGCGGGAGCGGGGCGTGGGCGGGAGAAGAGCCGGGGTGGGGCGGGGGGGGGGACGCGAGTCAAGCCGCTCGCTGCCGCGCGCTAATCCGCCTCCCGCGGGAGGTTTATCAAGCCGCGCATGTGAACAGTGCAATTACCGGATGGCTGCGCTTCCTGGGAACCGGGGCCTCTCGGGGGGCGGGCGAGCGCGCGCGCAGCTTCCGAGAGGAGGCTCGGATTTCTTGCGCGCCCGTCTAAACGGAGATGTTGATAGGCGCGGCTGCAACTACTCTCACGGGCTCAACAACGCACTGGAACTCCGACTCGGGAACTTTAGATTACCTGTCTGCGGCATATTCCCGAGGTATGCGTGCGGAATACAATTAGAGAACAGAGAGGGCACTTCAATATGATATGAGTTTGCATGTAGATATATATCCATTGGGAGCTATAGACACCATTGAGCTTATTGGTTTACAAAATACATGCCACATGTTTCGTATGTAACAAAAAAATTGTGAGTCCGTTTCGTGTCATTATTTATTATGACACATTGATATTTTGAAACCAAAAGATAAAACATCTTTGTTTGACTCTTTTTGTCAGCGGCATAAGCGTCCATTTATTTGTCGTATTTGCGCAATAAATCAATTCCTCAACAATGCGACGTCGAACTTGCATCGTTACACGTGTCACCCGTCGCGCGGTCGACCGAGTTCCGGCGCTGCAACGCGCTCTGTCGCCTCTGCTTCCCCCTTCCCCCGGGCGTGTGACAGGGGTGGGGGTGGGGGGCGAATTTCTCCTCGGTCGACGCTGTATCGCGGGCGCATAATCGGATTCGCAGCGCTCTCCAGTCGAGAGGTAACTCGCGCCGTGCGGTCGGTGCGGTGGCGCGGCGCGGGGCGAGGCCGGGGAGGGGCGGGGTGGCGACGGCGGGGGAGGGGTCGAGGGGAGCGGGTCGGGGTCGAGCCACGTGCGCGGGCCGCTATAACTTCGGGACCATGATGGATAGCGCACACCGCGAAACATAATACGCTTGTCAAGCGGGGTGAGCAGGGCGCGCGCGGGGCGGGGGAGGCGAGGGGCGAGGGGGGGCGTGGTCGGAGGCGGAGGGCGTGGCCGCAGCCGGCGCGACACGTGAGCCCGCCAGAGCGCGCGCTAGCGCGGGCCGTTCCGCGTCGCCCCCTCGCACTTCCCCGGGCGGCCGCCGCGCCGTCCTCACGCACGGGCCGGGCCAGTTGCTGCACGTCCCTGCCTTCAGGTCACCGGCGCCATCTGATCGTCCGACGCCCGTCCTCTGACCGCTCGAGACGTCACGTCTGCGAACTAAAGCCGGCACCCACGCGCCGCCGCCACTGTCACCGTCCCGTCCGTCCTCACTCGGGTCGCGACTCGGCGCGACGGAGCGGCGCTGCAGAACTGGATACAGGCGGAGCCCTTCGCCGACTGCAGATTAGTTGTGTATTACACGGAATGCACGTCAAGATACGCGCGCCGCTATCGACCGACGGCGGTGGGTGGAGGCGTGGGCACAAAGGCAGCGGGCGGCGGGGTGAGGGGGTGTTGGGGGAGAGGAAGGGCTTTCCAGGTGGTCGTTCGTCAAGCTCGCGTCTGCCCTCGAGGCGACGCCCGCGCGCATCGCGCTCCGCGTCGTCACACAGGGCCTCCCTGAGGACGCGCTGTCCGCCCTCGTTGCCGGCGCTGCCTCGGCCAGATCGCATTTACATTCGCACTGTGTCCACACACACATACACACATATACAGATGAATAAGGTTTTTTTTTACAGAAATACACTTTTGTCACGCATAGTTCACCAGTTGTGTAACCGCCTTTATTGATGACTGGAGTTCGCAACTGAAGTGATTGGGAGGTCGAAGAAACGAGACAGGACAGTAGTAGATTTTCGAGAATTGCTAAGGAGGTGGGTCTGGATAACAATTATAAAAGCTGGCTACTCTTGTTTGTTTTCGTAGTTTTCTTAATCAATTTAATGGAGTGACGAAACAATTCTTTAAACAACGAACATGAACTGCGCGATGCTACTTTCCTCGTTTTGCCTCTTGTTTCATTCTTAAAGACGGGCAATGACCCTCGTGTAGCTATCTACAATAAATATGCAGATTGTTAAAATGCAGTCATCTCATCCAGTAATGTTGCTAACGTATTGGGTGCCATCTTGTGGCATTTGTTTGGCAAGCCTCAACTTGTTGACCAAAATGTTGATGACATTGCCCAGGATTAAATGTTTGCAAAACAGGCCAGCTTTTACGAACTCCCACCGCACAAGTCTAGGTGAACATAGAGTCATTTCTTTAAAATATGAACTATGTCATTAGAATGACCAATAAATGGAATTTATAGCTAAGGAACATCCATTATCAATAGTTACTATTTAACATATCAAATGACTCTGTCGCTAGTTTTAGGGGAGATTTTTGAATATTCAACCATTTCACTGATTAACCCATTCATGATAGTCGGTAGACAGAACAATCACCCAACGGAAAATCGTGCTTGCAGATTGGGATGCAACGCAGGATCGCGCAGGCATTTGTGCAGTGTGAATGATGAAAGTAATGACTGATCACATACATCATTAATGCAGCAAGTCGGCTCAATACCATATGCAATGAAGGTAATTTATTTCTATATGCGAGAGAACTGCATAGCTTTAGGTACAATATATTTTAAAATTAAAACATTATCCATCGGAATGCAAATCGCATCATTATAAAATGCTAATTTACATTCTATAAAAATTCCATATTCAATGAAAACAAAATTTAAAATTCACGAGTTTGTATTTAACATATCCAATTTAAAAAACTATTCCATTTGAGAACTGCAAAGGCATAAGTTTTAAGTATTTTTCCTGCATCAACCAGACACAAATTATTAAAAGTGTATCATCCACGTGTGTTTAAACATTTTCAATCAATGGTGGAATTTAAAGGACTTCAACGTACGAGTGTTTTTTCAGACTATTCTGCAAGTGTGAATATACGTAAATGAAAAATGTTTAATAAATTATTAACAAAAATCACACGTTCCGTGAAAATCCGCTCATAAAATACACTTGTTTCGCGGCTCAAATGTTTCAAAGCGCTGTAAAACAAACATTGATTCCACACGCAGTAAAAAGCAACGCATGGAACACGCTGACATAAAGTCTCCTTGCAGGAAGCGACGCGCCCGTGGCCTCTCTCGGGGAAGACGCCCCCACCTGCCTCGCGCCGCCCGACGCTTCGACCGCCCTCTTACGTCACGCGGCGACGCGGGGCGCGACACTTCATAACTCCGGTGGCGGAATGATCTGTCGCGACACAAAACAAGCCATAAATAACGCGGTTTTCTCCGCAACGCAAAATTCCTCACCGCCTGCGACGGAGACGGCAGGTCGGCGGGCGGGCGGGCGGGCGGGAGAGTGGAGCGGCGCGTGGGAGGATGCCTCGCAAAAGAATTCAATAACGCCCGCTATCAAGTCTTCTGCGCGGGTGCGCGGGCGGGCCCGAAGGGGGAGGACAGGTGGCGGCGTTTAAATGGGCGGTAGGGCAGAGGACGGGGTAGTGGGAGAGGATGGGGGAGGTGGAGAGAAGAGGAACAGGACGGATGGGAAAAGACTTAAAGAAATGAGGTTTGAGAACAGTATGTTCGTGGATGGAGAATGAAGAGGATGGAGGGTGCGGATGGAGGGGGCGGATGGAGGGGGCGGATGGAGGGGGCGGATGGAGGGGGCGGATGGAGGGGGACGGATGGAGGGTGCGGATGGAGGGGGCGGATGGAGGGGGCGGATGGAGGGTGCGGATGGAGGGGGCGGATGGAGGGGGCGGATGGAGGGTGCGGATGGATGGGGCGGATGGATGGGGCGGATGGATGGGGCGAATGGATGGGGCGAATGGATGGGGCGGATGGATGGGGCGGATGGATGGGGCGGATGGAAAGGGCGGATGGAGGGGTGGACAGGTGGCGGCATATGGCAGTACATATGGGACAGGTGACGGCATAAGGGGTAGGTGGAGAGCAAATGGAGCGCGGAGGCCGTACGCCAGAACATTGGGCAAGCGCCCCGGGAACGTCGGGTTGGGTGAGTGGAGGGGATGGGACGGGGGCCTCAAGGGTGGGTGTGAGGAGCGGTCGGTGATGCAAGAGGCCATGTGGGGGAATGGTAGAGAGAGCCAGCGGGTGGGTGATGGAGCTAGCCTGTGGTAAATTGGGGGCGCGGACGGGCATGCACGTGCGTGGTGGATAGAGTTAGTGTTGGAGTGGGTGGGCGGGGTCGATCCTACGTCAGGTAGCACCGGCGGTGGCGGCGGCGGCGGTGGAGGCGGAGGCGCCGGTGACAGCCACAGCGCCACGGAGACGAGCGGACGCCACGGCGCCTTGTGGGACCGGCGACAAAGGGCCGCGGAGGCACTGTGATGTGGAACTGAGGCGACAGCTTGCAGATGAAGGTCGCACGGCGAACAGGTAGTGCGGCAGCGGAGCGACAGCGACATGGAGCAAATAGAATTAGGAAGAAGTGGAGTTGTTTTATTAGGATGTAACTGGTTTTGTCATGGTGCTGAAGAAAGATGCGACAGATGCTGCGAGCATAGTGGCTTAGTGGTAGAAATCATTTATTTGATTGGTTCTAATAATTTTCCGTATTGATGAAGAATACACTCTTCATTTGAAAATTTAAATTCCTGAATTATTTCAGATCGCACCGTTATCAAATAAGGAGGCAGCGATAACGTTATCAAAGATAAAATACTGATATTATCAAATGAATGTATCAGATGAAACTTGACAGCGGGCCAATAACAAGGTGACGTGGCAGACAGCTGGGCTTTCGAGCAAGTCAGGTGCAATTGAAAAGTCGATGCGCACAATAAAAATACCAGCACAGGAAAATCGGAGCAAGGACGGAGAGTGAGAGAGCGTGAGGACACGAAGGCAGAATAGAAAAAATCTGTAGGAAAAATGAGAGCGGCGTCACGAATGACATCAATGACGGAGGAGACGACCGGGTCGCCGTCGGCGTCGACGACGGCGCCGGCGCCGGCGCTGGCCGGGCATGAATATTAGTTTCACTCTTTCCGAAGCGGCGAGCGGCGGCCCACGGCTCCGGGCGGTTGGCAGCTGACACCGGACAGGTACACGCACGGCAGGAAGCGACGGCGCCGCGGCCGGGGTACAGTCCGCGAAAGCACCCGACCGATTCACGACGCAGATATCGCACGGAAAGCAAAGACACCATTGGAGTTTGTTATTTGTTCGATCTTTGGTGATCCGTTGTGTAGCGATCGGACTGCCTCTAGGCACCGATTTTATTAAGGCGGCAGGTTGTGTCGAGGTTGTCTCACTTCCCCTACTCACATTATCAACTGCCCCGACATTATTCAAATCAACCATCCACAGCACCAGCGATCTCAGTTTTGGCAGAAAATACAAAGGCACAGGACTAAGGATATAAAGATATTTAGTACTTATTTGCGCAGAAAAATACTGCTGTGAAGAAATACACACGTGTTCGAAGTTTGGTTTGCTACCCGAGCTAGAGCAGTTGTCCGGTTTGTGAGGCCAAAGAAACTAAATCTCTGCATGGGACCCCATTTTTTTACCATAAAGTCCATTACATTAATAAGGTGACAATAACAGTAAGCATTCGAAAAAAGGAGACCACCGTACATTGCTCATGTGATACCGGGCTACACAGTAACGAGGCGCTGACAGTTACTCTCACGTGACGGTGCGAGGGTCACCAGCCAGCCGCGAGGAATGCGGCTCGTGCTGAGGACGACCGTCGGTCGTCCTCAGGCCCTGCGACCAGCTCTCTTTGGAATGTCTGAGAGCGTCGCTGGTCATTCCTCGGAATCCTCCTCGTCGGAAATGGAGGGATAAAATCACTTCCTGAAGCAGACTGTTCGACAGAAAATTAGACACCTCTGTATGACACTTGCATGTTAGTTCTTCCTCTATTCGAGCTGTCAGAGATTCCTGTTCTCGTCATCAAAACTAGAGCGCGAGGAGATATCCGACCAGAAATAGTGTGACGCAAATGGTTCCTTTTTGTCTATTTCAGTTTTTTTAGAAGAGAGAATGGATAATACTTGAGTTGTCATGAATCATAAGATTAAGAAAGAAGATGCAACAAAATAATTTACTCAAGTGTTCCGTTCTTCACTCGTGATAGTGTAAGATTGGAGAATTGGAGTTGAAATAACAGATACATTAAAAAACATCTATTCTTGCAATTTAAAAAAATAAAATTATATACTGAAAGAAAGTTATCTTGTAGAAGATCAAATGCGATACATTTTCTAAAACGAAACATTACCTTAAAATACAAAAGATGATTTCATCTGAGGTGCTGTTTTTTTAATTTTCTTAGAAACAAGAGCTTATATTAAATAAAATTGTTTCATTTACTGTTGCATTACGTTAAATAGTAAACCCAAGCAGCCTCTCTTTTAAAATAAATACATTTCATTGCCTGCAATACAATTAAGAATTTTGCTTTCAATTGGTCTAAATATATAATTAGAAAATTTGAAGAACTCACAAAAGTTTTAGACGATGTAATCAACGAAAAATTGAAAATTCGAATTGTGCAAAATCATGAGTTTTAATTATATTACTAATTGCGGAAGTCCACGTATACAATGATTGCGTCTGAAGTGACTGGTAGTAGTATTTAAAAACGTTTTAGAAGATGAAAGTAACGAAGTGGGAATGAAAAAATTACAATGTTATCAACATATTGGCTGTCCTTAAGCAAGGAAAGTACTGACTTCATCAGGGTCAATATTCACACGAACACAGTCGAAGGTAACGCTACAGTTGTTCCCGGCTTCGTTCGACGCTGCAGGAGCACAGCGTCTTCACGCGCCGCACATCCGCTCGACGGGTTGCCTATCCTGACGTCATCTCACGGCGCCCCAGGAGACGCCTTCGTCCCATCGCTGGGCGCCGTCCCGCCGTCGCGTTGTGCCCGCCACCCAGCCGATACCTGTAAGCGACTGCCATCCCACGGGACCAAACAACTTACGAGAATCGACTAAGGGAGACTTCGTGTGAATAGGAAATGGCGGACAGTACCTGCGGCAGACACGTTCGCAGGAGCTGCGCTCCGCAGCCAGGCCAACCATAAACGAACGATTAAGTTGTTCCGCGGGGGTGAAATAGCGCGTGCATAAACAAGAATATGGTCTTCCCAGTCATATAAACATTACAGAATTTCCTGTCTGTAGCGACGAAAATGAATATTTAATTTATTATCTGTACCTGAAGTAGTAAAGCATCCCTCTTTTTACGATCACACTAAAAATGCTATCGCCAGCCGACAGAGAGGTTGAAAAATCCCACCGCACTGGAGCCGTATCGCGCGCTCTCAACGTGAGGAAGATGAATATTTAAATTATCGCGATTACCTTTGGATATAAAAATATCCTCCGCGGTTTATTGCCGCAATAAAACCCTCAATTCTCGCTGGGTCGGTGGGTTCTCGGGGGCGGGGGCGGTGCTGCGAAGAGCGTGCGCTGGGAGCGTTGCCTTCTCGCTCCCCTCCCCCCCCCCTCCCCAGGAGACAAAGCGCCGCCGGCGAAAGGAAATGAGAGGCGCGCGTGCGTAACGAAGCCGTGGCTGTGGCCAAGAGGGGGGGGGGACGCCGCCTCGCTCGCGATTGCAGGGGGCCGAGAGACGTTTATGCCCTCTGGAGACCTCGCGATAATGACATGCGCATTATGCATTTAGGGGGCTTTTTTGAAACGCTTTCATTCACGAAAGAATGCGTGAAACATTAAAAGTCAGATTTGCACTCCGATTTATTAACAAGACTTGTTTGTTATTGTTTGTTTTGTAAATTATCAAACGGGCAAGAATACACGCATCGAAAGAAAAACTTACTTTAAGATTTGTAAATGTAATTCCACAATGAAACAAACGCAACTTGTGTCCTCCAATCAATGTTTGTTAATGTGAAAGTGTAGATTACGCGATGAAACTAAGTGTTGTACATGATAGGGTGTATTACCTTCGAAATTATCAATCGAGTTTGAGTTTGTCAATTATTAAGTATAACATAGTGTCATGCAACTTTGCAATTTATTTGAAGACAACACTAGGAGTGTCGGCCAATCTATGAAGAAAGACTGGGATGAGACACCTTATGCGGCGCCATATAATTTCTCTATGATACGTACGCTCCCTGGTGCGAGTCGAGAGCGTTATGTTTCGAGAAATCTAAACGGTTTATCCCCACCTTTATGAAATAAAATACTCAGATTGCTCCAATTTATAATTTCATTTTGTTAAAGAACAATTCAAAATCGCAAAACCATTTTAATAATACATTTCTATGATATCAAAAACAGTCTTCTGGAAGACGAATAAAAAAACGGAAAGAGAACTACGAGGTAAAGAAAGAAAGGAAGCAAAAAGAAAAGCAAAAGAAACGTGTACTGAACGCATTCTCGCTGTTCCCGGAAGCCACGGATATTGCTTCTACCTAAGTCCCCGCATGTGTTCGCTGTTCCGCAGCAGAAAGGGCACTCCTCCATTACTCCTCGCCCCGCGACTGAGGCGACTCTGCGGCGTGCGTCGAGCAACAGCCACTGTGTGTGTGTGTGTGGGTGTGTGTGTATCGGCTCGGGCCGCGTCGAGGGACACGCCCCCTCCATCCCGGCGCGCCCGGCCTATGGCGCCCAGTACCGCGCCGCGCGGCGCTGCCGCGATATTTTACTTTCAATTACGCAAACGCGACCCGTTAGCAGGCGATTGTTCGCGACCGCGTGGCCGGAATTTGTCGCCTCATTGTGACGCAAACACTGGCGCTTAGCGCTCTTGGCGTTCCGCGCATAGCTCATTAGCGAGCTTGTTGCGGCGGATAGTGGCGGGGGCGGGGCCCCGAGCCTGGCGGGGCGGGGAGAGGGGTGAGGGTGGCGTGGGAACTGCCGCCGGCGAACAGGGATTGCGGCGAAACGCTGCCCTTCCGTAAGTACCTCCGGAGCCCGCGGCGAGCCGCTCGCAGCCCGGCGCCGGCCGCAATGGAGGTAACGCGCGGGGGCGGTCGCACGTGTGACGATGTGCGGTGGACGCACACGCGGGTGAAACTGTGCAGTCAAATACAAAAATTTGCAACAATAATAGTATAAGTTGGTAAAAAAATGTTCAAATAAGTAAAAAAAATGTTCATTGATATATACATCTACAATCCCGCGAAGTACAACAAGATTCATCATTTGGATTTCAAGTAATGTCATACACAAGTACTGTACGAACAGTACAATAACCGAATGTCACTTTTCATGCGCCTGGTTCCGAATAATTACATTCTTCAAAATTGGCAATGTGTACTTTGAAGATTAATTTTTTATGTCATACTAAATTTAACACTAATAGTAACACAAGGGTTTAGTCAGTCGTATAACCTCAGTGAAAACTGGTGTAATGGGAGCTCGTATTGACCTTGACATTCACAAAAATTATGTATAGGCTGGAGACGAAAGAAGAATATTTTTTCTTATATTTTCGCGAGGAATGAAGATGTAAAGAGAATCTAGATCATTTCTACGTCAATCATCATTTTTCTAGATATTCGGCGATAAATGTAGATCATTTTACATCACGGAACATATTTCTATAACCGTTTAATTCAGCTGCCGATGGACACGAAAATTCAGTGAAAAGGCGTTCTGGACCTATATTATACTGCTTTCCTTAACTTTATTTGATAACTGAATTAGCAACTTTAAACAAAGAAATATGTATCAGAATACCACACAAATGTTCTGCCCACTTGTGGATCTCAAATCCAAGTATAGATCGAGGTTCGAGATCCCTAAGAAAATATCCGTATCGTAGGAGAAAGGCAATAAAAGACTGGAAAAAAATTATACGACGGAGAAATACGAGGGAAATTTCACTGTTAATACTCCCGTAATCTAGGTCCTCTTATTAGCTCTAGTTTATCGCCGCGCGAAAAGAAATTAAACACGCCCTCGAACCCCGCCATTAATCCAGTGATTTCTCCCAGGGCCGCTCGCCTCGAACGCAGTTCGCTGCGCAGTTGAACGCGCGTTCAATCACGCTTATCCGTATCGCGCGCCCGCCTCAGGTCTTTAGTTCGGCGAGTGGCGAGGGCGTCGGGGTCCGGGTGGTAGGGAGAGCGCGTATCAATTCGTAAATTCGCCGCGGGTATTACCCAAACGCGTGTCAGCGTGTTTTATATGAGGGCGGCAGTTGATAAATTAACCCGCAGCTCTTTAATCATCTCGTCCGGCGTTAATCGCGAGCGCGCGCGCGCACGGGCGCTGGTGCTGGCGGGCATGGGTGGGCGGCGGCGGGCGGGTGCGGGCGGGTGCGGGAGGGTGCGGGCGGGTGGCGGGCTGGGTGCGGGAGGGCGGGTGCGGGCGGGTGCGGGCGGGCGTGGGCGGGTGCGGGCGGGAGTGGGCGGGTTGCGGGCGGGCGTGGGCGGGTGGCGGGCGGGCGTGGGCGGGCGCGGTGCGGGTGGGCGTGCGGGCGTGCGGGGCGTGCGTGCGGGCGTGCGGGCGGCGGGGCGGGCGGGTGGGTGGGGGTGCGTTCGGGCGAGGCGGGCACGGGCGTGCGGGCGCGTGCGTGCGTGCGGGACGGAGAGCGAGCGAGGGGGGCGGGAGGGCGGACGGGACGGAGAGCAGGCGGGGCGGGAGAGCGGCTGGCGGGCGGGCGGGCGGGCGGGCGCGTGCGTGCATGGCGTGCGTGCGGGAGGGAGAGCGAGCGAGGGGGGCGGGCGGGCGGGCGGGAGAGCTTTGCGGGCGGGAGAGTGGGCGGGGGCGGGAGAGCGGGCGGGAGAGCGGACGGGCGGGCGGGCGGGCGGCGGCGGGCGGGCGGGCGAGGCGGGCCGGGCGGGACGGGCGGGCGGGCGGAGCGGGCGGGCGGGTGGGCGGGCGGGGTGGGCTGGCGGGAGGGCGGGCGAGCGAGCGGGCGGGCGAGCGGGCGGGCGAGCGAGCGGGCGGGCGAGGGGCGGGCGAGCGGTGCGGGCGGGCGGGCGAGCGGGCGGGCGGGCGGGAGAGCTTGCGGGCGGGAGAGTGGGCGGCGGGAGAGCGGGCGGGAGAGCGGACGGGCGGGAGAGCGGGCGGGGCGAGCGGGCGGGCGAGCGGGCGGCGAGCGGGCGGGCGAGCGGGCGGGCGAGCGGGCGGGCGAGCGTGGGCGAGCGAGCGGGCGGGCGAGCGGCGGGCGGGCGAGCAGGGCGGGCGAGCGGGCGAGCGGGCGGGCGAGCGGGCGAGCGGAGCGAGCGGGCGAGCGGGCGAGCGGGCGAGCGTGAGCGAGCGGGCGGGCGGGTGGGGGCTGGCGGACGAGCGGGCGGGAGGGTGGGCGAGCGGACGGGAGGCGGGCGAGCGAGCGGGAGGCGTGAGGGTGGGCGGGCGAACAGCGGGAGGGCGGAGGGCGGCGACGGCGCGAGCGGGAGGGCGGCGAGCGGGCGAGCGAGCGGGAGGGTGGGAGGGCGGGCGAGCGGCGGCGAGGCGCGTTCACCATGCACACCGGACCGCCGCTGCGGGCGCAGGAACGCGCTGCCCAGGCTCTGCTGACAGCTTTTATCCACTCACCAGCGTCCGTCAGAGATGGCTACGGAGCTGATTACGGATAGGCGGAATATTTTGTTCCAAAATTATCAGTTTATGACGGTAGAGAGAATTTCCGTAGCGAAAAGTGCGTTGTTTTTGGTCGATTTGTTTATTTGTCAGGAACAGCGCTGATTGGAAGCTTCGTGATACATCAATACATACAAATGAATTACTACTTTAAGTTATAATCATCGTTGTGCAAACTGTGCATTAATTTTGTAGTGAAATTCGAAATATTTAATAATGAGAAAAAGTAGTAATTTCTTCTTGATTCTCTCTTCTTCGTTTATGCTCTTTAATAATTACTTTCAATAGAAGGTTTCTGGAAACTTTTCATAATTTATTTTTAATAAAGTGACTCCAGCCTATGAAGTTGCTGTCGACTAAAGAATTGAGTTTACACTTTATATAAATTCCAGGAGTGAATAATATAAAAGATATACCTAACATCTAAAATTAGGATATTGCAAATACGTTTTAAAATTATTTTTCGGAAACCATTGTGAACACTAATGAATACTGTAAATTATAAGAAATATGAATATTTTTCAAGAGAAATTTTGAACATACGAATAAAAAGACGGCAACAGTCTGCTTGAAATGTTTAAAAAACCTTTCTCTGCTTCTTTAATGTGTCACTGCAGGCTGTTTCGTTCCGACCCACCATAAACCTCCCAACCTGCCCCAAGGTTTTTCTCTTCTTGCCATGAAAAAGAAAATTAAGAATGCAATGGAATTCTGTGGATTTTATTTTTTAAAGTCAATGCCTAGCGGTGCGAGGATATTCCTGCACTTGCCAGCCAATCTCTAGATATACATGAAATTATTCTTTGTGTCCCAAATAATGTATTAAACTTCTTTCAGCTGAAAAGATCAAATAAATAAAGACAACAATCATTATTTTTAAACCGACAGTGTATGCATCAACCGGCTAAGCGCCATTTTAAAAAAATGATATATCGGACGCCATCATTTGCATTGGACTATGTTCCAAGTGTACGCAAAATTTTGGCGCCAATCTCTAAAAATAGCCCTTATAATTACTGAAAAATTTAAAACGCCATCAGTCATATCAGGGATTTTATGTTTCGCAACGGCTATAAACCTAGATCTTCAAATCTACTGTTCTTAATTTCACATTATGCAGGTAAGCGCCAGATATTCCATTCATGTTTGAGTAGTTTTGGCGCTTCAATGAATAAAAAATTGAAGTACAATTTTGAGAGCTGAAAATGTAATGAAACTTTTGAACATGATTATCTCAAAACTTGTATGATGTCATATAGCCGGTTGATGCACAACACCGTCCAAATATAGAGAAGCCCAATGCATTTTCTTCCTCCAATAATCTCTGTCAGTATTCTTGAACAAAAGGTACAACGTTCATAAGCCACTTTGTTAACGCTGTTTACGGAGTCCGTTTTCTTAAAATCTTTAAATCTGCTGTTCTTAATTTCATATTATGCAGGTAAGCGCCAGATATTCCATTCATGTTTATGTAGTTTGGCGCTTCAATGAATGAAATAATTAAAGTACAGTTTTGAGAGCTGAAAATGTAATGAAACTTTTGAACATGATTATCTCTAAACTTGATGTCGCCATAGCCGGTTGAGTGCATAACACCATCCAAATATAGAGAGGCCCAATACATTTTCTTCCTCCAATAATCTCTGTCGCTATTCTTGAACAAAAGGACCACCGTCCATAAGCCACTTTGTTAACGCCGTTTTACGGAGTCCGTTCCCTTTCGCTCAACTGGGCTCACACATAAATTATCGCAAGGGCCGCAGCGCGCAATAAACGCGCGTGGAGGGTTTCCGCAGGCGCTCTCGCGGCGCGCGTGGAGGGAAACAAGCGCGAGGCTGCGGGCGAAGCGTTTACGGCGGCGCCCGGGAGCTCTAATCTTAGGATAATAATTAATGTAATTGCAGGTTCGAGCGAGCTCTATAGGCAGTAAAGGCCAAGTGCACGCTCCTTCCGCGCGATCAGCGAATCAATAAACAGCGCGGGCGGCGGAGGCGGAGGCGGCGGCAGGCGAGGCGCTGGGTAAGCACAGGTCGAGGCCCTAATCTGGCCTAAGTATAGTTGTAAAGCGGGGGGCGCTGCAGGTGAGGCCGATGTTGATCAAGAAATTAGGTGGTGGGCCGCGCCGGAGGGGCACGGGGGACGGGGTGGTGGAGGTGGGGAGAAAAGGGAGGGGTGGAGGAGGCGGGGGAGAATGGAGGGGTGGAGGAAGCGCGACGGGAAGGACCACAGCGAAATGGAGTTAAGGCGAACCTGGATGGGACGGAGTGGAAGCGGAGAGGCGGATAAAGCGGGGTGGGGAAGGTACAGCGAAGCGGAGTAAGATGAACCTGGATGGGACGGGGTGGAAGCGTAGAGGTGGATGAAGCGGGGCGGGGAGGACACAGCGAAACAAGTAAGGCGAACCTGGATAGGACGGGGTGGAAGCGGAGAGGTGGATGAAGCGGGGCGGGGAGGACACAGCGAAGCGGAGTAAGGCGAACCTGGATGGGGCGTGGTGGAAGCGTAGAGGTGGATGAAGCGGGGGCGGGGAGGACACAGCGAAGCGGAGTAAGGTGAACCTGGATGGGACGTGGTGGAAGCGGAAGGTGGATGAAGTGGGGCGGGGAGGAGGACACAGCGAAGCGGAAGTAAGGTGAACCTGGATGGGACGTGGTGGAAGCGGGAGAGGTGGATGAAGCGGGGCGGGGAGGACACAGCGAAGCGGAGTAAGGTCGAACCTGGATGGGACGGGGTGGAAGCGGAGAGGTGGATGAAGCGGGCGGGGAGGACACAGCGAAGCGGAAGTAAGGCGAACCTGGATAGGACGGGTGGAAGTGGAGAGGTGGATGAAGCGGGGCGGGGAGGACACAGCGAAGCGGAGTAAGGCGAACCTGGATGGGACGTGGTGGAAGCGGAGAGGTGGATGAAGCGGGGCGGGGTGGAGCGACGCGGTGTGGTTCGGAACAGTGGGGCGGAGCGAGGTGGGGTGGTAAAGACCGGAGGTGAGGGGATCCGCTTAGCGGCTAACGGGAAGAAGCAGAAAAAGAAGAAGAGGGAAGGGGTGAGGAAGTTGGGGCTCTCTCAGTGGAGAGATCGGGGCGTCCCAGCGGCGCGCGAGTGCTAAGTATAGCGCGGGCTAAGGCTGGGGGTCTCTTTATTGCGCTGTAAATCAGCAGAGTATTAATCTAGGCCGAGCTGCCGGCGTAGCGCCTCGTGCGGAGGGGAGTGGAGTGTGGAGTGTGGAGGGCGGCGGGCCGAGCGGAGTCTGAAGCGAGGAGCCCTGAGACGGCGACTGGGAGCGGCGAAAACGGCTTGGGCAAGGACAATAGTACAACGGCAAGCCATGCGGCTCACCTCATTTGCACTGTCTTCTTCATAAGGTATATTGTGAGGCTCCGAGGAAAACGAGGCTTAGAGACATTTTGAGGAAAAATAAGTTACGTGCACATTTGAACACTGAGTAATATGTGATTCAAATATCGCAAAGAATTTACATCACAATATTTACCTTGGATGTATTCAGCCAAATCTGATTTCCTTCAATTACTTACTAAATGCTTTACCGATTGAATTGAGATATTTCTACGCAAACTGCTCACAACATACAATACCGATAGAGATAATAATTCGTTTTCGACGTAAAATAAATAAATAAAAGATAATAATTCGCCTAATTTTGAAAAAAAATCGTCAATTAGAAAGTTATTTGACCTTCCCAACGTTTCGAAAGATTGTAGCTCTTAATTGTTGTTAAATAATAATTGTTAACATGTATCCAGCTGACAATATTGTTGCACAGAAATGCATCAACTTCGATTCTATCGCTGGTTTTCGGTACAAAAGTGATGGATCACCTAACTTGACGCGTTAGTGACACGCTGACGTTCCCAACGAACGCCCGATATGAGTGCGGTATATTCCATTAACAGACACGTGATATAATGACCGCGTTACGATTCAATGTTTTTCTCATGATTTTAACTTGTTACAGATTTTACACGTTATCTTTCAGAACAATTACACACGAGCAATGACGGTCAACGTCAGAGTATGTGTCTAATGTTTGATGTAACAATTATCCAATGTTCTCATGCAAGTAAATAAAATGTGTGAACTGCGAAATCGCATGTCACATTGCAGCGTGTACAGCACACAGACGAAAAACTCAGGTGTTTTTTGCAGTTTGTGTAGCGGGTAGCGGGACTACAATGAGAGTAATGGAAGGGAAGTACAAAGCTTGGAAATGTTTAATCACTCTTCCAAATGCACTTAAAGGAATTATAATTATGAATGATTAAAACGTTGGTTCACAAACGTGATGTTGATTTTGGCACATGTGAGAGCGCTTTGTTGGAGATATCTCTGAAACAAAACTAAACAAAACCCTTGGGGTGCTCATCGATCGCAATGTGTGTCTGTGGTCTTGAAACATTGTATTTACGTCGGCAGTATTTATGAGTATATTCAGATAAAAGTTTTTGATTAAATGCTTCAAAATTCATGTATTCTATACGAGAATTTGCATTTCAACGTAAGATAATGTTTATGCGTTGGAACAAACAAGTAGTAAACAAATTGAATTGCGCGCATGTCAATGTAACGTGTTGTTCAACGGACAACATACTATGCAAATAATATAGCATTTTATAGAAAAAAAAACAGCATAATAAATGAAAAGTACCGTTACACAAGTTCCAAACACCTTCGTTATTTTCTCAAACCGTAGTTCAGGCAATAGATGGCAAGACTCGAGCCTCCCGGCCAAAAGCTAGCCTCCGCCGCAAGTTCTTATTTCCCAGCGAACCTCTGAAGCAGCTCACTGCAGGTGCAGGCCTGTCCTCCTCGCGAGGCTCGCTCTCCGCGTATTCTCCTCTCCTTCCTTCGACGCCAAACAAGACGCCCACAAACCACTTTCCTCCCCCCCCCCTCGCGCCCTTCTTGGGCGGCTGCCGCTTCCGCTCCGCTCCGAGCCCCTGCGCTGCCTTCCACTCGCTTGGGCGCCCGTCATCGTCTTGCACCGCCCCCCTCATTACGCCAGTAATTACCCCGCTCGTTGCCTCCCGCCCCCCCCCCGCGGCCGCTGTCCCCGCTGAGTGCCGCTCACAGACCCTCCCCTCCGCTGTCATTTCCCCGCCAACCCCTTCACCTCCCACCCCGCCGGATCCGCCTTGCGCGCCCCCGCCGGATGCCTCGTCCCCTCTGGGGGCGGACGGCCCAGTCTCCCGCTCGCCTGTCGCGGGGCGACGCGACGTCCTCGTCATTGTCCCATTCAATGATCTCGGCTGCGTCACCTCGCGCCGCCACTAGTTCGACTTCACTGCATGTTCCTCGCTTCCTGACCTGTCATTCAAACTCTGACATCAAGAACAACACGGATATCATTTCACAAAAAAGTGACCAAAACGTTTATCGATTGTGACCACGTCGCGAGATGTCAACAGAACATTCCAGTATATCAAAAAGTTGGGCCCAGAAGCATTCTGAAGGCTTGTATAAGCAAAAGAAAAGCCATTTTCTTGCCCCATCACGGACTTTGAACGTCTTCCTATTCAGTAATTGTTATTACGTCCCATTTCTTCTATTTCTTACTCATTAAACTCTAGCATTGCTTCCCTGATGATTGAATCTGTCCTAAAGACAGAGAGGCTAAGGAACTAAAGAAACGGAGTGATAGGCTAAGGAAAAAACAGGACAGTTTTTGGAAACGTACGCACACGAGCGTTTGAAGGAATGTCAGAAAAAGGGTCAGAGAAGCATTGCACAACAAGCGTGTTAATAGTAAGGTAAAGAGTAAAGTACTTTGAGTAACGTATCGGGAAGAGCGTGCCAGAGAGATAGTGTGGCGAAAATATAGTCTCGAGTGCAGCGTGTGAGAGAAAGCAAGAGGCACATGTAGAGAGGCGCGTCGGGAGGGGCGAGTCGGGATGGCGAGAGACGGGAGGGGCGTGGTCGGGAGGGGCATGTCGGGGACGGGGCGAGTCGGGGAAGGGGGACGAGTCGGGAGGGGCGAGTCGGGAGGGCGAGTCGGGAGGGGCGAGTCGGGACGGGACGTGTCGGGAGGGGCGTGTCGGGAGGGCGAGTCGGGAGGGGCGAGTCGGGAGGGGCGAGTCGGGAGGGGCGAGTCGTGGCGTCGGGAGGGACGTGTCGGGAGGGGCGAAGTCTGGAGGGCGAGTCGGGAGGGGCGAGTCGGGAGGGGCGAGTGTCGGGAGGGGCGAGTCGGGAGGACGATCGGGAGGGGCGAGTCGGGAGGGGCGTGTCGGGAGGGGCGTTCGAGAGGGGACGTGTCGGGAGGGCGAGTCTGGCGAGTCGGGGAGGGGCGAGTCGGTAGGGGCGAGTCGAAAGCGCGAGTCGGGGAGGCGCGTGTTCGGAAGTGGCGTGGCAGGGCGGCACCAGAGTAGCGGGAGCACACAGCGGGGACGCCCGCACGTATCGGTTTCCGATGGCGCTGCCGCAGATGACGGCCTCCTCAGGGGGGCGGCGCGAGGCCTCGTTAGCCGAAGTCAATGTTCCTCGGGCGCGGGGCGGGGGGGCATCCCCTTGCGCCCGCCCGCTCGCCCGCCGGCGCCCGCCGCCCGCAGATGTTTTACTGTAAAAGTCTCGCCGCTGAGCGAAAACGCTCGCGCGCCGCCACGGAAACGTTTCTTGCGAGGCACTACTCCACACACGCTCCGCGCCACACGCACGAAACATCTCCCGCTGTATTTGCGGAAACGTCAGCGCGGTCGTAACGACATACAAGTGTTAAGTGAACGATGAAGTCGGTAATCAGAATTGTGCACCAGCAATATGATGCATCGTAAATTGGAAGAATACACAATATTTCTTAGAAAGAAAATCTGTATCTTATTTTAGATGCAAAACAATTAATTGAATTAGTTAAATCCAATTAACATGAGATCTTGAATCTTAAAATTTGTACCCCTAAAGTATATAAAACGTTGCAGAAAGTTAATTATTTGGATATTTAAAATGTTAATATTAACAATACGTTGAAAACAGAATATAGAAATGTATTGAGTTGTACGGCCGCAAAAATCTTTACAAATACTTAGTTTAACAGATGTTTTCCAGAATGAAGAAAAAATTCTTCTTGTCTATTTGAGGGATTAATGGAAGAAAGAACGGAAGGATTAATGGAAGAAAGAAGGAAAGAATTCGTTGCAGGGTGCAAGATCCCGTCCAGTTTGCGGAACGTGCCCGAGTCGCCAGGGCCAACGGGCGCGCGGCGCGCCCAAAGGCGCTCGGAATGCGCGGTGGCCAGAGGACACGCGGGCAGCTGGGAAGGAGGAGGGGGGCGCGTTGACACAGACGACCCACTCACCGCAGGCGGCCGCGGCCGCAGTCGCCACAGGCAGGCAGCGCTCCTCACCTGAAACAAGACAAACACGCCGTGAGCCACGCGGACGTGACACCGTCGCACGCGATGCGCCTGCCCGCCCTGATCCCACCCCCGCGCCCGCAGCCTCCCTGTCCCTAGTCCTCCCTGTTACGCGCAGCGTACGCCACACACTGCGTCCAATCCAGCTGGTGATCCTCCTTGAAGCTGTCTGCTTTGTGTATCGCGTCCAGGTACGCTCCACTTTGGACGCCTCGCAACTGTCCGGTGCAGATCTCCTTCTCTCCTTGCTCCTCTTATTCTCCGTTTCCTTCGCTTTCTCTTCCTTCTTTCCTCTCAACTCTCCCCTTCCCACTCCTACACCTTTCCCCCTCCGCGATCCAATCCTCCTCCTCACCTTTCTCTTTCTACTGCGCTTCCCACTCTTCCTCCAACTCGTCATCCTCGTCATTCTCCTCCTACCTCCTCGCTCTCTTTCCTTCCTTCCTTTTCCTCCTCACCTTTTACCGTACCTCCTCGTCCTCTTCTTGTTTCCCCTCCTCCATATCCTCATCCAATGTCCACAACACTTGCCGCGACTTGGTGCGACGAGCCGTGTGTTGTGTTTGGTTTGTGTTTGCTCCCTTCTCCCCCGCCCCACGTTGTGAGTGGCTCAGTGTCCAGGTGCCTCGCCCCCTGCTCCACCCCGAATGGGAGTCTGACGGCGGCTTCAAGCGCCGCCGCCTCCCACGCGCGGCAAGTGGATGCTCCTCGCGTTAGACAGCCTCCTCTACTCCGATTTAAACATAGTGTCCCTTCAAGCACACGAGCTGGAAGGAGAAGGGGAACTGGTCATCCAGTCGGGAGCTCCGTTACGACTTCACGTTTTGGAATTAAAGCTCCCGATTGGATGATTGCGTCGTACTCTCCTTCCAGCTCGTGACCTTGAAGGGACACTATGTTTAAATCGGAATATAGAGCCCTCTCCACTCACAATGTACTGTGCCCTAATTTCCAGCATGGAACTCAGTAAAGGCTGCGTGTTTCAAACATAATTGGATTTTTAAACGTTTCTAACAAAGTAGCTTACAACAGTTACTGATAAACTCAGTTTCAAGAGCTTATCATTATTCAATTCACCAAGCTTACACTCTGACAGCATAGCGTTGTAAAAAAATATTTATCAGAGAAAAATATTACCATTTCTAATTTCAGCAGAAAAAAGCTTAAGGGAATACTTAATTGAAAATATGACTTTTTTCTTAGTGTGTACTGTCACGTCTCACAGTGCTAGCGTAAATCAATAATTCACAAAAATATACATGATTTTGTCATAAGAGTATGAAGTATTGTAATATTGAGGAATACGAAAGGATGCAAGTCCAGTCACTACGCATTTTTTTAATATTGCAAAATGAATTAACAATTTGTAGAATAAATTACTTCAGAGTAATAATGCAAATACGAAATCTTCATAGAAGTGGCGCCCGTTGCAGCCAGTCGCGAGGTATCAGCAAACTTCAAGAATATCTCAGTTCCAGACGCAGACTGTACGAGGGCCAAGTTGAGAACTCCTCGCTCCCGTCAGACGAGGCGACGCGCCGGGGCGACCCCGGGGGATGACGCGGCGTAGCCCCGGCCAGAGCAGTCCGCGGGGGATGAGCGGGACGGGTCAAAGCGATGCGGAGCGAGGCAGGAAGTAGAGGGACGGGAGATGGAGAAGGGAATTACGGGAAAGATGTGGGAGAGTTGGGAGGAGCCGGGCGGAGCGGGATGGTGCAGGACCACCCGCAGCAGAGGCGTGACGAGTCGGACAGAGCGGAAGGCAAGACGCATCGAGAAGAAGCGAAGTGAAGTAGGAAGAGCGAAGCGAGGCACGGCGGAGCCAATGAAAGCAGGGAGAGCTAGAGTGACACGAAGCGGAGCGGGGTGTGATGGATCAGGAAAAGGTGGAGTGGAGAGGGAGAGGGTTGGAGCGGAGAAGGTCGGAGCGGAGAGGGT